>CM062290.1:78620071-79220071 GCA_031216915.1 Pictodentalium vernedei | reverse complement strand
GACCTGCAGTCATAATGTAGATAGTTGCTCAGTGAATTTGTGTGGTATACTACAGGTTCAACTTGCGCAATCCTAGGTCATAAATCACTTATTTAAGTATCATGCTAAATTCAAAATGTATGACACAGGGACATACATGGTATGATGCAGGTTCAACTTGCACGATGACAATTCATACATCACATATTTAAGTATCATACTAAATTCACAATCTATGACTTGGGGTCACACATTGTATGATGCTGAATCGTGATAAAATTCCTAGAAGCAAAGCACCAGCCTGACCAATCATGAGAGCCGGTATATCCCGAAAACTACATGGCGCCAAATCGGAGTGGGTGGAGTGGGGATTGGCGGGGGAGAACGGAAAAAACAGAAAACAAGAAATGGTTGTGAAAAGCATGAAAGTGTTACGGAAGAACTATAAATTTCTTTCGTGCTTCAATCATGATAACCCTATGACACCAATCCTTATTTATTAGCTCACTGAAGGGAGCTTAACTTATCACTTCCTGTCCGTCGTCATCATCTGTCATGAACTTTACATTATTGACTTCTCCTCCCAAACTACTGGACCAAATTAAACCAAATTTGGTGTGCATGTTCCTTGTCATATGTCAATTCAAGCTTGTACAAATAAACTTTCTGCATCCACAGGGGGCCCTACAAGGGGCATTACTGATAGCACCCATAATTTTTTTTTTTAAATTAAAAAAATCTTCTCCAGAACCATCATTTAGAATCTTTTGATATTTGGTATATAACATCTCTATTGGGGTCAGATTCAAGTTTGTTCAAATCGAGTTCATGGGTTAATAATTGGGCTCCCTGTAGGAGCCCGAATTTTAACTTAGTGAAATATGAGGAAATTTCTTTGAAAATCTTCTTCTTCAGATCCACCTGCCAGAATGCTTTCATATTTGGTATACAACATCTATAGGGGCATGTCAGTTTCATGTTTGTACAAATCGGGTCCCTGAGTTAGTATTTGGGCTCTTTATTGGAGTCCAAAGTTTAACTTCGTGCAATTTGAGGAAATTTCTTTAAAAATCCTCTTCTTCAGATCCACCAGTCAGAATCCTTTCTATCCTTTTCTATAGGGGGAAGGGGGGGGGGGGGGGGGGGGGGTCAGATTCAAGTTTGTACAAATCGGGTCCCTGAGTTAGTATTTGGGCTCTCTATTGAAACCCAATGTTTAACTTCATACAATTTGAGTAAATTTCTTTAAAAATCTTCTTCTTCAGCTCCAACAGTCAGAATCCTTTCATGTTTGGGATACAACATCTATAGGGGGGTCAGAATCAAGTTTGTTCAAATCAAGTTCCTGGGTTTATATTTGGGCTCCCTATGATAGCCTGAATTTTAACTTGGTGCAATTTGAAGGAAATTTCTTTAAATCTTCAGATCCACATTTGGTATACAACATCTTGAGGTGTGTCAGTTTCAGGTTTGTTCAGATTGCTTACCAGGGTAATTTTTTGGGCTCCCAATCGGAGCCCAAATATCAACTTAGTGCAATATAGGGAATTTTTTTTAAAATCCTCTTCTTTGGACCCTGTAGTCAGAATGCTTTCATATTTGGTATACAACATCTCTAGGAGGGTCTGATTCAGGTTTGTTCAAATCTGGTCTATGGGTTGATATTTGGCTTCCTGTGAGAGCCCAAACTTTAACTTAGTGCAAGATGAGGAAATTTCTTTTAAATGTCTTCTTCTTCAGATCCACCAATCAGAATCCTTTCATATTTGGTATACAACATCTCTAGGTGGGTCAGATTCAAGTATGTTCAAATCGGTTCCCTGGGTTAATATTTTGGCTCCCTATTTGAGCCCAAAGTTTAACTTAATGCAATGTGAGGACATTTATTTAAAAACCTCCATGTTCCGATCCACCAGTCAGAATTCTTTCATATTTGGTATATTCATTTGTAACATCTCAAGAGGGATCAGATTCAAGTTTGTTCAATTTGAGTCCCTGGCTTATTATTTGGGCTCTCTATGGGCTGGGGGGGAGGGGGGGTGGGCAGGGGGAGCATGTAAGGTTCAGGTTCAGGTTTGTTCAGATCCATTTCCATAAAATTTGCCTTTGCATGGCTTCATTCCTTTGTAGTGTTGATGAACCATGTCTAACTGAATGTGACCCCAAACACTTCTTTGAACCACTTTGGCCGGTGAGCGATTAAGGCCTCTTGTATTTTGAAGGTTTCTTCAAAAAAGGGGGGGGGGGGGGGGTGTTTAATCTGGCTTAAAATGTATGTATCTTTGAAGGATGCTGTTTTTATCTGTATTTATATCCTGTATACAGCTGAAATGTTATTGTAAGGCGTATGTTTGTGGGAGATTGTCTCTTATTCTCAGATACGCCATCCTAATTTTTGGGACTCAGTCTGGGCTAGCCTTGGAAAATTAGGGACTTGTCTTCATACTTACATTAAGGAATTACTTCACTGGGCTCTTTGTTTAGAATATGTCTCCTCTATTACTGTATAGAGAGACATACATGTAATTCTTGACTGTTCTACATGTAAGTTCCTTCATTATGAATTGCAGGATTGGAATTATTTCAGAAGTCTTAAGCCCTCCACCTATTTAAGATTCAGCTATGTCTGGGCTATTGTATACTGTGTAAAAATATGATAAATTTATACCAATTTGTATATTTTTATACTTACCAATGGCCCAGACGGGAAGGGCCCTCCCATGAGTGGGCACTCATACCTCCCCACTGAATTATTTTGTGGTACTCTCTTTTACAAAGAATGGTGTTGGCGCCAATTCTGGTCACTTCCTGATGTCTGCGCATGCGCAGAGGGTAAATGTATGGAGGACCAGTTAGGACTTCTAATTTTCGGTTTTGCATGCAAATTTTGGGGACTGGGGGCAAAAATTGTGTTTGGCCTAGATGTTTTAGAGTTAGCACCAGCTCAGTCTGGGCCATTGGTAAGTATAAAAATATACAAATTGGTATAAATTTATCATATTTGTACAAGCATATTTTCACCTATGGTCCTCATCATGGAAACTGAAAGCACTGCTTCTGTTTCAGTGCTTTACTCAGAATTTGAGGTATCTGAGTGGAACTTCCATTCCGTGGGTGTTTTAGTGGTAATCTACTTGCTAAACTATAAATCCCCAAAAATAGAATGTTGACCCAAGCATTCTTTTCCAAACAGAATGCCATTTTAGAATAAAATTGTGATTTGAAAGATTATTTTATATAATTTGAAAGATTTCATATGAAAATAGGATTTAACTTCACTGCTGATTTGTTCATGATCCACTCCACATTTTCGTACTTTTATGCAGAAAGTACATGTCTTTTTTCCAATAAAAAGATCTTTCATCATTTGGAATCCATTTAAATTTGTGTTTTATCAACAATGAGTAAAAATATTAGCACTGATAAAAGAGTGAAGTATTTCATTCCATTTCATTTTAATTCTACATGTTTGGAACATGCAGTAAATGTACATAAATAAGATTTTTAGCTCAACTTTGGCGAAGCCAAATTTGAGCATATGCCATGGCCAGTTGTCCATCTGTCTGTCTGTCCGTCAACAATTCAATACGGCTCGGGCTAGATGCCATATTTCTGAACCGATCTTTACGAAACTTCTTGGGTACCTTTGTTATGACTGTGGGACAAGAACGAGTGTTTTTGGGTCCGATCCGAAATTCAAGTTGGCTGCCAGCCGCCATTTTGTACCGACGATGCAGAAATCTGTTTTTTTGTACAGAACTTCCATATGAAAGCGCTGATTTGAATAATTTTTTGTATGAATGTTTAGTACCATGGGATACATCACATATAATACGGGTTTTTTTCTCGTATGTAAATTTTGCAAATTAGACTAACTTTGATGTATTTAGTGTTACTTTCAGCACTGTAAGTGCAAATGCCAATACGGCTCGTGCTAGAGGCTGTATTTATGAACCAATCTTTACAAAACTTCTTGGGTACCTTTGTTATCACCGTGGGACGAGAACAAGTGTTTTTGGGTGCGGTCTGAAATTCAAGATGGCCGATGGCAGCCATTTTGTACAAAATTAGGTGCAATCAGATTTTCGCACAGAACTTCCATATGAAAGTGCTGACTTGAATAATTTTTTGTGTGAATGTTTAGTACCATGGGATACATCACATATAATACAGGTTTTTTTCTCGTGCAGAAATTATGCAAATTAGATGAACTTTGATTTTTTCAGTGCTACTTACACACAGTAAGTGCACATGTCAATACCGCTCGGTCTAGAGGCTGTATTTATCAACCGATCTTCACGAAACTTCTTGGGTACCTCTGTTATCACCTTGGGATGAGAACGAGTGTTTCTGAGTGCAGCCCAAAATTCAAGATGGCTGCCAGCGGCCATTTTGTACCAAAATTAGGTCTAATCAGTTTTTTGTACACAACTTCTATACGGCTCAGGCTGGAGGCCGTATTTATGAATCGATCTTTACGAAACTTCTTGGGGACCTTTGTTATCACCATGGGATGAGAACGAGTATTTTTGGGTGTGGTCCGAAATTCAAGATGGCCACCAGCAGCCATTTTGTACCAAAATTAATGCAATCAGTCCTTCTGTACAGAACTTCTGTATGAAAGTTCTGATTTGAATAAATTTTTGTAGGAATGTTTAGTAAAATGGAATACATCACATACAGTATGGGTTTTTTTCTCGTGCAGAAATTATGCAAATTAGATGAATTTTGATTTATTTAGTGCTACTTATACACTGTAAGTGCACATGTCAATACAGCTCGGGCTAGAGGCTGTATTTATCAACCGATCTTCACGAAACTTCTGGGGTACCTTTATTATCACCTTGGGACAAGAACGAGTGTTTTTGAGTGCGGTCCAAAATTCAAGATGGCTGCCAGGGGCCATTTTGTACCGAAATTAGGTCCAATCAGTTTTTTGTCACAACTTCTATACAGCTCGTATTTATGAACTGATCTTCACGAAACTTCTTGGGTACCTTTGTTTTCACCTTGGGACAGGAATGAGTGTGTTTTGGGGTGCCTTTGTTATCACTGTGCTATGAGAAAAAATATTTTGGGGTTCAGTCAGACCCACCCTGGGACTCAAAGATTTCTTTTCTGTTTACTGTCACCCACCTTTACAATACTTTACCTATACATTTGTTACAGGCTACGGCCAGTATTTATGTACAGACCATTACAATACTTTATATGTACATTTGTTATCAGGTCATTACCTAGATGTTTGTCATTGCTGTGTCACATACTATACATGTACATGTCTTGACAAGTTGAGCTACAGTGTCATTGACACTTTAATTTTCACAATGATTATGAACACTGGAAGCCAAAGAAAATGGCAGTGTTCACATCAGATTATGCTCAATAGTCTTGCTTGAAGTCCAGCTGATAAGTATATTATTTATTCTGTTCACAGTAGAAATACCATTAACCTGCTGAGTAATTTTCAAACAGTTTTCATCAAATCTAGTCATGGCTGCTGTGGGAGAATGGAATTACGGAGCAGCCTTGACTAGATTTTGGAATTACAGAGCAGCCATGACTAATGGAATTACGGAGCAGCCATGACTAGAATTACAGAGCAGCCATGACTAGATTTGATGAAAAATTCATGAAAATTTGCCTCAAGAAATCATTTGTCAAAAAGTCTACACAATTCACTTTGGTAGAATATCCTCAAATTTTACTAATTTTAATGGCAAGTGATTTCCTGTCCTGGGAAGGAATATCCTCCATTAGTATGCAAGAAGTTATGAAATTTTCATCATTGAATGTGTAGGTGGGAATTTCTCTTAGACTGAGAAGTTGGGTGTAAGTTCGCTGTCAAATACTATATTATCATCCATTGATGACTGTATCAGTATTTATTTATCTTTTTTTTTTTTGTTTCATGCGGTGATGTTCAAGTACAAAGTCCATAAATTTACAACAGATGAATTTAAATAATTGACAAAGAATCAACACCTGAAGTGATTCCAGGTTAAATTTCTATTTTCGATGGATTTTTATTGTGAGTCAGAGTCTAAATAGTTGATCCTCTTGTTTTTTCGGAGCTTTGGATAACTGACATCTCACCCCCATTTTTGGAACCGATTGTCTTATTTGATCAAAATTTACAATGCAATATCACTGGATGATGTGTGCTTGATTCATACAAATATCAATTTTCACATGCCCCTCATTTGGGGAAGCTGTCAGGTTGAGCTCTCCATAAATTGTTGTAATTATGAACAATTCAAAAATGGGCACAAATGTTTATTGAGTCCCACTCAATTTGTTTTTGTTATGCTCCTGGCCTCCAAAGGAGGTATGCAGTCAAGGGCACTTGTCCATCTGTAATTCCATTCTTCCATACAAATATTTTGCATTATAACTCAAACATCTGTTGTTAGATTTGATGTTCTTTGGTATGGTGATATACCAGTATGGGGGAAGGATATCCACATATTGTTGGTTTTGTCCATGCTTACATACCAGAGTTATGGCCCTTGTTACACTTAGAAAACTTTCCATACAAACGTTTTGCAATATAACTCCAGCATCTGTTTTCAGATTTTGATGTCCTTTATTATGATGATAGACCAGTTTGGGGGAAGGTTATCAACATATTGCGAGTTTCGTCCACACATACAGTACAGCTGCTGTGGACTGGTTGTAATTCATGTGTGAGCAGTGATGTCCACGCATGCGTTTACCAGGAAATAAAAATCATCATCAGCAAAATTTTAACTGATGAAGTACTGGGTTTTACCGGGTGCTTCGTTTATTAACTGTTTGATGATTATTCCTGTAATTAGTGTTTGGAATCTAACATTATTTTGTCTCTGGAAAGTGACCAGTCTATGGCAGCAGTACTGTACATACAAAAGTTATGAGCCTTGTTACACTTGGAAAATTTTTGTAGGTTTTTGCATAATAACTCAAGCATCAGTTGTCAGATTTTGATCTCCTTGATAGACCAGCATTGGAGAAGGATATCCATATATTGCGGGTGTTTGTCCCTCCATACATATCAGAGTTATGCCCCCCCTTTTTACGCTTAGAAAAACTTTCAATACTAATGTTTTGCAGTATAACTCAATCATTGTTGCGACAGTATAACCTCAGCTGCTATTGTGACATTAAGCATGAATAAATAAATAACTCAAACCATTGATGGGTGGATTTTGACCCTCACCGCAGTGCTAGACCTATGGAGCATAAATGCTGTGTCACAAGGCTCCCTCATACCAAATTTCATTGAAATCCATCCACTCAATGCCGAGATATGGCTGCGGACAGATGCAGACACAGATGCATATAATCAAGTATAATCTCTTCGAGAGTAAGGGGTATAACAAATCTAGATGAGGTCTTCTGTCATTGATCAATTTGAACAATAGGATTGTAGATTCTGATTCTGACAGGCTTGAATAATCATCTCAAGAAGCTATTCAGTTTTACATAGCTTACCACATGCAACTGCATTTTTCCTTTCATTTCCTTTACTTTGACTCATACATGTATGTAAATAATTTGGAATGGCTTTTCATTATTTTGTGAATAGATCAGGTGTATTTAATTATATTTTTTACAAAAAATATTCAGCTGTTTTTAGTTATTCAATTTTGTATGTGTATCCTTCAGAGTCCATTCTAGCCATGCAACCAAAACTAATGTCTGTCCAGTGCACAAATTTAATAAATATTTTTTGTTTTTTTAGTTTTGTTTTTTTTTTTGTTGGGGGAGGGGGGGGGGGGGGGTAGCTCACCTGAAAGTCAAGGCAAGCTACAGTATACACTCTTCATCCATCTGTCATCCATGAAAACGGTATTCATGTCATCTTCTCCCCAACCTCTGGGCCAACTGCAGTAAAATTTGAGGGAATTGTTTGTTATGGCATCATATTTTGATTTGCTCAAATAAAGTTGCCATGCCCTTTAAGAGGAGGGTGGGGGAAAATTGACCCAAATTTAAAAAAAATTGTCTTATGCTCTGATGGATGGAATTAGTTTATATTTGATATTCAGCATCCTTTGGAGGTGTATAATACAATTTGTTCAAGGAAAGTTTGAGGTGCAATATATGTATGACATTGGAAAACTGCAGAACCATCACAAGTAAACAGTTAACTCAAGAATAATTCAGAAGACCCATAACAAAGATGCTGCAATTTATGTTTGTAAGTAACAAAAATAAAAAGTAATGGAAACAGATGCCAAGAAGGGCAAAAATACTGCCATTTTTCTCGCTCACCAGGCTGCAATACATTGGGTCAGTGTTTTCCATTGTGGCCAAATTAGATCAATCTAAAGGTCTGCTGTTGACCACAGACACAATCCCATTCATTGACACATTATTATAGACAGTTGGTGCATATGTCAAGAGTTTTGTTGGCAAAAGGAAACTAAAGTTATTGCATTGAAAGCAATGTTCTATTTATTGTGTCTCGAAAAAAAATTTTTGGGGACTTTTAAAATAGCCAGTATCCGTGCCTGCATGTGTCCGTGCATGCATCCATCCCACTTTGGTTTCCCGATGATAACTTTAGTTATAGTTGGCTAATTAAATCAAATGAAAATTGATATGTAGGTGTATCAACATAAAATACAGGTCAAGTTCGAATTGGGGTGTGCCCTGACAATTTTTGCCAGAGTTATGCCCCTTTTTCGACTTCAAAAATTCATTTTTGGGGGTTTCCTGATAACTTCGGTTATAGTTGGCCAAATCAAATAAAATTTGGTATGTAGGTATATCAACATAACATATACAGGTCAAGAGTTTTGTTGGCAAAAGGAAACAAAAGTTATTGCATGGAAAGCAGTGTTGTATTTATTGTCTCCCGAAAAAAAATTTTCAGGGGACTATTAAAATAGCCGGTGTCTGTGTGTTTGTGCATGATAACTTTAGTTACAGTTGGCCAAATCAAATGAAAATTGGTATGTTGGTGTATCAAGTTCAAATAAGGGTGTGGTCTGAAAGTTCTGCCAGAGTTATGCCCCTTTTTCAACTTAGAAAATTCTTCTTTTTTTTGTTTTGTCATAACTATAGTTGCTGTTGACCGATTCAAATAAAATTTGGTATGTAGGTGTATCAACATAACATATAGGTCCAGTTCAAATCAGGGTTTGGTATAACATGTTTTGCCAGAGTTTTGTCCCTTTTTCTACCTCGAAAAATTCAATTTTTAGCTAACCGAAGGGAGCTTAACTTATCACTTGCCGTCCGTCGTGAACTTTACATTATTGACTTCTCCTTACAAACTACTCGACCAAATTGAACCAAATTTTGTGTGCATATTCCTTATCATATGTCAATTCAGGATTATACACATAAACTTGCCACACCCACAGGGGGCACCAGAAGGGGCATAAATCTGATAGCACCCATAAATTTTTTCAAAAATTAAAAAAAATCTTCTTCTTCAGATCCACCAGTCAGAATCTTTTTATATTTGTTATACAACATCTCTAGGGGGTCAAATTCAAGTTTGTTCAAATCGAGTCCCTGGGTTAAGATTTGGGCTCTCTATTGGAGCCCAAAGTTTTACTTGGTGCAATTTGAGAAAATTTCTTTAAAAATCTTCTTCTTCAGATCCATCAGTCAGAATCCTTTTATGTTTGGTATACAACATCTCTAAGGGGGGGGGAGAGGGGGGGGGTGCGGGGGGGGGGGGCAGATTCCAGTTTGGTCAAATTGGGACCCTGAGTTAGTATTTGGGCTCTCTATTGGAGCCCAAAGTTTAACTTGATGCAATTTGAGGAAATTTCTTTAAAAATCTTCTTCAGATCGACACTCAGAATCCTTTCATGTTTGGTACACAACATCTATAGGGAGGTCAGATTCAAGTTTGTTCAAATCGAGTTGCTGGGTTTTTATTTGGGCTCCCTATGGGAGCCCAAATTTTAACTTTGTGCAATGCGTGGAATATTCTTTAAAAATCTTCTTCAGATTCACTAGTGAGAATCCTCTCATATTTGGTATACATCATCTCTAGGGGGGCCAGATTCAAGTTTGTTTAAAATCGGGTCCCTGAGTTAGTATTTGGGCTCTCTATTGGAGCCCAAAGTTTAACTTGGTGCAATTTGAGGAAATTTCTTTAAAAATCTTCTTCAGATCGACCACTCAGAATCCTTTCATGTTTGGTATACAACGTCTATGGGGGGGTCAGATTCAAGTTTGTTCAAATCTAGTCTCTGGGTTTATATTTGGGATTCCTATGGGAGCCCAAATTTTAACTTTATGCAATGCGTGGAATATTCTTTAAAAATCTTCTTCATCAGATTCACCAGTCAGAATTCTCTCATATTTGGTATACATCATCTCTAGGGGGGCCAGATTCAAGTTTGTTCAAATCGAGCTTCTCGGTTAATCTTTGCGTTCCCTATGGGAGTCTGAATTTTAACCTAGTGCAATATGAGAAAATTTCTTTAAAAATCGTTTTCTTCTGATCCACCAGTCAGAATCCTTTAACATTTGGTGTGCATCATCTGTAGGAGGGGTCAGATTCAAGTTTGTTCAAATTGGGTCCCTGGGTTGAAAATTTTGAGTCTGGTTTGGACTTAGAAATTTTTGACCAAAATTTGAGAAAAAAAATTTGTTTTGGATTTTTATGCATTTTGCTAAATTTTGAGACAAAACCCCACAAAATTTTTAGCCTGAAAATTTTGGGTCCTGTTCCGACTCCGAAATTTTTGACCAAAATTCAGAATTTTTTTTTTTTAAATTTATGCGTTTTTTGTTCAATTTTGAGACGAAAAAACTAAATTTTAGCCTGAAAATTTTGGGTCTGGTTCAGACTTGGAAATTTTGGTCGAAAATTTGGAAAAAAAATAATTGTTTTTTATGCGTTTTGTTCAATTTTGAGATGGAAACAAAATTTATAGCCTGAAAATTTTGGGTCCTGTTCCGACTTTTTTTTAAATCTTCTTCAGACTATGTAGTCAAAATGCTTTCATATTTGGTATACAACATCTCTAGGAGGGTTAGATTCAAGTTTGTTCAATCCTAGTCCATGGGTTGATATTTGGGCTCCCTATGGGAGCCGAAATTTTTACTTAGTACAACATAAGAAAATTGCTTTAAAAATCTTCTTCATTCTTCCGATCCACCAGTAAGAATCCTTTCATATTTGGTATACAATATCTCTTGGAGGATAAGACTCAAGTTTGTTCAAACCTGGTCCAGAGTTATTAATTTGGGCTACCTATAGGAGCCTGAATTTTAACTTAAGTTCAATATGAGGGAATTTCTTTTAAAATCTTCTTCAGATCCACCAATCAGAATCCTTTCATATTTGGTATACAACATCTCTAGGTAGGTCAGATTCAAGTTTGTTCAAATCAGGACCCTGGGTTAATATTTTGGCTCCCTATTTGAGCCCAAAGTTTAACTTAGTGCAGTGTGAGGTGATTTCTTTAAAAACCTTCTTCATATCCACCAGTCAGAATTCTTTTCTATTTGGTATATGACAGCTCAAGGGGGATCAGATTCAAGTTCAATTTGAGTCCTTGGCTTAATATTTGGGCTCTATGGGCAGAGGTGGGGTGGGTATGGGGCATGTTACGTTCAGGTTTGTTCAAATCCATTCCTTAGTGTTTTTCCATAAAATTTGCCTCTCATGACTTCATTCCTTTGTAGTGTTGATGAACCATGTCTAACTGAATGTGACTCCAAATACTTCTTTGAACCACTTAGGCCAGTCAGTGATTAAGGCCCCTTGGGGCCTCTTTAT
This sequence comes from Pictodentalium vernedei, assembly GCA_031216915.1. Taxonomy (NCBI): domain Eukaryota; kingdom Metazoa; phylum Mollusca; class Scaphopoda; order Dentaliida; family Dentaliidae; genus Pictodentalium; species Pictodentalium vernedei. Next base: position 79,208,358 of record CM062290.1, on the reverse strand, counting down.
TTATTTATTTATTTATTTATTACTTCCCTTTTCATTTATGACTCCTAACAAATCCGCTTGATTGAGTGCCGCCCCAATGATACATTGCAATCACTTGGACATAAAATCACGCGTCATGCGAATAATTCATAAGGTCGGGGTCTAATTGTGTTTTCACAGTAATCCTCTGTTCATCAACATTATGGGGTCCTGCCGCAATTTTGTTTTTAAAAATAATCCGGCCATACCATACGTGACTAGAATTGTTAAGGCCATGATTCCATCTCTAATCAAAATTTAAGCAATTCTCGGAGCATCGCATCTCGGAGTTGAGGATTTGGCTCCATTTGCAATTTTCAAATTTTTTCCACACCGGGCCGAACCAAGGTCCAACCGGTGCGTCTTGTGGACCCTTATGAGTTATGGTCATGGACAACCAGCTCAAACCCGCCGCAACTGAAGGGGGGGGGGGGGGGGGAATTCAGAGTGGGCAGAACCTCGAATTAATACCCTCTTGCAATGCCCTGGAGATAAATGGATAATAGGTAAACACAGAGTATGGGCTTGCGTAAACGGGATTTCGTGTTGAAAACAAGGGCATAACTCCTGGCATGGTGTTACTCCCCCCAAAATATTCAGATCTTCTGTTCATAGGGCAGATAATAGGGCAAGCCCAAAGCCTGCCCTGTGGTGCCCAGCCTCTAACTGGTTAACTCAGTCCGCGACCCACGCAACGACTGCCCTGACAAGGAATTATTTACCAGAATGTTCCCCTGCCTAACAGAATAGAGCTGAACAGCTAAGTCACACTGGGCACCCAATATGTCATGGTCTTGTAAACTTCCATCTCCACACATATGCCCTAGTATTGGGTGGTGTTGTGATATATATGCAGGGCAATATGCGCTGACAGTAGGGCAAAATGATGATACCCCCCCCCCCACCCCCCCCCCCATCCCCCCCCCCCTCAATTATTTTTCGGTAGTTACGGGCCTGCCTGGAAACACAAACAAAATCTTCATGGTATTTTTTGTTCGCGCTTGTGCTTTGCACAGCAATTTCTTGTTTTCTCTTGTTGGGTTGTTCCTACTTTCGATTTGGCGCCAAGTAGTTTCCAGGATATAACGACGCTCAGGATTAGTCAAGCCGGCACGTTGCTTCTTGGGATTTTATCCCGATTCAGCATCATACTGTATGACCCTGGGTCTTACATTGTGAATTTAGTATGATGCTTAAATAAGCGATTTATGACCCAGAATCGTGCAAGTTGAACCTGCATCATACTATGTATGACCCTGGGTCATACATTGTGAATTTAGTATGATACTTAAATACGCGATGTATGACCCAGCATCGTGCAAGTTGAACCTGCATCATACCATGTATGACCCTAGGTCATACATTGTGAATTTAGTATGATACTTAAATAAGCAATTTATGAATCTGCATCAGTCCATGCTCTAAAGATGGAAAGTTGAAAGAAAGTTCAATTGGAAAATTTCTGCTAAATACCAGGAATATTTAGGTTCTCCGAAAATTGGATATTCGTTAGGCAGGAGGTCAGGAATGACTTGTCCTATGGGCCAGTGTGGCCAATGGCTACGCCCGTATCCCAAGGGGGGGGGGGGGGGGGGGGGGGGGTCTCGATTGCTCTACAGGAGGCACAAAAGCTCAAAAGGCTTGTATTGTATTCAACTCTCGCAAAACGCGTTATAGGCCTACTTTATTTCTTTTGCTGTGTGCTTCTTTAACCCTTTAGACACTGATTGTACCAGTTCAGAGCCAATGTTCGTTACTTGGGGAAGCCTTGGACTGCACGTGGAAAATCTTGATTGATATACCTCACAAATTCACTGAGCAACTATCTACATTATGACTGCAGGTCGTATCACGATTTTGGTCCGGAAAAAGAGGACCTTCGAGTTCAGATGGTTACATATATAGAGTCACTCAGTACTAAATGTAGATTGTATATTTGCCAGGTATACACTGCCACTGACTCACGGAAGTATCGAACTTGACAAGAATTGCAATCACTTGAACATAAAATTACGCGACATGCGAATAATTCATACGGTCGGGTCTAATTGTGTTTTCACAGTAATCCTCTGTTCATCAACATTATGGCATCCTGCCGCAATTCAGTTTTTAAAATAATCTGGAAGTATCGTACGTGACAAGAATTGTTATGACCATGACTCCATCTCTAATCAAAATTTAAGCAGTTCTCGGGGAATCGCTTCTCGGAGTCGAGGAATTGGCTCCATTTGCAATTTTCAAATTTTTTCCACACCGGGCCGAACCAAGGTCCAACCGGTGCGTCTTATGCACCCTTATGCATTATGGTCACGGACAACCACATCAATCCCGCCACAACTGCATGGGGGGGGGGGGGGGGGAGGGGGGGGGAGGGAGGTGGAATTCAGAGTGGGCACACCGTCGAATCAATACCCTCTTGAAATATGCCCCGGAGATAAATGGATAATAAGTAAACACCGAGTATGGGCTGGCATAAACGGGATTTCATGCTGGAAACAAGGGCATAACTCCTGGTGGGGGTGTTACTCCCCCAAAATATTCAGATCTTCTGTTTGCAGGGCAGCTAGTAGGGCAAGCCTGCCCTGTGGTGCCCTGCCTCTAACCGGTTAACACGGTCCACGGCCATGCAACTTCTGTCCTGACAAGGAATTATTTACCAGAATGTTGCCCTGCCTAACAGAATATAGCTGAACAGCTAGGTCACACTGGGCACCTGATATATCAAGGTCTTGTACAACTTCCATCTCCATACATACGCAAGGGCGGATCCAGGGGGGGTGGGGACTAGTCCCCCCTCCCCGAGCCAACTAAAAAAAGTCATGCTCTTATTCCACACAATCTTGTACTATAACGCCCCTCCTTAACTAGTGACATCATGTTGCCAAATAAGGGACATGATCCTCTTTTAGAATTCGCAGAATATCGGTTATTTATAGAACTGACGACAGTCACGTCTGCAAGTATCCACTGTCTGCAAAATCGACAGTCGAAAGCGGGACGCAATGAAGCGAAGTATAAAAGAATATTTTGTCACCACAAGGCCGAAGAAATGGTATGTTCCTGGTGTCATTATTTTTACATCGCATACCCCAAACTTGAAATTAATGTTAATGGGGAACCAATATTTCCAGTCGCGTTTGTTTCCCAGTTCTAATTTTATTGAGGAATTCTGGCATTCACCGGGTCAACTCAACTGGCCATTCGCCCGAATCTGCGAATGGCCAGTTGAGTTGATCGGTCGAGCTCTCATTGTGGCACACCGCAGTGCCTACAACAATCTTTAAACTTATTATACCCCCACTTTCTGAAAAAGTGGGGTATACTGGATTGCATCTGTTCGTCGGTGCGTCAGTCAGATGTCCATCGTGATCCGGGCCATAACTCCTATAATAGCAAAGGCAAATTGATGAAATTGTGTATAGGTGTGTGGTGTGACATGGCCTTTCTAACAAATATCGAATTGCGTTCACCGTCGGACATATTCAATTGGAAGCCAGAATGCATTTAGAAGATATCTCAGAGCACCTGAAAATCAAAAATTTTTGGGGGAGAACCCCCCCTCAGATCAACCCCCCCCCCCCTACACACAAACACACGTTCTTTGGCACGTGCGGCAGTCCCCTTCAGCGACTGATGCTAGAACTCACATCAGTTCCCCAAACCCCCCCTCCCAAGATCAGCCCATGATACGCCCTGGCATGGGGTGGTGTTGTGATATATATGCAGGGCAATATGCGCTGACAGTGGAGCAGAACGATGATATCCCCAACCCCTATTTTTCGGTAGTTACGGGTCTGCCTGGGAAACGCAAACAAAATCTTCATGGTTCTTTCTGTACGCATTTGTGCTTTGCACAGCAATTTCTTGTTTTCTCTTGTTGTGTTGTTCCTATTTTCGATTTAGCGCAAAGTAGTTTCTAGGATATAACGATGCTCATGATTGGTCAAGCCAGCGCGTTGCTTCTTGGGATTTTATCACGATTCAGCATCATACTGTATGGTCCTTCGTCATACATTGTGAATTTAGTATGATACTTACATAAGCGATGTATGACCCAGCATCATGCAAGCTGAACCTGCATCGTACTATGTATGACCCTGGGTCATACATTGTGAATTTAGTATGATAATTAAATAAGCGATGTATGACCCAGCATCGTGCAAGCTGAACCTGCATCATGTTATGTGTGACCCTGGGTCATACATTGTGAATTTAGTATGATACTTAAATAAGCGATGTATGACCCAGCATCGTGCAAGCTGAACCTGCATAATACTTACTATGTATGACCCTGGGTCATACATTGTAAATTTAGTATGATACTTAAAAACGCGATGTACAACCCAGCATCGAGCAAGTTGAACCTGCATCATGCCATTCTCATAAGAGAGGGTCATAATTTTTAATTTAGTATGATAGTAAAATAATTAAGTATGATACTAAAATAAGCGATGTATGACCCTGCATCATACCAGCCAAACCTGCATCATACTCGCTTAATTAAGTATGATACTTAAATATCGAAGTATGACCCAGCATCGTACAGGTTGAACCTGCACCATGCTATTCGCGTATGAGAGGGTCATAATATCTAATTTAGTATGATAAAAAAATAATTAAGTATGATACTTAAATAATATAGTATGACCCTTAAATAATTCTGTATGATACTTAATTAATTTAGTATGATACTTAATTATTTTAGCATCATACTATATTAATTAAGTATCATACTTAAATAAAAAAATTATTTTGAACCTAATCGTACGTCATATAATTCCGTGTTACTGCATAATGCATTGTGGGTTTTTCAATTGTATAATGCTGCATTATTGCATAATGCATTGTTTCTTATGCATAATGCAGCTGAACATCTTGTAATGACGCTTCGTTCGGGCATTGATCTTTTTTAGACCCAGAACACGCGTGTATGTTTGTACGTAATGGTATCAAATACGTTTTGTTAAAATGAATTTTTAATGGTTCCATTTTTGTTTAAAATTTTCACCTTTTATCCCAGTACATTACCTTATTAATTTGTTAGAAAAGACTGAGGAGGTAACTTCATAGTTCTAAACATATAGTAAATCCTTACCAGAAAATTTGGTCGGACATAGATTTGATTAAAGCCAAAATTAATTTTCTTTGTTCTCTAAACATATTTTGGATATGTTATTGTTTTAATCACTTTGGATAAACCATACACTAGACTTTTCGGAAGCCGCGATCGTCGAAGCGAGGCTTTTCTATTTTCATCGGAAAGTTTTTCATATTCGCACTTTGAACCAAGCAAAGAAATCGAAAATAAACAGCCTGGTCAAATCTGAGTTCTGGGAAAGGTACGTACTTAATGCATTTAGATGTTTGACACTCGCACATGGCGTCGTAGGTTCGAAAGGTTCGTTTTATGAGTAAAAAACTTAACTTGATCACTTTAACAAATTGATTTCTGGCAGAAATTGTCCCCTTCAAACCAACTTTTGGTGGTCTTCTGTCATCTGAGAGAAACATTTCAGTGCATCGGAACATAGTCAAGTATATTGTCTGCACGTTCCAATATCGTTTGTTTGTGATAGTACAACACAACTGTGAACAAAGGACAATTTACTCAATGACCCCACGTTACACTGACTGTACGTCTAGCCGTGTACGGTATCGATCGGTAGCCGCTCCAAAATGTACAGTAACCAGCACATTTGCACGTCCATCAATTTCTCTAGAATAAAATATTATTCTTTAGAAATATGTGCCTATATGGTGATTTAAGTACAATTACTTGGATCCCATGCAGGGTCTCATCTCTGTGTCAGTATTTTAAGAAAGGGATTTGTAATGCGTCATGTTTATGTTAGAATATTTGCGCATCACGCTGCCATTGCGAGCGCCGAAGTCACGAACCAATATGCGTAGGCCTGGGTTTCTTCCCCAGTAATTGTTTTAAATTAAGAATCCCCAGGTATCTACCTGGGGAAGTATTAGAGGTCCTAATTTGTCTTCCCTTGAACCAGTTTTTTCGTTAATTAACTTATTAGGTAAAAGTGACTGAATTTCGTGTACTCCCTATGACTATAACAGCTATACTTGTAGTATAAAAAAATTTGTCAGCACAACCACAAATATACGCAACGATTTTGATGGGATGGTGCAATGGGATGGGAGGAGATGGGGTGGCATGATGGTGTGGGAGAGGTTCTTAAGGTAGGAGGGAGTATAGTCCGTCCTACCTTTTTGCGTGTTCTTATCACCCGAACACCAGGCGACAGTATAACATATTCCCTTCCTTTTGATGACATCTACCCTTTACATCCACCAATAAATCGGGCTATTATATACTATTGTTTTGGTTTACTGAGAAAAAGCCAAAATACTTTGAGTTATATAGTGAGCTTGGTTTTGCGGTTTTATTCTTTGCAAATTTTGCTAAGCGTTTGAACAATATTCAATAAAGTCAAAGTGAGTCTTGCATGACACCTCCACTATTGTTTTTTTACACAGGAGGTGATGGAAAAAATAATCAGCCCCACAGTGGAGACAGAGAAGATGGAGAGATCAGCAGTGATGTGGCACAGCTGTGGTGACTGTCCATACACCACAAAGTTTGCTTCAAATTTAAAGAGACATCGCAAGGTGCAACCCCAATTAATCTTAAGATACGTCTAAAGCATTGAAAATAAACTTATTTTTCATATTTTTATACTGTACCAATGACCCAGACATAGCTGGTGCTAACTCTTAAAATATAGGGCCAAACACAAATTTTGCCCCCCAATCCCCAAAATTTGCATCTAAAACTAAAGAAAACATGTCCTGAAAGGCCCTCCACACTTCGCCCCTACTGCGCATGCGCAGTGTCAAGGGACGTTCCGAAATTGGCGCCATTAATCATTCTAAGTTTGGCCCTTCATCAGTTAACATCTGACTGATCTTTGTGCTTATAAATCTCAGTTTAAATGATGCCAGACACATAAATATTAGTGAAATGGTGATTCTAAGGAGGATAGAGAAGGAGGAGAGGAAAAGAATGTGTGACAGAATATTATCAGGGCTGTAACTTAAAATTTTTTAATGAAATTATGTTAAGTTACCTATTTTCAAGGCAGCAGCCATTTTGTTGTCATTCTGATTATTTAGTTACACTGTTTTTTTTTGTTTTTTTTTAAGTGTTTTCCTCTCTCCCTGTCCTTTAAGTTCCCCCTTGCTATTCTCCCATGCTTTTGGCATAGTTTTTGTAATTATTATTACTAAATTTTCTTGGGAGTTTTAGCTGAATAACAGAATGAATTCTGTTCTTTCCCCATGTTTACGTCTTCACCTAGGGGTGGTTAGGCGTTGTGTTCTGCATCTACCATCTGATGTTCTGCAGTTTCTTCCCTGGAAGTCTCTGTTTTGCATCAGATAGTATATTTTTGGTAACTGATTTCGGGCCTGGGTGCCTGGAGTCTTATTTTAGTGTTTTTACACTCATTGTTTACATTTTCAACAGCCCTCTGTGTGAGGGGGGGGATTTCTAAAATATAATATCTTGATGTTATTTTAATCATAACTAGATACATTATTATTGTTCGTAAGTGTTGAATAAATTGTTTAAAATATTTTTAAAATTTTTGTCCACACTTAGGCTTGGGATCCATTGGGGCTCAACGTTACTTTTCAGAAACTTGGGCTGTTCTGAAAAAATATTTTTTCAAAATATTTTGATTTCAATTATTTTTTCTATATCAATGGATCATATTATTATTATGTATTTTGATTGCCAGGGGTTAGTGCGAGTACCAGGACTTGTTTTCTTTTCACATTGAAAGGATATTGATCAATTGTTTTAAGAGGAAGTCTTCCTCTGACTTTATTATCATTCTATATGTGGTCAGTGTACTCGCATTAACTCCTGTTCTGTATCGTATGATTTCGATGACAATATGGGAAGCGTATGTCACGGTATGTTGTTGGGGATTTGGACACTCCGGTCCTTTCCCCGCAGGGGTCACTCTACTTTATCAATTTCTATTTCAGACGATCAAGATTAGGGTGATGTATCTGTGATGTCTTCCAACAGTGTGCCTCCGTCGTCACAATTAATGAAGGGCTAGCGGAAAAGTGCTCATGTAAATACGCCAATTGCCTAAGAGGACCCTAGTAGGTTCGACGGCCTTTGACGTCCGCTAGCTCGCCCGGTGTAGCGTCCATTCACCGAATGGTTCGGCAGCCGGGTTCGTCCGTTGCGGTCTAGAAGGAATTTTGGGGTGATGCGAGCACTATAAACTAACCTAATGCACACCCAGTGACGGCGGATCGGAGGGAGAACGCAGGAAGCCTTTTAGTCCGGTTCATAGCTCGTTCCGGTCCATCCGGACGGCAAGCGAGAGAGGCCCCTCTCTCGTTCAACAACATCTGGCCCCAGATGTTGTGGTACAAAATGTGTCGTAAGCGGAGCATACGTCCGTCGCTCGGGACGCTCCGTTGTATAGGCAGTCCGCTGAGACTGCTAAGGCTTCCTCTTCTCGTCAGCGCACACGACCGCACCTTGGCTGCGTGACCGCCGATATATTACCAGCTTCGCCGATCAAGGATTCTTCGGCGACCAGGTCACACCATCCCGGTAGCCAGGGACACGAGGCCTGCAGACTCCGGACGTTCGCATAGGAAGTGTGCGGGAGTCAACGTACACGGAGCTTCCGGCGGCAATGCATCGTAAGACCGCTACTGCACAGGCCTCGGGAACGGACGTGCTTTCCTTAATAGCACAGTTTATCGCAGCATCCCAGCATCAACTGAATCTGTCGCATATATTTTATCCGACGATGCTGGGTCGGGACGCTCCGTGGAAGCGGGTACGGACGTCCGAAAGTTTCATCCGGTCCGACGGGATACCGAAAGGGATTCGGAGGATTTCGAGCTTTCCCTTTCGGAACAACATATGCTGTTGTGTATGTCATCTGACTTGGTCTTCTCCAGCTTCTTTCGTCGGACCAGAATGCTGCGATGCCGGATAAGAAACTGATAGCGTCGGTGGACTTAGAAATTTTTGGTTCGGTTCAGGGACATCGTCCCTCAGTTCCGACATAGTCCAATAATGTCACACAAACTTTTGAATTATTGAACGACGCTATATATATTATTATTTTATGCTTGATAACCAAGCATTTCTGGTTTCTTGTTCGAAGAGTTATGGAGATGTCTTTCAAAAGTGTGCCTCTGTCGTCATAGTTAATGAAGAGTTAGCGGCAATAAGTGCTCATGGAATATGTCTATCGCCTACGGAGTGACATTCGCTAGCTCACCCGGTGTAGCGTACATTCATCGAATGGTTCGGCTGCCGGGTTCGTCCGTTGCGGTCTAGGAAGGAGATTTGGGTGATGCGAGCACTTTAATTACTTTAGTACTCACCCAGTGACGGCAGATTGAGGACAGATCGGAGGAAGCCTGTTAGTCCGGTTCCTGGCTGGTCCAGGTCTGTCCGGGCTGTGAGCGAGAGAGGTCCCTCTCTCGCCCAACAACATAGGGGACCGCATGTTGTGGTTCAGATATTTTACATTCGGAGCATATGTCCGTTGGTCGGGACGCTCCGTTATATTGACAGTCCGAGAGACTGTCTTTAATGCTTCCTCATCCTCACAGCAGGGCACACGACCGCACATTGGCTACGTGACCTCGAGTATCCGATCAGTTTCGGCATTCAGTGATTCCACGGCGAATAGGTCGCGCCATCCGGTAGCCAAGGGACACGAGGCCTATACACTCCGTTCGCTCGCATATTGGTAGTATGCACGGGGTAACGATCACGGAGCTTCCAGCGGCAATGCATCGTAAGACCGCTTCTCCTCAGGCCTCAGTGACGGACGTGCTATCCGAGTTAGCACAGTTGTTTCGCAGCATCCCAGCAATTGACAGTTTCTCGGTCGAATCAAGAATTATCCGACGGCGCTGGGTCGGTGAGGTCCGCGGTTGCATCAGGTACGGACGACCGAACGCTTTATAGGGTCCGACAGGATGGCGAAAGGGATTCGAAAGATTTCGAGTTTTCCCTTTAGTAGTATCGGAAGATGCCTTTCATATCTTTTGGCATTATCTTCCAGTGATTATTATTTCGGACTTCATTGCTGCGATCTTGGATAAGAGACTTATAGCGTCATTGGACTCGGATTTTTCGATCGGTTCGGGGACATTGTCCCTGACTTACCGACGTAGTCCAGTATTGTCATTACAACATGTGTTTTATTTTTCGACGCTATATATATATATACAAGCCTGCTACTAAGCATGATAGTTTAGTTTCTTGTCCGCGTTGCTCATTTCTGCCATTTTATCATTTATACAAATAGTTTATTTTGGCAGAGCAGGGCATACCGAGAGTTCATATGCGTCTAGACAGTGTGATTAAAAACTGCATATATTCTTTTTCGCCGTTTATGTCTTTTCCAATTTCAATGTTGGGAACGACATTATGTATAGTAGACTTAACTTAGACGCTTTATTATACGTAATCCGCCTTACTGAGGCGTTATCATTACGTCTTCAAGAAAAGATTTACGGGATATTATTCTCAATGTAATTTCTTTTGAGGGCAGTAGTTTGTTCACGTATAACTCCGCCCTTCAGTGGCTGATTGGAGTTAGTTAGACGTGACGCAGCCCTAGCTACATCCACTCGCGTGGATAGTAAGGTTAAGAACTCTCTCAGAGTCGCTTCGTTCTCGGAGGAGCTTCTCTTCGACGGCAACTTTTCGGCAATCCATGAATTGCTTGATTTACACGTTCTCTTGTCTATCTAGTGTTACAAGAGATTCAGACTGGGGCAAACATTCGGTGGTTGACTCAGAGAGTGCCGCCGCAGTTGCCGGACCCGAGTGTGGCTGTTATGACGGTTGCCAGTCATACAGATTGGGATATAATACTGATCCCTACGGATTCGAAGTGCCAGGGTCTTTGGGTTCCGCAGTCTTTTAGCAATCAGTTTTCTTCCGCGGAATAATGTTTTTTAGGCTTGCTTTATGTCATTGCATGAACATTATTCAGAAACGCATGCCCAAATTCCTGTCCTTTAATTCGACAGTAGTGGCGTATCTCCGGAACCAGGGAGGCACTCTTTCGTTTCCGTTATTCAATTTAATGGAAAGAATCCGTCTGTTGGTTATAGTACACCAAGTTCAGTTTTGGTCCGTCATATTCCGGGTCGTCTGATTGTTTTATTGGACTCCCGTTCTCTTACGGGTCGCTTGTTGCTGTCAGAATGGACTCTCAACAAACAAGTATTCAATCAGATTTGCTATCTATGGGAGCGCCCAATGATGATTTATTTATGACACAGCTTGCTAATCAATTGCAGACGTATGTGTTGGCTTGTCCAGATCTCTGAGCTAATATTGTTAACGCTCTATTGATCTATAGGACGGAATGATAGGATACGCGTATCCTCCGGCGCTGTTGTTTTAGCAGGTATTGCTAAGATAAACAACCACAATACATTTCTGTTGATAGCATCTCTATCTTCACAGAGATCATGAGTAATTTTCTCTCTTGTCTACTGTGGGTTTTAACGTGAAATCTTCCTCTATGTGAGGATCTTTTTCACTGGGTAAATCGTGTCATCTTTATCACAACCTGCAAGGTCGCAACCTTCATGTATTCCGTTGTGTGGTCCGTATTGCATTGTAAGCACTGTACTGGACGAGCTTTGGACGCGATTTCTTACTATAGGAGATCCTCTTCTTCGCTATTCTATGCGGCTAAAGTGGAGGCTCTTCCGTCGTGGTGTAGGGATCATTATGTTCATATTGTTGATCCCTCCATACTACTCATTGCTATTTTTTAGTATACTTGTTTCACAAGATCTACTGCAGCCTGTTATTATTTAGGTTATAGGTTTATGTTACCTCATACCTATGCACTCTACGATAGTTTACAATTGAGTCTTTTGTCTCTTTATCTAAGTCAGTTAGTAACTTTTTGATAAATAGACTTAGAATCTTTAGATTAAATTCCTATACGGATTTTAACTTCGGTTCTTATTTAGCTATGTAATCATTTGAGCCTCTGGAAACAGTAGTTTTCAAATTCTGACCTTTTAGACAGTAATTCTGTTGGTTTCTCTTTTCTGTAGAGTCAGTGAGTTTTATGCACTATCGATGGATGATTTTCACTTTCATAGTTTCGGAATCAATACTTCCGTTACTATTTAGGTTGGATTGTTGCATAAGAGTTAGGCTCCTATTATCCGGAACCTGTTATTTTAAGGTCCTTCCGTCTTCGTATGGGCATAGGCCTTTACTCTTTCCGGGTACAGTTTATGTATTTATAAACAGATTTCTGGTTATTACTATGGGCGTAAGCTTCTTCTGTCTTTGATGTCTAGTAGAAGGACGTTACGCTCCATTTTATTGTTAATGGATTCTATTAACTATCGGTACTGCTTATAGTATATCATTGACTTAGCAGTTGTGCTTAAGATTTCGGCTCATGAAGTAAGAGTTCTTCTACTTCTTGGGCTTACATTAATAGTGTCGCTATTATAGATTTTTGAAGGCCGCTCATTGCGCTCAGCCATCCACATTCATGAATTTTATCTCAGAAATATCGAGTCCATTTCTGGAGGCCTCTATTGTTAGGTCTATTATCTACTGCTCAGAATGTCATTCACTTAACAGTTGCTACTATAGCTAGGTAGGCTGTCTGTTTCGGCAGTGTCTCCGTTCGGCTGCCCTCTTCGCTCTGGGCTATTTGACCCAGGGCAAGAAAAAGGGGGGGGGGGGGGAGGGTGTTCCCTTGGGTCACCTGTTTTACTATGAAAACAAGGGGATACCTCCTCCGGAGTTAGTAATTCTGAGCTGTTATTGGGATGGTTGTTTAGTGAGAAGTTTAGGTTTTTAAAATTCATTCAAGTCTTAGTTTTTAAAGTATAGCTTTTGAATATTGCATATGTCAACGGACATGATTTTGCAATCCTCAGACACTTTTAGGAGTATAAGAGTCTCTATTCTCTAGACTTACTTTATTTATTGGCTTACTTTAAAAATTATTAGTATAAGGATTATATTGGATATTAATAGAGTACATGGATGTATGAAGCTCAATTTTGGAAGGTGTTGTATCTTTCTAATTTATCATAAATAAGAAAGATACATGTAAGGCCTATTACTTCTTTTTCCCTACAGGGGATGACTCTATTTTATTTTATTGAGCGTATTCCATTTTGCTCTATGTCCTTGGCCCTCCAGCCTTTTTACTATTCAGCTATGTCTGGGTCATTGGTACAGTATAAAATGTTAAAAAATTTATAGTAATTTATATATTTTTTATACTTAACAATGACCCAGACGGGGATGGCCCTCCCAGGAGTTGGGAACTCTTGCCTCCCCGCTGAGTACATAGCGCTTACCAGGCACTGGTTATTAGAATGATTAATGGCGCCAATTTCGGAACGTCCTTGACACTGCGCATGCGCAGTAGGGGCGAAGTGTGGAGGGCCTTTCAGGACATGTTTTCTTTAGTTTTAGATGCAAATTTTGGGGATTGGGGGGCAAAATTTGTGTTTGGCCCTATATTTTAAGAGTTAGCACCAGCTATGTCTGGGTCATTGGTAAGTATAAAAAATATATAAATTACTATAAATTTTTTAACTTTTAATCTCACATCTTCAAAGTACCCATTACCGAGGGAGTAACTTCACCGTCACAGCTAGACGTACAGATATTTTGCGACTGGCGATCAATGACTTATTCAGCTAGACGTACAGTAAAAAAAAACAGAGATCTCTGGAAAATGGTATCTTTTTTAAGAATCTAGCCGATATTTGAGACTATATTGTATCACTACTTGTTGAAAATATATCAGACATTCTTTTTAGACACTGGAATATTTCCATTCGTTGGCGGAAAAATGTAAAAAATGACACTGAAGTGGGAAAATTATGTCCAAAATCAGTTTTTCGAAATGATCAAGCGCTGTTTTTTCCATAAAAACAAACATCTGTGGCCGAATACGTTATCCATGAGCGTCAAATGTGTTATCGCATTAAATATGAACATTTTGGGGGCAACTACGCGCATTAAAACTGAAGATTTGCGTTTTTATCTTACCTCTGAGTTCACCGACGGCGAAAACTTCCCGATAAAAATAGAAACACCTCGCCTCAACGTTCGCGGCTTCCGAAAACGTCTCCTGTACGGTTTATCCACTGTGTTAATGGTTCCATTTAACTTTGAAAAGTGGTCTTTTTTCTCTATTTATGACCTCGCGACAAATAATACCTCTCCTCCGTGGAGACGATTTCATGGGAAATAAGACCGCGTGCGCGTTCGTGCGTGAAAAATGACAGGAGATAACTCGAAGTTCTCGCCCTTACTTAAGGAGAAGAAAAAGTTCAAAATGTATGGAAGCGTATTGGTGCCAACAAGTATAAAAAATTGGATGTCATTAAGTCCTAATGATGAGATATTATCTCATCATTAGGAGATATTATCTCATCATTATGACTTTTTATCTCATAATTAGGAGATATTATCTCATCATTAGGAGATAATATCTCATCATTAGGAGATATTATCTCATCATTAGGAGATATTATCTCATCATCAGGAGATATTATCTCATCATTAGGAGATATTATCTCATCATTATGACTTTTTATCTGATCATTATGACTTTTTATCTCATCATTAGGAGATATTGTCTCATCATTAGGAGATATTATCTCATTATTAGAACTATTTATCTCATTCTTAGGAGATAATATCTCATCATTAGGAGATATTATCTCATCATTAGGACTTATTATCTCATAATTAGGACTTTTTATCTCATCATTACGAGATATTATCTCATCATTAGGAGATATTATCTCATCATTAGGACTTACTATCTCATCATTCGGACTTTTCATCTCATCATTATGAGATATTATCTCATCATTAGGAGATATTATCTCATCATTAGGACTTATTATCTCATCATTAGGACTTTTTTATCTCATCATTAGGAGATATTATCTCATCATTAGGAGATATTATCTCATCATTAGGACTTTTTTATCTCATCATTAGGAGATATTATCTCATCATTAGGAGATAATATCTCATCATTACGAGATATTATCTCATCATTAGGACTTATTATCTCATCATTAGGACTTTTTATCTCATCATTAGGAGATATTATCTCATCATTAGGACTTATTATCTCATCATTAGGACTTTTTTATCTCATCATTAGGAGATATTATCTCATCATTAGGAGATATTATCTCATCATTAGGACTTTTTATCTCATCATTACGAGATATTATCTCATCATTAGGAGATATTATCTCATTATTAGGAGATAATATCTTATCATTACGAGATATTATCTCATCATTAGGACTTATTATCTCATCATTAGGACTTATTATCTCATCATTATGAGATATTATCTCATCATTAGGAGATATTATCTCATCATTAGGAGATATTATCTCATCATTAGGCCTTTTTATCTCATCATTAGAGGATATTATCTCATCATTAGGAGATAATATCTCATCATTACGAGATATTATCTCATCATTAGGACTTATTATCTCATCATTAGGACTTTTTATCTCATCATTATGAGATATTATCTCATCATTAGGAGATATTATCTCATCATTAGGAGATATTATCTCATCATTAGGCCTTTTTATCTCATCATTAGAGGATATTATCTCATCATTAGGAGATAATATCTCATCATTACGAGATATTATCTCATCATTAGGACTTATATCATCATTAGGACTTATTATCTCATCATTAGGAGATAATATCTCATCATTACGAGATAATATCTCATCATTAATAGATATTATCTCATCATTAGGACTTATTATCTTTTTATCTCATCATTATGAGATATTATCTCATCATTAATAGATATTATCTCATCATTAGGACTTATTATCTCATCATTAGGACTTTTTATCTCATTATGAGATATTATCTCATCATTAGGAAATATTATCTCATCATTAGGACTTTTTATCTCATCATTAGGAGATAATATCTCGTCATTAAGAGATATTATAGCATCATTAGGAGATATTATCTCATCATTAGGACTTATTATCTCATCATTAGGACTTATTATCTCATCATTAGGAGATATCTCATCATTAGGACTTTTTATCTCATCATTACGAGATATTATCTCATCATTAGGAGATATTATCTCATCATTAGGAGATAATATCTCATCATTACGAGATATTATCTTATCATTAGGACTTATTATCTCATCATTAGGACTTATTATCTCATCATTATGAGATATTATCTCATCATTAGGACTTATTATCTCATCATTAGGAGATATTATCTCATTATTACGAGATAATATCTCATCATTAATAGATATTATCTCATCATTAGGACTTATTATCTCATCATTATGATTTATTATCTTTTTATCTCATCATTATAAGATATTATCTCATCATTAATAGATATTATCTCATCATTAGGACTTATTATCTCATCATTAGGACTTTTTATCTCATCATTATGAGATATTATCTCATCTTTAGGACTTTTTATCTCACCATTAGGAGATAATATCTCATCATTAAGAGATATTATAGCATCATTTGGAGATATTATCCCATCATTAGGACTTATTATCTCATCATTAGGACTTTTTATCTCATCATTAGGAGATATTATCTCATCTTTAGGAGATAATATCCCATCTTTGTGAGATATTATCTCATCATTAGGACTTATTATCTCATTATTAGGAGATAATATCTCATCATTACGAGATATTATTTCATCATTAGAAGATATTATCTCATCACGATACACCAGGTTCTGAGATCTAACAAATTCTCACCGAACCGACAGGACAGGAATGCCGCCCATCCCACCTCCGACCTTTGAGAGTACCGTTAACTCACTTTTCAATAAAATCCAATAAATGAGTTCATTGAAGACTTCCCACATGCCCTTGGAAATCTTCTCTATCACGCCATTATAGACCACAGAGGTTCACTGAAGATTACCACACGACATGCCCCTGGGTGTCTTCCCCATCCCGCCATTATACATCACAAAAAGAGCGATACATCCAAATAATATCAATGCACTCATGCGTATCCCACCCTCTGATACATAATTCTGCATCAGCACTATTTCCCCCCCCCCCCCCCCCCCCCCACACCCCAGTCCCGGAAAGTGCTGTCCAGTAAATATCGCTGGAGTATTTATTCATTTATTTATTGGTGTTCAAAGGTCACATATTTTTACACAATGGGTAACCGTGACCACAACATGGAGATAAAGTCAAGTTTAGTCAATCGTTTATACTCATTTTAGAGAACTTCCACCCAAGTTTTGATGAATGGCTCCTATATTTGAACAGTAAAACAGAGCTTGTTTACAACAGTAAACGAGCACTAAACACTACTTCACGTCCCGGGGTACCCATGGTGAATCACAGAAGTAGTAGTGTACTCTTACGAAGATATGCTGTCCAATAAATATCACTGGGGTATTTTCCCTTACAAAGAGGTGCTACTTTTTACCCAGGACACTACTGAAATATTACAGAAGAATAAAAAAGAAAACGAGAATCAAAACGAGACAAATGTCACCCAAGCGAAGCGTCATTGTGTGGATAAACAGCAAATACACCCCCCCCCCTTTCCGAACCCCCACAAACAAGTTAAATTATAGGGGATGCACTGCCAAAAGTGTATGCTGTAAGTTTTTGAGCAGCGCACTTGGTAAGACTGATATTTATTGGGCAGCACTGTGGGAGAAACATGTGCTCACTGAAATCATTTGGATGTATTTTGCCGTAAACTTTAGGAAGCTGTGTAGTCGGGTGTATTACATTCTTATTTACCGTTAGCGAACTGACTAGCAAATTCAATGGATAAAACTGGACATTTTATGGGGGTGGACTGTTGTACTCTTCCGGAAAAAAACAATGTACCTTGTGGAGGGTCATGATTGTTTTATTTTTTTACTGGGGTTTAACGACACTTCCAACAGTAGGGGAGGGTTATGAATAGTTGAAACAGGCGGCAATGACCGCCCAAACCCAGCTAGAAATCTAAGGAAGGAGGGAGGTGGGGTTCGTGTCCGTTCGATAGGGTGAGAAATTGTTAGAAATCAGAAATTTGGTGTGTCATTATATACACTCTAACTATCAACATTAACCTCATTTCTCCCTCACCCTGCACATTAGGATAATCCCCCTGTATATAAACTCTAATTCATATATAGGGGGATTATTATTTTGATTTTGTCCCCGGTGGTTCCAGTGGAACCACTTTTATCGTTAGAAAATCAGTTTTCATCGAAAGGCTCCTAGGGTATTTAATTCGAAACATTTAAACTATGCTAATGTGTTCAGGTAACATCTCTAGATGTGTATGAAGGTTTCGCTATTTTGATTTTGTCCCTGGTGGTTCCAGTGGAACCACTTTTATCTTTAGAAAATCAGTTTTCATCGAAAAGGCTCCTAGGGTGTTTAATTCGAAACGTTTAAACTATGCTAATGTGTTCAGGTAACATCTCTAGATGTGCATGAAGGTTTCGCTATTTTGATTTTGTCCCCGGTGCTACCTGAGCACATTAGCATAGTTTAAACGTTTCGAATTAAATACCCTAGGAGCCTTTCGATGAAAACTGATTTTCTAACGATAAAAGTGGTTCTAACTTCTAACTTTTATCGTTAGAAAATCAGTTTTCATCGAAAGGCTCCTAGGGTATTCAATTCGAAACGTTAAAACTATGCTAATGTGTTCAGGTAACATCTCTAGATGTGCATGAAGGTTTCGGAATTTTAATTTTGCCCCTGGTGGTTCCAGTGGAACCACCTTTATCGTTGGAAAATCAGTTTTCATCGAAAGGCTCCTAGAGTATTTAATTCGAAACGCTTAAACTATGCTAATGTGTTGAGGTAACATCTCTAGATGTGCAGGAAGGTTTCGGAATTTTGATTGGTTACCAGTGGAACCACTTTTATCGTTAGAAAATCAGTTTTCATCGAAAGGCTCCTAGGGTATTTAATTCGAAACGTTTAAACTATGCTAATGTGTTCAGGTAACATCTCTAGATGTGCAAGAAGATTTTGGAATTTTGATTTTGCTCCCGGTGGTTCCAGTGAAACCACCTTTATCGTTAGAAAATCAGTTTTCATTGAAAGGCTTCTAGGGTATTTAATTCGAAACACTTAAACTATGCTAATGTGCACAGGTAGCAACTCTAGATGTGCATGAAGATTTCGGAATTTTGATTTTGTCCCCGGTAGTTCCAGTGGAACATCAGTTTTCATCGAACGGCTCCTAGGGTATTCAATTCGAAATGTTTAAACTATGCTAATGTGTTCAGGTAACATCTCTAGATGTGCATGAAGGTTTCAGAATTTTGATTTTGCCCCCTGTGGTTCCAGTGGAACCACTTTTATCGTTAGAAAATCAGTTTTCATCGAAAGGCTCCTAGCGTATTTAATTCGAAATGTTTAAACTATGCTAATGTGTTCAGGTAACATCTCTAGATGTGCATGAAAGTTTCGCTATTTTGATTTTGTCCCCGGTGGTTCCAGTGGAACCACTTTTATCGTTAGAAAATCAGTTTTCATCGAAAGGCTCCTAGGGTATTTAATTTGAAATGTTTAAACTATGCTAATGTGTTCAGGTAACATCTCTAGATGTGCATGAAGGTTTCGGAATTTTAATTTTGCCCCTGGTGGTTCCAGTGGAACCACCTTTATTGTTAGAAAATCAGTTTTCATCGAAAGACTCCTAGAGTATTTAATTCAAAACGCTTAAACTATGCTAATGTGTTCAGGTAAGATCTCTAGATGTGCATGAAGGTTTCGGAATTTTGATTTTGCCCCCGGTGGTTCCAGTGGAACCACTTTTATCGTTAGAAAATCAGTTTTCATTGAAAGGCTCCTAGAGTATTTAATTTGAAACGCTTAAACTATGCTAATGTACTCAGGTAACAACTCTAGATGTGCATGAAGGTTTCGGAATTTTGATTGGTTCCAGTGGAACCACTTTTATCGTTAGAAAATCAGTTTTCATCGAAAGGCTCCTTGGGTATTCAATTTGAAAATCAGTTTTCATCGAAAGGCTCCTTGGGTATTCAATTTGAAACGTTTAACCTATGCTAATGTGTTCAGGTAACATCTCTAGATGTGCATGAAGATTTTGGAATCTTGATTTTGCCCCCGGTGGTTTCAGGGGAACCACTTTTATCGTTAGAAAATCAGTTTTCATCGAAAGGCTCCTGGGGTATTTAATTTGAAATGTTAAAACTATGCTATGGTGTTCAGGTAACATCTCTAAATGTGCATGAATGTTTCGGAATTTTCCTTTGGCCCCAGGTGGTTCCAGTTTGGCCCCAGGTCGCGACAGTTTCATTGGAAAATCAGTTTTCATTGAAAGTCTTCTAGGATATTTAATTCGAAACGTTTAAACTATGCTAATGTGTTTAGGTAACATCTCTAAATGTGCATGAAGGTTTTGGAATTTTAATTTTGCCCCAGGTGGTTCCATTGGAACCACTTTTATTGTTAAAAAATCAGTTTTCATTGAAAGGCTCCCAGGATATTTAAATCGAAACGTTTAAACTATCCTAATGTGTTTAGGTAAAATCTCTAGATGTGTATGAAGGTTTCAGAATTTTGATTTTGTCCCAGGTGGTTCCAGTGGAACCACTTTTATCGTTTGAAAATCAGTTTTCATCAAAAGGCTCCTAGGGTATTTAATTCGAAACGTTTAAACTATGCTAATGTGTTCAGGTAACATCTCTAGATGTGCATGAAGGTTTCGCTATTTAATTTGATTTTGTCCCCGGTGGTTCCAGTGGAACCACTTTTATTGTTAGAAAATCAGTTTTCATCGAAAGGCTCCTAGGGTATTTAATTCGAAACATTTAAACTATGCTAATGTGTTCAGGTAACATCTCTAGATGTGCATGAAGATTTCAGAATTTTGATTTTGCTCCCGGTGGTTCCAGTGGAACCACCTTTATCGTTAGAAAATCAGTTTTCATTGAAAGGCTTCTGGGGTATTTAATTCGAAACGCTTAAACTATGCTAATGTGCTAAGGTAGCAACTCTAGATGTGCATGAAGGTTTCGGAATTTTGATTTTGTCCCCGGTGGTTCCAGTAGAACATCTGTTTTCATCGAAAGGCTCCTAGGGTATTCAATTCGAAATGTTTAAACTATGCTAATGTGTTCAGGTAACATCTCTAGATGTGCATGAAGGTTTCGGAATTTTGATTTTGCCCCCTGTGGTTCCAGTGGAACCACTTTTATCGTTAGAAAATCAGTTTTCATCGAAAGGCTCCTAGAGTATTAAATTCGAAATGCTTAAACTATGCTAATGTGCTCAGGTAACAACTCTAGATGTGCATGAAGGTTTCGGAATTTTGATTGGTTCCAGTGGAACCACTTTTATCGTTAGAAAATCAATTTTCATCGAAAGGCTCCTTGGGTATTCAATTCGAAACGTTTAACCTATGCTAATTTGTTCAGGTAACATCTCTAGATGTGCATGAAGGTTTCGGAATCTTGATTTAGCCCCCGGTGGTTCCAGGGGAACCACTTTTATCGTTAGAAAATCAGTTTTTATCGAAAGGTTCCTGGGGTATTTAATTCGAAATGTTAAAACTATGCTATGGTGTTCAGGTAACATCTCTAAATGTGAATGAATGTTTCGGAATTTTCCTTTGGCACCAGGTGGTTCCAGTTTGGCCCCAGGTCGCGACAGTTTCATTGGAAAATCAGTTTTCATTGAAAGTCTTCTAGGATATTTAAATCGAAACGTTTAAACTATGCTAATGTGTTCAGGTAACATCTCTAAATGTGCATGAAGGTTTTGGAATTTTAATTTTGCCCCAGGTGGTTCCATTGGAACCACTTTTATTGTTAAAAAATCAGTTTTCATCGAAAGGCTCCCAGGATATTTAAATCGAAACGTTTAAACTATCCTAATGTGTTTAGGTAACATCTCTAGATGTGTATGAAGGTTTCAGAATTTTGATTTTGTCCCAGGTGGTTCCAGTGGAACCACTTTTATCGTTTGAAAATCAGTTTTCATCAAAAGGCTCCTAGGGTATTTAATTCGAAACGTTTAAACTATGCTAATGTGTTCAGGTAACATCTCTAGATGTGCATGAAGGTTTCGCTATTTAATTTGATTTTGTCCCCGGTGGTTCCAGTGGAACCACTTTTATCGTTAGAAAATCAGTTTTCATCGAAAGGCTCCTAGGGTATTTAATTCGAAACATTTAAACTATGCTAATGTGTTCAGGTAACATCTCTAGATGTGCATGAAGGTTTCGGAATTTTAATTTTGCCCCTGGTGGTTCCAATGGAACCACCTTTATTGTCAGAAAATCAGTTTTCATCGAAAGGCTCCTAGAGTATTTAATTTGAAACGCTTAAACTATGCTAATGTGCTCAGGTAACAACTCTAGATGTGCATGAAGGTTTCGGAATTTTGATTGGTTCCAGTGGAACCACTTTTATCATTAGAAAATCAGTTTTCATCGAAAGGCTCCTAGGGTATTCAATTCGAAATGTTTAAACTATGCTAATGTGTTCAGGTAACATCTCTAGATGTGCATGAAGGTTTCGGAATTTTGATTTTGCCCCCTGTGGTTCCAGTGGAACCACTTTTATCGTTAGAAAATCAGATTTTTATACTGTACCAATGACCCAGACTTAGCTGGTGCTAACTCTAACAAAACCAGGGCCAAACACAAATTTTGCCCCCCAATGCCCAAAATTTGCATCCAAAACAAAAAGAAATCCTGTCCTAAAGGACCTCCATACTACGCCTCTACTGCGCATGCGCAGTGACGCAGTCGTCCCGAAATTGGCGCCAATTATCATTCTCTGTTTGGCCCTTCATCAGTCAACATCTCACTGATCTTTGTGCTTGTAAATCTCAGTTTAAAGGATGCCAGACACGTAATTTTTGGAGAAAATGTGATTCTAAGGAGGATAGAAGGAGGAGAGGAAAAAGAAGTGGCAAAAAATAATCAGGGCTGTACTTAAAATTTTTTGATGAAATTATGTTAAGTTGCCTATTTTCGAGGCATGGGCCTCTTGTTGTCATTCTTGCTAATTGTTGCACTGCTTATTCAGTGTTTCCTCTCCCCTAGCCTTCTAAAGTCCCCCCTTGCAATTCTCCCATGCTTTTGGCATATTTTTGAGAAATTTCATTTCTAAAATTTCCTGGGAGAGTTGCTTGGTTACAGAATGTTTTCTGTTATTTTCCCCATAGTTACGTTTTCACCCATGGGTGTATAACGTTTGTGTTCTGCATCTTCCATCTGATGTTCTACAGATTCTCCCCTGGGAGTCTCTGTTTTGCATCAGATAGAGTGTAATTGATGACTGATTCCGGGCCAGTTTTTTCAGTGCCTGGAGTCATGTTTTCTAGTGTGTTTACACTGTTTGTTTTCATTGGCAACAGCCTTTTTTGAGGGGAGCTGTTTGCCTTTGTTGTAGTTTATCTCATTATAAGATACATTTATATTATCCGAAAGTATCTCATTAATTATTTTATATAAATTTACAATTTTTAACCACACTTTGCCATCGGATCCATCGGGGCTCAACGTTACTTTTCAGCAACTTGGGCTTTGCTGAAAAAATATTTTTTCAAAATTATTTTGTTTTGCAATTGTTTTTTCATTTATTAATGGATCATGTTATTATGTATCTTTGTGTCAGGGGTTTTTGCGAGTAACTAGGACTTATTGTTGTTCTTTCACAATGAAGGGACGTTGTTCAAATTGTAATAGGAAGAAATCTTCCTCTGACTTTCATGATCATTGTATTAATTGTAGTCAGTGTTCTCGCATTAATCCCTGTCCTATATGTGAACATTGGGATGAGAAACATTGGAAACGTGTGTCACGATATGTTGTTTCTGGAGAAAGAGCGATGCCGGCTCTTTCTCCGCAAGGTCACTCTACTCTCTCAGTTTCTATTTCAGAGGAACCAGAACAGGGTGATGTTTCCATGTTATTTTCTTCAAGTGTGCGTCCGTCGTCACAAATGAATTCAGAGCTAGCGGCAAAAGTGCTCATGGAGATTAGACAAATGTCGTCCGCTAGCTCGCCCGGTGTAGCGTCCATTCACCGAATGGTTCGGCAGCCGGGTTCGTCCGATGCGGTCCAAGAGGAAATTTTGGGTGATGCGAGCACTATAAACATAATAGATGCACACCCAGTGACGGCGGATAGTAAGCGAGAATGGAGGAAGCCTTTTAGTCCGGTTCCTAGCTTGTCCAGGTCCAGCCGGGCCGCGAGCGAGAGAGGTCCCTCTCTCGTACAACAACATCTGGCACCAGATGTTGTGGTACAAAATGTGTCTTTAGCGGAGCATACGTCCATCGCTCGGGACGCTCCGTTGTATAAGCAGTCCGCAGAGACTGTTAAGGCTTCCTCTTCTCGTCAGCGCACACGACCGCACCTTGGCTGCATGACCGCCGATATATTACCAGCTTCGCCGATGAAGGATTCTTCGGCGACCAGGTCACACCATCCGGCAGCCAGGGATTCGAGACCGATGGACTCTGGACGTTCTCATAGGAAAAGTATGCGGGAGCCATCTGATGCGGAGCTGCCCTCGGCGAAGCAGCGAAAGACTGCGTCTCTGCAGGTCTCGACGCCGGACATTCTTGTGCAGATAGCACAGCTTATCGCAGCATCCCAGCAGCCGACAGAAACGGTGTCGGATCGAGAATTATCCGACGGCGCTGGGTCGGTACGCTCCGCCGAAGCATCGGGGGCGGATGACCGGGAACATCATGAGGTCCGACCGGATGGTGAAAGGGATACGGATGACTTGGAGCTATCCCTTTCGGAACAACATAAAGCTGCCGTGGACTTCATCCGGCACTTTCTCCCTCAAGTTGTTCCATCGGGCCAGACTGCTGCGCTTCCGGACAAGAGAATTATAGCGTCATTGGACTCTGAATTTTTTGAGCGGTTCAGGGACATCGCTCCCGAGTTTCCGTCGCAGTCCAATAATGTTGCTAGAACATTTGAATTATTGAACGACGCTATATTTAAACTTGCTTCCAGGACGGGGAAAGCAGGTTTCTTGTCCGCTAATACTCTCAACCTGCCTTTCATTAATGCAAGGAATAAATTCGATACGGCAGGACAGGGTATACCGAGAGTTCCTCTGCGTATGGACGATGAGGCGGAAGACTTAGAGCTATCATTACCGTCGTCAGCTTCTATTCCAACCGCGGTGTTGGAAACAGCTATTGCGTCTAACAGAGCCAATTTAGATGCCTTATCTTACGCAGATCAACTTACTAAGGCGTTATCACTGCGCCTTCAAGGGGAAGAGTTTCAGGATATACAATCCTCTTTAAGACTTCTTTCAAGGGCAGTAGCTTATTCCACGTGTAACTCCGCCCTTTCAGTGGCAAATCTGGAGTTGGTTAGACGTGACGCAGCCCTAGCTACATCCACACTAGTGGATTCTAAGGTGAAGAACTCTCTTAGAGTCGCTTTGGTCTCAGGAGAACTTCTCTTTGACGGCAAGCTTTCCGCTATTTATGATAAAATTAAAAAGAAAGCTAATGATTCTCTGTTGTTCAGATCGGCTCCTAAGAAGTCGGATACAGCAGACACGAATAAGACAGGCACTTCTGGGTCTAATGCGCCCAAGAGAGGTTCCTATAGAGGTTCCGGTGCGTCCTCTTGGTCTTTTTCGAGAGACCGTCAGGATAGCGACTCTCGTTCGGGACGTCCTTCAGGCCGGGACAATCAGTCGGACACCCCGAGGTCGACGAGGCGAGGTGCGGGTCGTGGAAGACGTGGTTTCTCCTACCGCAGGCCTCGCAGGTCCAGGAGGTGATGGCTTAAACCTCTATCGCGTTCCAGTTGGCGGAAGGTTGTCGAGTTTTTCACAAGAGTGGGCGTCGATTACGGACGACCCTTGGGTGAGAGGAGTGACTTCGGAAGGTCTGAAGATATCCTTCAAACGAAAGCCTCCATTAACTCGAATTCCAAAGTGGACTCATCTTCCGTCAAATCCACAGAAAAGAGACGCTCTGTTATCAGAGGTGCAGTCTCTTTTAATGAAGAACGCGGTAGAGGTCGTAGAAAACCAGGAATCTCTGGGATTCTACAGCCATCTGTTTCTGGTTCCGAAACCAGACGGCTCGTTCCGTCCAGTCATAGATTTGAGCTGGATAAACAAGCTGATCGTCGCTCCGAAGTTTTATATGGAGACGATTCGATCGGTCAGAGCGAGTATTCGGGTGAACGATTATGCAACGAGCATAGATCTCAAAGATGCGTACTTTCACGTCATGGTACATCCGACATTCCGAAAGTATCTACGCTTCGCAGTCCTTGGAGTGGTGTATCAATTCCGGGCGATGTGCTTCGGATTGAATCTAGCACCCTGGGCTTTCACTCGGGTAATGAACTCGGTAATGATCTACTTCCGAGCTCATTCGTCTGCGGTAACGTCGGCCTACCTGGACGACATTCTTCAGAGGTCCGGCAACGAGTTAACGCTTCAGAACGATGTTCAGAATCTTCTTCTATTGCTCCGGCGTCTCGGTTTTATAGTAAACGAGGAGAAGTCGGATCTGGTGCCGTCCAAGTCATTCACTCATCTGGGAATGAGCTTCGAGACGCACAACAATCTCGTTCGTCTGCCGTCAACCAGAGCGAAATTAGTCAGTTGTTACGCTCGCTATTGTCTGCACGCAGACAAAGTCACGGCGAGAGAATTTATGAGACTGATAGGTCTGTGCGGAGCCGCCGCGGATCTCATTCCGATGGGGCGGCTACGCACACGTCCTGTTCAAATTTTCCTGACTCAGAATTGGAGTGTGAAAATTCATTCGCTCGATGTAGACGTTCTCTTGTCAGATCAAGTGAAACAAGAGATTCAGACTTGGGCAAACATTCAGTGGTTAACTCAAGGAGTTCCGCTGCAGTTGCCGGATCCGAGTTTTACCGTTATGACGGATGCCAGTCAAACAGGTTGGGGTGCATCATTAATCCCAACGGATTCGAGATGCCAGGGTCTTTGGGATCCGCAATTCCTGTGCAAGCACATAAACATCAAGGAAATGATGTCAATTTGGCTTGCGTTACGTCACTGGATGGACATTATTCATGATGCTCATGTCCAAATCTTATCCGACAATACGACAGTAGTGGCGTATATACGGAATCAGGGAGGCACTCATTCAGTTCCGTTGTTCAATCTAACGGAAAGAATCCTTCTGTTTGCGTTAGAACATCACGTTCTTCTTTCGGTCCGTCACATACCGGGTCGTCTGAATGTGCTAGCAGACTCCCTTTCACGAAAGGGTCGCTTGTTGCCGTCGGAGTGGACTCTCAACAAACAAGTATTCAATCAGATTTGCTACCAATGGGAACGGCCAATGATAGACTTATTTGCGACACATCTCAACAATCAGTTGCAGACGTATGTGTCTCCGTGTCCGGATCCAAGAGCATTTGCAGTAGACGCTCTTTTGATCCCTTGGGACGGAATGATAGGATATGCGTATCCTCCAGCGCCGTTAATTCAACAAGTATTGCTAAAGATAAAACAATCTCAATGTAAGATTCTGTTGGTAGCATCTCTGTCGCCACAGAGACCGTGGATAAATCTACTCAGGTGTCTGTTGTGGGACCTACCGCGGAAGCTTCCTCCACGAGAGGATCTTCTTTCGCAGGGGAAATCGCGCCAACTCCATCACAACCCGCTAGGTCTCAACCTTCACGTTTTTCCGTTGTGCGGTCCTTCTTGCATGGCAAGCACTTTACAGGACGAGCAGTGGACGCGATTTCTAACTGTAGGAGGACCTCCTCTTCGCTAAACTATGCGGCTAAGTGGAAGGTTTTTCGTCGTTGGTGTAGGGATCATTCTGTAGATATATTTGATCCCTCTATACCAGACATTGCAAACTTTCTAGTATACTTGTTTGACGAAATCAAACTGCAGCCTGTTACTATAAAGGGTTATAGATCTATGTTATCTGATACCTATGCACATCATGGTAGTTTACAAATTGGATCTAATGTCTCTTTATCGAAGTTAGTTAGAAACTTTTCGATAAATAGACCCAGAACTCTTAGATTAATTCCTAAGTGGAATTTAGCTTGGGTTCTCCTTAAATTGAAGGAAAAGCCATTTGAACCTCTTGGGACAGTAGATTTCAAATTCTTATCTTATAAGACAGCTTTTCTCTTAGCTTTCTCTTCTGCCAGAAGAGTCAGTGAGCTTCATGCACTATCGGTGGATGATTCTCATTATCGTAGTGTTGGGAACACTATCACCTTCACTACTAATGTGGGTTTTTTAGCTAAGAATCAGGCTCCTAATAAATATCCGGAACCTATTGTTATTAAGGCTCTTCCGTCTTCAGACGGGCGTAGGCCTTTACTCTGTCCTGTTAGAGCACTACGTATCTATAAACAGAGATCTCAGTTTATCAGAAAGGGACGGAAACGTTTCTTTCTGTCTTTGATGCCTAATAGAAAGGACATTTCAGTCCATTCTATTGCTAGATGGATTCAGTTAACTATCCGTACTGCTTATGAAGATTTATCTTCTTCTCAGCAGTCTGTGCTTAAGATTTCTGCTCATGAAGTAAGAGCTCTTTCTACTTCCTGGGCTTATGCTAATAGTGTTGCTATTACAGATTTAATGAAGGCTGCTTATTGGTCTCAGCCATCCACATTTACGAATTTTTATCTCAGAAATATTGAGTCCATTTCTGGAGACCTGCATTGTTTAGGTCCGTTATCTGTTGCTCAGAATGTCGTCCACTAAACAGTTGCAACTATAGTTATGCAGGCTTTCTGTTCCGGCAGTGACTCCGTCCGGCTGCCCTCTTCGCTCTGGGCTATTTGACCCAGGGCAAGGGGAAGGGGGGGGGGGGGGGGGGGGGTGTTCCCTTAGGTCACCTGCTTTATAGTGAAAAGCAAGGGAATGCCTCCTCCAAGTCAGTATTTCTGAGTCGCTTCCGGGATGGTTTTAAAGTGTAATATTAATGTTTAAATTCATTCATGTCTTATTTTTAAAGTGTAGCTCGGTGTGAAGCATTTGTATATGTCAAGTGTCAAACGGGCTTTAATATACAATACTCGGACACTTTTAAATGACTATAAAGAGTCTCAATTCTCTGGACTTCTTTATTTATTGGCTTGCTTTAAAAATAATTAGTATAAGGGTTATACTGGATGTTAATAGAGAACATGAATGTTATTGTGCTCAATTATTAAGGGTAGTGTATCTTTCTAATTTAATATTAAATAAGAAAGATACATGTAAAGCCTAATACTCCTTTTCTCCTTAAGGGGTTACCTCTTTACTATATAGTTGAGCTTATTGGATTTTCCTCTATGTCCTAGGCCCTCCAGCATGTTTACTATTCAGCTAAGTCTGGGTCATTGGTACAGTATAAAAATGTTAAAAAATTTATAGTAATTTATATATTTTTTATACTTACCAATGACCCAGATGGGGATGGCCCTCCCTGGAGTTGGGAACTCTTGCCTCCCCGCTGAGTACATAGCGCTGACCAGGCACTGCCAGTAAGAATGATAATTGGCGCCAATTTCGGGACGACTGCGTCACTGCGCATGTGCAGTAGAGGCGTAGTATGGAGGTCCTTTAGGACATGATTTCTTTTTGTTTTGGATGCAAATTTTGGGGATTGGGGGGCAAAATTTGTGTTTGGCCCTGGTTTTGTTAGAGTTAGCACCAGCTAAGTCTGGGTCATTGGTAAGTATAAAAAATATATAAATTACTATAAATTTTTTAACTTTTCATCAAAAGGCTCCTAGGGTATTTAATTCAAAATGTTTAAACTATGCTAATGTGTTCAGGTAACATCTCTAGATGTGCATGAAAGTTTTGCTGTTTTGATTTTGTCCCCGGTGGTTCCAGTGGAACCACTTTTATCGTTAGAAAATCAGTTTTCATCAAAAGGCTCCTAGGGTATTCAATTCGAATTATTATTTATTGGTGTTTTAAGGTCACATACTTATACACAATGGCTAAACGTGACCGTGACAGTTTTACGGGTGGAGGAAGCCGGAGTACCCGGAGAGAACCACCGAGGAACGACGAGCAGCTGTCAGCTCTCCAACATCATAACTCTGAACTCTGCACCGCAGCACAGGCAGGGTTGAAGACATGCGCACCATCGATGTGCAGTATGCCTCAGTACACAGCATCATCGTGCCCGCATGTAGGCAATCGGGGTGAAGTGTCTTGCCCAAGGACACAACGCGGTTGCCGCAGGTGGGATTCGAACCAAGGATCTCTCGGCTTGCAGCCTGCACCTCTACCAACTGAGCCACCACGCCCCATTCAATTCGAAACGTTTAAACTATGCTAATGTGTTCAGGTAACATCTCTAGATGTGCATGAAGGTTTCGGAATTTTAATTTTGCCCCTGGTGGTTCCAGTGGAACCACCTTTATTGTTAGAAAATCAGTTTTCATCGAAAGGCTCCTAGAGTATTTAATTCGAAACTCTTAAACTATGCTAATGTGTTCAGGTAACATCTCTAGATGTGCATGAAGGTTTCGGAATTTTGATTTTGCCCCCGGTGGTTCCAGTGGAACCACTTTTATCGTTAGAAAATCAGTTTTCATCGATAGGCTCCTAGGGTATTCAATTCAAAATGTTTAAACTATGCTAATGTGTTCAGGCAAGATCTCTAGATGTGCATGAAGATTTTGGAATTTTGATTTTGCTCCCGGTGGTTCCAGTGGAACCACCTTTATCGTTACAAAATCAGTTTTCATTGAAAGGCTCCTAGGGTATTTAATTCGAAACGCTTAAACTATGCTAATGTGCTCAGGTAGCAACTCTAGATGTGCATGAAGGTTTCGGAATTTTCATTTTGCCCCCCCAGTGGTTCCAGTGGAACCACTTTTATCGTTAGAAAATCAGTTTTCATCGAAAGGCTCCTAGGGTATTCAATTTGAAACGTTGAACCTGTGCTAATGTTTTCAGGAAACATCTCTAGATGTGCATGAAGGTTTCGGAATTTTGATTTTGCCCCCGGTGGTTCCTGCGGAACCACTTTTATCGTTAGAAAATTAGTTTTCATTGAAAGGCTCCTAGGGTATTCAATTCAAAACGTTTAAACATTAAACAATGCTAATGTTTTCAGGTAACATCTCTAGATGTGCATGACGTTTCGGAATTTTGATTTTGCCCCCGGTGGTTCCAGTGGAACCACTTTTATCGTTAAAAAATCAGTTTTCATCGAAAGGCTCCTAGGGTATTCAATTCGAAACGTTAAAAATCATGCTAATGTGTTCAGGTAACATCTCTAGATGTGCATCAAGGTTTCGCTATTTTGATTTTGTTTCCGGTGGTTCCAGTGGAACCACTTTCATCGTTAGAAAATCAGTTTTCATCGAAAGGCTCCTAGGGTATTCAATTCGAAACGTTAAAACTATGCTAATGTTTTCAGGTAACATCTCTAGATGTGCATGAAGGTTTCGAAATTTTAATTTTGCCCCTGGTGGTTCCAGTGGAACCACCTTTATCGTTAGAAAATCAGTTTTCATCGAAAGGCTCCTAGAGTATTTAATTCGAAACGCTTAAACTATGCTAATGTGTTCAGGTAACATCTCTAGATGTGCATGAAGGTTTCGGAATTTTGATTTTGCCCTCGGTGGTTCCAGGGGAACCACTTTTATCGTTAGAAAATCAGTTTTCATCGAAAGGCTCCTAGAGTATTAAATTCGAAACGCTTAAACTATGCTAATGTGCTCAGGTAACAACTCTAGATGTGCATGAAGGTTTCGGAATTTTGATTGGTTCCAGTGGAACCACTTTTATCGTTAGAAAATCAGTTTTCATCGAAAGGCTCCTTGGGTATCCAATTCGAAACGTTTAACCTATGCTAATTTGTTCAGGTAACATCTCTAGATGTGCATGAAGGTTTCGGAATCTTGATTTTGCCCCCGGTGGTTCCAGGGTAACCACTTTTATCGTTAGAAAATCAGTTTTCATCGAAAGGTTCCTGGGGTATTTAATTCGAAATGTTAAAACTATGCTATGGTGTTCAGGTAACATCTCTAAATGTGCATGAATGTTTCGGAATTTTCCTTTGGCACCAGGTGGTTCCAGTTTGGCCCCAGGTCACGACAGTTTCATTGGAAAATCAGTTTTCATTGAAAGTCTTCTAGGATATTTAATTCGAAACGTTTAAACTATGCTAATGTGTTCAGGTAACATCTCTAAATGTGCATGAAGGTTTTGGAATTTTAATTTTGCCCCAGGTGGTTCCATTGGAACCACTTTTATTGTTAAAAAAATCAGTTTTCATCGAAAGGCTCCCAGGATATTTAAATCGAAACGTTTAAACTATCCTAATGTGTTTAGGTAACATCTCTAGATGTGTATGAAGGTTTCAGAATTTTGATTTTGTCCCAGGTGGTTCCAGTGGAACCACTTTTATCGTTTGAAAATCAGTTTTCATCAAAAGGCTCCTAGGGTATTTAATTCGAAACGTTTGAACTATGCTAATGTGTTCAGGTAACATCTCTAGATGTGCATGAAGGTTTCGGAATTTTGATTTTGCCCCCGGTGGTTCCTGCGGAACCACTTTTATCGTTAGAAAATTAGTTTTCATTGAAAGGCTCCTAGGGTATTCAATTCAAAACGTTTAAACATTAAACAATGCTAATGTTTTCAGGTAACATCTCTAGATGTGCATGACGTTTCGGAATTTTGATTTTGCCCCCGGTGGTTCCAGTGGAACCACTTTTATCGTTAAAAAATCAGTTTTCATCGAAAGGCTCCTAGGGTATTCAATTCGAAACGTTAAAAATCATGCTAATGTGTTCAGGTAACATCTCTAGATGTGCATCAAGGTTTCGCTATTTTGATTTTGTTTCCGGTGGTTCCAGTGGAACCACTTTCATCGTTAGAAAATCAGTTTTCATCGAAAGGCTCCTAGGGTATTCAATTCGAAACGTTAAAACTATGCTAATGTTTTCAGGTAACATCTCTAGATGTGCATGAAGGTTTCGAAATTTTAATTTTGCCCCTGGTGGTTCCAGTGGAACCACCTTTATCGTTAGAAAATCAGTTTTCATCGAAAGGCTCCTAGAGTATTTAATTCGAAACGCTTAAACTATGCTAATGTGTTCAGGTAACATCTCTAGATGTGCATGAAGGTTTCGGAATTTTGATTGGTTCCAGTGGAACCACTTTTATCGTTAGAAAATCAGTTTTCATCGAAAGGCTCCTTGGGTATTCAATTCGAAACATTTAACCTATGCTAATTTGTTCAGGTAACATCTCTAGATGTGCATGAAGGTTTCGGAATCTTGATTTTGCCCCCGGTGGTTCCAGGGTAACCACTTTTATCGTTAGAAAATCAGTTTTCATCGAAAGGTTCCTGGGGTATTTAATTCGAAATGTTAAAACTATGCTATGGTGTTCAGGTAACATCTCTAAATGTGCATGAATGTTTCGGAATTTTCCTTTGGCACCAGGTGGTTCCAGTTTGGCCCCAGGTCACGACAGTTTCATTGGAAAACCAGTTTTCATTGAAAGTCTTCTAGGATATTTAATTCGAAACGTTTAAACTATGCTAATGTGTTCAGGTAACATCTCTAAATGTGCATGAAGGTTTTGGAATTTTAATTTTGCCCCAGGTGGTTCCATTGGAACCACTTTTATTGTTAAAAAATCAGTTTTCATCGAAAGGCTCCCAGGATATTTAAATCGAAACGTTTAAACTATCCTAATGTGTTTAGGTAACATCTCTAGATGTGTATGAAGGTTTCAGAATTTTGATTTTGTCCCAGGTGGTTCCAGTGGAACCACTTTTATCGTTTGAAAATCAGTTTTCATCAAAAGGCTCCTAGGGTATTTAATTCGAAACGTTTAAACTATGCTAATGTGTTCAGGTAACATCTCTAGATGTGCATGAAGGTTTCGGAATTTTGATTTTGCCCCCGGTGGTTCCTGCGGAACCACTTTTATCGTTAGAAAATTAGTTTTCATTGAAAGGCTCCTAGGGTATTCAATTCAAAACGTTTAAACATTAAACAATGCTAATGTTTTCAGGTAACATCTCTAGATGTGCATGACGTTTCGGAATTTTGATTTTGCCCCCGGTGGTTCCAGTGGAACCACTTTTATCGTTAAAAAATCAGTTTTCATCGAAAGGCTCCTAGGGTATTCAATTCAAAACGTTAAAAATCATGCTAATGTGTTCAGGTAACATCTCTAGATGTGCATCAAGGTTTCGCTATTTTGATTTTGTTTCCGGTGGTTCCAGTGGAACCACTTTCATCGTTAGAAAATCAGTTTTCATCGAAAGGCTCCTAGGGTATTCAATTCGAAACGTTAAAACTATGCTAATGTTTTCAGGTAACATCTCTAGATGTGCATGAAGGTTTCGAAATTTTAATTTTGCCCCTGGTGGTTCCAGTGGAACCACCTTTATCGTTAGAAAATCAGTTTTCATCGAAAGGCTCCTAGAGTATTTAATTCGAAACGCTTAAACTATGCTAATGTGTTCAGGTAACATCTCTAGATGTGCATGAAGGTTTCGGAATTTTGATTTTGCCCTCGGTGGTTCCAGGGGAACCACTTTTATCGTTAGAAAATCAGTTTCCATCGAAAGGCTCCTAGAGTATTAAATTCGAAACGCTTAAACTATGCTAATGTGCTCAGGTAACAACTCTAGATGTGCATGAAGGTTTCGGAATTTTGATTGGTTCCAGTGGAACCACTTTTATCGTTAGAAAATCAGTTTTCATCGAAAGGCTCCTTGGGTATTCAATTCGAAACGTTTAACCTATGCTAATTTGTTCAGGTAACATCTCTAGATGTGCATGAAGGTTTCGGAATCTTGATTTTGCCCCCGGTGGTTCCAGGGTAACCACTTTTATCGTTAGAAAATCAGTTTTCATCGAAAGGTTCCTGGGGTATTTACTTCGAAATGTTAAAACTATGCTATGGTGTTCAGGTAACATCTCTAAATGTGCATGAATGTTTCGGAATTTTCCTTTGGCACCAGGTGGTTCCAGTTTGGCCCCAGGTCGCGACAGTTTCATTGGAAAATCAGTTTTCATTGAAAGTCTTCTAGGATATTTAATTCGAAACGTTTAAACTATGCTAATGTGTTCAGGTAACATATCTAAATGTGCATGAAGGTTTTGGAATTTTAATTTTGCCCCAGGTGGTTCCATTGGAACCACTTTTATTGTTAAAAAATCAGTTTTCATCGAAAGGTTCCCAGGATATTTAAATCGAAACGTTTAAACTATCCT
The DNA here is from genome assembly GCA_031216915.1 of Pictodentalium vernedei. Taxonomy (NCBI): domain Eukaryota; kingdom Metazoa; phylum Mollusca; class Scaphopoda; order Dentaliida; family Dentaliidae; genus Pictodentalium; species Pictodentalium vernedei. The sequence continues at coordinate 79,173,054 of CM062290.1, read as the reverse complement.
AATGTGTTTAGGTAACATCTCTAGATGTGTATGAAGGTTTCAGAATTTTGATTTTGTCCCAGGTGGTTCCAGTGGAACCACTTTTATCGTTTGAAAATCAGTTTTCATCAAAAGGCTCCTAGGGTATTTAATTCGAAACATTTAAACTATGCTAATGTGTTCAGGTAACATCTCTAGATGTGCATGAAGGTTTCGCTATGTAATTTGATTTTGTTCCAGGTGGTTCCAGTGGAACCACTTTTATCGTTAGAAAATCAGTTTTCATCGAAAGGCTCCTAGGGTATTTAAATCGAAACGTTTAAACTATCCTGTTATGTTCAGGTAACATATCTAGATGTGTATGAAGGTTTCGGAATTTTGATTTTGCCCCCGGTGGTTCCAGTGCAACCACTTTTATTGTTAAAAAATCAGTTTTCATTGAAAGGCTCCTAGGGTATTCAATTCAAAACGTTTAAACTATGCTAATGTGTTCAGGTAACATCGCTACATGTGCATGAAGGTTTCTGAATTTTCATTTTGTCCCAGGTGTTTCTAGTGGAATCACTTTTATCATTGGAAAATCAGTTTTCATTGAAAGTCTTCTAGGATATTTAATTCAAAATGTTTAAACTATGCTAATGTGTTCAGGTAACATCTCTAGATGTGCATGAAGGTTTCGGAATTTTTATTTTGCCCCTGGTGGTTCCAGTGGAACCACTTTTATTGTTAAGAAATCAGTTTTCATCGAAAGGCTCTCAGGATATTTAAATCGAAACATTTAAATTATCCTAATGTGTTCAGGTAACATCTCTAGATGTGTATGAAGGTTTCGGAATTTTGATCTCTAGATGTGTATGAAGGTTTCGGAATTTTGATTTTGTCCCCGGTGGTTCCAGTGGAACCGCTTTTATCGTTAGAAAATCAGTTTTCATCGAAAGTTTCCTGGGTATTCAATTCAAAACGTTTAAACCATTCTAATGTGTTCAGGTAACATCTCTAGATGTGCACGAAGGTTTCGGAAATTTGATTTTGCCCCTGTGGTTCAAGTGGAACCACTTTTATCGTTAGAAAATCAGTTTTCATCGAAAGGCTCCTAGGGTATTTAATTCAAGACGTTTAAACTATGCTAATGTGTTCAGGTAACATCTCTAGATGTGCATGAAGGTTTCGGAATTTTGATTTTGCCCCCTGTGGTTCCAGTGGAACCACTTTTATCGGTAGAAAATCAGTTTTCATTGAAAGGCTCCTAGGGTATTTAATTCGAAACGTTTAAATTATGCTAATGTGTTCAGGTAAGATCTCTAGATGTGCATGAAAGTTTCGCTATTTTGATATTGTCCCCGGTGGTTCTAGTGGAACCACTTTTATCGTTAGAAAATCATTTTTCATCGAAAGGCTCCTAGGGTATTCAATTTGAAACGTTAAAACTATGCTAACATGTTCACGTAACATCTCAAGATGTGCATGAAGGTTTCGGAATTTTGATTTTTTCCCCCGGTGGTTTCAATGGAACCACCTTTATCTTTAGAAAATCAGTTTTCATCGAAAGGCTCTAGAGTTTTTAATTAGAAATGCTCAAACTATGCTAATGTGTTCAGGTAACATCTCTAGATGTGCATGAAGGTTTCGGAATTTTGATTTTGTCCCCGGTGGTTCCAGTGGAACCACTTTTATTGTTAGAAAATCAGTTTTCATCGAAAGGCTCCTAGGGTATTTAAATCGAAACGTTTAAACTATCCTGTTATGTTCAGGTAACATATCTAGATGTGTATGAAGGTTTCGGAATTTTGATTTTGCCCCCGGTGGTTCCAGTGCAACCACTTTTATTGTTAAAAAATCAGTTTTCATTGAAAGGCTCCTAGGGTATTCAATTCAAAACGTTTAAACTATGCTAATGTGTTCAGGTAACATCGCTACATGTGCATGAAGGTTTCTGAATTTTCATTTTGTCCCAGGTGTTTCTAGTGGAATCTCTTTTATCATTGGAAAATCAGTTTTCATTGAAAGTCTTCTAGGATATTTAATTCAAAATGTTTAAACTATGCTAATGTGTTCAGGTAACATCTCTAGATGTGCATGAAGGTTTCGGAATTTTTATTTTGCCCCCGGTGGTTCCAGTGGAACCACTTTTATTGTTAAGAAATCAGTTTTCATCGAAAGGCTCTCAGGATATTTAAATCGAAACGTTTAAATTATCCTAATGTGTTCAGGTAACATCTCTAGATGTGTATGAAGGTTTCGGAATTTTGATCTCTAGATGTGTATGAAGGTTTCGGAATTTTGATTTTGTCCCCGGTGGTTCCAGTGGAACCGCTTTTATCGTTAGAAAATCAGTTTTTATCGAAAGTTTCCTGGGTATTCAATTCAAAACGTTTAAACCATTCTAATGTGTTCAGGTAACATCTCTAGATGTGCACGAAGGTTTCGGAAATTTGATTTTGCCCCTGTGGTTCAAGTGGAACCACTTTTATCGTTAGAAAATCAGTTTTCATCGAAAGGCTCCTAGGATATTTAATTCAAGACGTTTAAACTATGCTAATGTGTTCAAGTAACATCTCTAGATGTGCATGATGATTTCGTAATTTTGATTTTGATTTTATCGTTAGAAAATCAGTTTTCATCGAAAGGCTCCTAGGGTATTTAATTTGAAATGTTTAAACTATGCTGATGTGTTCAGGTAACATCTCTATAGATGTGCATGAAGGTTTCGCTATTTTAATTTTGTCCCCGGTGGTTCCAGTGGAACCACTTTAATCGTTAGAAAATCAGCTTTCATCGAAAGGCTCCTAGGGTATTCAATTCGAAACGTTAAAACTATGCTAATGTGTTCAGGGAACATCTCTAGATGTGCATGAAGGTTTGGGAATTTTGATTTTGCCCCCCGGTGGTTCCAATGGAGTCACCTTTATCATTAGAAAATCAGTTTTCATCAAAAGGCTCCTACAGTATTTAATTCGAAATGCTTAAACTATGCTAGTTTGTTCACGTAACGTCTCTAGATGTGCATGAAGGTTTCAGAATTTTGATTTTGTCCGCGGTGGTTCCAGTGGAACCACTTTTATCGTTAGAAAATCAGTTTTTGTCGAAAGGCTCCTAGGGTATTCAATTCAAAATGTTTAAACCATTCTAATGTGTTGATGTAACATCTCTAGATGTGCACGAAGGTTTTGGAATTTTGATTTTGCTCCCGGTGGTTCCAGAGGAACCACCTTTATCGTTAGAAAATCAGTTTTCATTGAAAGGCTCTTAAGGTATTTAATTTGAAATGCTTAAACTATGCTAATGTGCTCAGGTAGCAACTCTAGATGTGCATGAAGGTTTCGGAATTTTGATTTTGCCCCCAGTGGTTCCAGTGGAACCACTTTTATCATTAGAAAATCAGTTTTCATCGAAAGGCTCCTAGAGTATTCAATTCAAAACGTTTACCCTATGCTAATGTGTTCACGTAACATCTCTAGATGTGCATGAAGGTTTCGTAATTTTGATTTTGCCCCTGGTGGTTCCAGTGGTACCACTTTTATCGTTAAAAAATCAGTTTTCATCGAAAGGCTCCTAGGGTATTTAAATTGAAATGTTTAAACTATCCTAATGTGTTCAGGTGACATGTCTAGATGTGTATGAATGTTTCGGAATTTTGATTTTGTCCCCGGTGGTTCCAGTGGAACCACTTTTATCGTTAGAAAATCAGTTTTCATCGAAAGGCTCCTAGGGTATTCAATTCTAAATGTTTAAACTATGCTAATGTGTTCAGGTAACATCTCTAGATGTGCATGAAGGTTTCGCTATTTTGATTTTGTCCCCGGTGGTTCCAGTGAAACCACTTTTATCGTTAAAAAATCAGTTTTTTATACTGTACCAATGACCCAGACATAGCTGGTGCTAACTCTTAAAATATAGGGCCAAACACAAATTTTGCCCCCCAATCCCCAAAATTTGCATCTAAAACTAAAGAAAACATGTCCTGAAAGGCCCTCCACACTTCGCCCCTACTGCGCATGCGCAGTGTCAAGGGCGTTCCAAAATTGGCGCCATTAATCATTCTAAGTTTGGCCCTTCATCAGTTAACATCTGACTGATCTTTGTGCTTTTAAATCTCAGTTTAAATGATGCCAGACACATAAATATTAGTGAAATGGTGATTCTAAGGAGGATAGAGAAGGAGGAGAGGAAAAGAATGTGTGACAGAATATTATCAGGGCTGTAACTTAAAAATTTTTAATGAAATTATGTTAAGTTACCTATTTTCAAGGCAGCAGCCATTTTGTTGTCATTCTGATTATTTAGTTACACTGTTTTTTTAAGTGTTTTCCTCTCTCCCTGTCCTTTAAGTTCCCCCTTGCTATTCTCCCATGCTTTTGGCATACTTTCTGTAATTATTATTACTAAAATTTCTTGGGAGTTTTAGCTGAATAACAGAATGAATTCTGTTCTTTCCCCATGTTTACGTCTTCACCTACGGGTGGTTAGGCGTTGTGTTCTGCATCTACCATCTGATGTTCTGCAGTTTCTTCCCTGGAAGTCTCTGTTTTGCATCAGATGGTGTATTTTTGGTAACTGATTTCGGGCCTGGAGTCTTATTTTAGTGTTTTTACACTCATTGTTTACATTTACAACAGCCCTCTGTGTGAGGGGGGGATTTCTAAAAAATAATATCTTTATGTTATTTTAATCATAACTAGATACAAATGTGTCGTTAGCGGAGCATACGTCCGTCGCTCGGGACGCTCCGTTGTATAGGCAGTCCGCTGAGACTGCTCAGGCTTCTTCCTCTCACCAGCGCACACGACCGCACCTTGGCTACGTGACCGCCGATATTTTACCAGCTTCGCCGATCAGGGATTCTTCGGCGACCAGGTCACGCCATCCGGTAGCCAGGGACACGAGGCCGGTTGACTTCGGACGTTCGCATAGGAAGAGTATGCGGGAGTCACCAGATGCGGAGCTGCCCTCGGCGAAGCAGCAAAAGACTGCGCCTCCGCAGGCCTCGATGTCGGACGTGCTTGTTTAAATAGCACAACTTATCGCAGCATCCCAGCAACCGACAGAAACGGTGTCGGATCGGGAATTATCCGACGGCGCTGGGTCGGTACGCTCCGCCTGAAGCATCGGGTGTGGACGACCGGGAGCATCATGAGGTCCGGCGGGATGGTGAAAGGGATACGGATGACTTGGAGCTATCCCTTTCGGAACAACATAAAGCTGCCGTGGACTTCATCCGGCACTTTCTTCCTCAAGTTGTTCCGTCGGGCCAGACTGCTGCGGTACCGGACAAGAGAATTATAGCGTCATTGGACACTGATTTCTTTGAGCGGTTCAGGGACATCGCTCCCGAGTTTCCGTCTCAGTCCAATAATGTCACAAGAACATTTGAATTATTGAACGACGCTATATTCAAACTTGCTTCCAAAACAGGAAAAGCGGGTTTCTTGTCCGCCAATACTCTTAACCTGCCTTTCATTAATGCAAGGAATAAATTCAATGCGGCAGGACAGGGTATCCCGAGAGTTCCTCTGCGTATGGACGACGAGGCGGAAGACTTAGAATTATCATTACCGTTGTCTGCGTCTATTCCAACCGCGGTGTTGGAGACGACTATTTCGTCTAACAGAGCCAGTTTAGATGCTTTATCTTACGCAGACCACCTTACTAAGGCGTTATCACTGCATCTTCAAGGGAAAGAATTCCAGGATATACAATCCTCTTTAAGACTTCTTTCAAGGGCAGTAGCTTATTCCACGTGTAACTCCGCCCTTTCAGTGGCAAACCTGGAGTTGGTTAGACGTGACGCAGCCCTAGCTACATTCACACTCGTGGATAGTAAGGTGAAGAACTCTCTCAGAGTCGCTTCGGTCTCCGGAGAACTTCTCTTCGACGGCAAGCTTTCTGCAATTTACGATAAAATTACTAAGAAAGCTTCGGATTCTCTGCTTTTTAAATCTGCTTCTAAGAAGTCGGACACGGCAGATAAGAGTAAGACAGGCACTTCTGGGTCTAATGCACCCAAGAGAGGTTCCTATAGAGGTTCCGGTGTGTCCTCTTGGTCTTATTCAAGAGACCGTCAAGGCAGCGACTCACGTGCGGGACGTCCTTCGGGCCGGGACAACCGGTCGGACGCCCTGAGGTCGACGGGACGAGGTGTGGGTCGCGGAGGACGTGGTTTCTCCTACCGCAGCCCTCGCAGGTCCAGGAGGTGATGGCTTCAACCTCTATCGCGTGCCGGTTGGCGGAAGGTTGTCGAGTTTTTCACAAGAGTGGGCGTCGATTATGGACGACCCTTGGGTGAGAGGGGTGATTTCGGAAGGTCTAAAGATATCCTTCAAACGAAAGCCTCCATTAACTCGAAGTCCAAAATGGACTCAACTTCCGTCAAATCCGCAGAAAAGAGACGCTCTGTTATCAGAGGTGCAGTCTCTTTTAATGAAGAACGCGGTAGAGGTCATAGAAAACCAGGAGACACCGGAATTCTACAGCCATCTGTTTCTGGTTCCGAAACCAGACGACTCGTTCCGTCCAGTTATAGATTTGAGCTGGATAAACAAGCTGATCGTCGCTCCAAAGTTTTATATGGAGACGATTCGATTGGTCAGAGCGAGTATTCGGGTGAACGATTATGCAACAAGCATAGATCTCAAAGATGCGTACTTTCACGTCATGGTACATCCGACATTCAGAAAGTATCTACGCTTCGTAGTCCTAGGGGTGGTGTATCAATTCCGGGCGATGTGCTTCGGATTGAATCTAGCACCCTGGGCTTTCACTCGGGTAATGAACTCGGTAATGATGTATTTCCGAGCTCATTCGTCTGCGGTAACGTCGGCCTACCTGGACGACATTCTTCAGAGGTACGGCAACGAGTTAACGCTTCAGGACGATGTGCAGAATCTGCTTCTATTGCTCCGACGTCTCGGTTTTATAATAAACGAGGAGAAGTCGGATCTGGTGCCGTCCAAGTCATTCACACATCTTGGAATGAGCTTCGATACGCACAACAATCTCGTTCGTCTGCCGTTAACCAGAGCGAAATTAGTCAGTTGTTACGCTCGCTATTGTCTGCACGCAGACAAAGTCACAGTGAGGGAGTTCATGAGACTGATAGGTCTGTGTGGAGCCGCTGCGGATCTTATTCCGATGGGGCGGTTACGCATGCGTCCTCTCCAAATTTTCTTGACTCAGAATTGGAGTGTGAAAATTCATTCGCTCGACATAGACGTTCTCTTGTCAGATCAAGTGAAACGAGAGATTCAGACTTGGGCAAACATTCAGTGGTTAACTCAGGGAGTTCCGCTGCAGTTGCCGGATCCGAGTTTTACCATTATGACGGATGCCAGTCCAACAGGTTGGGGTGCATCATTGATCCCAACGGATTCGAGATGCCAGGGTCTTTGGGATCCGCAATTCCTGGGCAAGCACATAAACATCAAGGAAATGATGTCAATTTGGCTTGCGTTACGTCATTGGATGGACATTATTCACAGTGCTCATATCCAAATCCTATCCGACAGTACGACAGTAGTGGCGTATATACGGAATCAGGGAGGCACTCATTCAATTCCGTTGTTCAATCTAACGGAAAGAATCCTTCTGTTTGCTCTAGAACATCAAGTTCTACTTTCGGTCCGTCATATACCGGGTCGTCTGAACGTACTAGCAGTCTCCCTTTCACGAAAGGGTCGCTTGTTGCCGTCGGAGTGGACTCTCAACAAACAAGTATTCAATCAGATTTGCTACCAATGGGAACGGCCTATGATAGACTTATTTGCGACACATCTCAACAATCAGTTGCAGACGTATGTGTCTCCGTGTCTGGATCCAAGAGCATTTGCAGTAGACGCTCTGTCGATCCCTTGGGACAGAATGATAGGATATGCGTATCCTCCAGCGCCGTTAATTCAGCAAGTATTGCTAAAGATAAAACAATCTCAATGCAAGATTCTGTTGGTAGCATCTCTGTCTCCACAGAGACCGTGGATAAATCTACTCAGGTGTCTGTTGTGGGACCTACCGCGAAAGCTTCCTCCACGGGAGGATCTTCTTTCGCAGGGGAAATCGCGTCAACTCCATCACAACCCGCAAGGTCTCAACCTTCACGTTTTTCCGTTGTGCGGTCCTTCTTGCATAGCAAGCACTTTACAGGACGAGCAGTGGACGCGATTTCTAACTGTAGGAGGACCTCCTCTTCGCTAAACTATGCGGCTAAGTGGAAGGTTTTTCGTCGTTGGTGTAGGGATCATTCTGTTGATATTTTTGATCCCTCCATACCAGACATTGCAAACTTTCTAGTATACTTGTTTGACAAAATCAAACTGCAGCCTGTTACTATTAAGGGTTATAGGTCTATGTTATCTGATACCTATGCACATCATGATAGTTTACAAATTGGATCTAATGTCTCTTTATCTAAGTTAGTTAGAAACTTCTCGATAAATAGACCCAGAACTCTTAGGTTAATTCCTAAGTGGAATTTAGCTTGGGTTCTTCTTAAACTGAAGGAAAAGCCATTTGAACCTCTTGGGACAGTAGATTTCAAATTCTTGTCTTATAAGACAGCTTTTCTCTTAGCTTTCTCTTCTGCTAGAAGAGTCAGTGAGCTTCATGAACTGTCGGTGGATGATTCTCACTATCGTAGTGTCGGGAACACTATCACCTTCACTACTAATGTGGGATTTTTAGCTAAGAATCAGGCTCCTAATAAATATCCGGAACCTATTGTTATTAAGGCTCTTCCATCTTCAGACGGGCGTAGGCCTTTACTCTGTCCTGTTAGAGCGTTACGTATCTATAAACAGAGATCTCAGTTTATCAGAAAGGGACGAAAACATTTCTTTCTGTCTCTGATGCCTAATAGAAAGGACATTTCGGTCCATTCTATTGCTAGATGGATTCAATTAACTATCCGTACTGCTTATGAAAATTTATCTTCTTCTCAACAGTCTGTGCTTAAGATTTCGGCTCATGAAGTAAGAGCTACTTCTACATCTTGGGCTTACGCTAATAGTATTGCTATTACAGATTTAATGAAGGCTGCTTATTGGTCTCAGCCATCCACATTCACAAATTTTTATCTCAGAAATATTGAGTCCATTTCTGGAGACCTGCATTGTTTAGGTCCGTTATCTGTTGCTCAGAATGTCGTCCCCTAAACAGTGGCAACTATAGTTATGCAAGCTTTCTGTTCCGGCAGTGACTCCATCCGGCTGCCCTCTTCGCTCTGGGCTATTTGACCCAGGGCAAGGGGAAGGGGGGGGGAGGGGGAGGGTGTTCCCTTAGGTCACCTGCTTTATAGTGAAAAGCAAGGGAATACCTCCTCCGGAGTCAGTATTTCTGAGTCATTTCCGGGATGGTTTTAAAGTGTAATATTAATGTTAAAAATTCATTCATGTCATATTTTTAAAGTGCAGCTCGGTGTGAAGCATTTGTATATGTCAAGTGTCAAACGGGCATTAATATACAATCCTCAGACACTTTTAAAGAATATAAAGAGTCTCAATTCTCTGGACTAACTTTATTTATTGGCTTACTTCAAAAATAATTAGTATAAGGGTTATACTGGATGTTAATAGAGAACATGAATGTTATTGTGCTCAATTATGAAGGGTATTGTATCTTTCTAATTTAACATAAAATAAGAAAGATACATGTAAAGCCTAATACTCCTTTTCTCCTTGAGGGGTTGACTCTATATTATATAGTTGAGCTTATTGGATTTTCCTCTATGTCCTAGGCCCTCCAGCCTTTTTGCTATTCAGCTATGTCTGGGTCATTGGTACAGTATAAAAATGTTAAAAATTTTATAGTAATTTATATATTTTTTATACTTACCAATGACCCAGACGCGGATGGCCCTCCCAGGAGTTGGGAACTCATACCTCCCCGCTGAGTACATAGCGCTGACCAGGCACTGCTTGTAAGAATGATAATTGACGCCAATTTCGGAACATCCTTGACACTGCGCATGTGCAGTAAGGGCAAAGTATGGAGGTACTTCAGGACATGATTTCTTTTGGTTTTAGATGCAAATTTTGGGGATTGGGGGGCAAAATTTGTGTTTGGCCCTAGATTTTTAAGAGTTAGCACCAGCCAGCTATGTCTGGGTCATTGGTAAGTATAAAAAATATATAAATTACTATAAATTTTTTAACTTTCATCAAAAGGCTTCCAGGATATTTAAATTGAAACGTTTAAACTATCCTAATGTGTTCAGGTAATCTCTGGATGTGCTTGAAGGTTTTGGAATTTTGATTTTGCCCCCGGTGGTTCCAGTGGAACCACTTTTATCGTTAGAAAATCAGTTTCCATTGAAAGCCTCCTAGGGTATTCAATTCAAAACATTTAAACTATGCTAATGTGTTCAGGTAACATCTCTAGATGTGCATGAAGGTTTCGGAATTTTGATTTTGCCCCCGGTGGTTCCAGTAGAACCACTTTTATCGTTAAAAAAAATCAGTTTTCATCAAAAGGCTCCTAGGCTATTTAAATCGAAATGTTTAAACTATCCTAATGTGTTCGGGTAACATCTCTAGATGTGTATGAAGGAATCGGAATTTTGATTTTGCCCCCGGTGGTTCCAGTGGAACCACCTTTATCGTTAGAAAATCAGTTTTCATCGAAAGTCTCATAGGGTATTTTATTCGAAACGTTTAACCTATGCTAATGTGTTCAGGTAACATCTCTAGATGTGCATGAAGGTTTCATAATTTTGATTTTGCCCCCCGGTGGTTCCAGTGGAACCACTTTTATCATTAAAAAATCAGTTTTCATTAAAAGGCTCCTAGGGTATTCAATTCAAAACATTTAAACTATGCTAATGTGTTCAGGTAACATCTCTAGATGTGCATGAAGGTTTCGCTATTTTGATTTTGTCCCCGGTGGTTCCAGTGGAACCACTTTTATCGTCAGAAAATCAGTTTTCATCGAAAGGCTCCTAGGGTATTCAATTCGAAACGTTAAAACTATGCTAATGTGTTCAGGTAACATCTCTAGATGTGCATGAAGGTTTCAGAATTTTCATTTTGCCCCGGTTAGAAAATCAGTTTTCATCAAAAGGCTCCTAGAGTATTTAATTCAAAACGCTTAAACTATGCTAGTGTGTTCAGGTAACATCTCTAGATGTGCATGAAGGTTTCGGAATTTTGATTTTGTCCCCGGTGGTTCCAGTGGAACCACTTTTATTGTAATAAAATCAGTTTTCATTGAAAGGCTCCTAGGGTATTCAATTTGAAACGTTTAAACTATGCTAATGTGTTCAGGTAACCACTCTTGATGTGCATGACGGTTTCGGAATTTTGATTTTGCCCCCGTTGGTTCTAATGGAACCACTTTTATTGTTAAAAAATCAGTTTTCATCGAAAGGCTCCCAGGATATTTAAATCGAAACGTTTCAACTATCCTAATGTGTTCAGGTAACATCTCTAGATGTGTACGAATGTTTCGGAATTTTGATTTTGTCCCCGGTGGTTCCAGTGGAACCACTTTTATTGTTAGAAAATCAGTTTTCATCGAAGGGCTCCTAGAGTATTCAATTCGAAACGTTTAAACTATGCTAATGTGTTCAGGTAACATCTCTAGATGTGCATGAAGGTTTCGGAATTTTGATTTTGCCCACTGAGGTTCCAGTGGAACCACTTTTATCGTTAGAAAATCAGTTTTTATCAAAAGGCTCCTAGGGTATTTAATTTGAAACGTTTTAACTATGCTAATGTGTTCAGGTAACATCTCTAGATGTGCATGAAGGTTTCGCTGTTTTGATTTTGCCCCTGGTGGTTCCAGTGGAACCACTTTTATTGTTAAAAAATCAGTTTTTATCAAAAGGCTTCCAGGATATTTAAATTGAAACGTTTAAACTATCCTAATGTGTTCAGGTAAATCTCTGGATGTGCATGAAGGTTTCGGAATTTTGATTTTGCCCCCGGTGGTTCCAGTGGAACCACTTTTATCGTTAGAAAATCAGTTTTCATTGAAAGGCTCCTAGGGTATTTAAATCGAAATGTTTAAACTATGCTAATGTGTTCAGGTAACATCTCTTGATGTGTATGATGGTTTCAGAATTTTGATTTTGTCCCTGGTGGTTCCAGTGGAACCACTTTTATCGTTAGAAAATCAGTTTTCATTGAAAGCCTCCTAGGGTATTCAATCAGAAATGTTTAAACCATTCTAATGTGTTCAGGTAACATCTCTAGATGTGCATGAAGGTTTCGGAATTTTGATTTTGCCCCCGGTGGTTCCAATGGACCCACCTTTATCGTTAGATAATCAGTTTTCATCGAAAGGCTCCTAGAGTATTTAATTCGAAATGCTTAAACTATGCTAATGTGTTCAGGTAACATCTCTAGATGTGCATGAAGGTTTTGGAATTTTGATTTTGTCCCCGGTGGATCCAGTGGAACCACTTTTATCGTTAGAAAATCAGTTTTTATTGAAAGGCTCCTAGGGTATTCAATTCGAAATGTTTAAACTATGCTAATGTGTTCAGGTAACATCTCTAGATGTGCATGAAGGTTTCGGAATTTTGATTTTGTCCCCGGTGGTTCCAGTGGAACCACTTTTATTGTTAAAAAATCAGTTTTCATCAAAAGTCTTCCAGGATATTTAAATTGAAGCGTTTAAACTATGCTAATGTGTTCAGGTAAATCTCTGGATGTGCATGAACATTTCGGAATTTTGATTTTGCCCCCGGTGGTTCCAGTGGAACCACTTTTATCGTTAGAAAATCAGTTTTCATCGAATGTCTCCCATGGTATTCAATTCGAAATGTTTAACCTATGCTAATGTGTTCAGGTAACATCTCCAGATGTGCATGATGGTTTCGGAATTTTGATTTTGTCCCCCGGTGGTTCCAATGGACCCACCTTTATCGTTAGATAATCAGTTTTCATCGAAAGGCTCCTAGAGTATTTAATTCGAAATGCTTAAACTATGCTAATGTGTTCAGGTAACATCTCTAGATGTGCATGAAGGTTTTGGAATTTTGATTTTGTCCCCGGTGGATCCAGTGGAACCACTTTTATCGTTAGAAAATCAGTTTTCATTGAAAGCCTCCTAGGGTATTCAATTCAAAATGTTTAAACTATGCTAATGTGTTCAGGTAACATCTCTAGATGTGCATGAAGGTTTTGGAATTTTGATTTTGCCCCCGGTGGTTCCAATAGAACCACTTTTATCGTTAAAAAATCAGTTTTCATCAAAAGACTCCTAGGGTATTTAAATCGAAATGTTTAAACTATCCTAATGTGTTCGGGTAACATCTCTAGATGTGTATGAAGGAATCGGAATTTTGATTTTGCCCCCGGTGGTTCCAGTGGAACCACCTTTATCGTTAGAAAATCAGTTTTCATCGAATGTCTCCCATGGTATTCAATTCGAAATGTTTAACCTATGCTAATGTGTTCAGGTAACATCTCCAGATGTGCATGATGGTTTCGGAATTTTGATTTTGTCCCCCGGTGGTTCCAGTGGAACCACTTTTATCGTTAGAAAATCAGTTTTCATTGAAAGCCTCCTAGGGTATTCAATTAGAAGCGTTTAAACCATTCTAATGTGTTCATGTAACATCTCTAGATGTGCACGAAGGTTTCGGAATTTTGATTTTGCTACCGGTGGTTCCAGTGGAACCACCTTTATCATTAGAAAATCAGTTTTCATCGAAAGGCTCCTAGAGTATTTATATCGAAACTTTTAAACTATCCTAATGTGTTCAGATATTTAAATTGAAACGTTTAAACTATCCTAATGTGTTCAGGTAAATCTCTGGATGTGCATGAACATTTCGGAATTTTGATTTTGCCCCCGGTGGTTCCAGTGGAACCACTTTTATCATTAGAAAATCAGTTTTCATTGAAAGGCTCCTAGGGTATTCAATTCAAAACATTTAAACTATGCTAATGTGTTCAGGTAACATCTCTAGATGTGCATGAAGGTTTCGCTATTTTGATTTTGTCCCGGGTGGTTCCAGTGGAACCACTTTTATCGTTAGAAAATCAGTTTTCATCAAAAGGCTCCTAGGGTATTCAATTCGAAACGTTAAAACTATGCTAATGTGTTCCGGTAACATCTCTAGATGTGCATGAAGGTTTCAGAATTTTCATTTTGCCCCCGGTGGTTCCAATGGAACCACTTTTATAGTTAGTAAATCAGTTTTCATCGAAAGGCTCCTAGAGTATTTAATTCAAAACGCTTAAACTATGCTAATGTGTTCAGGTATCATCTCTAGATGTGCATGAAGGTTTCGGAATTTTGATTTTGTCCCCGGTGGTTCCAGTGGAACCACTTTTATTGTAATAAAATCAGTTTTCATTGAAAGGCTCCTAGGGTATTCAATTTGAAACGTTTAAACTATGCTAATGTGTTCAGGTAACATCTCTAGATGTGCATGACGGTTTCGGAATTTTGATTTTGCCCCCGTTGGTTCCAGTGGAACCACTTTTATTGTTAAAAAATCAGTTTTCATCGAAAGGCTCCCAGGATATTTAAATCGAAACGTTTAAACTATCCTAATGTGTTCAGGTAACATCTCAGGATGTGTATTAAGGTTTCAGAATTTTGGTTTTGTTCCCGGTGGTTGCAGTGGAACCACTTTTATTGTTAGAAAATCAATTTTCATCGAAAGGCTCCTAGGGTATTCAATTCAAAATGTTTAAACTATGCTAATGTGTTCAGGTAACATCTCTAGATGTGCATGAAGGTTTCGGAATTTTGGTTTTGTCCCTTCATCGTTAGAAAATCAGTTTTCATCGAAAGGCTCCTAGGGTATTTAATTCAAAATGCTTAAACTATGCTAATGTGCTCAGGTAGCAACTCTAGATGTGCATGAAGGTTTCGGAATTTTGATTGTGCTCCCGGTGGTTCCAGTGGAACCACCTTTATCGTTAGAAAATCAGTTTTCATCGAAAGGCTCCTAGGGTATTTAATTCGAAATGTTTAACTTATGCTAATGTGTTCAGGTAACATCTCTAGAAGTGCATCAAGGTTTCGGAATTTTGATTTTGCCCCCGGTGGTTCCAGTGGAACCACTTTTATCGTTAGAAAATCAGTTTTCATTGAAAGGCTCCTAGGGTATTTAATTTGAAATGTTTAAACTATGCTAATGTGTTCAGGTAACATCCCTAGATGTGCATGAAGGTTTCGCTTTTTTAATTTTGTCCCCGGTGGTTCCAGTGGAACCACTTTTATCGTTAGAAAATCAGTTTTCATCGAAAGGCTCCTAGGGTATTCAATTTGAAACGTTAAAACTATGCTAATGTGTTCAGGTAACATCTCTAGATGTGCATGAAGGTTTCGGAATTTTGATTTTGTCCCCGGTGGTTCCAGTGGAACTACTTTTATTGTAATAAAATCAGTTTTCATTGAAAGGCTCCTAGGGTATTCAATTTGAAACGTTAATACTATGCTAATGTGTTGAGGTAACATCTCTAGATGTGCATGATGGTTTCGGAATTTTGATTTTGCCCCTGGTGGTTCCAGTGGAACCACTTTTATTGTTAAAAAATCAGTTTTTATCGAAAGGCTCCCAGGATATTTAAATCGAAATGTTTAAACTATGCTAATGTGTTCAGGTAACATCTCTGGATGTGTACGAAGGTTTCTAAATTTTGATTTTGTCCCCGGTGGTTCCAGTGGAACCACTTTTATCGTTAGAAAATCAGTTTTTATCGAAAGGCTCCTGGGGTATTTAAACCATTCTAATGTGTTCAGGTAACATCTCTAGATGTGCACGATGGTTTTGGAATTTTGATTTTGCTCCCGGTGGTTCCAGTGAAACCACTTTTATCATTAGAAAATCAGTTTTCATCGAAAGGCTCCTAGAATATTCAATTCGTAATGTTTAACCTATGCTAGTGTGTTCAGGTAACATCTCTAGATGTGCATGAAGGTTTCGAAATTTTGATTTTGCCCCCGGTGGTTCCAGTGGAACCACTTTTATCGTTAGAAAATCAGTTTTCATTGATAGACTCCTAGGGTATTCAATTCAAAACGTTTAAACTATGCTAATGTGTTCAGGTAACATCTCTAGATGTGCATGGAGGTTTTGGAATTTTGATTTTGCCCCCGGTGGTTCCAGTGGAACCACTTTTATCGTTAGAAAATCAGTTTTCATCGAATGGCTCCTAGGGTATTTAATTTGAAACATTTAAACTATGCTAATGTGTTCAGGTAACCTCTCTAGATGTGCATGAAGGTTTCTCTATTTTAATTTTGTCCCTGTGGTTCCAGTGGAACCACTTTTATCGTTAGAAAAATCAGTTTTTATCGAAAGGCTCCTAGGGTATTCAATTCAAAACGTTAAAACTATGCTAATGTGTTTAGGTAACAGCTCTAGATGTGCATGAAGGTTTCGGAATTTTGATTTTGCCCCCGGTGGTTCCAATGGAACCACCTTTATCGTTAGAAAATCAGTTTTCATCGAAAGGCTTCTAGAGTATTTAATTCGAAACGCTTAAACTATGCTAATGTGTTCAGGTAACATCTCTAGATGTGCATGAAGGTTTCGCTATTTTGATTTTGTCCCCGGTGGTTCCAGTGTACATTTAGTACTTTAAAACAGTGTTTATATGCTTACCATCCTTTTTACCGGCAAAAAGTAGTGCTCAAGCTTTTTTTTTAAACGGGGGTTCATATTTTATTTTCAGTTAACGTTTCGCCAGGTGATAATAAATATTAAAACCAACCATACATCAGTGGATACTAGTTCTAGATTCCTGTAAGTCCCACCTCAGTGATACCCACATGAGTCTATTAAGACTAGGGTCCCTTGTGCATACTCCACCAATCCCTATGTGTGAGCTCACAGTGGTGGGCCCAGGGCTGCTGAGGGGCCCCAAATGCAAACTATAACTTTCTGCTTTTAACCCCCACGTTTCCCCGGGAGGCACCAGAACCGATCTCAGAGCTTCAGAATTTGAAAGGAAAAAAATATCTGGGAAAGGGTCCACAACCGTCGGAGGGAATAGGCCTATGCCCAATTCCATTGTTCAACCCATTGAAATATGCCTGAGTTATGTCGATCTTGCCCCCCCCCCCACCCCCCCCCCCCCCCACTCCATCATTTCGAAAATAGGGGAAATGGATTATATATCTAGTGGTGCGTAGCCAGGATTCTGTAATGGGGGGGGGGGAGGGGGGCAGTCATGATATTTGGAAGGTCATTGTGGGGTCCCCCGCCACGCCTAACAAGGGCTAGACCTCCCCAGACAAATTATCATAAACAATTTATTATATATAGTTATTAAGTCCAATTGCCCGCTATACACATTTATTAAGTACTGGGCAGGGAATATAGAGAAGAGAATTAACATGTACAGGGATTGGACACTAGCCGAGTCTTCGATTCTGGTCGCCATGCAGGCTTACCAAGCATGCAACTTAAAAAAAAAACAACAAAGATCTTTGTGAACATAATTTATTGAACAGAGTTTATCATCGTGTGGAGTAATATCAAAATAACAAACAATAGAAAAAAAAACATAATTTTGTGCAAAATAATCTTATAAAACTTTGACCGTTGCAAACAACTAATGACCAACCCAGTTGTAACGGCCAAAACCAGCCAGCGCTATATACGAAAATCGCCATTCAATTATTTATATATTTTAATTTTCTGCTTCCAAAACATAGCTTATGACCCCTCATGGAACGAGTGCATTGCAGACTTTAGGTCCAAGTTTGGACTACCGTCTCATCAGATTGATAACGCGTCTGATGGCTATAGACACACAGGGGTAACATAGTTTATTCAAGCTAATTCCAGACAGAAACTAGCCGCCAACCCCCAACTGTGGAAGGAGAACACCTCCTCCTACACCTACACCCACCCAAGGGTCACTTGCCACGATCCTCAATCGAAGGCATGGGTTAGGGTTAAAAACAATAAGTGACAGTTTGCATTTGGGAGCCCCACTAGATCGATATAACGCTTGAAATATGGAATTGTGCGTTTTCCCTCCCACGATTATTCTGAATCTCTGATATCGATTCTGGTGCCTCTTGGGGAGTGGGGGTTAAAAACAGTTAATTATGGTTTGCATTTGGGGGCCACAGGGATTGGTGGAGTGAGAACAAGCCGCTCCAGTCTTAATAGGCGCTTGTGAGTTTGTTTGTTTGTAATTCTTTATTATGGTGACATGTGCAATACAATTCAACAAAACAAATGTAAGATTTACAATCAGATGCACTCGGCCCAAGGGAACTATATGTCACCTATTCCCCGAGATGTGAAAAAAAGTGCTGCCCAGCATTCACAGAAAAAAAAATACTACGGAGTGAAAAAAAAGAGAAAGCAGAGAAAAAACATGTTTCGTAATTTCCTAATTAATTTATAGAAGATATGGATGTCTCAGTGCCCATCCATGGTGCCAACCATGAAACAGGTCGGAGAGTTGCCAGTCTCGCGTAGCCAACATCAAGGCGAAAATGGCAAATCAAGAGATTCAAGACTGGCTTCATAATTGTCGTCGAGATGGGCACAAAAACACTCTTTTGCTTCGCCTGTGAGTATCATTGGGGTAGGACATACAGGAATCTAGAACTAGTATCCACTGATGTGTGGTTGGTTTTAATATTTATTATAACCTCGGCATATGTTTGGCGAAACGCTAACTGAAAATAAGTTATGAACCCCCATTTAAAAAAATAGCTTGAACACAACTTTTTGCGGGTAAAAGGGACGGTAAGTGTATAAAACTATATTTTAAAGTACTAAATGTACAGCTGAATGTGTGAAAAGTGACAATTTAATGAAGCAAAGGCAATAATAAATATAGGCCTATATAACGAAGATTAAGTATTGTTTGTTTTATTGTAGACCATTTTCAAATTATAAATGGTTTCTCTTCCAAAACCTTTCTGTTAAATCTCCTCGTAGTGAACAGAAACATCTAAATGCTACGCACACGAATTAGTTACACCTCCATCGAGCAAATATGATAATGTTCACCCCGTCGTGCACCTCAGCGAATTCGTTGTTTTCTTGCACAAAATGGCATGCCGATTAGTGTCGATGGCGAAATGATCTATTTTGTCTTCAAAATAGTTTGCAATAAAACAAACAATACTTAATCTTCCTTCTATATATTTATTATTGCGTAAGCTTCCTTAAATAATCACTTTCCACACATTCAGAGGTACATTCAGTACTTTAAAACGTAGTTTTTATACACTTACTATCCTTTTTACCGGATACCGTCATTTTTACCGTCAACAAGTATTACCCAAAATGTACACTGGTTTCAATCCTTGCTAGGTATTTGCTGGTTGCCTTTGTATGTTAACAGGAAGCCTGTTCCAATCCCTCGCTTTGACTACTTTTCCATGCATCTTCTTGGTTAAAGTGTTTTAACCCTTTACCCAATGTAACGGCCAAAACCGGCCAGCGCTATTCTCAAAAATCGCCAATTAATTTTCAAAATATTTTCATTTTTTGTCTCAAAAACATAGGTTCTGACCCCTCGTTGGAATGAGCTCGTCGAGCTCCTTCCAACTAGGGGTCGTAACCTATGTTTTTTTTTGAGACAAAAAATGAAAAAAATTAGTTATTCTAGTATTTTTTTTTGCAAGTGTCGTCTGCTTTTCACGTTAGGTAAAGGGTTAAGAAAATTTGAGAGAGTTCAATTAGAAAAGTTTTAGGTAGAGAGAGGTAGGAATTTGCTATTGCGTATTGTGACTGCCGTTTGATTGTTGCTATTGATGGGGCGAGGGTGGGTTTCTTCGTAGCCCACTCACAGACTCGATCCTAAAGTTCTCAATGAGTAGCTGAACAATCTTCACTGACTCCACGCACTTTTGAATTCTATTGTATAATTTTCTGTAACTTATATGGGTAGAAGTCGAGCTTGCCTCTAAGTACACTGTTCCGTCGAGAGCAGCAAGTTCCAGGCGAAGGGGTCAGCCAGTCTCTCCACCCATAAATTAATACTCAGGGGATGGAAAACCCGACTGCAGGTGGAGATTTTTGCGCTGTTTGCAGCTCCCACTGGTATCAGAGGCAAGCTTTTTGCGTATTGTCACCTGCCACCGGTTCGGGTTATTTACACCAAATACCCGGCCCTTCCCATCGCGGCATGGTGATGTATAAGGCTTTAAGCAGTGAGGCAGTCGAATAACTGAAAGAATGAAAAGTTTCAGTGCGCCGAAGATGCACAGGGACTATGTGGGATTGAAATCCCCTGCGACCCGAATAACTTTATTTGCTTATGAATCCACGAGATTCAGAAGCGAGGGCCAATAATGTTAATTGGTTTGAGTGTGCGCAGTGGCGGTAGGGAACTGGGGTAAGATCCCCGAGAACCTCGAACTGGAAATTGACCAGCAGTTGTGCATAACTACAAGAATTCTGCTCTGTGTTTCACTTAGAAACTTGGGCATATTTATGGTAATACTGGAAATGCAGTTTGATGGTTGTTTTAGAAAAAAGGAAAAGAAATCCAGGCGGTCCTTGCTAACTCCGTCATTAAATGTTTGACTGGCGATGTACTCTGCTTCTGAGAACCCCATCATGATAGTAGTCCTCTTGTTAGAGTAAGTACTCAGTACAATCTGTGATAAGCAATTTAAAATGAATGTTTTTATATACTCTCCCAAAAAAGAAAGTGTGCATGCTAAAAAATAACACTAAAAAAAGATATCTATCATTTTCATTCATGGAAATTTTATTCAATCACAGATGAATCGATTTGTGATCAACACGAGAAATTTCATTACGCTACAACGAATACTCTTGGTGCCATGGAGAGTCAAAGACGCTAAGGGTCAAACACAAAAGTCACACACTCAATATCTGGTATGACCTCCGTCTGCATCGACTACTGCTGTGTATCTACGCCTCATGGAAGCGAACAAGTTAGCATGGAAGTGTTGTGGGATGTTGTTCCATATTCTGATAAGCTGTCTTTGGAGTTCCACAAGCGTTGACGGTGCATGGGGAAGCCGGCGTAGCTGACGTTTCATTTCGTCCCATACATGCTCAATGGGTGAGATATCAGGCAAATTTGTGGGCCAGGGAAGAACATCCACTTGTTGTTGCTGCAGATACTGTTGAACAACATGAGCTGCGTGGGGTCGGGCGTTGTCCTGCTGTAGAATGACGCAGGGGCCGTGACGTTGCAAAAATGGGACAACAACAGGTGTAAGCACTTCATCACGATATCTGGCTGCATTGAGATTGCCATCAATAATGACCAGCTCAGTTCTGTTACGGGCAGTGATGCCACCCCACACCATGAGAGACCCTCCCCATAACGGTTTCGCTCCACGACACATGGATCTGCGTAGCGTTCGTTTCGACGTCTGTACACTCTCTGGCGGCCATCTGATGATGAAAGATGGAAACGACATTCATCTGTCAATAAAACATGTTGCCACCAGTGTAAGGGATGCCTGAGATGTTGTCTACACCACTGCAGTCAAGCACGACGATGACGTAACGTCAAAATCGGACGAATTACAAGTCTTCGAGGACGTAAGCCGTATTCTCTCAGCCGGTTGATTACTGTTTGAGGATGTATCCATCTCAGGTTAGGGATGTTCCTGGCTGTCATCGTTGCCATTTGTTGCCGGTTCTGGAGATGGAGGACACGGATATACCGATCTTCTTGTGCAGGGGTGGTAACTCGGAGTCTCTCAGAGCGGGGTCGGTCTCGAACATCATCATGTTGTGCATGTCAATGGACTAGCCTGTCTACAGTGTTACGGTGGCAGTTCAAATGCTGGGCAACCTCTCTGTGTGTTCTGCCAGCTCTAATCATACCCAGGGCAAGGAGACGTTGATTCATTGTCAATCTTGGCATGCTAATGTCGAGTCGTTTTAACAGCAGCGCAAGTTTGAATGTGAACGATAGGAAGGCCTTACTTTAGTGTTTAAATACCCAAGGATTCACACTGCTGCATGAATTTTCAAACCCTCCACGTGCAGAACATGCCTTTTCACAAACGTGCAGCACGTCATTTAACATTAATGCATTTTAACGAGGAAAGCTGTTTTTGTGTTCAAAATAACTTATTCATGAACAGGTTAACACTCTTTACACCTACGAAATTAATTTATTGGAGTTTGATCAATTTCTGCAATGCACACTTTCTTTTTTGGGCGAGTATATAACTTCCGAAAACAGCCTGAAAGAGTTACGAGTCGATAGTTTTCACCCAATAAAAGACAACATTCCGCATTGGGGGGGGAGGGGGGGGGGAGGCTGAAGCCGCAATTGCACAGACAGACTTACCCATTCAAGGGGTGTTGTAGTCAGTGAAAGAAATGCACTTCTAAATGTGAAAATTTCTTGCAACAAGAAATTTGATATACTAATAAGTGTAACTCTTAATGTGAGATCATTGGATGACTGTTCATTCTTTCCTGTATCCATGATCCATCATTAGTGACGTGGTTGCACAATATCTATAATCTATGTACTGCACTTTTAAAGCAGCAAGGCCAACATGTCATAGAATAAGATTACAGTTGGACACAATGTATCAGTATGTTGAGATGTCAAACTTCCTGATAGTTAAATCTGAATGGGAATGCCTGCATGTCATAGAATAAGATTACAATTAAACGCAATGTGTTGGTATGTTGAGATGTCAATCTTTCCGATAGTATGACGTCCAACATACCGCATTGTTGACTGTTTGAGTACTATCAGAAAGTCTGACATTTAAACACACATTAGCACTCCAGAGGTTATGCAAATTATCTACAAGATGGTCCCCTGATCTGATTTCCTGAAATTCCATGTCCAGTGTTCCTTTCAGTTTGCATTGAATTATCATTCTCAGAAAGTATTCCCTGAACTGTGAGAATTCCCATTACTTCGAAAAAAATCAAACACAGCCACGCACTTTTTAGCGTATTTTGGATTATTAGTTTTCATTCCTTTCAAACTTTAAATTGACACTTTGTATGAGAGGCGTGTGCAGCAAACTTTTTATTAATATTAATTTAACCCTTTCTCTGGCATCCCGGCATTCTCACCATTAAAGGAGCATTAATCGAATTGATACTTTTCTCTTACCTTGACACCAAGTCGCTTTGCAGGTGTCACAATCTGTTCTATTTCTAGAAGAGATTTGTACTCTTCAGCGTGATGATTTTGTCTGTGGTGACTTAGATTGGAGGTATTTGAACTGTTAGGCAGTTATACAGTGCTCTGATTATAATTAGTGTAGCGCCAGTTTTTTTCCATTCTGACATGGATATATCGTTGGAAGAAAAATGGGGTGGTCATGCGAATCATCGGATAGACAAGCACGAAGCAGCATGGATTCGTGTAGTAGCAGTGTGTGCCAATCTTTATGCGAATCGATGTGCAGATTTTCATGGAATTTTAACCCCTGCAAAGACCTAGCATGTGGTTAGTTTACTGGAAAAATCAAGAATAATGCCTTATAATACAGGATATTACCAGCTAAATACATCACAATTTATGTATTATATTATCTTGCATTGACAAGGCAGAAAAGTGCTAAAAAAATTGATATATAGTACATGGAGAGTGGATTGCAACTAAATCAACCGCAGAGTGGAGTTGTCACCAAAATTATCACTTTCAAATTCTGTACATATGGACATAAAACACAAGCAGTGCTTCAGCCAATGGACCTCTGGGTTTAACCTGGAGGTCCATTGGCTGGAACTTTGCTTGTGATGGTTATGCTTTGCAATAAATGGTTTTGTGTTGGGAAATTATATTCAATTAACAGGGTTATTCAATTAAGAGATAAACAATTAAGTGGGCTCCACTGTACTAACATTTTACGGGTGCAATTTACTCCATTCTGTGATTTCATGAGAGCTTAAAACTGCACCCGTCAATTTTGTTCATTTCCAGCAGTCGCGAAATTGAATGGACGGAATTTGAATGTAGTGGGGCAGCTGCTACGTTCAGATCACTGAACTATTGTGTGACCAAACTGGAATGATGCAGCTTTCGCTCTCAGAAGGCTAGAACTGCCATTTATGGAAGTTACATGATACGTTATGGAATATGGTGTCAGTAACATATCAGTAGATCATATGTGCCATGATACTTTTTATAACAGTCCGAAATGGTTGCAACTGAACTACGATTGATCAAAACTACCATAATGACAGACCCAGCCATTGTTATTTTGGACCCAATTCAGAAAGTGATGTGGTACATTATGATATATCTTCAGTATACCTTGATGTGTGACGGTATTTGTTTTTTATAAAAGCCCCAAAATGACAATGACCGATCGATCAATTGGGGAAATCGGAAGAATGGAAATGTCATCACTTGATCTTGCTGTGTGAAAATACCAGAATGACAGACCTTGACCCTTTTAAGAAAGTGACATGGCACATTATGGTATATCATCATTGGTATATCATCAGTACACCATGATGTGTCACACTACTTTTTTATAATGTTCGAAATAGCCGTTATAACATGATTTGGAATCAGATCTATTTGGTTCATTGGAGCAGATAATTGTGACCACACAACAGTTAACTTTCCCTTTGACACTTTTAACTCCATGGCCAGTCACATGGCATGTAAGTGGGTGTAACAGACATAGACGTTTCTATTTTCATTGAATTCTGAGAATGTCAAAAGTCTTATCAGACGATGAGGCTTTTCTGTTCCACATAGCCCATTGGAACCTGTCCTATAACAGCAGTTACCATCACCAATAATTGCCCGAGTATAAACTCATAATTAACTAATTGTGTTACTTGTTCAACAGTTGGATTAGCAATCAGATACTGTTCAACCAGGCCTGGCATTCTCAGGCAAGCAATTTTATTGCCGCCTACCGCTCGCCTTAAAAAAAGTTAAGCTTAGCATCTGAATAACAGTGTCATTCCACCAATGGATTGAAAACTACATTCAGATGGCTAATCTATATTAGGTCTGTGATAGAAGGTGTTAAATTGTGTGTTTTGCACTTAACTCAAGTGCATCTTCATTTACGGAGAACTGTCCTGGTTGAGGTTCCCAAAATACCAAAATAGTGTGGAAATGTACGAATGACAAAAAATAAAACTGAGCCTCAGTATCTCATAATCTGTGAGACCCCTACAGCTTCACCAGTACCTGGTCTCGAGATACTGATCAAGCTATAGGGGTCTCACAGAGACAAGAGTGGACCACTGTTTACAAAATATTGTCTCATTGAGTTGGGCACAAACTGCCACAAAGAAGCCCTCCTAGACCTTTTAAGGCAGGCAATTTTTCGCTCTCCAAGATATTTTAGAATGCCAGGTCTGTTCAGCCTCAATAAATTTACAACCTACCAAGTTCTGACTGTGTTGTTCAAACATACTCTCACTGAATATCTATACTCGCCGACTTTTCAGTCCGTTTTATTGATGAACTGGAATCGGCAGTCGGAATTGGCCAGTTATTAGGCATCAGTCGATTATGGCAATCAGCAGTTAAAAACCTGTCAGTTTCTGATTTTTATTCTATATTTAACACTGAGTCACAGACTGTTGGAAATCTCTTTGATATCTGGCCATTTTAATGAAGTTTGCCCATTAAAAACGAATGTAATGCATGGCAGAATTTAAGAATCTGCACTGCCGAGATATTACAGAATTTACCACCTGCAATCGGTACAATATCTGCATCATTTCCCAGCTGATCAAAGTCACTGGCCTTCGACCATGATGCAGCACTACATTGCATTGGGTGCATAACGTTAACAAATAAATGTGTTCAGCTAGCAGTCTGCAGTATATCATGATGCAGACATCACATCACAATAGGAGAATAAAATGGGGAAAAAAAGTTAAAAAACAATCCTTTTTTTCAATGGCAGATGATTGTTACGCAACATGTATGTCGCATGGCTATCACAACCACGTTTTCAGTTCAAGATCTTTATTCAATTTAGTAACCACCCTTGATGTGTCTCTCTGATGTTGACTGCAGAGTAAATATTGGAGAAACACATCTAGAGCTGGAAGGTTGTGGGATTTACATTGCGGTTTTGGTTTTTTAAATTAAAAAAATGAGGTTTCGGTTGTCCATGAGCATAATCCTCCATATATACTTATCAGTTCAGCCCTAACTACTAACAACTAAGAAGGTATCTTCTGTTGATTGTATCAGAATAAATATCTGAATAAATAATTATAACATATCTACGCCTGTGATGTAAAATATCAGGCAAATGTCTGACCCTAAAAAATTATGGTGACCCCAAAAATTTTATCGAGTAAAAGTCTCTCATTTAGGTTATTGTAACCCTAAATTTCAATCCGACATCAACTGTGAATTTGAAACCATTTTTGGAATTTAAGGTTTCAAAATTACATGTAGAAATAAATATATATTGGACAACATAAATGAAGAGCAAGTGACAAGTTCTAGTTCAGCAAAGAAAAACAAATTTGATAAACCGATGAACATTTTACAATGCTTCACAGTTGGTATTGACCGCTCATGGATGTTAATGAAATCCTGTTGCATTTTGTTTATCAGTACTGCAGTCTTGTATGTTACAGTTACAGATCAAGTTCCATTTCACTCAGTTTGTTTATTGCAGAGTTATTGCCCCTGAACTTGGAAATTTGATTGTTATAAGAGGTTTTCCACACTTCAGTTGTGAATGGAAGTATTGAAATGATTTTTAGCTTAACTTGACAAAGTCAAGATAAGCTATTGCCATCGTGCGTGCAGAAGTCTGTTAGTCTGTTCTCATTTTCTTTAGCACATGCTACACGCCATAGTTCTTGTCCGATCATCACAAAATTTTGAGGTCGTGTTGAGATGAAATGTCCCATTTTGGTCATGATCGGTCAACCGTGACGGCTGCAGGAGCCCGAAAAGTTTTGGCGCATCTGCAGGTCATGTTTATGAAGGGATTTCATTGTAACTCAGCAGGATGACTCCAATAATGTCTAGTTGAGAATTTCCTATTTTGGTCTGGTTCAGTCAACTGTGACAGCCACAGGGCAGGTTTCCCAGATTCCTTTAGCACAGTCTACAGCTTGCATTTAAGACGGGATTTCATTGTAAATTGTTCGGATGACTCGGTATAATGTCTAAATAAGAATGTCCTATTTTATTTAGTCTTGATTGGTCAATCATGATTGCCGCATGGGCATGTGACCTAGATTTGTTTACTTTAGCACAGTCTGCAGTTGACATTTACAGGCTTGTCATTTTGAGACGGGCGATCGCCCGGGCCGCAGTCACCCGCCTGAGTTCAAAATTCCGTGGACGGTAAACATCAGCCTAACTCCGATTTCTGCAGCTCATTAATTCATGGAAGGCACCTCAAAATCGGCCGCCTCAAACAACACTTTTCGCAAATTGAAGGAGGTACATGTGACAAAGCACAGTTTGTGAAGTTTGTAGTGTGTTGTCAACGTAGTCACACAGAGAGTATCTTTCCAAATATGAGCAGGAAGTCTACCAATCCCAAAGTTGCAATTAGTTATTACATTGTACATCAGACTGAAACAACTCTTGTGTCACATGCGATTATGGGATGTATCATACCCATGCAAGTTTGACCCCTGATGATTTGCCTGGGGTGTTTCGTCCCAAAATCATAGCAGGGACGATTAGCCCCCCAAATCTGATTGATTCGTCCCAAGTTATTGGCAGGAGCGCGGTGGCTCAGTAGGTAGAGGTGCAGGCTGCAAGCTGAGAAGTTCTCGATTCGAATCCCACCTGTGGCAACCACGTTGTGTCCTTGGGCAAGACACTTCATCTCCATTGCCCGCATGGGGGCACGATGACGCCGTGTACTAAGGCATACTGCACGTCGATGGTACGCATGTCTTCAACCAGTCTAACCCTGCCTGTGCTGCAGTGCAGAGTTACGATGTTGGGGGGCTGGCAGCTGCTCGTTGTTGCTCGGTGGTTCTCTCCGGGTACTCCGGCTTCCTCCACCCGTAAAACTGTCACGGTCATGATTAGCCATTGTGCATAAATATGTGACCTTAAACATCAATAAATAAATAAATAGTTATTGACATCTGGCGGTGAGCACAGTCACAGTGCACTGACTTTACCAGTTACCATGTAATGTATACATACAGGCTTGGTTATTTGGATGCAAGATAACTATAACACTCACCGTTGGGGAATGTCATGGGAAACCTGGTATCTTGCATCCATATATTCAAGCCTGCATTTATACATTACGTGATGACGTACATCATAATTACACAAACCATGTACCTTAAAATAGGTTTTGGCTCATATTGAGCAGAGGGATGGGGCAAAAATGCTCCAGTTCTTAAAAAATGTTCCTCTCAAGAACCAGCAACAGCAGAGACTTGATATTTAGTATGCAGCTTCCTTTTGAGGTGTAGACTCAAGTTTGTTCAAGAGAAGTTTGTCGGGCATTATTTGCCTTCGTTATGGAGGGGCAAAAATTTTGGCCACGCCTAAAACTTATATTTTCAGAACCGTCAGGTCGATTTGAACCAAATTTGATATGAGATGATAATGGGTCATAAGTAGTTGATTGATACAAAAAAACAAATTTTCTCATTGCCCCGTGGGAACCTCGGGAGCTAAAAATAGGAAAAACCTTGAAACTCCCATATCTCCAAAACTACACGGCACAGAGAATTCTTATTTTGTATAAAGCTTACTTTTATCCAGTAGAAAAGAATGGTTAAAAAAATCCCTATCGGTTTGATCACAAGGTACTTTTTTCAGGACTTTGAAAAAGTGCTGAGTCAGCACTTTTTAACACCGTAGGCAATTGGAAAAAAGATTAAAAAATCTTCTTCTTCAGATCCAGCAGGCAGAATCTTTTGATATTTTGGTATGCAACACTGTAGGGTGGATCTGATTCAAGTTTGTTCAAATTGGCCCCCTGGGTTCATATTTGGGCTCATTATAGGAGCCCGATTTCGAACTTAGTGCATTTCAGGCAAATTTCTTAAAAAATCTTCTTCTTCAGATCCAGCAGGCAGAATCTTTTGATATTTGGCATGCAACATTGTGGGGTGGATCTGATTCAAGTTTGTTCAAATCGGCCCCCTGGGTTTATATTTGGGCTCAGTATAGAAGCTCGAATTCGAACTTAGTGCATTTCAGGCAAATTTCTTAAAAAATCTTCTTCTCCAGATCCAGCAGGCAGAATCTTTTGATATTTGGTATGCAACATTGTGGGGTGGATCTGATTCAAATCGGCTCCCTAGATTCATATTTGGGCTCACTATAGAAGCTTGAATTCGAACTTGGTGCATTTCAGGCAAATTTCTTAAAAAATCTTCTCCAGATCCAGCAGGCAGAATCTTTTGATATTTGGCATGCAACATTGTGGGGTGGATCTGATTCAAGTTTGTTCAAATCGGCCCCCTGGGTTTATATTTGGACTCATTATAGGAGCCCGATTTCGAACTTAGTGCCTTTCAGGCAAATTTCTTAAAAATCTTCTTCTCCAGATCCAGCAGGCAGAATCATTTGATATTTGGTAAACAACATTGTGGGGTGGATCTGATTGAAGTTTGTTCAAATCGGCTCCCTGGATTCATATTTGGGCTCACTATAGAATCCCGAATTCGAACTTAGTGCATTTCAGGCAAATTTCTTAAAAAAATCTTCTTCTCCAGATCCAGCAGGCAGAATCTTTTGATATTTGGTATACAACATTGTGGGGTGGATCTGATTGAAGTTTGTTCAAATCGGCTCCCTGGATTCATATTTGGGCTCACTATAGAATCCCGAATTCGAACTTAGTGCATTTCAGGCAAATTTCTTAAAAAATCTTCTTCTTCAGATCCAGCAGGCAGAATCTTTTGATATTTGGCATGCAACATTGTGGGGTGGATCTGATTCACGTTTGTTCAAATCGGCCCCCTGGGTTTATATTTGGGCTCAATATAGAAGCTCGAATTCGAACTTAGTGCATTTCAGGCAAATTTCTTAAAAAATCTTCTTCTCCAGATCCAGCAGGCAGAATCTTTTGATATTTGGTATGCAACATTGTGGGGTGGATCTGATTCAAGTTTGTTCAAATCGGCTCCCTAGATTCATATTCGGGCTCACGATAGAAGCTTGAATTCGAACTTAGTGCATTTCAGGCAAATTTCTTAAAAAATCTTCTCCAGATCCAGCAGGCAGAATCTTTTGATATTTGGCATGCAACATTGTGGGGTGGATCTGATTCAAGTTTGTTCAAATCGGCCCCCTGGGTTTATATTTGGGCTCAGTATAGAAGCTCGAATTCGAACTTAGTGCATTTCAGGCAAATTCTTAAAAAATCTTCTTCTCCAGATCCAGCAGGTAGAATCTTTTGATATTTAGTATGCAACATTGTGGGGTGGATCTGATTCAAGTTTGTTCAAATCGGCTCCCTAGATTCATATTTGGGATCACTATAGAAGCTTGAATTCGAACGTAGTGCATTTCAGGCAAATTTCTTAAAAAATCTTCCTCTCCAGATCCAGCAGGCAGAATCTTTTGATAATTGGTATTCAACATTGTGGGGTGGATCTGATTCAAGTTTGTTCAAATCGGCCCCCTGGATTCATATTTGGGCTCACTATAGAAGCCCGAATTCAAACTTAGTGCATTTCAGGCAAATTTCTTTAAAAAAATCTTCTTCTCCAGATCCAGCAGGCAGAATCTTTTGATATTTGGTATGCAACATTGTGGGGTGGATCTGATTCAAGTTTGTTCAAATCGGCTCCCTAGATTCATATTTGGGCTCACTATAGAAGCTCGAATTCGAACTTAGTGCATTTCAGGCAAATTTCTTTGAAAATCTTCTTCTCAAGATCCAGCAGGCAGAATCTTTTGATATTGGGTATGCACCATGCTTAGAGGGTGAGATTCAAGTTTGATCAAGCCAAGTCCCTGGGTTTATATTTGGGTTCACTGTGGTAGCCCGAATTATAACTTAGTTCAAAATGAGGAATTTTTTAAAAAAATCTTCTTCAGATCCAGCAGTTCGAATGTTTTGATATTTGGTATGTAGCATCCTTAGGGGAGTGAGATTCAAGTTTGTTCAAGCCATGTCTGTAGGTCCATATTTGGGCTCACTGTGGGAGCCTGAATGATAACTTAGTTCAAAATGAGGAATTTTCTTTAAAAATCTTCTTCTTCAGATCCAGCAGTCGGAATGTTTTGATATTTGGTATGCAGCATCTTTAGGAGGGTGAGATTCAAGTTTGTTCAAGCCATGCCCCTAGGTACATATTTGGACTCACTGTGGGAGCTCGAATTGTAACTTAGTTCAAAATCAGAATCTTTGGATACTTGGTATAAGCTTTTCTTAGGAGAAGCAGATGCAACTTGTTGAAATCAATTCTGTGGGTTGATATTTAGGCTACCATGTCAGGTGAGCGCCCTCAGGCCCCCTGGGGCCTCTTGTTTTTTTTATGTCATTCCATGTCATTACTTTGTGTAGGAGGATCGAGAAAAAAAGTTTCCAGAACCAACTGTTTTTCTTTTTTTGGCACACTCTTCAGTGAAGTTATTCCAAACGGTTACCTGTCTGTTTTCGGCCCATTGCGCACTCGTTCCAAAACAGAGGTCAGTACATCCCAAGCATAAGTCCACACATTGGAAGTAGAAGTATACACTTACCCAACAGAACATTTTGACCCACTTCCCCTTTGTGGGTTGGGGTATTTTGCCATCTTGTGGTAGATGCTGGCTGAAAGGGTCATGAAATTGTGTTGACATATAAAGAGTACATTTTTCAACATTTTATTGTTTGAGAATGCAGTATTTAATCCTTTACCTAACATGAAAAGCAGATGACACTTGCAAAAAATTTCTTGAATAACTCATTTTCAGCTCAACTTTGGCGAAGCCAAATTTGAGCTTATGCCATGGCCAGTCGTCTGTCTGTCCATCTGTCCGTCAACAATTCAATACAGCTCGAGCTAGAGGCCGTGTTTATGAACCGATCTTTACGAAACTTCTTGGGTACCTTTGTTATGACCGTGAGACGAGAACGAGTGTTTTTGGGTTCGGTCCGAAATTTAAGATGGCAGCCAGCCACCATTTTGTACCGACGATTCAGAAATCTGTTTGTTGCACAGAACTTCCATATGAAAGCACTGATTTGAATAATTTTTTGTATGAATGTTTAGTACCATGGGATACATCATACATAATACAGGTTTTTTTCTCATACGTAAATTATGCAAATTAGACTAACTTTGATGTATTTAGTGTTACTTTCAGCACTGTCAGTGCAAATGCCAATAAGGCTCAAGCTAGAGGCCGCATTTATGAACCGATCTTTATGAAACTTCTTGGGTACCTTTGGTATCACCGTGGGACGAGAACGAGTATTTTTGGGTGCGGTCCGAAATTCAAGATGGCCGCTGGCAGCCATTTTGTTCAAAATTGGAGGCAATCAGATTTTTGTGCAGAACTTCCACATGAAAGCTCTGATTTGAATAATTTTGTGTGTGAATGTTTAGTACCATGGGATACATCACATATAATACAGGTTTTTTTCTCATGCAGAAATTATGCAAATTAGATGAACTTTGATTTTTTCAGTGCTACTTACACATAGAGTAAGTACACATGTCAATATGGGTCGGGCTAGAGGCTGTATTTATCAACCGATCTTCACGAAACGTCTTGGGTACCTCTGCTATCACCTTGGGATGAGAACGAGTGTTTCTGAGTGTGGTCCGAAATTCAAGATGGTTGCCATTGGCCATTTTGTACCGAAATTAGGTCTAATCAGTTTTTTGTACACAACTTCTATACGGCTCAGGCTAAAGGCCGTATTTTTGAACCGATCTTTACGAAACGTCTTGGGTACCTTTGTTATCACTGTGGGATGAGAACGGGTGTTTTTGGGTGTGGTCTGAAATTCAAGATGGCCACCAGGAGCCATTTTGTACCAAAATTAGTGCAATCAGTCTTTTGTACAGAACTTCTGTATGAAAGTTCTGATTTGAATAATTTTTTGTATGAATGTTTAGTAAAATGGAATACATCATATACAGTACGGGTTTTTTTCTCGTGCAGAAATTATGCAAATTAGATGAATTTTGATTTATTTAGTGCTACTTATACACTGAAAGTGGACATGTCAATACGGCTCGGGTTAGAGGCTGTATTTATCAACCGATCTTCACGAAACTTCCTGGGTACCTTTGTTATCACCTTGGGACGAGAACGAGTGTTTCTGAGTGCGGTCCAAAATTCAAGATGGCTGCCAGTGTCCATTTTGTACCGAAATTAGGTCCAATCATTTTTTTGTCACAACTTCTATACAGCTCGTATTTATGAACTGATCTTCACGAAACTTCTTGGGTACCTTTGTTTTCACCTTGGGACAGGAATGAGTGTGTTTTGGGGTGTCTTTGTTATCACTGTGCTATGAGAACAAATATTTTGGGGTTCAGTCACACCCACTCTGGGACTCAAAGATTTCTTTTGTAGTTTAGCATCTGACTGTCACCCACCTTTACAATACTTTACCTATACATTTGTTACAGGCTATGATCAGTATTTGTGTACAGGCCGTTACAATACTTTATATGTACCTTTGTTATCAGGTCATTACCTAGATGTTTGTCATTGCTGTGTCACATACTATACATGTACATGTCTTGACAAGTTGGGCTACAGTGTCATTGACACTTTCATTTACATTTTTTGTCTCAAAAACATAGGTTATGATCCCGATGAGCTCGTTCCAACAAGGTGTCATAACCTATGTTTTTGAGACAAAAAATGAAAATTAATTGACGATTTTTGCGAATAGGTGGCCGGTTTGGCTGTTATGTTGGGTAAAGGGTTAATGCATGGTTAGCATTGGTAGCTGCCAAATGGCATCTATCTTAACTTGACCTGAGTTTCCACCTTTGCAAATATGAACTGGGCTGAAGGAACATAATCGGAGGGAGGACAGCCCCAGGGCAATGTGTAGAACTGGCTTTTAACAGGCCTGATATTGGTCTTAATGTTTTCTACTCAATTCAAATGTACAATTTCTTCATCTTAACTCTTTGTATGTTTTTCCCTTTCCCAAAGAGGGCAGAAGAATCTCTGAGGTATTGTCTTGATATATCTATTGTGGGGAGTGAGGCTTATGAAAGGGTTTGACATTTACCTTGGTATTTATAATCTGAAAAACAGTAAACTGTTTTGGGAGTGTGGTGGTTCAGTGGTTATGGCAGAGGACTCAAAACTGTAAGGCCCATGGTTCGATCCCTGCCAGGGGCAACTATGTTATGTCCTTGGGCAAGGCACTTAATCCTGATTGTCTATGTGGGGGATGGGGGCATGGTAGTGCTCTGTACTACACATCAATGATGCACTTTTCTCCAACCACAGTGCAACCCCTGCTTGTGTGGAGTTAGTACATTGTGGAGTCTGACAGTTGCTCGCCATTGCTCTGTGGCTCTCTCCGTTTACTTTGCCTTCCTCCCCCCATAAACCTGTTCAACACAAGGTAACCCTGGCTGTTAAAATTGTCATTAAATCCCAATAAATAAATAAGTATATTGTTTTGACTTTTTCAGCTGATGAGGAATTTGATGAAGTGTGTTTTGATTTTGGATTGGAGCTAGATGAAGTGGTAAGTAAACTAAGTATGTGATAGAGATGGGAGGTATTGGAATTTTGAGTTTGGTATCGGTTTCAGTATTTTTAAGGGGTACACCTGGGTATTGGTTCGGTATTCCGTATCTGACTTCACTGAGATTTGCTGATAGTACCAAAGCGAAATTCACATCAGGAATAAAGTTTTATCCCGGGAACGGGAATTCCTGAGTTACGAAAGCAGTAACGACACCAGGGAAATCTATAAAATGGAACTGGGAATCCTGCATGCACTGTTTGCGTGTTGAGCTGAACTTTTCTCAATTGAAAAACTGCCCCAACATA
The DNA here is from genome assembly GCA_031216915.1 of Pictodentalium vernedei. NCBI lineage: Eukaryota > Metazoa > Mollusca > Scaphopoda > Dentaliida > Dentaliidae > Pictodentalium > Pictodentalium vernedei. The sequence goes on along the minus strand of CM062290.1, from coordinate 79,138,291 downwards.
ACTTTGTAAGATTTCATCATCCATTCCACGCCTGAATTTTTTACAATCCTGTTCCTGAAGAACCTTTTTCACCAAATCACTGTAGCTCCCAATCAGTTCTGGAGGACTCCTCTCTTCAGCAGCAAGATCTTCACTCGCTTCAAAGTTCAAACTCATCTTCATTTTTGGAATTTCTGGTATCACTTCACTGTCTCCTTAAAAATCAACTTCTTCACTGCCGTCACCTGTGCACCTGTAACGGCTGTGAAGAGTGAGTTGAGTGAGAAAGCCAGCGATTCTGAAAATAAAGACCAGTTGGAAGCAGGTTTTGGTTTTCATACTTCTGTTTGGAATGAACTTATCTGTATGGAGATGGCAGATTGCCATTAAAATGTGCATTTTCATGAAGATTAATTCGTCTTGTTACTATCGTAAATTTACTTGATATCATCTGGGACATTTCCCTGTTCCCAGGTTCTGTGTGTATTTTCATTCCCATTTCTATAGAAAACCGGGAATATATTAAACCCTAATCAGGAAATATAGAATAAGTTGTTGTAGTATCATTCTATCACAATGCTATAAATGACGCTGCCACTGAGCTTAACAGTAGCATTCTTTTACGACCACAAATCACATCTACAGTAATTTTGTGACTTGTTCTAAATGCACCTTAATGGTTAAAGACCTATTTCTGGCTTTTGCGATCTCGTAGCATGTGCCCTGATCATGCCATGTTTGGGAGGTCCTGTTGACAATAGACAAAACACCAATGCAATGATTTCTAGTCAGGTTGTGGTTGCCTTAACTTAACTGGCAGCCAAGACTTGACAAGAATCGCTGCTGAGCAATTAGTTTAAACAATATTTATTCAATAGAGAATATTATACATGTATGTTACATAAACACTGTAAATCTGACAAAAGCAAAATACAGTAAACAACAAAATACAGCGTAACATATCAAAATTGCAACAGACATTGAGAACTGTTGGGATTTGACAATAAGCTTATTGCTTATTCGGGTCATCTCCTAGCAATTGGAGATGAACAGGTTGTGGTCTAGTGGGAATTCAGGATAGTTGCCCACATTACGTGTACACTCCATATAAAACCGCACTTCGCGTACCCCACTTTTTGTGTAGAAAAGTGGGGTACCCAAGTGCGGTTAGGAGAGAAGCATTACATAATCAATTAGTGCTGGACGAGAAATTTCTTCTAGAGTCTGAACCTGATTAGCAATATTGGTCTTCAGTCAGTGAATTTCTAAAACCTGCATTTCATAAAATAATGACATAAAAATGTTATATCTGTCTTTTCCAGATCATTGTACCCCGGAATAATGTCCGCATTTAAACAATTCGCCCAATATTTTTCGAGATATTTAACTTGTTTCCGTATTAAAATAAAATGTTTTGCCGATATGTCATTTGGATTCCCCCCTGTATAATTAAAGGTAAGTTTATCGCCATCGAATATGATCTTGTCCACCTTCATTCTCGAAACATTTCATCGAGACATTTTTAAATAAAATTACCAAATAGAGGAAGTATTTTAAAATAAAACAAATTCTGTGCGTTTCTATGTTTTTTAGAACAATAATGTGACAGTCTCGGCGATACATCCTGTCTTTACGAAGTGCGGCCCCTATTTTTCAGACTCGGGATCATTACTAACTCGGCATATGATTTAATATCATTGCAGATAAGCTGCTTCACGTTTACCTCAGTAATTATTTTTGATGAACTAAATTGAGAATGAAACAGAATTAATAAATAAATCCATCTACTCCTTTCGGTCATTTTCGTAACAACTCGGGTGTATTTTTCAAATTAAGTTCAGTCTTCGGAATCATGAAATTTTAGAAGCAAGAGACATACGAATCATGACCTACGGTAAACAAATTTATAGTGCAGTTTAGGAAGTGGAAGGCACCCACAATGGGATTTTCTTGTCAACTTCCAATATCTGAAAAAGGCATGAAAAATTGGTGGCGTCACTGGGGGCCGGGGGAGGGGTAGGTATTTGCCCCTTAAACATAGATTTTGCCCACATTTGCTTCCCACGTCCAGAACACACACACACACAAACTCTCTCTCTCTGTCTCTGCCCCCCCCCCCCCCCCCCTTGTGGTCCTCATTAACGGGGGAGGGGAGCATTCCAATGAGGGACCATAAACTATGTGACTGAAACAAAATATGGAAATTCACTAAATTCACAACGCCAATGGCCGAATTTGGCCAGCACTCAGGCTATACAAAAAATCTGCATTCAAATTTTATTATGTTTAAGTTTTTGTTTCAAAAACATAGCTTATGACCCTTCATTGGAACGAGCTAGTGGATTTTGAGTCTTTCCATTGAGGGGTCCCAAGCTCTGTTTTGAGACAAAAAAAATCAAATTTTTAGTTGTTATTAAAGAATTTATCTTGCAAGTTCCACCTGGTCATGTAGGCTATTGGATCACCGGATTTATCTTCCTAGCATTTGGTACGTTTTTTCTTGGAAATAGTATGTTTAATTTCGTGGCTGGAAACTGGGTGGGCTGATAACATTTTGGCCAGACGCTGTCGTCTGTATGTTGGTGTTTTGGTAATAATAATTCTCCCCAGCTAGCATGGGTTTCTTTTCAATAGATGCTTCAAATGCTTCGGCCCTTTGACAGATTAATAAGTAAATTAGCCTTAGAAAAGGTGTTGAACATATGACATACCAGTATACAATTATGCTCAATTAGTTACTTCTGTTCAGTGGCGTGTTAAGTTAAATCCTTTGTTTGTTGTTAATCCCCAAGAAAATGTTAAAAGAAACGAAACACTTGCTATGTTTCATCATATCACATCCCCCAAATATAAAAATATTCATAGGAAACATTTTTAAAATCTCCTGAAATTTAGTGCTTGTGCGGTCTCGAGTCCAATGATATTAGCTACAAATAAGAGACTTCATTAGTTGAAACTTTGGATATTTAGTGCTTAACACGATGTCTTGATCAAGTAGTCCAATAATATTAGCTATGAACACGCGTCTCATCAAGCTTTATTTATTTTTTATTATTTGTTGCTAATATTGGTGGACTGTTTCATTATCCACATCATAGTATGATGCCGCAACACTACCACCGAGTTAGGGTGAGAACGGTTTGAGTTTCGCGGAATTGAATAGAGCATGCGTTTTGGCTCTAATCTTTTCAAAATCAGCCCCCTCCCCCTCCAAAAAAAAGAAAAAAAAGAATGGGAGCCAAAACTCGTTTTTCACCAATATCAGTCACCGCTGATATGACCGATTCCCCGGATTGAATAAGATGTCACGACGTTGTTCTCATGACCATAAACTCAAGTAATGTATTCCTGGGTGGCGTCATTTCGTTCCCGTGGGGACACACTTCATCGATCGGAATGGTCCCGAGTTGAATTATGATACCGTGTTTTGAAGTAGCTCCAGGAAAAAGATGAGAGAAGCACTGATCGGGTTTACCCAAATTGAATCTGATCTGTGTTTTGAAGATAATCTCCCCGTGTCTGGGGTTCCATAGCGGCTGTCAGATAGAATAAAACATGTGTTTTAATTTAACATTTGGGCGAATTATCATGTTATATCCCGGGCGAAAAGCAGATAAATTGCCAGTATGTTCAAAACGAAAAATGTGTAGTTATCTGTACCCGTCCATTTCGGTTGAGAATCAGAATGTTTTTTTCAACAACAATGACCTCGATTAAGCGAGTTCAGACTATGTTATATCATGTAAATCCAATAGATGGAAGAGCCACACTGCTTCACTGTGGTAGTATGACTCTGTATGATGTCTAGATGAGAACTTTCCCATTTGGTCACGATCTGTCAACCATGATGATGATGGATGTGATTGGGCAAATGTGATGGCTGCAGGGGCCTGAAGCGCGAAAACCTTTAGCACAGTCTACAGATCATATTTATTAAGGGATTTCATTGTAACTTGGTAGGTTGACTTCATATAATGTCTAGATGAGAATGTCCCCTTTTGGACGCGATTGGGCAACTGTGATGGCTACAGGGGCCCGATGCCCAAAAACCATTAGCACAGTCTACAGGTCGTATTTATGAAGGGATTTCACTGTAACTTGGTAAGATGCCACTGTATAATGCCTAGATGAGAACGTCCCCTTTTGGTCATGATCTGTCAACCATTATGGCTGCCCAAGCCTGAAACCCCAAAACTTTTAGCACAGTCTGCAGGTCATATTTAATATAGAGGGATTTCATTGTAACTTGGTAGGATGACTCCGTATGAGGTCTAGATGAGAACTTCCCCATTTGGACGCCATTGGGAAACTGTGTCAACTGCCCAAGCCCAAAACCTGAAAACCTTTAGCACAGTACAGGTCATGTTTATGAAGGGATTTCATTGTAACTTGGTAGGTTGACTTCATATAATGTCTAGATGAGAACGTCCCCTTTTGGACGTGATTGGGCAACTGTGATGGCTACAGGACCCCCGAAGCCCAACACCTTTAGCACAGTCTGCAGGTCATATTTATGAAGGGATTTTATTGTATCTTGGTAGGATGACTCCAAATGATGTCTAGATGAGAACGTCCCCTTTTGGTTGCGATCATTCAGCCTTGATGGCTGCCCAAGCCCAAAACCCCAAAACCTTTAGCATACTCTATAGGTCGCATTTATGGGGGGATTTCATTGTCACTTGTTAGGTCGACTCCATATTATGCCTAGATGATGGCATCCCCTTTTGGTCATGATTGGTCCACTGTGACGGCTTCAGGGGGGCAAAGCCCGAAAACCTTGAGAACAGTCTACAGATCATATTTATGAAGGGATTTCATTGTAACTTCGCAGGATCACTCCAGATGATGCCCAGATGACAACATCCCATTTTGGTCGCGATCATTCATCCATGATGGCTTCCCGAGCCCAAAAGTAAAAAAGCTGTAGTACAGACCACGGGTCATATTTGTGAAGGGATTTCATTGTAACTTAGTAGAACGACACAGTATAATGTCGAGATGAGGACGTCCCCTTTTAGTTGCAATTGGTCAACCGTCATGGATTCACAGGCCTGAAGCTCGAAAACCTTTAGCACAGTCTTCAGGTCATATTTATGAAGGGATTTCATAAGGATCTGCAAATCACAAATTTCTTTTCGAATCGAATCTCGAATCGAATTGTGTCTCTGATATCAACATCGAATTGAATCCTGAATCGAATCTTAATAGACAAGTTATTTCATATTGCATCAAACGGAAGTTACGGAACACTGCGATGACCCTTACGCGACAGAGTGAACACCTTAAACATCAATAACTAAATACTCTCTATAGCACCGTCGCTGAAACAGCTAGGCCTATTGTCCATAGTTTTAGTTTTTGAAGACCTAACTTGTTACTATTCACGTTCTTAAGAACGTGAATAGTAACAAGTTAAGCCTTCAAAAACCCAAACTATGGATAATGTTCTGGGCCAAATTCACACCTTACCTAACAATTAAACATTGTCAATTACTCAAAAAAATAGGAATTGAGCCTACATGAATGAATTTTCTAATGACAGTTTTATCCTATTTTTGTTGGAAATGTAACAAATTGAAATTAGTACGAGAGATTCGAAAAAATCGAATCCTGAGACTGATTCGGAATCGATCTCGAAGCATACGTATGGTATCGATATCGAATCGAATCTCGAATATTCGCAGGACCCAAGGATTTCAGTGTAACTTGATAGGATGACTTGTTTTGGAATAATTTCACTGTATCTTGGTAACTTTCATTGACATGCATTAACTGTGAGGGCCACATACATTAACTGTAGGTCCACATTAACCCACCCCTCAGCTGTTTAGTACAGTCTACACCTCATATTATTTTTATTAAAAACATAGCAAACAGGGAACAGAAATTAACATATTCCCAATTATCACAATTCTTGTCTTATTTCATAAACATTATTATTTATATTTATTTATTTATTGATGTTTAAGGTCCCATATTTATGCACAATGGCTAATCATGACCGTGACAGTTTTACGGGTGGAGGAAGCCGGAGTACCTGGAGAGAACCACTGAGCAACGACAAGCAGCTGCCAGCTCCCCAACATCGTAACTCCGCACTGCAGCACAGGCAGGGTTAGATTGGTTGAAAACATGCGTACCATCAACGTGCAGTATGCCTTAGTACACGGCGTCATCGTGCCCCCACATGGGCAATGGGGGCGAAGTGTCTTGCCCAAGGACACAACGCGGATGCCGCAGGTTGGATTCGAACTGAGGATCTCTCGGCTTGCAGCCTGCACCTCTACCTACTGAACCACCGCACCCCCTCATAAACATTGAACATTATCCTTTTCATCAAACACAACATACAGACAAGTTAAGCTACAGTGTCATTGACACATTCATTGTTCAACTCAAAATGCCCAGCCCCATAGGGAGGGACTGGGGTTAAATGGTCCAAAATATTTTTAAAATCTTCTCATGAACCAGTATGTACAATGACTTGATATTTGTTATGGAGCTTCCTTTTGAGGTGTAGAAACAAGTTTGTTCAAACAAAGTTTGTGAAGCAATATTTGGCTTTGCAATGGGAGGGGTAAGATTTTTGGCCCCGCCCAAAATTTATATTTTCTGAACCGATGCTCCGGTTTGAACCAAATTTGGTATGTGCTATTATTGGGTCATAAGTACTTGACTCATGCAAAAAAAAAAAATTCCTGCATCCCCATGGGAACCCTAGGAGCTAAAAATAGAAATATTTTCAAACACTCATATTTCCCAAACCACATTGAACAGAGAGCTGTTATTTGGTATGAAGCATCCTTAGGACCAGTAGAACTGAATGGTGAAAAAATTGCTATCGTTTATGTTAGGTTGTTCTGTAATGGGAACTGAAAAAATGCTGAGTCAGCATATTTGCAAAAATTTAAAAAAAATCTTTTCTCCAGAACCAATCATCAGAATCTTTTGATATTCGGTATACAACAATCATAGGGGAGTCAGATGCAAGTTTGTTAAAATAAAGCCCATTGGTTCATATTTGGGTTCCATACAGGAGCCCAAATTTTTAACTTAGTGTAATGTGGGGAATAGTTCTTCTTCAGAACCACCAGTCAGAATCTTTTAATGTTTAGTATACATCATTGTTAAGAGAGTCAGTTTCAAGGTAATATGGGGAATATTCTTTAAAAATCTTCTTCAGATAATGTTACGGTGTGGAAATATTAATGATATTGGTAACAGAAAGAAATCTGAGAATCAGCAACAATAACTATGAATTTAGCTATTCTGAAATTTAATTTAAAAAAAATTAATAAAAAAAAAATGATACAAAGATCTTTAACACTAATTGGTTTGCAGAAAATAAAAAATAAAAACAGTGGTACTTATCAATTATTGAATTAGTCCAAAGTACAGTTTGACAGAATCCAGTAATGCAGTGGTGAAGAATCTTGTGAAGAAAGTTACCGGCTGGTAGTATTAAATCCAAGAATGTCTTTTCAGAAACAGTATCCCGTAGATTTGTAATAAAGTTTTCACTTAGAAATTTCAGCTGTCTCCAATAAAATATATTAAAATGCTCCACAAAATTCAAATGCAGTAAAAAATCCATGAAGTATTGAGCCACAGGTAATTTCCAAATAATTCAGTAGAATCCTGGCTTTACACAAAATAATATTTTTCTGTTTCACAGAAAGTATAAATCCTCTTTTCCAAGACTAACAAATTCTCTTCAAAATTCTCTTTTGAAATCAATATTCCAAATTCACAAAGGAGCACTGCTTCCAAAATAAATGCACTGTTCTGAAACAATAATAATCTCCAATGGAAACAACTGAAGTGAGTCTTTCTGAAATGGCTTTCTAAAAAATGAGTTTTTGAATTCTATTGACAAACCTTTATATAGTACCCAGATAGAATGTCCCAGAAGAGAAAGTTTCTGCAAAATTCTATTTCTTTCTATGTGATTCTGTCACAATTCATATAAACAAGGTCCTTGACCTACTTAAACAGTTAAACAATCATACAATGCTTTAAAAATAGGTTAGTGTAACAAAGATGTAAACAAAGGTCACTCAGTGCAAATGAGTCAGACCAGTCAGAAAATGCAGAAATAAAAAATATCTATCTCATATAATTATCAACTAAGGATGTATCAATCTCAATATAATATGAGGGCTATAACAGATAATTCCTTGTATCAACCTCAAGGAAAGTCAATTATTGTTTTATTATTACAACAGATTATGACAGAAAAAATCATTTGCAAATTCCTTGCTTTATTAAATATTTTTCAAAGAAAAACAGCATATTCATTTGCAACAAAATAAATTTTATGCAACAACTGGGAAGTAAAATAACTTTATAACATAACTCAGAAATTTCCAGTGTGGACAACCCAAAGGTTGCCAATTTATTCAACATTCACTGGTATAACTATAAAAATACAATTGAGAACTAGGAATGTGCTATAAATAACAAAGTTAATGAACTTAAAACATGTCATGATAGTGAAAGTGGGTGTAAAAAGCAGCCAGCCACTGCAAAATGGACGTGATCTGCCAAGGTGCTCGTGGAATACACTGCAGCGCTTGGCTCTCCTCATCAGAGGCACTCAGGGTGACAGTGTATTGTGTTGGTTCTGACTGGTAAGGGAGTAAAGTGGAAAATTCCACAAACTCCTCTGACCAGATCTTCCATTTAATAAGCTGGCTAACATGCCACAGAGGCAGTGGCCAAAGGCTGAATACACTGTGGACCAGCTGGAGCTAGCCCCTGTGCCAGGGAAAGGCATGGTATGGCTGATGTAGCAGTGTGATGTAACTGTTGAGGAGGAACCTCAAACATAGGAAAAGGTGGAAGTTTCTCCTAAGCAAGTGGTGGTAAATGAGGTTTGTTACCTGGGGTAATGATATGAGCTGGTGCTGTCTGGTCACTTATAGAGGGTTGTATCGCTGTAAAGGGTTGAGGTGAGGTTAGTTACCTGGGGTAATGATATGAGCTGGTGCTGTATCGCTGTAGTAGGTTGAGGTGAGGTTGGTTACCTGGGGTAATGATATGAGCTGGTGCTGTCTGGTCACTTGTAGAAGGCTGTATCGCTGTAGTAGGTTGAGGTGAGGTTGGTTACCTGGGGTAATGATATGAGCTGGTGCTGTCTGGTCACTTGTAGAGGGCTGTATTGCTGTAGTAGGTTGAAGTGTCCCAGAGGCTGTTGTCTCCTTTACAGTGGCGATCACCCGCTGACACTGCTCGATCATAGACTGTCACATGGCATCCAAAACATTTTGTGGCAGTTGGATAAGCAAAACATCATTTGGTGACATCTATTCAACTGGCAGCACTGGCATAGGCTCAGCATCCTGAACATCCTACAGATGAGATAATCCATCTCTCAAGTGGGCGTGTCGTGTAGACCGTGTAACCACAGAAGCTGACGGTTGTGGAACTGGTGCCTGATGTCCCTTTCCTGCCCTCTTAGTTTTTGCCATGGCTTTAGGCATTCAGCAAAATATATATTGTGTGTTAGTGGCGCATAAATATCTGCTGCAGGATAAATAGAAATAGAAGAGTGGTCAGAAATGCCCCCCCCCCCCCCCCCCCCCCAATAAGTCGAGGAGGTGGGGTGGGCAGATATTACAAGTCAGCAAGAGGTAGAGAGAAATGAGTGGTGCTACTCAGGGTAAGTGCAGTCCCAGAATGATCATTGGGAAAGCCCCCCCCCCCCCCCCCCCCCCCCTCAAATAATGGTGTGTGGATGAAGGCCCTGCAGTAACACCTATACTACTTGATGAATTTCATGCAATTTGCAGAATGCACAAATATACCAAGAAAATTCCAGGATGATGTTCATTGGAAATAATTTTTAGCTGCGACTAGCAGCTCTATAAGTGGCAATGTCGGTCTGTCTGTCTGTCTGTCGGTCGGTCTGTTGGTCTGTCTGTGACCAACGATTTTCAAAACTCAATAACTTTTGAAATACTTGATGGAATGACTTTATATTTGGCATGTAAGTGTATCTTATTGATGTCTAGCTACTGTTCAATGCATGTGTTGTTCCAAATATTTTTCTTGGAGTTATGGCCCTTGATGAACTTAGAATTTTGTGAGATTGCACCACCCGTCGCAGCTGTGGCGTCGATGTCGCGATTTTTACTCAGACATGTAACTCCTTCCCGGATGATCATGGAAAGGGGGGAAAAATTACTGAATCACAGAAAGCACTTGCCAGCCCCAGAAGGATCATTAGGACTGTTGTTAAGTGAAGCAATGATCTACACAAAGAGAGGGAAAAAAAAAATGTTGAGGGAAAAAATAACATGGAAGGTACCCATAATCGTAAAGTACCCAAAATCCCCCCCAAATGATCAAGGAAAGGGGGAAAAGAATTTCCACTTACAGTGTGCACCTGCAAGTCCCAGAAGGATCATTGGGACTGTGGCTGCTAACTGAAGCGCGATCTACAAATTACAATGATATTTTAAATTTGGATGAAACAATAATGTCGATAGCACCCAGGAAAATCATTGGGAGAGAAAATAGCATGCTCGGCCACAGGATAATCATTGGGACGATACATAATGATGTTGGAAGAGTAGACAATGGCAGTTAAAATGTCCGGGCATATTGGGGGATCGAAATTGAAAACACCGAACAAGCGCCCTTTCAAAGTATACCCGATTCCGAGTTCACAACAATCAACAACAAACGGGACGAATAAAATAAGCTACGTTAGTGATCAATGAATCAACGGGTGGAAATCCTAGCTACTTACAAAGGTCATAAAACCAATCGCCGTCCATCCACACACTGAAATTAACCAAATTAGCTCCCATCCGTCCTGGGAATCTCAGTTGAAGACCCCAAAACATTGTATCGAAAATGCATCTTGTGTGCAGCCATGTTGAAAGGGGTGAACAAACAATCCCCGACAGGTGTTTGATTGTCTTAAGAGAACAACCGGAAGACACCAGCACTAAAGCGGACACAACAGAAGAACAATTGGTGCAGTGAAATCGCCGAGAGGTGACTGCAAGCATACGGACTGATAATACGATAGACGATTTAATGTTAATGCGAAATTTGTGCATTCCAATTTTGTTGAAATGTTCTCCATTACAAACCATACTTTTAACAGATAATGTCAGACGTTTATGCCTCCAAAATCGAACAGTCGCCCAATACCCCTTTAGACTGGCCAACAAACTTTCATTCAGCTCAGCAACTTTTCGATTAAACGCATCAATATCTTGGGGGCGAGTGCTAAATCATCGCCGGGCTCCTGACACAGAAGGCAACAAGATTCGGAACCGATGCAGAGATTGACAAACGATGGTTTCCTGCGCACGAACCACTTTTTCCAAATAATAAACAAAATCATTAATCAATTTACAGACCTCTGAAGGCTCAGCAATAGATAAATCGTTGGCACCAAATTGCAGAATAACAACATCTGGGGGAAAAGTCTGAATTTTCCGAAGCACAGACCCGTCAATCCCATCCACAGTCAAGCCACCGATTCCACAAAAACGAACATCCACATCTTCAGTTTGCGAATCAAGTCCTAGTCCTTCAGAAAAATTGGCAGTCATTGGAATGGACGCAAATGGACAATCGGGCAACATAGCCTCCACCAGATGTTTAATATAAGATGAACCAAAAACTAAAACTTTCATAGGCATGCTGAAGTGTAAAAATACTATAAAGTACAAACCTTGGGCTTGGATGATGTGAGCACAAGCTAACAGGAATTACAAACGGTAGGAAAATAGGTAACAAAAGCGATAAACAGAATTGCGTATTGAAATGTCTTAAAGACAAAGCAAAAGAATATTTATCTTGGCAGTGTAGAACAAAGAACTGACCAATTCTTCGGAAGCGAGGCTGCCGTCTTGAACACAGGCTGTTGATTGGACAGAAAATTCCGCGATTCACTTTCATTTGTGCAGTAGTTCCTTTGATGTTTTATGAGTCAGTTGACCATAAATCGACACTAAGTGCTAATAATTAACACTCCCCAAGGTGTTGCATAAAGCTCATTACTTTGTAAATTGCATTAATTTCAACACATATATATATATGTATAAGAAGCAAGGTGCATTAACTCACTTGTTCATGTTGTAGTTAATTGTTATATTTGGGGGCGCAGTGGCTCAGTGGTAGACTGTCGGACTTCTAAGATAGAGGACCCAAGTTTGATCCCTGTTCAGGATGACCCACGTTGTGTCTTTGGCACTTTATCCCAGTTGCCTACATGGGGGCACGATGACGCTGTGTACTAAGGCGTACCGCACGTCAATGGTGCACATGTCTTCAATCGCTGTAACCCTGCTTGAGCAGAGCTTGAACAGAGTTAGAATGTTGAGGAGCTGACAGCTGCTCGTCGATACTCGGTGGTTCCTCCACCCATAAAACTGTCACGGTCACGATCACGATTAGACATTGTGCAAGTATGTGACTTTAAATACCAATAAATAAATAAATAATAATATTTTCAAACCAGTCTTTCTCTAATGAAAATCATCCTCACCAGGCTTGCATTACAACACAGGAGGGTCATCAGTTCTCACTTTTCAAACATCCACCTACTTCAAACCCATCTTCCAAATATGCGTGGGGTTTTGCCCATCTTTGTATGGGTCTTTGTCTGTCTATACATAGGGTTTTGTCCTCAAGGGGTGTTTTCCAATGGTGTGTTGTCCGATGGGGTTTTGCCCGGCATTTGGTTAAAATAATAAGTTGTATAAAAGGAAAAAGTTGCAATTGGAAATTTTGACAACATTGTGCAGAAAATTAACATATATATATTGTTTTATATTGTTGAATCCGCCATGGGAACCCTGGGACGTGAAGCAGTGCTTGTTTACTGTGGGAAACAAGCTCTGTTTTATTTGTAAAATAGGACCCAGTCACCACTGCTTGTGTGGAAGTCCTCTAAAATGGGCAACACTGGGTTTAAACCCTTTACCCAACGCAGACGATATCAAAATTTATTATTTTATATATCATTTTTATACCTCACGCAACGAAGTTGTGGGGGTATAATGTTTTTGACTGGTCCGTCCGTCAGTCTGTTAGTCCGTCAGTCAGTCCTACTTGTTTTCCAGACTTTTTTTCTACACACTTCCAGATTTTGAGCTGATTTTTGGTATGTGAGTCTAACATAGTGGCCTACAGATCAAGTTTGCATTTTGTCCGCTCCACTGATTTTTTACCAAAATTATGGCCCTTGGACTCTGAAAAATTCATCAAAATTACAGTTTTCCGGACTTTTTTTCTACACGCTTCCAGATATTAAGCTGATTTTTGTTATGTTAGTCTGACATGGTGGCCTACAGATCAAGTTTGCATTTTGTTCCGCTCCACTGATTTTTTACCAAAATTATGGCCCTTGGACTCTGAAAAATTCATCAAAATTACAGTTTTCCGGACTTTTTTTCTACACGCTTCCAGATATTAAGCTGATTTTTGTTATGTTAGTCTGACATGGTGGCCTACAGATCAAGTTTGCATTTTGTTCCGCTCCACTGATTTTTAGCGAAATTACGGCCCTTGAACTTTGAAAAGTTCATCAAAATTACAGTTTTGCGGACTTTTTTCCTACACGCTTCCAGATATTGAGCTGATTTTTGGTATGTTAGTCTAACATGGTGGCCTACAGAACAAGTTTGCGTTTTGTTCCACTCCACTGATTTTTACCGAAATTACAGCCCTTGGACTCTGAAAAATGCATCAAAATTACAGTTTTCCGGACTTTTTTTCTACACGCTTCCAGATATTAAGCTGATTTTTGGTATGTTAGTCTGACATGGTGGCCTACAGATCAAGTTTGCATTTTGTTCTGCTCCACTGATTTTTACCAAAATTACGGCCCTTGAACTTTGAAAAGTTCATCAAAATTACAGTTTTGCGGACTTTTTTCCTACACGCTTCCAGATATTGAGCTGATTTTTGGTATGTTAGTCTAATATGGTGGCCTACAGAACAAGTTTGGTTTTGTTCTGCTCCACTGATTTTTACCAAAATTACTGTCCCATAGACTTTGAAAAGTTCATCAAAATTACAGTTTTCCGGGCTTTTTCTCTACATGCTTCCAGATATTGAGCTGATTTTTGGTATGTTTGTCTAACATGGTGGCCTACAGATCAAGTTTGCATTTTGTTCTGCGCCACTGATTTTTACCGAAATTACGGCCCTTCGACTTTGAAAAGTTCATCAAAATTACAGTTTTCCGGACTTTTTTTCTACACGCTTTCAGATATTATCGAAATTATGGTCATTTTAGTATGTGAGTCTACCACAATGACTTACAGATCAAGTTTGCGTTTCGTTCTGCTCGGCTTATTTTTGCAGAAATTACAGGCCCTGGACTCTGAAAAATACAGGTAACAGATTTCTGGGTCATTTTCCTAAAAATTACAGTTTTCCGAGCTTGAAATATAGGGGCGCGTGGGGTATGTGTGCGTGCTCACTAAGGTTCTATATTTTTTAATTTTTCCAAAAATTTCAACAAAACCATATCATGTGACCCCTCATTGGAACAAGCTCAGCGAGCTCGTTCCAAAGAGGGGTCACATGACATGGTTCTGTTGAAATATTTTTGAAAAATATTTTCTCTGCTACTGAATTTGCATATTACGCAGGCGGAGTTATCAGATTCGTTGGGTAAAGGGTTAAATGTTTGGCTGGAGTTGACTATATCTATGCTGTGGTCACGATAAGCCATTGTGAAGAAATATGTGATTTTAAACACCAATAAATAAATGAATAATATTGTTGAATAAATAAATTCCTCTGTATTTTGAATATTTTCCTCAGATTGCTTAGGAGTGCAATTGCACCTGAAATTTTCAATGCAAAAACTTGTATGCTATTTTGGTTATATTGTCTTCAATATTAATTAATATTGTGGTAGAAAAATTATACTACATTGAGATACATAGTGGAAAAATTGGCACACACATCTTCTCATTATTCCAAATGTTATGTAACTGTCTTCTACACTCAAAATGTATCGAAATGCGACACAGAATGGGTCACTAATTATTGCGAATCAATGCAACATTGACAAATCGTCACCTGAGTTCCAATGTGTTCTCTGTGCCAGTAGGCACAGAGAACACATAGGAACTTAGAGGATGAAATGATAATAGATTTTAAAGGTAGTCCCAAACAAGTCTAGCATTCCAGAAATTTGAGGGGTCCAAAAAATTGCTCTCCTCAATTTTTTCTAGGCGTGCAGCACCCCTGAACTCCTAAAGAATGCCAGGCCTGGATATTATTGTGCAGTATAATGCCAGTATTTAAGTAATTAGGAAGATGGGATAGTACATCTGATTGCCAGGCCTGTAGATGTCCTGGTAACATTGTTTGCTCTTTATACAGGTGTTTGGTCATGTTTTTTATTAACTTTCAGACATCAGAAAAAGCTCAGATTGAAAAAGAACAGGGGAAGGATAAGGCAAGGGATGCATCTGATGTTGTTCAGTATAAAATTGATGTTCCAGCTAACAGGTAATTTTGTTTTAATGCCACCTGCCACAAATGCAAGAAACAATATGTTGGTGAAACGGAAAGACATTTCCAAGTTCGAATTAAGGAACACATTTCTGATATCCGCCACAAAAGAGAGACTCCAGTTACAATACATTTCGATGATGAAGGCCATTCTTGTAGTGACTTGACATACAGAATTATCCAAATCCTCAGATCAGACCCTGAGAGTGCCGCCTCCACTCCACATAGACGAAAATGCGAAATGCAATGGATATATACACTACGTACGCTCACACCAATCAACCTCAATAGAAAGGATTTCTAATAATATATTTTCACTTGGTAATTTTGTTTTTCTATATTTTCCAACTGTTAAGGAAACAAACAGAGTTTTCTTGATCAATTAATCGCATGGATTGACCTTGGTTAACTGATGAATCACTTGCCCTAATATGTAGTTGAATAATTTCCGTACCATCGAGGATTTACAACATTAACCCTTAACCCAACGTAACGGAAAAAACTGATCGCCTGCTACCCGTAAAGGGTTAAGAATGACCATTTCCAGGTACTGATGCAGTATAATGATCATGCAAGTGAACAAGTATATCAGCATGTAACATGCATGCTTTAATCTGTCTCATATAATTGATGTGAGTCAGTGTGACAATGTTTGCCTGTTTTGGAGCAAGTTTGTTCCTTTGTTAACCATATAACACAGTAGATAAAAAGTAACGGTAAATTGATCAGTTACTTTTTTGATTGATCAAGACGTTATCCTTGGTTAATCGATTAATTGGTTAAACATTTCCACTCTAAAAATTTCACAAATGCCTCTCTTTCCAGTTTACTTCTCACTGCTTTCATTGGACTTGTATGCTATGCTACTGGGGGGCTTGGCTCCTTTAAAATTTTGGGAACCAAGCCCCTCTTTCCAAGAAGAAAAAAAAATTGTCCAGTACAACCTTCACCTAATATAAAGCTCTAAGGCTTGGCATTCTTTCGGAATGCAGGAGTGCTGCACACCTAAAAAAAAACTGAGGAGGGCAATTTTTTGCACCCTTTGATTTTCTGGAATGCCAGACCTGTTTGGGATTGCCTTTAAAATCTATTATCACTTGTCAATGTTGCATTGATTCGCTATAATTCATGACCCATTCTGTATTGCATTTTGATACATTTTGAGTGTAGAAGACAGTCACATAAGAATTGTGTGCAATATTTTGAATAATGAGAAGATGTGTGCCAATTTTTCCACTATGTAGCTGAATGTAGTACTATTTTTCAGTCACAATATTAATATCTTGAAGTGAATATACAGTACATAGAGAGTGTGTTATCAATCAATGACCTGTGGAGTATTGATTTCTCTCAAGCAACAAATGATAATTTGATGCAACGCATAATTTGCATAAGCAAAGTTTCAGCCAATGGACCTCCGGTTGAAACTTGTCTTGTGCTTCTTGTGTTTCTGTATGACATTTGAGAGTAGTACCTTGGGCGATACTTCCACTCCATGGGTGATTGGGTGACAGTCCACCCTCCACGTACTGTAACCAAAATAGCATTCAAGTATATGCTTTGAAAATTTCAGGTGCAATTGCACTCCCAAGTAAGGCTGCACGGTATTCAAATTTCAGTACTGGTATCGGTATTGAAAAAAATACTGCGATATACTGGTATATCGTAGACCAGTTTAGAGGGTGAAAAACTTGGGCGATGTTCTGACGAATAGAGTTCGTTGACAACACAGTTATATTTTGGGCGGTTAACAATTGAATACAATTTACTGTACTCAGTACCTTATGTTCAGCTGAACCCAGTATCTTTGAGAAAGCACTTTTTTTTTTTTTTTACAAACGTGCATAGAATTATTTTATTTTGATTTAAAATCACATCACAGAGACAGCTCAGACATGTGGGAAAACAATAAAGTGCCCTGACTTTTCTCTTCAAAAAGAATATCCCACAATTCGTCACTATAGCTGACTGTAGTGTTTATTTTTCCTTTGTTCATGAATATTAATTAATACTGCTGTTTTATGGAGTGTGTGCATTTCGCACCCTGCATTTTCCTCTTCATTGTTTGTTTCTTCTTATGACCTATTGTATTTTAAATGTTGATAGATATGGCCAGTGGTGTGTTTCTGTTATTGATTCATGTCCATGTGAGCGGCAATTATTAATGCCTGAATGGATTATTATTGCGCAGGCTTCCCTTTCCCTTTGATTCTCATTTGTGTACCGTGTATATTCATACCCCCAAACCTTCACCTGATGTGATGCGTGGTTAGCACAGTTCTTAAAGGGTTAAGATATAAATACTATTATTTGAATTCATTATTAACTTCAGGGATAACATCTGTAAAAAAATATTTAAAGGTACAAAAAAATAGTTACGTTTTAGATTGCTGGTTGTCGTTTTAAAACTGGGACGAAAAGTGACAGGGACGTCCAACCCCTGCCTTCATTGCTATTGAACAGCTTATTAATATTCATGAGTTCAAAGTTCACAATGAGAGTGTTGATGGAAATGTTGATCAACATGGCTTCAAGTTTTATCTGTTTTTGAGAGGAATAGAATAAATAAAACAAGAAAATGCAGCAGTGCTGTGCAAAAAAGGACGATGATAATATGCCAATGCAGTTTTACTGAAAAGACCATCTTTAAAATAATAAGACTGAGTATCACAAATGTAGTTTCATGTAAAACATTATGTTGAGGAAAAATCAGAGGAATAATTAATTTAAACATAAACAGATCAATTTGAAAACAAATCAAAATATATTTGATTCTCGGTCAATATATTGTGGAAAACAATGAAGATTGTGGGGTTTTATTTATTTATTTTTATAAAAATTTTTTTAGTATCTTTCTTCAGTAAATATGCAGTTTTCAGAAACCTGTGCATGAGGAACATAGAACATCCTAGTGCTCTGGAAACAAAAGTTTTACTGACAATTGTTAAGCCAAAAATGAAAGGGAATAAACCTTTTTTTCAAAGAATGCATCTGAAATTATAGAAAAAAACATGACATGAAGAGCAAATATAAAGATTATTTTGTATGCAAATCACGTAGTCTTGATGATTTCTTTAAACACACACAATATTTTTTTTTTCATTTGCTTTTCCAACAGCACTGAACGTTCTGAATACGAGTGGCATTTTCCGTAAATATGTTCAGTTCTATCAGGGTTTTCTATCTATTTATTTATTTATGTTTAAGGTCACATATTTATGCACAATGGCTAATCATGACCGTGACAGTTTTACGGGTGGAGGAAGCCGGAGTACCCGGAGAGAACCACCGAGCAACGACGAGCAGCTGTCAGCTTCCCAACATCGTAACTCCGCTCTGCAGCACATGCGAGGTTAGATTGGTTGAAGACATGCATACCATCGACGTGCAGTACACCTTAGTACACGGCGTCATCGTGCCCCCAAGCGGGCAATGGAGATGAAGTGTCTTGCCCAAGGACACAACGCGGTTGCCGCAGGTGGGATTCGAACCGAGGACCTCTCGGCTTGCAGTCTGCACCTCTACCTACTGAGCCACGGGGTTTTCTATCAATTACCTCAGAGTACATATTGAACGTAAGAAAATTAACTCATTACATGGTGTCTGGACGATTCGGACCTTGTACGATTCAGACCAGATTTTTATAAAGGACGTTTTGGCCCAGATCTATTGACAATTCGGACCATATTTCTGCCGATTCGGACCAGATTATTGGACCATTCGGACCATGTTTGTGGACGATTCAGACCAGGTTTCTGGGCGATTTGCCCAACAGACACACAAGCCAGCACAAACTTGTCTTTTGAATTAAATAGGCCTAGAGATTTATGTGCCAATTTCAGTGAGCCATTTTCATTAATTTCACTGAAAAAATACCGACGTACCAGTATTGTTTGTAGTTATCACAACAGATAATTCTGCGAGTAATTATGAAACAGCTAATCCTGTGCTTCCAGATCATGTCAGGGAAGAGGAAAAAAGATGTGACGTCAACATTGACCCACAGACACACAAGCCAGCACAAACTTGTCTTTTGAATTAAATAGGCCTAGAGATTTATGTGCCAATTTCAGTGAGCCATTTTCATTAATTTCACTGAAAAAATACCGACGTACCAGTATTGTTTGTAGTTATCACAACAGATAATTCTGCGAGTAATTATGAAACAGCTAATCCTGTGCTTCCAGATCATGTCAGGGAAGAGGAAAAAAGATGTGACGTCAACATTGACCCACCTGTTTTTATTTGCAATGCATTTTGGGTCCGTATACCGAATTTGGGCAAAATCGGCCTGGTAGTTAGCCCGTTGCTAAGCAGGCACTCTGGTTGCTAGGAAAGTCACGTGACGTCAACATTGACCTGTCTGTTTTCATTTGCAATGCATTTTGGGTCCGTATACCGAATTTTGTCAAAATCGGCCCAGTAGTTAGCCCATTGCTAAGGGGGCACTCTGGTTGCTACGGAAGTCACGAGACGTAAATTTTGATCTGTCTGTTTTCATTTGCAATGCATTTTTGGTCCGTATACCAAATTTGGTCAAAATCGGCCCAGTAGTTAGCCCATTGCTAAGGGGGGTGTTCTGGTTGCTAGGGAAGGCATGTGACATCAACATTGATCTGTCTGTTTTCATTTGCAATGCATTTTGGGTCCGTATACAGAATTTAGTTAAAATCGGTCCAGTAGTTAGCCCGTTGCTAAGGGGGCGCTCTGGTTGCTAGGGACGTCATGATTGATCAGTCTGTTTTCATTTGCAATGCATTTTGGGTCCATATACCGAATTTTGTCAAAATCGGCCCTGTAGTTAGCCCATTGCTAAGGGCACACTCTGGTTGCTAGGGAAGTCACGAGACGTCAACATTGATCTGTCTGTTTTTATTTGCAATGCATTTGCGTCCGTATACCGAATTTGGTCAAAATCAGCCCAGTAGTTAGCCTGTTGCTAGGGAAGTCACATGGCGACACAATTGACCTGTCTGTTTTTGTTTGCAATGCATGTTGGGTCCATGTGTCAAAATTGGCCCAGTAGTTTGCCCATTGCTATGATTTTGCTTTACTTGCTATGGACGTCATGTGACATAATCAGTGACCTATTAGCCTCATCCCCCCCCCCCCCCCCCCCAAACCCAATATATTAAGGGTCCCTTGACCCAATGAGGTTGAAAGCAATGGTGGAGAGCCATCACTTGTTCTCGTGTCCGAGTATCCTTGAAAAAATGTAACCTCATTTGTCCCCTGTTCCTTTGTGAAAAATCCCTAAAAGTTTAATCAGCCAGAGTCATTCTCGAGAAGTCTCATCTCGTTAACTACTTCCTACGTTAAAAAAAGTGTGAAATTCATATAAAGGACTCACGAGTTTCGACGTCGGCTTCGCCTCCGTCTCAACTCGGGCACCTCTGGCACCTTCGTCCTTTATAACAAACACTCCTTATAATGATTTTGTGAGTGATTTTATTATCCACACGGGGAAACGTCAAAATAGATACACAGATGTGTCAAAGTATTCGTTCCCTGAATTTGATGCATCCCCGAAATATTCAACTTTCAGTTTCAGTTTAAAATAGTTGGTACGTGTTGTCATGTTTATAAAGACTGATCCATAAAGACTGGGTACGTTCAGCCTGTGCACTTTGCAAGTGCAGTTGTGAGTGAAATTGTTGTCTCCCTTGCATTGTTTATCATCATCGAAAGAATTGAAAATAAATCATAAATGTTTGTTCAATCTCATGTCATAGCTGTCATCTTGATCATATGTCAACAACCTACAACACGACAGATTGGCGACGTGGATGAAGACTATTTCTTGTCTCAAATTTGCATGCAATTTAGTTCCCTGCATCGATTCTCCAACATGCACATGAATATTAACTTTTCTACTTTCGATCTATCTGATCCATCGTCAATTGCTACCCGTTGGACCAAATATCTTGATCGCTTTGAGAATTTCCTTATCGCGAGTGACATAACAAACAATAACAGAAAGAAAGCATTACTGCTTCATTTTGCCGGCCCCGGTGTTTATGATATTTTTGAGACTTTGAAAACAGATGACATACCTGACGGCAGCAATGTGTATCAAGTTTGTGTGGACGCTTTAACTAAATATTTTGCTCCGAAAAAGAATTTGAATTATGAACGTTATAAATTTCGACAAGCGAGTCAAATCCAAGATGAAACAATGGACACTTATTACACTAGGTTGAAACAACTTGCTAGGACCTGTGAGTTCACCAACGTTGAGGACGAAATCAAGTCTCAGATTATTTTTGGTACTAATTCCCCCAAAGTGAGGCGCCAAGCCCTTCGCACTGATGTTTCTCTAGAAGAATTGTTATCTTTGTCTCGGTCATTAGAACAGCCTGAAAAGCAGGCAACTGAAATAGAACATTCAATTCCCAAAGATAAAAATGCATCGGTAAACAAAATCAACAATTTTGCTCTTCGCGGTAATTCAAATCAACAACAGAAACCTAAGAAATGTTATTTTTGTGGTGGTCAATACCCACATACCGGACAATGTCCTGCAAGAGGAAAAACATGTAATTTTTGTGGTGCATTAAACCATTTTTCTTCAGTTTGTCATTCGAAAAATAAAATGAAAAATAATCGCCAAACAAAAGATCAGAGAAAGTTACCAAGAAATTTGAATAGGTTTACTAAATTGAACCGGCCTCTGCATAGTAAGCAAGCGTATGCCTTGAATAGCCCACAGGATCCTCTCGAATTGGATTCACCAACAGATGATGACAATTATGTGTTTTCTTTAAATAATTCAAAAGGAGATACAAGACCTCACACTACAGTTACCTTGGCTAACACTGAGATATGTGTACTTTTAGACTCTGGTGCATCAATAAATATTATAGACAGATCAACATATGAGAAATTGGTATATCGATCAGTGATCAAGTCAATCTCCGATAAAGATTTTCACATTTATGCTTATAATGCAAAGGATCCACTTCCAATTATGGGAAAATTTTCTACCACGGTGACTGCTAAAGAAGCCACTATCGTGACTGATTTTTATGTGCTAAATGGGGACAGTGACCCTTTGTTGTGCTTTAAAACATGCCAAGACCTAGGCCTACTCAATATTATTCATTCACTTACTTCTTCACAGTCTTGTGATGAAATACTTCAGCAATATAAACATTTATTTGATGGGCTTGGAAAATTGAAACATCGACAAATTAGTCTTCATATCGATCAGTCTGTTCAACCTGTTGCACAGACTTTTAGACGTATACCTTTCCATATGAGAAAGAAAGTTGAAAGAGAATTACTAGAACTGGACGAAAATGATATCATTGAACGTGTTGAAGGTTGCGCAACACCCTGGGTTTCTCCAATTGTTTGTGTACCCAAATCAAATGATCCGGGTAATATCTGTTTGTGTGTTGACATGAGATGTGCTAACCGAGCTATAAAGCGCGAACGACATGTATATCCAACAGTTCATGATTTGATTTATGATGTTGCAGGTTCAAAGCATTTCAGTAAATTAGATCTCTCTAAGGGATTTCATCAGTGTGAAATCACACCAGATTCTCGTTCCATCACTACATTTGCTACCCACACAGGACTTTTCTGCTACAAAAGGTTAAATTTTGGAATTACTTCGGCACCAGAAATTTTTCATGATCTTATCAGGCAAGCCTTGATTGGAATTCCTAATGTTATTAATGTCAGCGATGACATTTTTCTTCATGCAAAGACAGACAATGAACATAGTCAAATTTTACGTGCTGTCTTGGAAGGACTCGATAAGCATGGGTTAACACTTAATCAGCAAAAGTGTGAATTTAATAAGCCTTCTTTGAAATTTTTTGGTATATTATTTACACTGAATGGGATTCGTGTCGACCCAGATAAAATTTCTGCTATTTGCAATATATCTGTTCCAAAGTCATCTACTGAAGTTCGATCTTTTCTGGGAATGGCTACATATTCTTCACGATTTATACCAAATTTTTCAACTCTCAGTGAACCATTACGTCATTTAACCAAAAAGAACTGCATTTGGAAATGGGAGCCAATTCATCAAGCTTTTGACAAAATTAAAAACAGTCTGCAAAGTGATGACTGTTTATGCTATTTTAATCCTAGAGCAGAAACACAAATTTATGTTGACGCGAGCCCAGTCGGCCTTGGTTCAATCTTAGTACAGACACAAGCTGATGGTAGCGCAAAACCAGTCGCTTATGCAAGTAGGGCTTTAACATCTACGGAAAGTCGTTACAGCCAAATTGAACGAGAAGCATTAGCTGTCACATGGTCACTTGAACATTTTAAAATCTATGTTTATGGAAAACATTGTACTGTGATCACTGATCATAAGCCACTTGAGACAATTTTCGACAACCCAAAGTCACGACCTTCAGCTCGAATAGAACGTTGGTGTTTGCATGTTCAAGAATTTGATTTTAAGGTTATCTACCAACCTGGCATGATCAACCCTGCAGACTTTATATCACGCTACTCTTCTGATGTTTTAAGTGACAATCGTTCTACTGTTTCTATGTTGTCTGACTCAGCTGAGGGATATCTAAATTACATTGCTTTAGAGACAACTCCTAAGGCTATGACTTTAGATGAGATCAAAATGGCAACAAAATCAGACTCAACTCTGCAAGAAGTTATTCGCCTGATTGAAACCCATCGATGGTGTGATCTTGACAGACACTCTTATTCAGCTCTTGATAACCTTAGTGCTCTGAAAATTTTTCATAAACTCTCGAATGAGCTCTCATATATGCCAAACAAAGATCTTGTATTACGCGGAACAAAAATAGTTATTCCGGAAACATTACAGTCAAAAATCATAAATATTGCCCATGAGGGACATTTAGGTTCAGTCAAAACCAAACAGTGTTTGAGGGAAAAAGTGTGGTTTCCCCATATTGATTCTAAAGTGGATGCAATTATAAAAAACTGCTTAGCTTGTCAGTCGGTTAGTGTGAAAATACAGAATGAACCACTGCGAATGAACCCCCTTCCAAATCAAGCATGGGAAAAAGTAGCAGCAGACTTTTGTGGACCTTTACCTTCAGGCAAATACCTGTTAGTAATTGTAGATGAATATTCAAGATTTGCACAAGTAGAGACTGTTTCTACAACTTCAGCTGATGCTGTAATTCCCAAATTTGATAAAATATTTTCAACTTTTGGCATCCCAGAGGTATTAAAGACAGATAACGGTCCACCATTTAATAGTTACCAATTTGCACAGTTCACCCAGTATTTGGGATTTACTCATCACCGCATTACTCCATTATGGCCTCAGGCAAATGGTATGGCCAAAAAGTTTATGGCAAATCTTTAGAAAGTGTTACAGACAGCCCATCTTGAACACAAGTCAATTCAACAAAGTGTTTGTCAGTTTTTGAGAAACTATCATTCTACACCTCATTGTACTACTGGTATTGCACCTGTTAATTTGATGTTTCAGTACCCGATAAAGACTAGAATTCCTTCACAATGTGAAAGTAAACTTGCGAATCCTGGTGATTTGAATATTCGTAATCGTGCTCAAGTAAATAAACAGAAAATGAAAACGTACTCTGATAAGAAACGTCATGCCAAGTCATCTCAGATTAAGATAGGGGATACAGTGTTAGTACGACAAACGAAAAGAGGCAAATTGATTTCACGTTTCAATCCCTTGCCATACAAAGTTGTCTATGTTAAACTTCCTTTTGTTGTCGCTGAGAGAGATGGCCATCAAATAGAGCGAAATGTTTCTCATTTCAAAATTGTCAATCCAGGCTTATTTACTGAACATCAAAACCAAGCAGATGACATTGATTCTGATTACTTTATGCTACAAGATAAAAATAAACCTCAAGAGCCTCCATCCAATGTATTACAGCCTACATGTAGATATCCAAGGAGGGTTATTAGACAAGCTCCTAGACGTCTGATAGAAGAAATTTGACATTCCGGTTTTACCTTGTAGATGGTTATAATTTCCTGAAATTTATTTTTGACTTTATAATTTCCCTAAGTTTTATGTCCAGTGGACATTCATAATGCCCCCAAGTTTCAGTTTTAAAAATCTTTAATGACAGAGATGTCAGTGTTTAATTTTGTTTCACGTTTTGATAAAGTCATGTAAAGTTGGGGAGGGATGTCATGTTTATAAAGACTGATCCATAAAGACTGGGTACGTTCAGCCTGTGCACTTTGCAAGTGCAGTTGTGAGTGAAATTGTTATCTCCCTTGCATTGTTTATCATCATCGAAAGAATTGAAAATAAATCATAAATGTTTGTTCAATCTCATGTCATAGCTGTCATCTTGATCATATGTCAACAACCTACAACACGACATGTGTATACTTACTTGTAACTTATGCAGCTCAAGTGCAGTGCAAACTGTGTTTTCACTGGTCGAATGAAGATTGATTGGCA
This sequence comes from Pictodentalium vernedei, assembly GCA_031216915.1. Lineage (NCBI taxonomy): Eukaryota > Metazoa > Mollusca > Scaphopoda > Dentaliida > Dentaliidae > Pictodentalium > Pictodentalium vernedei. The sequence goes on along the minus strand of CM062290.1, from coordinate 79,112,409 downwards.
TGTACTTTATATCACAGGAGTTGTCAGTTTTTCCCAAATAATATATCGACTTCAATCTCGATAATTTGATCCAATACTGTTTCTTTCGATATACCGGTACATTTAAAACAATACTGGTATTCATCCGGTATCATTCTCAATACCGGTAATTACCGGTATACCATGCAGCCCTGCTCCCAAGCAATCTGACGAGGGCAATTGTTTTGCACTCCTTGATTTTCTAGATTGTCAGGCCTGAGCTCTAAAATGGGCTCCCATGAAGGGCTTCACACACTATAAATGCTTTGGGTTTGCTTTTAGAGGACTGAAGTTTGAAAAATTTTCTTAGGTGTGTGTGTGTGGGGGTGTCTTGTAACTAACACTCTCCGTTCATTACTGCTTCTGCCTGAAGGACAGTGCAACTGTGTTTGTTTCTTTCAGCTGAAAAGAACTGAACAAAATATATTTTTCGACACTAATTTGATGGATTTAGTTTGCAAGAAAAGAAAGGTTCAAGCTTTTCCAAGAAAATCTCAGCATTATTTTTTTAGGCTTGGATAGAAACCTCGTCCAGACCCTGCATTAAAAATTTCTTTCATTTTGATGGAATGTGGAATTAATAAGACTTTTAAATTCTTTTGTTTCAGATATGACTTGTTATGTATTGAAGGTTTGGCTCGAGGCTTGCTTGTGTCTTGGAAAGGTAATTGGATTCAATATTATTTAGTGAATTCAATATCTGCTGGTTGATTTCAACTGTAGATTAAACTGTGGCTAGGCCTATATACAAAAATCTCCATTCAAATTTATTATGCTTTCAATTTTTGTCTCAAAAACATAGCTTATGACCCCTCATTGGAACTTGTCCAAATAGATATTTGAATAATTGCTATACCATTGATGATTTACAGCATGAACCCTTTACCCAACGTAAAAAAACAAAACAGACTAGGCCGGTATACAAAAATCTCCATTCAAATTTATTATATTTTCAATTTTTGTCTCAAAAAACATAGCTTATGACTCCTCATTGGAATGAGCTTGTTCCAATGAGGGGTCATAGGCTATGTTTTTGATACAAAAATTGAAAATTTTCAGTAATGCATGAAATTTGTTCCTTTGTTAACCCATGTAAAACAGTTCTTCAAAAGTAATGGTTAATCAATCAATTACTTTTTGGATCGATCAGGATGTTGATCGTTGATTAATCGATTAATTGGTTAACCATTTCAGCTCTACAGGTTATGTCTGCTAGGCACGAATTTATCAAATGAAACCAAACTATATGCTGACATAAAAGAAGTGAAATTGGCCTCTCCAAAAAATTATTGGTGCTATATTTAAGTACATTTATTAACTTCAGACTATTCAGTGCAAAACCAATATTGATTTATAATGAAGGCTGCATTTTTTTTCGAGAACTTATTAATTTATTTCTCACATTGAAATATAATTTTCTCATTTGGTTTTCAGGATGAAAGCGCCCAGATACAATCGAGTGCCAGCAAGCGGTGATACCCAAAAATTAATTATCATGCCAGATGTAAGTTTTTATTCTTTGAGTTCTGTTCATAGTACAGTGGAACCCTGTTAACCCTTTACCTAACTTGAAAAGCAGGCGACACTTGCAAAAATAATTCTTGAATAACTAATTTTTTTCATTTTTTGTCTCAAAAACATAGGTTATGACCCCTCGTTGGAACGAGCTCGGCAAGCTCGTTCCAACGAGGGGTCATAACCTATGTTTTTGATACAAAAAATGAAAAAAATAATGAAAATTAATTGGCGATTTTTGAGAATAGCGCTGGCCGGTTTTGGTCATTACGTTAGGTAACGGGTTAATTTAATAGCCAATGAAAATTATTCAATTAACAGGAGCATTCAATTAACAGGGATTGTGTCACTTTCCTGTATTCTAGAGATAAACTTAACATTTATTCTATTATATCTTGTTTGACAGAGCTCCATGAGCTCTGTCAAACAAGATATAATAGATTAAATGCCTGTATTGGATGTACTAGGCCAAATAGGCCTATAAACAAAGGAAAACTGGGGAGATAGTGGGTAATTTCTCAACAGGATACAATTTTTTTTTATTCAGTTAACAGGAGTTTACTCTATAACCTATATTCAATTAACAGGTCAAATTTGTACTAGAGGTTTGATAAATGGTTTTGTATTTAGAAATTATATTCAATTAACAGGGATATTCAGTTATGAGATATCCAATTAAGTGGGACCCACTGTACTGTTAATTCATTTCAAAATTAATGTTTTGGTATGTGAGCAACAAAATAAAATTAATTTTTCTAAACCTAGAAACATTAATAACTGAGGGGAATGAAGGAGCAAAATTAAAAGCAGCAGTTTTTTCCCATAATGCAACCAGAATGTTAACCAGTTCAATCTTGTTTGGCCAAGCTCATTGAGCTCTCTCAAACAAGATAGAATTGGTTAAATTCCTAGTTGCATTATCGGAAAATATGCAAGTTGAAATTTTGATATTGCAGTATCAGCGATCAGAGAGATAACTGATAGACTGTAGATTAATTTTAGCACCTAGAAGTTGTTCATGTGGATTTGTTTTGTTAAACTTAATTGGAAAAAATCTTCCAGCATGAAATAAATTAAGTTTGTAACCACAATTAAGTTTGCAACACTCTCATAGAATATTAAGACAGAACATCACAAAGGTTGGAGTATGGGAGACAGGAATCAACCATTTAATTTGGAGTTTCAGTGTGCAAAATATCAAAAATGACTCTAACTGACGGACTGTTCACATGGTTTGGAGATGGCTAACCGAAAATGCTCAGCTACATAAAAATTCTTGGGAAACTGCCTTTTTATCATTAACAAGTATCCATGTAGTCCGTAGAATTGAAATATATATAGCCTTTCTAGGCAGATGTCTAAAAATCTTTCAAGACATAAGAAAGGCTGGTTAAATAGTAGAATGCTACAAGCCCATAATTGGGCTTTATTCTGAACTGCAGGTAACAAAAGTTGAAGGCTTCATATTCTGTGGAGGTCCTTCATATTTTCTTGGAAGTAAATTACTTCATCTCCAACGATTTGCATTGTTACAATTTATGGGTGAGTGCCTATAGGCACTCTTCCATTAATTGTAACAAGACAAAAATGTGAGAAAACATTTAGCACTCTACCAGTTAAGTTACTCAGACCATTCAAGATACAATTTTTGGCTAACTGGTCATACATTCGCACGCGTAGATTTAAATTTGAGTAACCGCCACACAAAAGAAAACAAGCATTCTCATCAAATTTTGCACACTGGAGTTTTCCAGGTGTTTCACGAGTACTGCCGACATGAGTGAAGTGTAGGAAAAACTCCCAACTAGAATCATTGATTCCTGTCCTTGAGTTGTGTTTTGTAGTGTATTTATTCCACAATTAAACTTGAAATTATGTGATTGAAAGTTAGATTTTTAAATAAAAATATCACTTTGGGTGGTCTGTTTACTTTCTTCTATGACACTGTTGTTTTGCATTGAAGAATTACATTCATGTCATAAAGTCAATCAGGAGCATGGTGGCTCAGTGGTTACGGCATTGAACTTTCAACCGAAAGTTTCACAATTTGATTCCCTCCAGGGGCAACTGCATTATATCCTTGGGCAAGGCACTTAATCCTGAATGCCCACATGGGGGCATGGTGGCGCTGTGTACAAAGGGGTGCTGCACATCAATGGTGCACTTGTCTTCAACCAAAGCTAACCCTGCTTGTGTGGCGTTAATACATTGGGGAGTCTGACAGGGTTTGCCATTGCTCAATGGTTCTTTCTGGGTACTCCGGCTTTCTCCACCCATAAAACTGTCCGACATGAGTTCACACTGGCTGTCGAAAGTGTCATTAAACCCCAATAAATAAATAATATCATTCAGATGCGTAATGACTAATCAGATGTATTCTCATGTGCCTTTCTTTCATGTAGGCCGTATTTCTTGCATGGTTATCTCGAAACTTATTTCAAATGCCTGTATTATATTAGGTAACAGCATGGTGGCTCAGTGGTAGACTGTTGGACTTCTATGCTAGAGGTCCTGAGTTTGATTCCAGTCCAGGACAACCCACGTTGTGTCCTTGGGCAAGGCACTTTATCCCAGTTGCCTATATGGGAGCATGATGACGTTGTGTACTAAGGCATACTGCATGTCGAGGGTGCACATGTCTTAAGCCATTGCAACCCTGCTTGAGCGGAGCTTGAACGGAGTTAGAATGTTGATGAGCTGACAGTTGCTCTTCGATGCTCGGTGCTTCTCTCCGGCTATTCCGGCTTCCTCCACCTGTAAAACTATCATGGTCACAATTAGCCATTGTGCATAAGTATGTGACCTTAAACGCCAATAAATAATAATAATAATATATTGAGTAACATTGACTGAATACACAGCAATCATTGTATAAGAAGCCTTTTAATTGTGATAGTACTAATTTTCAGTGAAGCTTTTAGCACTCAACCGGTTAACCCTTTACCCAATGCACACTGTATCAAATATTTTTTAAAATTTAAAAAACCCCATACCATGTGATCCCTCATTAGAATCAGCTCAGCGAGCTCGTTCCAATGAGGGGTAACATGATATGGTTTTGTTGAACTATTTGACAAATAATATTTTTTCGAACTGCTCGATTTGTAAATTCGGCTGGTGCACGTGGGCGATTCATTGAGTGTAGGGTTAAAATTTGCAGTGCCTTTAGTCATGTTTTTATACACCTGTTTTGAAAAATGGTCATATTGTGGTATACCACTATCTGTCCATCCATCTGTCTGTCCATCTGTCCGTCCATCTGTACAATAACTCAAAAACGCTTCAAGCAATTTTTGTGATTTTTTGGTGGAAAGTATATGTTGATGGAAGGAAGCTCCCTTTCGATTTGTGTCACTGTCCAATTTGTCAGTCCAGAGTTAAGGGACTTTATTTGTCATTTCCAAATTAATGAACACAGTATGTTGTTGGTTATGATTATTGTACAAGAATATAAAAAAAACCTGACAAGTACACATGTATACTCATATCGTGTGCTTCCCTCTTGTAATAAATAACGAGCATATCATGTGCTCATGGCGCAGCTGTTGATTCTTTCTACTTTGATTTTCAGACTGCACGAGTAAGACCTCATGCTGTAGCTGCTGTTTTGAGGAATATTACTTTTGATCAGGTAAATACAATTGGATAATTATGTAACTTTAGTCCAACGTTTGTACTTTGTCTTATTGTTTGATTTGTCAACAGAGCTCTAGAAAATACACATATTGGTGTTAAAATGCACTGATTTTTAGCAAAATACATTGGAACTAATTCAAGGATATAATTATTTATTTATTTATTTATTGGTGTTTATGGTCACATACTTATGCACAATGGCTAATCGTGACCGTGACTGGAGGAGTCCGGAGTACCCAGAGAGAACCACCGAGCAATGATGAGCAGCTGTCAGCTCTTCAACATAGCAACTCTGAACTCTGCACCATGGCATAGGCAAGCTTAGCTTGGTTGAAGACATGCGCCCCATCGACGTTCAGTACACCTTAGTACACAACGTCATTGTGCCCCCATTTAGGCAATTGGAGTTAAGTGCCTTGCCCAAGTACACAACTCGGGAGCGCGAATCAGTCGCTGATATTACTATTGATTGTATCATTCTCATTTTGTTTCTATTTTTTTTATGTTTCATGTTATTTTGGGAAATAATTAACCCTTTTGTGCATGGCAATTTAACTTACAACTTCCAGGTTAAAGTTTTTCTTTGGGGGGGGGGGGGGGGTTAAAATTACACCTTTAATTCTTCAAACAGTTTAGTGGAATGTCACTGTTTCTTATTTGGGACAATACTATCTACTGAACATTTCTACAGTGATTTTCATTAATATCGGTATGATTTAACCCCATTTAAACATGTTTTCAGACTTACTTTCTTTGTTTTTGAAATTAGACTTTGACACAAACTTTCTTACTCTAATTCTTGCAGGGTCAATACAACTTAATGATTCCATTTACATCAATGATTTCTTTTATCAGTTTTAGGAAATATTTAACCCATTTTTGCCAATAATTAGTCCCCTACGGGAACCGTAAGAGGACTATAGGATTGCACTCCGTCTGTCCGTCCATCCATCCATCTGTCCATCCGTCCATCCATCTCAGCATCCGTCCATCCGTCCGTCCGTCCATCCTGTCCGTCCGTCCATCCGTCCGTCTGTCCATCTGTCTGTCTGTCTGTTTTTTTATGTTACCAACTCTCCCTCCAACATGCTTTAAGCTACACCTTTCATATTTGGTACATGGATAAATGGTTCTGAGGGGGTGATGCACGCTCAAAATTTTTTTTTCAAAATCCAAGATGGCGGAATGGCGGCCATTTTTGTTGTGTTTTTTAAGCTTTTTTTCTCTATTTTCATATTACCACCCCTCCCACTAACATGGTTCAAGCTACACTTTGCATATTTGACACATGGGTAGAGGGTTGGGAGGGGATGATGCACGTTCAATATTTTTTTTCTGTCTGTCAATCTGTCCGTCTGTCTGTTTTTTATGTTACCACCTCTCCCTCCAACATGCTTTAAGCTACACCTTTCATATTTGGAACATGGATAAATGGTTCTGAGGGGGTGATGCACGCTCAAATTTTTTTTTCAGAATCCAAGATGGCGGAATGGCGGCCATTTTTGTTGTGTTTTTTAAGCTTTTTTCTCTATTTTCATGTTACCACCCCTCCCACTAACATGGTTCAAGCTACACTTTGCATATTTGGCACATGGATAGAGGATTGGGAGGGGATGATGCACGTTCAATATTTTTTTTTCAAAATCCAAGATGGCGGCATGGCGGCCATTTTTGTTGTGTTTTTTAAGCTTTTTTCTCTATTTTATGTTACCACCCCTCACTCCAACATGGTTCAAGCTACACTTTTTATATCTGGCACATGGATAGAGGGTTGTAATGGGATGTTGCACGTTCAATATTTTTTTCTCCAAAATTCAAGATGGCGCCATTCCAACCATTTCTGTTGTGTTTTTTAAGCCTTTTTCTCTATTTTATGTTACCACTGCTCCCTCCAACTTGGTTCAAGCTGCACTTTTCATATATGGTACATGGATAAAGGGGTTGTGAGGGGATTATGCATGCTCAATATTTTTTTTCAAAATCTAACATCTGTCTGTCTGTCCGTCTGTTTTTATGTGACCATCTCTCCCTCTAATATGCTTCAAGCTACACCTTTCATATTTGGTACATGGATAAATGATTCTGAGGGGATTTTGCACAGTCAATATTTATTTTTCAAAATCCAAGATGGCAGAATGGCGGCCATTTTTGTTGTGTTTTTTAAGCTTTTTTCTCTATTTTATGTTACCACCCTCCCTCCAACATGGTTCAAGCTACGCCTTTCATATATGGTACATGGATAAAGGGTTGTGAGGGGATTATGCACGCTCAATATTTTTTTTTCAAAATCCAAGATGCTTGTATACTCTAGTGTCTTCTGTGACAAAAACACCTTATGTCACAAAAACGCCGTAGGGGACTAATACCACCTCGGTGGTCAAATACTTGTTTTACTTAGTATTCCCAGCTTAAAGTTTCAGCTTAAAGTTCTGCTTTTCAAGTTTCTACCTTTCATTCTCCAAACAATCTGTTACGTCATTTCTGTTTTTCATTTCGGGCAAGGTCTACTGAAGCTGTACACAGTGGTTTCAAATAATATTGGCATTAATTTAACCCTTTTCATGTTTTTTTTTTTGGGGGGGGGGGGGGGAGGGGGGGGGGAACACTCCAGTCACTACATGTGGAACCTTTTTTTAAACTTACGTACCCCCTACCCCCACCACCCCCACCCCCACCCCTCGGGCCAATTAGGCACTTTTTTCTTTCTTTCATCAAAAATTTTTTTTTTACAGTTTTGGTTAAAGTCTGTGGTTGAAAACGCAGACAAACACCACCCCCACACTCCCCACCCCCATGGTGCCAGTTAGGTTTTTTTTTTCTCTGCTCAAAATGCATTCTGAAGGATTTAGACTGACCACATGGGGAAAAAAAAATGGACTCCCTAACACACCCCCACCCCCACTCTCCAACCCCACCCCCACCTCCTCCTCACCCAGGGCCATTCATGCAATATTTTTTCTTTGGTACAAAATGCATTTTTAGCCTGACTGTTCATAGTCAGGGCTATAGTCATGACTTTCGTCCGTCCATCTGTTGGTCCATCCATCTGTCTGCAAACAATTGGTTTCCGACTGATAACTCCAGTTTGAATTATTTGATTTCAACCAAAGTTGACATGTGTATATTTTTATACTGTACCAATGACCCAGACTTGGCTGGTGCTAACTCTAATATTGTAGGGCCAAACACAAATTTTGCCCCCCCAAATCCCCAATATTTGCATCAAAATCCAAAAATTAGATGTCCTATGTGGTCCTCCATACTTTTATCCACTGCGCATGCGCAGTAGTCAAGGAAGTCCGAAATTGGAGCCAAATCCTCATTCTTTGTTTGGCCCTTCAATCAGTAACATCACACTGATATCTGTGCTTAAAATCTCAGTTTAAATGATGCCAGACACATAATCATGAGAGAAATGGTGGATCTTAAGGATGAAAGAAAAGGATGAGAGGAAGAAACAGTGGAAGGATGTGTTCAGTGCTGTAACTTATAATTTTTATGAAAAATTATTTCATGTTCCCTAACTTCGGGGCATGGGCCTAATATTTTCATTCTTGCTATGAAATTTCCATTGTTTGTTCAGTGTTTCCTCTCTCCCTTTCCTTAATACCCCCCTTGCCATTCTCCCATGCTTTTGGCTTTATTTTTGTAATTATTTTACAATGAAATTTCTTGGGAGTTTTGGCTTGGTAACAGAATGATTATTCTGTTTTTCCCCATGGTTACGTCCTCACCCTAGTGTGGTTAGGCGTTTCAGTCATGCATCTACCATCCAATGTACTGCAGTTTCTTCTCAGGAAGCCTCTGTTTTACATCGGATAGTGTTAATATTGGTTACTGATTTCGGGCCATATTTTCAGAGCCTGGAGTCTTGTTTCCAGTTTTATTCACTTTTGTTTACATTGACAACGTTTACTTCACACAATGATTCCTTGTCATCTGTTAAGTTCTTCTCATCGCCAGATACATAATATTGTCCGTAAGTTTAACATTAATTTTTAGACATGATTTAAAATTTTTGTCCACACTTAGGCTTTTTTGGGATCCATTTGGGCTCATCATTCCCATTGGGAACTTGGGCTCAATTTGAAAATTTTTTCGAAAATTTTTTCTTTCGAATTATTTTTCGAAATGTTTGTAATGGAGTATATTATTATCATGTATCTTATTATGTCTCCCCTTCCCAGAAGGGAGACATATTGTTCTTCTTCATTCTTCTTCTTCTTCTTCTTCTTCTTCTTCTTTGACCTGAAGGTCAGATTTATGTGTTTTTTAAGGGAAACTTTGTCTGGGTCATAACTTTTTTGTCTTATGACCTAGACCTTAGATATTTGGCATGTGGATGTATCACCATGAGCCGATGTGTCGCGTACCATAGTGACCTTCATGTGACCTTGACCTTTGACCTGAAGGTCAGATTTATGTGCTTTTTAAGGGAAACTTTGTCTGGACCATGAACTTTTTTGTCTTATGACCTAGTCCTTAGATATTTGGTATGATTGTCAATATTATTCATGTATATATAATTTGCAGTGCATTAAATGGAAAGGAAGGGGAGACATATGGTTTTAGTGCGCTAAAACAGTTTCTAGTTTTTCAAGGGTTAGTGCGAGTACGTTGACTGTTTAACTTTTTTCAAAATGAAAGAAGTTTGTTCAAATTGTAATTCAAGGAGTCTTCCTCTGATTCTCATGTTCAGTGTATTAATTGTAGTCAGTGTACTTGCACTAATTCTTGCTCTGTGTGTGCCAATTGGAATGACAAACGTTGGAGATGTGTGTCACGGTATATTATTATTGATGAGAGGTCCATGCCGGCCTTCTCACCACAAGGTCACTCTAGTTTTTCAGTCTCTTTTTCAGAGGAACAAGAACAGGATGATGTTTCCATGATTTCTTCACAAAGTGTGCCTCCATCGTCGCAGATAAATGAAGAGCTAGCGGAAAAAGTGCTCAATGAAATTCGGCATATGCCTAAGAGGTCCCACGTAGAATCGACAGCATTGTCGCCCACTAGCCCGCCTGGTGTAGCAATCATTCATAAAATGGTTATGAAGCCGGGTTCATCCGTTGCGGTCCAGGATGGGAGATCGGGTGTTGCGAGCACTATAATATACATGGATTGTGCACACCTCGCGATGACGGATCCGAGTATAGTACGGAGGAAGCCAATTAGTCTGGTACCTAACTCGTCCAGGTCTGCCCGGACCACGAGCGAGAGAGCCCCCTCTCTCTTACAACAACATCTGGGACCAGATGTTGTTGTACGTAATGTTCGTCAGTTGGAGCATACGTCCACCCCTCGGGACGCTCCGTCGTATAGACAGTCTGGCACGACTAGTCTATTGGCTTCCTCATACTCACGGCAGCACACACGACCGCAACTTGGCTACGTGACTTCTGAGATCCAGCCTGCTTCACCGACCAGGGATTCCATGTCGATCAAGTCACACCATCCGGTAACCAAGGACACGAGGCCTTACCAGTCTGGACGTTTGCATAAAAGAAGTATGCAGGAAGTAACATCCCAGGAGCTCCCAGCGGCTAAATCACGTAAGACCGCGGCTCCATAGGCCTCCGTGATGGACTTGCTATCACAGATAGCTGAACTCATTGCAGCATCCCAGCAGCCATCAGAAACTATATCGGAACAGGAATTGTCTGAGGAAGCTGGGTCGGTTCACTCCCCTGCTGAGTCAGAAAGGGTCGATCAAGAATCTCATATTGTCCAGTCGGATGGCGAAAGGGAATCAGCGGAGCTGGAATTTTCCATTTCCGAACAACATAAGGTGGCCGTAGATTTCATCCGGCAACACCTTCCAGATGTTCCTCCAGACCAAAATGCTGCATTACCGGATAAGAGACTGATGTCATTGCCGGTGTCCATGTCTATTAACTCCAGTATACTGGAGACGACAATAATAGAATTAATTTAGACGCATTATCTTACGCAGATCACCTTACTAGAGCGTTATCATTACGTCTCGAAGGGAAAGAATTCCAGGATGTTCAAACTTCCTTAAGAGTTCTTTTGAAGGCTATAGCATATTCTACGTATAACTCCGCCCTATCAGTGGCAAATCTGGAGTTAGTCAGACGTGATGCTTCCCTGGCTGCATTCACTAGAGTGGACATCAAGGTGAAAAACTCTCTTTGAGTCGCTCTGGTCTCCAGAGAGCTTCTCTTCAACGGAAAGCTTTCTATTATCTATGATCAGATTACTAAGAAAGCTTCGGATTCTCTGCTTTTTAAATCCGCTTCTAAAAAGTCGGACTCTGCAGAGAAGAGTAAGGCAGGTACTTCGGGGACGAATACATCCAAGGGAAGTTCCTATAGAGGATCTAAGAAAGCCTCTACATCTTACTATACAGACCGTCAGAGTAGCGACTCAGGCAGGGGCCGTATACTGGCCGAGATAACAGGTCAGGCGCTCCTAGGTTGACGGGACGATGTGCGGGTCATGGAGAACATGGTTTCTCCTTCCGCAGGCCTCGCAGGTCCAGGAGGTGATGGTTTAAACCTCTATTGTGTTCCAGTCGGCGGAAGGCTGTCGAGATTCTTAACCAATTGGTTGTCAATTATGGATGACCCATGGGTGCAAGGAGTGATTTCCAAAGGTCTAAAACTGTCCTTCAAGGAAAAACCTCCGTTAACTCGAAGTCCACGTTGGACTCGGCTTTCGTCAAATGTTCAGAAGAGAGAATCGCTTCTATCAGAAGTTCAATCTCTTCTGGACAAGAACGCTATAGAGATCGTAGAAAACCAGGAATCTCCAGGTTTCTGCAGTCACCTGTTTCTGGTTCCAAAACCAGACGGCTCAGTTCGTCCAGTCATAGATCTGAGCTGGATAAACAAACTGATCGTGGCTCCAAAATTTTATATGGAGACCATCCGATCGGTCAGAGCGAGCATTCGAGTGAACGATTATGCTGCGAGCATAGATCTCAAAGATGCGTACTTTCACATCATGGTACATCCAACATTCAGAAAGTATCTTCGCTTCGCTGTCCTAGGAGTCGTTTATCAGTTCCGAGTGATGTGCTTCGGTCTGAATCTAGCGCCCTGGGCATTCACTCGAATAATGAACTCGGTAATGACTCATTCATTCGTCTGTAGTAACGTCGCCCTACCTGGACGACATTCTTCAGAGGTACGGCAACGAGTTAACGCTTCAGAACGATGTTCAGAGTCTGCTTCAACTGCTCAACGTCTCGGTTTCATAGTAAATGAAAAGAAGTCGGATCTAGTGCTGTCCAAGTCATTCACCCACCTGGGAATGTGCTTCGAGACACACAACAATCTCGTTCGTGTGCCATTAACCAGAGCGAAATTAGTCAGTTGTTACGCTCGCTTTTGTCTTCACTCAGAAGTAGTAACAGAGAGAGAATTTATGAGACTGACAGGTTTGTGTGGAGCCGCTGCAGATCTTATTCCGATGGGGCGGCTATGCACTCGTCCACTCCAGATATTTTTTTACACAGAACTGGAGTGTGAAGACTCATTCGCTCGAAACGAACATCGCCTTGTTGAATCAAGTGAAACAAGAGATTCAGACTTGGGCAGATATTCAGTGGTTAACTCAAGGAGTACCACTGCAACTGCCAGATCCGAGTTTTATGATAATGAAGGATGCGAGTCAAACAGGTTGAGGTACAACTCTGAGTCCAACAGATTCGAAGTGCCAGGGTCTTCGGGATCTGCAGTTCCTAAACAAGCACATAAACATCAAAGAGATGATGTCAGTATGGCTTGTGCTACGTTAATGGATGAACATTCTTCAGAATTCGCATGTTCAAATTCTGTCCGACAATTTGACAGTAGTAGCTATATTCGGAACCAGGGAGGCACTCATTCCATTCCGTTATTCAATTTAACGGAAAGGATCCTTCTGTTTGACCTAGAGCACCAAGTTCTCCTATTGGTCCATCATGTACCGGGTCGTCTGAACGTTCTAGCAGACTCCCTTTCTCTGAAAGGTCGCATGTTGCCGTCAGAATGGACTCTCAGCAAATGAATATTCAATCAGATTTGCTACCAATGGGATCGTCCTATGATAGACTTGTTTACGATGCATCTCAACAATCAGTTGCAGACGTATGTGTCGCCATGCCCAGATCCTCGAGCGTTTACAGTAGACGTCCTCTCGATCTCTTGGGACGGAATGATAGGATACGCATATCATCCAGCTCCGTTGATTCAGCAGATATTGCTATAAAAATCAAGCAATCTCACTGCAAGATTCTGTTAGCATCTCTGTCACCCCAGAGACCATGGATAAATCTACTCAGGTGTCTGTTGTGGGACATTCCGCGGAAGCTTCCTCCACGGGAGGACCTTCTTTTGCAGGGGAAATCGCACACACTTCATCACAACCCGCAAGGTCTCAACCTTCACGTATTTTCGTTGTGTGGTCCTTCTTGCACAGCAAGCATTTTACAGGACGAGCAGTGTACGCAATTTCTAACTGTAGGAGGACATCCTCTTTGCTAAATTATGCTGATAAGTGGAAGGTTTTCTATAGGTAGTACAGGGATCATTCTATTGATATTTATGATCCATCCATTCCAGATATTGCTAATTTTCTGGTCTACTTGTTTGACGAGATCAAACTGCAGCCAATAACCATTAAGGGTTATAGGTCTATGCTATCGGATACCTATGCTGATCATGATAGGTTACAGATTGCATCAAATGTCTCTTTATCTAAGTTAGTGAAAAACTTTTCGATAAATAGACCTGGAACCCTTAGGTTAATTCCAATGTGGAATTTAGCTTGGGTTCTTCTGAAGCTAAAAGAAGAGCCATTTGAGCCATGTGATACAGTGGACTTCAAATTCTTATCTTATAACACAGTTTTTCTCTTAGCCTTCTCTTCTGCCAGAAGAGTTAGTGAGCTTCATGCACTATCGGTCGATGATTCTCACTGTCGTAGTGTTGGTAATACTATTACTTTAACTACTAATGTTGGATTTTTGGCTAAGAATCAGGCTCCTAATAAGTATCCTGAACCTATTGTTATTAAGTCTCTTCCGTCTTCAGACCATCATAGGCCTTTGCTCTGCCCAGTTAGAGCCTTGCGCATTTACAAACGTAGATCTGAGTTTATCAGAAAGGGACGTAAGTGTTTCTTTCTGTCTCTGCTGCCTAATAGAAAGGACATTACAGTCCATTCTGTTGCAAAGTGGATTCAATTAACTATCCATACTGCTTATGAAAAATTATCTTCAACTCAGCAGTCTGTGCTTAAGATTTCAGCGTATGAAGTAAGAGTGCTATCTACATCTTGGGCTTATGCTAATAGTGTTGCTATTACCGATCTGATGAAGGCTGCATATTGGTCTCAGCCTTCCATGTTCACAAATTTTTATCTTAGAAATATTGAGTCCATTTCTGGCAACCTACGTTGTTTAGGTCCGTTATCTGTTGCTCAGAATGTCGTCCACTAAACAGTTGCAACTATAGTTATGCAGGCTTTCTGTTCCGGTTGTGACTCTGTCCTGCTGCCCTCTTCGTTCTGGGGTATTTGACCCAAAGCAAGGGGAAGGGGGGGTGGGGGGTGGGGATGGTGTTCCATTATATCACCTGCTTTATAGTGAAAAGCAAGGGAATACCTCCTCTGGAGTCTGTAATTCCGAGTCGGTGCCGGGATGGTTTTAAAGTGTAAAGCTAATGTCTATCTCATTTGTGTAATATTTTTAAAGTGTAGCTCAGTGTGAAGCATTTGTATCTGTCACGTGTCATACAAGCGCTAATATACAATCCCCGAACACTTTTAAATGAGTATAAAGATTCTCATTCTCTGGACTATCTTTATTTATTGGCTTTCCTTTAAAAAGATTAGTATAATGGGTTATACTTGATGTTAATAGAGATCATTGATGTTATTGTGCTCAATTACGGAATGGTATTGTGTCTTTCTTTTTTGATACAAACAAGAAAGATACATGTAAAACCTGTTCTCCTCTTCTCCTTGAGGGGATAATTCTGTTTACATGTAATTGAGCCTATTGGATTTTCCTTTATGTCCTAGGCCCTCCAGCCTTTTTTCGATTCAGCTAAGTCTGGGTCATTGGTGCAGTATAAAAATGTTAAAAAATTTATAGTAATTTATATATTTTTTATACTTACCAATGACCCAAACGGGGATGGCCCTCCCATGAGTTGGGAACTCATACCTCCCCGCTGATTACATGACACTTACCAGGCTCTGGTTGTAAGAATGAGGATTTGGCTCCAATTTCGGACTTCCTTGACTACTGTGCATGCGCAGTGGATAAAAGTATGGAGGACCACATATGACATCTAATTTTTGGATTTTGATGCAAATTTGGAGGATTGTGGGGGGGCAAAATTTTTGTTTGGCCCTAGAATATTAGAGTTAGCACCAGCTAAGTCTGAGTCATTGGTAAGTATAAAAAATATATAAATTACTATAAATTTTATAACTTTCCAGCTAGTAATACAGGCCAGGTTTGAATATAGGTTCCACAACTCCCCCCCTCCTCCCTCCCCCCCCCCCCCCCCCCCCCCCCCCCACACACACAAACGTGTCACTTAGGCAATTATTCCCAAAATGCATTTTGAAGGATTGGGAGTTATTACATGCAAAAAAGAAAATTTACTCATATAGCCCAACATTGCTTTATGTACTATTTCTTTAATCCTTTACCTAACACAAGTTGAAGCCAACAGTACAATTTATTTTTCTGAAACATCAGATTTTTTCATTTTTTACTTCTAACCATGGCTGATTAGTCCTTATTGGAACAAGTTTGTTCCATTAATAGGTCATGAGGTATGTTTTGAAGTAGAGAAATGAAAAAATATAATTTGAAGAGCACATTTTGTATATCACGAGTGCAGATATGGCAGATAAACAGTTAACAAAAAAAGGCTCCGACTATTTTCCGTCTAAGCATTGCCATTGCTGGGACAGTCGGGCTGCATGCGTGACATCACTCTAGTTATTTCTTTGTTATCAAAAGTTTGTGTTCTTGTTTTAGGTTTTAGGCCTTATAATCTATGCAATAGCGTGGGTGGTGGTGTATTTCGTCCCTTGAGAGCAAGAAGGCTTTGTAATGCTACAGCATTGCAAAGCCTTGTTGCACTCAAGGGACAAATTTCTCAATTTTTTTAACTTGGCTAAAATATCAGAGATAAACCATTTAATTTTTATTTTATTTAAGTTTACATTGGTTATAAAAAGAGAGCATGCGGCAACCAAAAGGACCATGTGGGAGGGCATCAGAAACAGATTTTTCATTTTTTTTTTGAGATTTGAGATTTGATTCAAATGCAGGTAATAAAAGTGATTTGATTTCAGATTCGATTTGAATTTTAAAAAATTGCAATTTGCAGGGCCCTAAACTTGACCACAAGTTGTTTTTTATCTATCCTAAAACATTTTTATTCAATGCTCAATATAAAGTTCACTCATTAACCCTTTACCCAACGTAACGGCCAAAACCGGCCAGCGCTATTCTCAAAAATCTCCAATTAATTTTCATTATTTTTTTCATTTTTTGTCTCAAAAACTTAGGTTATGACCCCTCGTTGGAACGAGCTCGTTGAGCTCATTCCAACGAGGGGTCATAACCTATGTTTTTGAGACAAAAAATGAAAAAAATTAGTTATTCAAGAATTATTTTTGCAAGTGTCGTCTGCTTTTCAGGTTAGGTAAAGGGTTAACAGATATGCACTCTGCACTCTGTGATATTTTCACTTGAAATATATATATGACTCTCAGATCTCGAGTTACAGAACTGAGGAACAGGGAGTTTCATATTGTACAAATGGGAGATTTTTTGGCCGCATTGGGGATGGAGAAGAAGGTATTGTGAGTAGGAACAAGAAAATCAGTGTTAATGGTAGGAAGCTCTTGGAATTCACAAATGAACATGGCTGCAACTTATTGAATATGGCTGCAAAGTATAAAGATAAATAGACCTGAGATAGGAATGATGGAAAGACGATAACTGACTAAGGAGCTTTGGAGGGAAGTTAAAGATTGAAATAGATGTCAAAGGAATTTTGAGTTAGATAGTGATCACAACCTGGGTCACCTGGGAAGCAGACTGGGGAACTTTAAAACTTAAAATCAAAACTGGAAAATGTACCAACTAGGAATAACGTCCAGCAGTTGTCTGACTCAATAGTGAGAAGTCCAACAGAGGTAATCAGTCTCAGAATTGGGCTCATCAGGGAAAAGGTGTTCACCTCATATTGAGTTTGGTTTCTAGGTTACTTTTTGACAAATATGATGGTGCCAGCTGATATTTTTATACTGTACCAATGACCCAGACATAGCTGGTGCTAACTCTTAAAATATAGGGCCAAACACAAATTTTGCCCCCCAATCCCCAAAATTTGCATCTAAAATCAAAGAAAACATGTCCTGAAAGGCCCTCCACACTTCGCCCCCACTGCACATGCGCAGTGTCAAGGACGTTCCGAAATTGGCGCCATTAATCATTCTAAGTTTGGCCCTTCATCAGTTAACATCTGACTGATCTTTGTGCTTATAAATCTCAGTTTAAATGATGCCAGACACATAAATATTAGTGAAATGGTGATTCTAAGGAGGATAGAGAAGGAGGAGAGGAATAAAATGTGTGACAGAATATTATCAGGGCTGTAACTTAAAATTTTTTAATGAAATTATGTTAAGTTACCTATTTTCGAGGCAGCAGCCATTTTGTTGTCATTCTGATTATTTAGTTACACTGTTTTTTAAGTGTTTTCCTCTCTCCCTGTCCTTTAAGTCCCCCCTTGCTATTCTCCCATGCTTTTGGCATAGTTTTTGTAATTATTATTACTAAATTTTCTTGGGAGTTTTAGCTGAATAACAGAATGAATTCTGTTCTTTCCCCATGTTTACGTCTTCACCTACGGGTGGTTAGGCGTTGTGTTCTGCATCTACTATCTGATGTTCTGCAGTTTCTTCCCTGGAAGTCTCTGTTTTGCATCAGATAGTGTATTTTTGGTAACTGATTTCGGGCCTGGGTGCCTGGAGTCTTATTTTAGTGTTTTTACACTCCTTGTTTACATTTTCAACAGCCCTCTGTGTGAGGGGGGGATTTCTAAAAAATAATATCTTGATGTTATTTTAATCATAACTAGATACATTATTATTGTTCGTAAGTGTTGAATAAATTGTTTAAAATATTTTTAAAATTTTTGTCCACACTTAGGCTTGGGATCCATTGGGGCTCAACGTTACTTTTCAGAAACTTGGGCTGTTCTGAAAAAATATTTTTTCAAAATATTTTGATTTCAATTATTTTTTCTATATTAATGGATCATATTATTATTATGTATTTTGATTGCCAGGGGTTAGTGCGAGTACCAGGACTTGTTTTCTTTTCACATTGAAAGGATATTGATCAATTGTTTTAAGAGGAAGTCTTCCTCTGACTTTATTATCATTCTATATGTGGTAGGTGTACTCGCATTAACTCCTGTTCTGTATCGTATGATTTCGATGACAATATGGGAAGCGTATGTCACGGTATGTTATTGGGGATTTGGACACTCCGGTCCTTTCCCCGCAGGGTCACTCTACTTTATCAATTTCTATTTCAGACGATCAAGATTAGGGTGATGTATCCGTGATGTCTTCCAACAGTGTGCCTCCGTCGTCACAATTAATGAAGGTCTAGCGGAAAAGTGCTCATGTAAATACGCCAATTGCCTAAGAGGACCCTAGTAGGTTCGACGGCCTTTGACGTCCGCTAGCTCGCCCGGTGTAGCGTCCATTCACCGAATGGTTCGGCAGCCGGGTTCGTCCGTTGAGGTCTAGAAGGAATTTTGGGGTGATGCGAGCACTATAAATTAACTTAATGCACACCCAGTGACGGCGGATCGGAGGGAGAACGGAGGAAGCCTTTTTAGTCCGGTTCATAGCTCGTTCCGGTCCATCGGGACGGCAAGCGAGAGAGGCCCCTCTCTCGTTCAACAACATCTGGCCCCAGATGTTGTGGTACAAAATGTGTCGCAAGCGGAGCATACGTCTGTCGCTCGGGACGCTCCGTTGTATAGGCAGTCCGCGGAGACAGCTAAGGCTTCCTCTTCTCGTCAGCGCACACGACCGCACCTTGGCTGCGTGACCGCCGATATATTACCAGCTTCGCCGATCAAGGATTCTTTGGCGACCAGGTCACACCATCCAGTAGCCAGGGACACGAGGCCTGCAGACTCCGGACGTTCGCATAGGAAGTGTGCGGGAGTCAACGTACACGGAGCTTCCGGCGGCAATGCATCGTAAGACCGCTACTGCACAGGCCTCGGGAACGGACGTGCTTTCCTTAATAGCACAGTTTATCGCAGCATCCCAGCATCAACTGAATCTGTCGCATATATTTTATCCGACGATGCTGGGTCGGGACGCTCCGCGGAAGCGGGTACGGACGTCCGAAAGTTTCATCCGGTCCGACGGGATACCGAAAGGGATTCGGAGGATTTCAAGCTTTCCCTTTCGGAACAACATATGCTGTTGTGTATGTCATCTGACTTGGTCTTCTACAGCTTCTTTCGTCGGACCAGAATGCTGCGATGCCGGATAAGAAACTGATAGCGTCGGTGGACTTAGAAATTTTTGGTTCGGTTCAGGGACATCGTCCCTCAGTTCCGACATAGTCCAATAATGTCACACAAACTTTCGAATTATTGAACGACGCTATATATATTATTATTTTATGCTTGCTAACCAAGCATTTCTGGTTTCTTGTTCGAAGAGTTATGGAGATGTCTTTCAAAAGTGTGCCTCTGTCGTCATAGTTAATGAAGAGCTAGCGGCAATAAGTGCTCATGGAATATGTCTATTGCCTACGGAGTGACATTTGCTAGCTCACCCGGTGTAGCGTACATTCATTGAATGGTTCGGCTGCCGGGTTCGTCCGTTGCGGTCTAGGAAGGAGATTTGGGTGATGCGAGCACTTTAATTACTTTAGTACTCACCCAGTGACGGCAGATTGAGGACAGATCGGAGGAAGCCTGTTAGTCCGGTTCCTGGCTTGTCCAGGTCCGTCCGGGCTGTGAGCGAGAGAGGTCCCTCTCTCGTCCAACAACATAGGGGACCGCATGTTGTGGTTCAGATATTTTACATTCGGAGCATATGTCCGTCGGTCGGGACGCTCCGTTATATTGACAGTCCGAGAGACTGTCCTTGATGCTTCCTCATCCTCACAGCAGGGCACACGACCGCACATTGGCTACGTGACCTCGAGTATCCGATCAGTTTCGGCATTCAGTGATTCCACGGCGAATAGGTCGCGCCATCCGGTAGCCAAGGGACACGAGGCCTATACACTCCGTTTGCTCGCATATTGGTAGTATGCACGGGGTAACGATCACGGAGCTTCCAGCGGCAATGCATCGTAAGACCGCTTCTCCTCAGGCCTCAGTGACGGACGTGCTATCCGAGTTAGCACAGTTGTTTCGCAGCATCCCAGCAATTGACTGTTTGTCGGTCGAATCAGGAATTATCCGACGGCGCTGGGTCGGTGCGGTCCGCGGTTGCATCAGGTACGGACGACCGAACGCTTTATAGGGTCCGACAGGATGGCGAAAGGGATTCGAAAGATTTCGAGTTTTCCCTTTAGTAGTATCGGAAGATGCCTTTCATGTCTTCTGGCATTATCTTCCAGTGATTGTTATTTCGGACTTCATTGCTGCGATCTTGGATAAGAGACTTATAGCGTCATTGGACTCGGATTTTTCGATCGGTTCAGGGACATTGTCCCTGACTTACCGACGCAGTCCAATATTGTCATTATAACATGTGTTTTATTTTTCGACGCTTTATATATATATATATATACAAGCCTGCTACCAAGCATGATAGTTTAGTTTCTTGTCCGCGTTGCTCATTTCTGCCATTTTATCATTTATACGAATAGTTTATTTTGGCAGAGCAGGGCATACCGAGAGTTCATATGCGTCTAGACGGTGTGATTAAAGACTGCATATATTCTTTTTCGCCGTTTATGTCTTTTCCAATTTCAATGTTGGGAACGACATGATGTATAGTAGACTTAACTTAGACGCTTTATCATACGTAATCCGCCTTACTGAGGCGTTATCATTACGTCTTCAAGAAAAGATTTACGGGATATTATTCTCAATGTAATTTCTTTTGAGGGCAGTGGTTTGTTCACGTATAACTCCGCCCTTCAGTGGCTGATTGGAGTTGGTTAGACGTGACGCAGCCCTAGCTACATCCACACGCGTGGATAGTAAGGTTAAGAACTCTCTCAGAGTCGCTTCGTTCTCGGAGGAGCTTCTCTTCGACGGCAACTTTTCGGCAATCCATGAATTGCTCGATTTACACGTTCTCTTGTCTATCTAGTGTTACAAGAGATTCAGACTGGGGCAAACATTCGGTGGTTGACTCGGAGAGTGCCACCGCAGTTGCCGGACCCGAGTGTGGCTGTTATGACGGTTGCCAGTCAAACAGATTGGGATATAATACTGATCCCTACGGATTCGAAGTGCCAGGGTCTTTGGGTTCCGCAGTCTCTTAGCAATCAGTTTTCTTCTGCGGAATAATGTTTTTTAGGCTTGCTTTATGTCATTGCATGAACATTATTCAGAAACGCATGCCCAAATTCCTGTCCTTTAATTCGACAGTAGTGGCTTATCTCCGGAACCAGAGAGGCACTCTTTCGTTTCCGTTATTCAATTTAATGGAAAGAATCCGTCTGTTGGTTATAGTACACCAAGTTCAGTTTTGGTCCGTCATATTCCGGGTCGTCTGATTGTTTTATCGGACTCCCGTTCTCTTACGGGTCGCTTGTTGCTGTCAGAATGGACTCTCAACAAACAAGTATTCAATCAGATTTGCTATCTATGGGAGCGCCCAATGATGATTTATTTATGACACAGCTTGCTAATCAATTGCAGACGTATGTGTTGGCTTGTCCAGATCTCTGAGCTAATGTTGTTAACGCTCTATTGATCTATAGGACGGAATGATAGGATACGCGTATCCTCCGGCGCTGTTGTTTCAGCAGGTATTGCTAAGATAAACAACCACAATACATTTCTGTTGATAGCATTTCTATCTTCACAGAGATCATGGGTAATTTACTCTCTTGTCTTCTGTGGGTCTTAACGTGAAATCTTCCTCTATGTGAGGATCTTTTTTTTACTGGGTAAATCGTGTCATCTTTATCACAACCCGCAAGGTCGCAACCTTCATGTATTCCGTTGTGTGGTCCGTATTGCATTGTAAGCACTGTACTGGACGAGCTTTGGACGCGATTTCTTACTATAGGAGATCCTCTTCTTCGCTATTCTATGCGGCTAAAGTAGAGGCTCTTCCGTCGTGGTGTAGGGATCATTATGTTCATATTGTGGATCCCTCCATACTACTCATTGCTATTTTTTAGTATACTTGTTTCACAAGATCTACTGCAGCCTGTTATTATTTAGGTTATAGGTTTATGTTACCTCATACCTATGCACTCTACGATAGTTTACAATTGAGTCTTTTGTCTCTTTATCTAAGTCAGTTAGTAACTTTTTGATAAATAGACTTAGAATCTTTAGATTAAATTCCTATATGGATTTTAACTTCGGTTCTTATTTAGCTAAGTAATCATTTGAGCCTCTGGAAACAGTAGTTTTCAAATTCTGACCTTTTAGACAGTAATTCTGTTGGTTTCTCTTTTACTGTAGAGTCAGTGAGTTTCATGCACTATCGATGGATGATTTTCACTTTCGTAGTTTCGGAATCACTACTTCCGTTACTATTTAGGTTGGATTGTTGCATAAGAATTAGGCTCCTATTATCCGGAACCTATTATTTTAAGGTCCTTCCGTCTTCGTATGGGCATAGGCCTTTACTCTTTCCGGGTACAGTTTATGTATTTATAAACAGATATCTGTTTATTACTATGGGCGTAAACTTCTTCTGTCTTTGATGTCTAGTAGAAGGACGTTACGCTCCATTTTATTGTTAATAGATTCTATTAACTATCGGTACTGCTTATGGTATATCATTAACTTAGCAGTTGTGCTTAAGATTTCGGCTCATGAAGTAAGAGTTCTTCTACTTCTTGGGCTTACATTAATAGTGTCGCTATTATAGATTTTTGAAGGCTGCTCATTGCGCTCAGCCATCCACATTCATGAATTTTATCTCAGAAATATCGAGTCCATTTCTGGAGGCCTCTATTGTTAGGTCTATTATCTACTGCTCAGTATGTCATTCACTTAACAGTTGCTACTATAGCTAGGTAGGCTGTCTGTTTCGGCAGTGTCTCCGTTCGGCTGCCCTCTTCGCTCTGGGCTATTTGACCCAGGGCAAGAAAAAGGGGGGGGGGGGGGGAGGGTGTTCCCTTGGGTCACCTGTTTTACTATGAAAACAAGGGGATACCTCCTCCGGAGTTAGTAATTCTGAGCTGTTATTGGGATGGTTGTTTAGTGAGAAGTTTAGGTTTTTAAAATTCATTCAAGTCTTAGTTTTTAAAGTATAGCTTTTGAATATTGCATATGTCAACGGACATGATTATGCAATCCTCAGACACTTTTAGGAGTATAAGAGTCTCTATTCTCTAGACTTACTTTATTTATTGGCTTACTTTAAAAATTATTAGTATAAGGATTATATTGGATATTAATAGAGTACATGGATGTATGAAGCTCAATTTTGGAAGGTGTTGTATCTTTCTAATTTATCATAAATAAGAAAGATACATGTAAGGCCTATTACTTCTTTTTCCCTACAGGGGATGACTCTATTTTATTTTATTGAGCGTATTCCATTTTGCTCTATGTCCTTGGCCCTCCAGCCTTTTTACTATTCAGCTATGTCTGGGTCATTGGTACAGTATAAAAATGTTAAAAAATTTATAGTAATTTATATATTTTTTATACTTACCAATGACCCAGACGGGGATGGCCCTCCCAGGAGTTGGGAACTCTTGCCTCCCCGCTGAGTACATAGCGCTTACCAGACACTGGTTATTAGAATGATTAATGGCGCCAATTTCGGAACGTCCTTGACACTGCGCATGCGCAGTGGGGGCGAAGTGTGGAGGGCCTTTCAGGACATGTTTTCTTTGATTTTAGATGCAAATTTTGGGGATTGGGGGGCAAAATTTGTGTTTGGCCCTATATTTTAAGAGTTAGCACCAGCTATGTCTGGGTCATTGGTAAGTATAAAAAATATATAAATTACTATAAATTTTTTAACTTTTATACCCCCCGCAAACAAAGTTTGGGGGGTATATAGGAATCACCCTGTCCGTCCATCTGTCTATCTTAGCGTCCATCCGTCCATCTGTCCATCCTTATAATCGCAACTCCTCCTAAACCGTTTGAAGAATTTTCATGAAACTTTACACAATGGAATAACTCCATATGAAGATGTACATGAAGCAATATAATTCTGTTCTGACATTTCCAAGGGGAGATAATCTAACTTTTACATTTCAGGCTTGCAGGTGTCACTTTGTGAGCTTGCTCACAGTACCTCTAGTTAAAGAATGGGACCCAAAGTGGGATTATAGGAGCCAGAAACCCATTGTTGGTCATTAAGACCCCTGTTAATCGCAATTATCCATTGAATTTATGTATCACTTAAGTTATGATTATTTGCCCCATTTTGGTTACCATGGAAAGACAATTCAAATCAGGGACATACTAAAACCCCAAAATAACCTTAGTCCCATAAATTATGTCTGACACACTTTCTGCATAATTTCCTCTTTCACCCTTCGTAATACAGATTCCAAAACAGTATGAGCTGTGAGGCTTGTATTGTGACAGGAGAAATATTGGGAAGGGATAATGCTGTGGTGTGATTTGAAATTTACAAAGTTTTTCTGTGGAAAAGTCAAATTATTTCCACCTTACTATGCTACTTAATACAGCTGTTTAATGAATATTTATTTGTGGGTATGACAACAGGACCCATAAATTATTTGAACAAATTGTGTTTCCATGGTAAACAAAATGGGGTAAATAATCATTAAAATTGAATACCTAAATTCAATGGATTATTGCTATGTGATTCTGGCCTCTAAAACTCCACTTTGGGCCCCTTGTTATTCAAAAATCGGCTGGCACTGTGAAACTCCTCATTAATAAGTACCCCAGAAACCACTTGCAACATAAAGTGAACACCATTTCCCTAATAAGCCCAATTCTGAGATCGACTAATATAAGGGTGTTCGAGGATTGTAATAGAAAGTTGCATGCTGGAGTTAGGCCCAAAAGCTTGCTAGATAGATGCACCAGCTTTTGAAGAGTACCTAGATGGATCATTGGGGAAAGGAGGAGGGGAGGTCATTGTTGTTCAAAGTGAGATCCAAGTCCATGGAGGTAAGAGGAACATCGAGAAAGACCAGGAAAAAGGACACCAAATGTGCAGCTTTGGAGTAACAGAGACCCTGGAACATTTCCTTATAGAATGCCTCAAATATTTGCCTATCAGAATGACTCCTTGAGAAACTAATGGAAGAATTGGATATAAATATGAGAGATAAGTGAAAGAGAGAGGGCATGACAGTAAATGTGATTATTAGGCCTAAAACCAGTGGCATCTTGAAGATGACCGATGGAGGTTGGAGTGATATAAACTTGATCTGTTCTGACTGTGAAAGTTCAAGTCCAGGCTGATAAAATAATCCAACTACATTATCAAGACATGCCTTCATAGTTGGAATATTACCCTGTAAGAATTATAGTTCATAGTCGACATTGCTTGGAAACTTTAAATTTTCATTTAGGCCTAAAAAAAATGAAAAATCTGTTTCTCAGTCCATCCCGCATGGTTCTTTTGGCTGCCGCATGCTCTCTTTTTATAACCAATCCAAGCTTTAAAAAGTCAAAATCAAATGGTTTATGTCTGATATTTTTCCCAAGTTAATAAAATTGTCCCTTGAGTGAAACAAGGCTTTGCAATGCTTTAGCATTGCAAAGCCTTCTTGCACTCAAGGGATGTAATACACCACCACCCATGCTATTCTGTAGATTATGAGGCCTAAAACATAAAACAAACCAAGAACTTGAACTTTTCAATGGCAAAGAAATAATTACAAAAATAAAAAATAAAATAAAAAACTGCCCACCTGCATGCAATTTACAAAAAATGGCCTGAGAAACAGAAGATCTGCTTTGTGGGGCATTATTATTAATTTATAGTTGGGGAGATCAACAAAGTGCCAAATGGGAATATTAGGCCTAAAAAAATAAAAAAATCTGTTTCTCAGGCCCTCCTTTTGGCTGCTGCATGCTCTCTTTTTATAACCAATTTAAACTTAAAAAAAAATAAAATTAAATGGTTTATGTCTGATATTTTACCCAATTTGTCCCTTGAGTGCAAGAAGGCTTTGCAATGCTTTAGCACTGCAAAGCCTTCTTGCACTCAATGGATGAATACACCACCACCCATGCTATTCTGTAGATTATGAGGTCTAAAACTTGAACCAAGAACATGAACTTTTGATGGCAAAGAAGTAATTACTGAAATAAAAAATAAAATAAAAAAACGCTCGCCCGCATGTAATTTTACAAATAATGGCCTGAGAAACAGAAGGTCTGCTTTGTGTGGCCTTATAAAACAGTTTGTGTTTGAATGCTGGCAGATTAGGAAAGAGAGAGTGTGGAAAGAACTGCCCATTGGGGTTGATGAACACCTCCCCATTAGAGGAATGTTGGCAAATCAGCTGATGGCTAAAAAAATAAAACTTTTTTCAAAAGGTTAATAATTGTGTTTGTTCAGTAGTTTTCTGTTTTGTTTCAAGTGAATTATTTATATTTTTATTTACGTATATTACTTTATATTATTTCCTAGGCAACATACAAAAGTTTCATAGATTTACAAGATAAACTTCACCAGAACCTCTGCAGGTAAATATTCAAAAATGACAAAATTGAAAAATTACTGATTAAATTTCTCTGTATCTGTATAATAGTCGCAGTAACCAGGAATGGCGTATGAGTGACGGAGAGCTGCTGTTGTTATTGAAGTTGTTTGTTGAGTGATGATTTGAAGGTCTCAACTGAGTGCGCGTTCACTGTGCCTTCCTCTAGCTGGTTCCAGTCTATGACTGTTCTGACGAAGTAAGAATTTCTGAATTGTTCAGTTTTACTCGGAGGTACATTAAAGCACTTGGAGTTGTTTCTTGCACTTTTTTCGATTATGTTCTTGGTTTCGAAGCCTGTATAGTTTTTGGCTGTGATTTTCCTCCTAGGCTTGCTTTCTGTTAGGAATTCGGCTCGAGGTATAGCGGGTACTAACTCCTCAACCACCTTGTACATATAAGTTAGCCTGTTCTTTCTCCTTCTTTCTTGGAGTGATGGAATCTCAAGTTGAT
Organism: Pictodentalium vernedei; assembly: GCA_031216915.1. Classification (NCBI taxonomy): domain Eukaryota; kingdom Metazoa; phylum Mollusca; class Scaphopoda; order Dentaliida; family Dentaliidae; genus Pictodentalium; species Pictodentalium vernedei. The sequence goes on along the minus strand of CM062290.1, from coordinate 79,084,919 downwards.
TCAGCATCTTGGTAACGCTACCTTCTTCTCTGCTCTTGTAGTCGTTTGTGATGAATCGTGCTTCTTTTCTTTGCACTTTTTCTAGTTTGTTTATATCTGTTGGTCTGTATGGGTCCCAGATGATTGAACCTTACTCTAAGGTTGATCGTACCAGTGCCATGTACGCTGTTTTCTTGCACTCCTTAGGACAGTGTCGAAGATTACGTCTAAGGAAGCCTAGCGTGGAATTTGCTTTCCTTGTGATGTTGGATATATGCTGTTCCCATTTTAGATCTTCTGCGAATTGTACGCCTAGGTATGGGTTGCTTTGGACTTGTTCTAGTATGTGATTATCCAATGTGTAGAATTTGTTTGTTTTCGGTTGGATGCTCATGATGTAACATTTTTTTGTGTTAAAACGCATTCCCCAAGTTTGTGCCCATTCTTCCAGCTTTTTTAGGTCTTTTTGTAAGATGTCATGGTCTTTGTAAGATCTTATTGGTCGATAGAGAAGGCAGTCGTCGGCGAAGAGGCGGACTGCTGATTTAACTGAATCTGGCAGGTCATTTATATGGCAGAGGAAGAGTAGTGGTCCAAGTACAGTTCCTTGTGATACGCCAGAATCGACATGAACTTCTTTGGATGATGATCCTTCTACAACTACTCTCATTGTTCTGTTGGTGAGGAACGATGATAGCCATTGGTGTATTGGCCCTTCAATGCCATATTGCTGTAGCTTGTGTAGGAGGCGTTGGTGTGGGACGGTATCGAAGGCCTTGGAGAAATCCAGTATGGCAACATCCACTTGTAGGCCTGCATCGTAGTGCTTAAGTAGATCATGTAGGCCTGCATGTAAATAATTCTTTATCAACTATCATTAACTCCTTGCATGCTGCTGGCAGATATTCCTGCCCAGGGCAGGTTTTCACCTGCCCCTGAAATAAGTGGAATTTGGGCACATTTAACCCTTTACTCAGTGAATAAATTTATTATTTTAATTGTTTTTCAAATATTTTCCAAAAATTTCAATAAAACCATATCATGTGACCCTCTCATTGGAACGAGGTCACATGATATGGTTTTGTTGAAACTTGTTGAAAAATATATTTTTTTCAACTGCTGAATTTAGAAATTATGCTGGTGGATGCAGCTGTTTCGTTAGTAAAGGGTCAATTGAATTTAATGTAAAAATGAGGTTTAAATATTTAGGCCAGTTTTCAATAAATCCCAACCCCCCCTCCCCCCCACACCCCGCACATACACACACACACTTTTGCTTAGAGACTCTCAAACTCAGTGTAAAATTTAGGGCTGTCACGACGATCAGTTTTCAAAGTCGACTAATCGCCAGCATTAGTCGATTAACCCCCTGCAGTCTGATGTCAAAATACCAACACTTTAAGTAGCCATTTTTCCCATAATGCAACTAGGAATTTAACTAATTCAACCTTGTTTGACAGAGCTCATTGAGCTCAGTCAAACAAGATTGAATTGGTTAAATTTCTAGTTGCATTATGGGAAATATTGGAAACTGGAAATATAGATACTTCGACATCATTGTGCAGGGGGTTAAAGCGGCCCATACACTATCAATATTATTGACAATAATATTGAGTAAATAATATTGACAATATATTTTTTGCCACAAACTACTCAATAGTTTCTTCAATATTTTCGGTCATTTCTTCGTCTGCCACCGTGCTGTAAACATGGATCCAGTTGTGGGTTTAGGCGTGGTACTGGCCCTGAGTAACGAAAAACAAAATAAAAAGAAATGGTGGACTAAACGATGGTTTTTAGAAAGACACACATTTGGTCATGGTGTCCTTATGGAGGAACTCCGGATTAATCAACCTGATGATTTCAGAAACTTTCTTCGAATGGATGAAGATTCATTTAAAGGGCTGCTACGGTTGGTTACACCTTTAATAGAGAAAAAAGACACAAAGATGCGCAACGCAATACCACCGATGGAACGATTATCAGCCACAGTGACTTCAGATTTAATGAAATATTGCGTAATATTATTGACGGACGTAAAATATTGAAGAAAATATTTCAGAGATCTCAGATATTCGTCAATAATATTGATCAATCTTCAATATCTCCCACACACTGGCAATAATATTGTCAATACCGTTTATTGACAATATTATTGTCAATAATATTGATAGTGTATGGGCCGCTTAATAGTCGTTTTCCATGAATTCAACAATCTCTAATATACTTACAAAATAAATTTAAAACTGACGATGTTTGAATGTGTACACTTCTGCATTGAGATAAAATGGAAACTAGTACTGAAATGGTTAACCGGATAAGAGGTTTGAAACCAGTTACCTGCCTAACCGATTAGAAAAACCATTAACCAGTTATCTGAAATATCGATAGTGATCAGCATTTCATAGTTAAAATGTAGTAAATCTGCCGCTTCTCATTTGTGATAGATTACACCTCGAAGCCGTGTTGTATATATTGAGAAATAATCGACTTTGGTGTTCAAGACTTTGTTAATGATCAGCAATTACTGTGAGTACTGAGTAATCGCAGAAACTATTCCATAGTATGTATATAAACGAACGATGTCGAGTACTCGACAATGTTCGATTGTATACACACTACGGAATAGTTTCTCAGAATACTGCATTCCAATTCCTATAGTTTTGATCCCATATTTGGCGAAATAATGGCCACGGATAACCGGATATTATCTGGTTATAGCTCTCGATTATTCTGTTGTGAAAATGACAATTGATTTGAAGAATTTAAACAGAAGATCATTTGTGCAAATGTTTCTTTTTTGTAACTAATTTTCAGAAATTTTGAACATGAAACTCCCTCCACTCCAACAGAAGTTACAAGTTAGTTCTGCAAGTGAAGTTACCATCGTGGGTCTTGTGACAATTTTCTCACATGCGCAGTTCCAATTATTCCAAAGTGAGGGGGTTGTTCGAGTGTCCAAAACCGAAGATTCTATTTACTCTGCAGTCTGCAGTGACTTCCCAAACTGCAATTATTAAAAGACACACTGTTTCAACGATACTCTTTAGTACTGATTAATGAGTGCTGGTTAATACTACAGAGAACAGGGATTGATGGCAAGGTTCATTGTTTTTAAAATTACGTTGCACAATCATGTGGAAAACATGGCCTTGGGATAACTATAGAGTGACATTTCAAAGGTTAATAATATGTTAATTCACCTCATTACACAGTGTACTATTTTAACCTGACTTGTACTACTTTAAAAATGAACAACAATCGACTAAATATAAAAACCGTTGACTACTGCAACAGTCAACAGTTAGTCGATTAATCGAATAATCACTACAGCCCTAATAAAATTTGCTTTCCTAAAGTTCTTTCATTAAGAAAGGAAACAAGAGTGTATACTTTTTTCTCTAACTTTTAAAGGTCCAATTAGGGATGTTTTTGTGACGTTGCGGTAACTGGTTCTCGTCAGATCACCAAAGTTAAGCAACGTCGAGCCAGGTTAGTCCTTGGATGGGTGACTGTCTGAGCGATCGATTTGGACTCCCACATTGTGTCCTTGGGAAAGACCCTTAACTCTGATTGTCCACATGTGGGCACGATGACGCCATGAACTAAGGCATACTGCATGTCAAAGGTGCGCATGTCTTCAACCAATCTAACCCTGCCTGCAGAGTGCAGTGACGAGTTACGATGTTGGGGAGCTGGCAGCTGCTCGTCATTGCATTGTGGTTCTCTCCGGGTACTCCGGCTTCCTCCACCCGTGAAACTGTCACCGATATGATGTGACCTTGGTTGTTAAAGTGTCGTTAAACCATAATAAATAAATAATAAATGTCCAGTTCCCACTTTGATCACTATTTACTGCATCATAACAGGTGCTTCAGCATCCAGTCCCAGGATAAACATTCCTATTATTTTGTCAGTAGGTTTTGGGCAGATTTTGGCTACCTATATTGGCAGCCAAGACCAGCTGAGAAACACTGTAAAGCCACAGTTTGTACACTGTCATCGTGCAGCAAAAATGTATAGACGTTTCCTTTCCTTCAAGGGTGAATTATTGCAATATTGGAATAAAAGAGTATAGACTTGATCAGCATCTCCCATCTTAATGACGTATGCCCTCCCACCCACGTGACATTTGTGTACAAAACAATACACACGTGCGAGAAGATTTGAACGACAGCGATGAACGTTACTTCATATTTCACTCACTTGAAATCATTTCTGAACGTTTTTCTGAACTTTGCAAACTCCTAAATGACTACTATTGGTAATACGTTATTTTGAGATCAAAATTTTACAATATTCATTGCATTTATTAACTACGAAATACAATTTTAATCAATGCCGGCCAGCCTTCCACAAAATTTCAGTGTTCCTTCGAAGTTCCGAAATGGCCTCTGCGAATGCGACGGTGTCAATACACCTTTCGTTCACAAGACTGCCAAGAGAATGGTCACATGTATGTAACATATCACGCTTTAAAAAATTACGTTTGAGGGCGTCGTTAATTAATTATTAATTGTAAAGAAAGTATGGAGAGTTCAAGCGTTTTTTCAAGCTGGACAGTGCAGCAAATGAAGGATTTTTTAAAACTTCGGTGCTTACATATGACGGGTTCACGGCAAGAACTGTTAAAGAGGTGTTTTTGGGTGGATAAACTAAATTTGCCAACATTCCCAACCCCCGAACAACAACTACTTCAAAAAAACAGACAGGCTAAAAGAGAAACTAACTCTTGAGAATGGAACAGTTCTGCCAGACCCCGCCACAATAAATGTTGGTAAATGGTCGGACGACATGAGAAAAATGCCCGAGATTGATTTCTCTGACATTTACATTTACCTAATAAATACACCAGGGGACTTTGACAATGAAAAGCTCAAAGCAAGAAAATCGTTGAAAGCCATCCAGTATTTTAAAGACGGCTGGGTACAAACATTATTTGTGACAGTAGCAGATAAAGATTTTGCTTTTGTTAAAGCTAAAGTCAGACCGTCACAGAAATCTCCTGAGATGCCCCATGATGCATGGATTTTGATTCACAAGGATACGTGGATTAAATCATCACATTGTTCATGCACTACAGGGTATATGCATAACTAAACTTTAAGGAGTTATACCACTCCCCAAACAATTACTTGGTGGGGTTTAATTACCCTGTGGGGTTGGGATGGGATGAAAGTAGGCTCTCCACACCCCAATATATTTTTTGGCGTTTTTTTTTTTTGGGGGGGGGGGGGGGGGCAGTTAAACACTCCCCCCTCACCTCAGCTAACTTTTTGATCAAGTTTATGTATTATGTTATCACTCCATATTAATCATTCCGTTTGGGTTTCATAAACAGTATTTACCTGTGAAAATTTGCTTGGGCACTTGCAGGGATTTATCGAGGTGGATAGCCCCATTTCCAATCATTACTTACAGTAGTGGAGTGCCAATTCCTGACCCCAAAAATAGGTACAAGCCCACGGGTAAGAAGTTCATCTTCCCCCACTGAGGGAGTGGGGGGGGGGGTTAAGTTAGTTTATGCCCCCTCCCCCTGCATATCTCCTCCCCCACCTGATGTCTGTGTCTTTTTCAGATGATGATTATTTTCTTTTCAAAACTTGATACAAGAGGCTTTTTTTATATATCAGGAGTCTACAAGTGCATAATTCAGAAATCAACAAGTGCATAATGAGAAATTTGTTAGTCAAGGATAAGGATGGGTGCATAATGGGGACAATTTTTTATCTCTGTGTGCTTCAATCATTGTTTTGGGAGTACTTACTTATTGGTGTTTAAGGTCACATATTTATATACAATGGCTAAGCATGACCACAACATGGAGATAAAGTCAAGTTTAGTCAATCGTTTATACCCATGTTGTCCCTTTTAGAGGGCTTCCACCCCAAGCAACAATGACGGTGTACTATTTTTACAATGTGCTGAAGTGATGAAAGTTCAGTTCTACCTGAAGCAAAAATAGAACAAAATGTTATTCTTTGTGTGTTTTGATATTCTCTCTCACTCTCTCTCACAGCCAAGAAGTCTTGCCTTATTATCCCTTTATTTTATCAAACACCCAGAAGTGCCCACTACCCCCATGTGTGGTCAAGGGATCCATCTCAGGAAACATTTGAAAAATCAGTGTTTTGAAAGTGAATCAGAGAGGGTGTTTTTTTTTAGTCCAGGGACCCTCTGCAATTATTTGACGACTTTTTGGAGAATCCCAGCCCCACCCCAACCACCGGCTTCGTCATTGAAAATAATAATTGGGAATTGCACGGTCGTCGTGTCTGTAACTTATAAGGTCCATATGCCATGTCTGTGGTACCCTGGGCCTGGGCAAGTAGGAAAGAGGGCTCATATTAAAGCGAGGTTTTATAGCAGATGCAGCCATGCTTACGTTTCTGTAAGAATCATTCCATAATGGATGTACTACGTATTCCACAATCCGACTCTAATTTGTGTGAACAGAAAAAATAAATAAAAGCTCATTAAAAATAATTTGCTATATCGGTATTTCGTATTGTTTTTAACTTTTGCGAAGCAGCGAAAATACACAACACCACGGTGATTCAGACTGTAGGTCTGCAGACCTACAGTTTAATTTTCACCTCAGATTTACCTTGTTATTTGTATTAAAACTGACCATTACTATAAGTTGTTTCAATATTTATGTCCGTTTTTTATCGGATTACCGATTCAGTTTATGTCTTATCGCGCAAACGTCGACCATTTCTTTTGAGGCTTGTGCACTGCGAATATTCCACGTGCGATTTGTTTTGTACATAAAAGTCACGTGCGTGGGAGGGCATACGTCATTAAGATGGGAAATGCTGATCTCCTATATTATCTAACTCTGTTGTCTTTAATGTTGACTTGTATTGGATTAGTAATGCTGCTATGTGGTTTTTCTCCAGTAATTTGGCTTTCTCCATCATAACACTCTCCCATTTGATACGACCCTGGTTGTTGAAGGTGTGGTTGAATCCCAGCACACAAAATAATGCGTGTGTTATGAGTCGTCATGTAGCCATAGAAACCTGGAAATGACTTGAACCCTTGACCTAATGAATAGGGGGTGACAGGGAGACAGCCAATCTGGCTATGCCACCCCCTACAGTATACTATTTACTAAACTTATGAAATATATGTATTTGTAACCATTATTTATGTATACTGTGAATAAATTATCTATATCTATCTAGGCCGCATCTACTCACATAATTTTCAAATTAATCCTTTACCTAACATGAAAGCAGACATTTCAAAAAAAATTCTTGAATAACTAATTTTTTTCATTTTTTGTCCCAAAAACATAGGTTATGACCCCTCATTGGAACGAGCTCGATGAGCTCGTTCCAATGAGGGGTCATAACTTATGTTTTCGAGACAAAAAATGAAAAAATAATGAAAATTAACTGGCGATTTTTTAGAATAGCCTTGGCCGGTTTTGAGGCTGTTACGTTGGGTAAAGGGTTAAGCAGTTGAAAAAATATATTTTTCAGATAATTTCTACAAAACCTTTGGAATGAGTTTCCAATTAGGGGATCACATGAAATTTGAAGAAAAAAAATAATTAAAATAATAAATTTTGATGTCGCCTGCATTGAGTGAAGGGCTAAACAAACTTCTGTTCAGAAAATCATACCTCTTTTCTGATTCTACAGATAGAAATGCACAGAAACAGTTTTTCATGCTCCTGGAAAAAATTGTGGGGTTGAGGAGCATATAGTGGCTGCTTTGTCCATCTCTGTCCATCCATCCATCTGTTCATCTGTCCATCTACAGCGATATGTCAACAGTGATTTGATGAATTTCAGTGAAATTTGGTATGTTGAATCCTTGTGATGAGCCGCTCCTGCACATGTTATAAAAAAAGTTGCCCGCATATTTTTCACCAGAGTTATGGTCCTTACTTACTTTGTCAATTTTTCAGGATTTTTTTTCTGTCTACAGCAATATCTCAGCTGTGAGTAGATGGAAATCAATGAAATTAGGTACAAGGGATCCTTGTGACAAGCTGCTCCTGCACATGTTAAAAAAAATGTTGCTTTTTTCATCTGTCTGTCTGTCCATCCATTCATTTATCCATTCATTCATTCATCCATCCATCCATCCATCCATCCACCTGTCCATCCGTGTGTCCACAGTGATATCTCAGCAGTGAGTGGGTGGATTTCAGTGAAATTTGGTTTGCTTGAACCATGGACAAGCTGCTCCTGTGCATGTTATAAAAAAGTTGCCCATATATTTTTCACCAGAGTTACAGTACGAGCATTTCAAAGACATGTGCCAAATGATTTCCCATAGATGGGGACCACAATTTTACGAATCTGCTTGTTAACTAAGTTGACTGTTGGGGAGCATCCATCAGTTTTACTGATTTTCTTGATTTTCATTAATGTCTTCTTTTTCAAGCGGAGGAATCTGGTAGCGATTGGAACACATGATTTAGATAATCTTCAGGGACCATTCTTTTATAATGCAGAACCACCAGGAGATATTAAATTCAAAGCATTGAATCAGACATGAGAATACACAGCTATAGAACTTTTCCAACTCTATTCAGTTAGTTTATTTGTTACCTTATCAGTTAAAAATGGTTATGGGTTGATGGAGAGAAAAATTTACTCCTACAGTGGAGTCCACATATCTCTGAACTGAATAACCCTGTTAATTGAATATAATTTCCCAACACAAAACCATTTACCATACCTCCAGAGCAAATTTGACCTGTTAATTGAATATAGGTTATAGAGTAAACTCCTGTTAATTGAATAACAAAATCTTGTAATCTATTGAGAAATTACCCTGACTCTCTTCAGTTTTCTTTTGTTTGTAGACCTATTTGACCTCAGTAATGTAATACAGGCATTTAATCTATTACATCTTGTTTTGACAGAGCTCAGGGTGCACTGTCAAACAAGATATAATAGAGTAAATGCTAAATTTATCTGTAGAATACAGGAAATGACATAATCCCTGTTAATTGAATACTCCTGTTAATTATTATTGTTATTTACATTAGCAAAGTGGATATTCAATTAACAGGGTTTCACTGTATTAATTGTTACTGTAAAAAAGTAGACAGTGAATTGTGTTTCTTTCCATACCAGCACACCACCAATACATAGTGCATTCTTCAATTCTTCTATTTTATTATTTTGGAAAAATACATCAAAGTCGCCCGTAAAAAAGCAAGCTCAGTAGTCCCCTCCTAAAGTTGTATATAGGGAAGAGCTGTGAATGTTTGTACCTGTGGCATTGCGGTAACCAGTTCTAGTCAGATCACCAAAGTTAAGCAACGTCGAGCCTGATTGATCCTTGGATGGGTGACCATCTTAGCAATCGATTCGGACTCCTGAGTTGTGTCCTTGGGCAAGGCACCTCACCCTGATTGTCCACATAGGGATACAATGATACTGTGTACTAAGGCATACTGCACGTCGATTGTGCAATGTCTTCAACCAATCTAACCCTGTCTGTGCTGCAGTGCAGAGTTATGATGTTGGGGAGCTGGCAGCTGCTCGTCATTGCTTGGTGGTTCTCTCCGGGTACTCTGGTTTCCTCCACGCCATTAAATTGTCACTGACACGATGTGACCTTGGCTGTTAAAGTGTCATTAAACCCTAACAACTAAATAAATAATACATTTGTACCTAAAAAAATATGTCTGGCTCTGACAAGCATTTTTGCTTCTTATCTCCACCACCAGTTGTCGAATTCAAGTATTTTTCGGCATGCATCTATCTCATCATGTGGGAACAGATGCTGAATTATTACCAGGCTCTTCTTTTTTAGCTCAACTTAACATCAGGTATGAGGTATTGGAAGGGGTTGCAATCCATTGTCCATCCCTATGTCTATACGTACACCCATAAGGGATTTTTTGGGGTGACTACATGGGCAGATTATGGGACCTTTTCCCAATGGCATTTGGGCATGATTTTTCCCAATTCCCAACCCTAAATTTCCCAAACACAGTTCCCACCCAGAGAAAAATTTAATGCACAATTGGTGTCCTGAACTGGGTGATTGTTAGGCCTCAGAAAACCATTGGTCAATCCACCCAGTTCCAGACACCAGCTGTATCTTAAAATTTAAACTGCTTACCAAACAAAGCTTACAAAGTGTCTGAATTCAAAGGTAAATTATAAGTTCTCTTTAATAGAATAAGTACAGTTTTATAAAGGCTACAAAGACAGAGATAAGCAAGATTCCATGGGTTACTTTTTGTTATAAAACTTACTTGTAGTATACATGAAGTTGGTTAGGTATCGGGTTAATATTCTCTGTTCAATTTGACTTAAAATTTCTTAGTCTTTGTATGTTTCGTCACCTCCAAAACAAATTCCCAATTTGTGCCCCTATGATGCAAATTTTCTCAATGGCATGGGCCCGGACCTTTTCCCAAGGAGGGCAGAAGAATCCCTGCCCATGCATCCCTCTGTCAGTCCACAATTCCTTTAGCACACCCTATAGACGGGGACGTGGTGGCATTGTGGTAACCTGTTCTCATCAGATCATCGAATTTAAGCAATGTTGAGCCCGGTTATTCCTCGGTTGGGTGACCATCTGAGCGATTGATTCGGATTCCCGCATTGTGTCCTTGGGCAAGGCACTTAACCCTGATTGTCCACATGGGGTAACGATGACGCTGTGTACTAAGGCATATTGCACGTCGATGGTGCGCATGTCTTCAATCAATCTAACCCTGCATGTGCTGCAGTGCGGAGTTACGATGTTGGGGAGCTGCTCGTTGATGCTAGGTGGTTCACTCCGGGTACTCTGGCTTCCTCCACCCATAAAACTATCACGGTCATGATTAGCCATTGTGCATAAGTATATGACCTTAAACACCAATAAATAAATGAATACACCCTATAGACCCCATCTCTCCCCCGATCTTTTTCAAATTTGTTCTGTAGCTTTCGTGTGATGTCTAGATGGGAGCTATCAAATTTTTCTGAATTTCTTTGAAAAACATGACCAACAATGGCCATCTTGGATTTGGCATATAAATTGTGAACAATTCCTTTCACACACCCACCTTATTGGGTGCATCTCTCTCAATCTTTTTCAACTCAAATATGTGTATGGGAGTAATCATGTTTTTTTTTTTAATTTCATTAAAAAACATGGCCACCAGTGGCCATCTCAGATTTTGAAATTGTCTACAATTCCTAGAGCACATCCTACAGTTAGTTATCTAGTTCAATCCCTTCTTGGTGAAGTTAAGCTGCAGTGTCATCGACACTTTTCTTTCACTTAGGTGATTATTAAACTTAAAATAAAAATTAAATGGTTTATATCTGATATTTTTCCCAAGTTAATAAAATTGATAAATTAGTCCCTTAAGTGCACTCAAGGGATGAAATTCACTACTGCCCATGCTATTCTGTAGATTATGAGGCCTAAAACAGAAAACAAACCAAGAACATGAAATTTTGATGGCAAACAAATGATTACAAAAATAAAAAATAAAATAAAAAAACACCCACCCACATGCAGTTTTACAAAAAATGGACTGAGAAATACATCTACTTTGTGGGGCCTAATTCTAGTAGTGTTAACTGGTTGAGGGCTACAATATTTTTGATGGGCTAAATTTGTTGATCAAAATTTGTTTTATTACAAATTATTGAAGAGTGCCCTCTGGCACTCTTTAATAATTTGTGATAAAACAAATTTATATAAACAAAATATTATTTGTGTTTGACTGAATATGAAACATGAGCAAGGAAAATATTTGCTTTTTTTCTGGTACCCTCATTTTTTTCAAAGCCCTGATAGTGGCTTCTAGCACCCAACCAGTTAATGTTCACCGTGAACAAATCAGTGGATTTACCATATTGTATTTAACTCTTTACCTAACGATGTGGCCACACCCACCCACCCACGTCATTTACAAATTGAGATAAAATATTTCTTTTTTTCTATGTCAACAAAACTGTATCATGTGAACCTTCATTCCAGTGAGAGGGAATTATGATATGGTTTTGTTGACATTTTTTTCAAAATTTGTCTGACAGTTGCCCACCATTGCTTGGTGGTTCTCTTTGGATACTAATGCTTGCTCCATCCGTAAAACTGTCCGACACAAGGTGACCCTGGCTGTTGAAAGTGTTTGTTAAACCCCAATAAATAAATATTATGAAAAATTTTAAAAATTAATAATTGAAATATATAATTTTGATATTGTGTATATCGGATACAAGGTTAAGAAGTGAGATGCCAGATTTCTTTTGCTGGTATATTCCTGTGTGAATGCTGGGAAGTGGGTCATTGCTTGTTTATTCTGATAAACAAGTTATGTGTTCTTGGTTTGTTTTATTAATAAATCTTTTATTTCAGACACTAAGGTCCATAATGAACAAAAAAAACAAAAAAAAAAAAAAAAGAAAAGAAAAAATAATAATAATGTAAAACAGATACATAGGCATAACTTGAAAATGACAATGACGATTCTATTTATAAACAGAGAGGAAATTTATGTCTGACTCATAGGGCATTGTAACTTTGACTGTACGACAAAAACAAAGGCAAGTACCAGCTGATCACATGCATCGGCGGGGCCTTACCATGTAAATGTCAACAGAGATTACAAAGGACACCATTAAGAGAAAATAAATTTTAAAGACAGTATTGTCAATAGTACAGGACGTCATTCCAAGACTTGACTAGGGGTGACGTATAGGCGAGGTCTGAGTTTATCAAACATCGGATAATTCCATTCTGCATGGCAGCAATTCTTTCTCTAAAACTAAAAATAAATCTTCTTCTGAGAGTAAGTAGGGTTGGAACTCTATCTAACACAAACATGTTACTTGCACTACAGAATTTGTTGTATCTAAGTAGTAGCCTATAGGCATTGTTGTAGCATACGGTGAGGCGCCACATACCTCTCTGATTGAACCGGGCCCACAAGTGACAACAGTACAAGGGAGTTAAATATTTCTCAAACAGAAATGCTTTGACACATGGAGTACAATTCGAAAATTTTCGGATTAACTGATTAGACCTCATACATATGGCTCGATATTGTCTTTCTGTGTCTAAATCATCTTTCAATGAGGTATGTATAATATGCCCAAGGTACTTGTACTGGTCTACAAATTTTAACTCTGATTTGTTAAGATATACTTTTGGGAATTTGAGTTTCGAAAAACACTTAGGAATGAAAGACATACAGACTGATTTTTTAGAATTGTAAATTAGATCGAGATCTGCTGCTTCTAATTCACAAATATGCAATAAGATCAGGAGACCTCTAATAGTAGGGGCTATCAAGCATAAATCATCTGCGTAGCAAAGATGATTTATAATAGCATTACTCAGGGAACATCCAAATTTAGCTTTACCTAGTCGTTTACTAAGATAGTCTAAGTAAATGTTGAACAGGAAGGGAGAAAGAATCTCCCCTTGTCTTACCCCGTTACCTACTGTGAATTTATAGGAAAAGGACTGTCCCCATCTAACACAAAATTGCTCGTTTCCAAACCAGCAATGCAACAGACGTACGATTGCAACCGGAACATCACGTGATATCAGTTTACGCAGGAGTGTGGCATGGTTGACTCTATCGAAAGCCTTACTAGCGACCAGGAAACACACGAAGACTGGGGTATTATGGTCTACATAAAAGTGTAAAATTTATTTGAGTGCAAATATACAGCTGTCAGTTGAGTGTTTTCATTTGAAACCGAACTGACAGTCGGTTGTAATCAAATTATTTAGACAGCGATTTAGAATTACTTTCTCTAGCAGTTTTGACAATATTGTTGCTAATGTGACTGGTCGGTAATTATCTTTATCGGAGATGTTGCCAGCTGATCACATGCATCGGCAGGGCCTTACCATGTAAATGTCAACAGAGATTACAAAGGACACCATTAGGAGAAAATAAATTTTAAAGACAGTATTGTCAATAGTACAGGACGCCATTCCAAGACTTGACTTGGGGTGACGTATAGGCGAGGTCTGAGTTTATCAAACATCGGTTAATTCCATTCTGCATGGCAGCAATTCTTTCTCTAAAACTAAAAATAAATCTTCTTCTGAGAGTAAGTAGGGTTGGAACTCTATCTAACACAAACATGTTACTTGCACTATAGAATTTGTCGTATCTAAATAGTAGCCTATAGGCATTGTTGTAGCATACGGTGAGGTGCCACATACTACTCTGATTGAACTGGGCCCACAAGTGACAACAGTATAACGGAGTTAAATATTTCTCAAACAGAAATGCTTTGACACATGGAGTACAATTCGAAAATTTTCGGATTAACTGATTAGACCTGATACATATGGCTCGATATTGTCTTTCTATGTCTAAATCATCTTTCAATGAGGTATGTATAATATGCCCAAGGTACTTGTACTGGTCTACAAATTTTGTAATGATATACTTTTGGGAATTTGAGTTTCGAAAAACACTTAGGAATGAAAGACATACAAACTGATTTTTTAGAATTGTAAATTAGATCGAGATCAGCTGCTTCTAATTCACAAATACGCAATAAGATCTGGAGACCTCTAATAGTAGGGGCTATCAAGCATAAATCATCTGCGTAGCAAAGATGATTTATAATAGCATTACTCAGGGAACATCCAAATTTATCTTGACCTAGTCGTTTACTAAGATCGTCTAAGTAAATGTTGAACAAGAAGGGGGAAAGAATCCCCCCTTGTCTTACCCTGTTACCTACTGTGAATTTATAGGAAAAGGACTGTCTCCATCTAACACAAAATTGCTGGATTCCAAATCAGCAATGCAACAGATGTACGATTGCAACCGGAACATCACGTGATATCAGTTTACGCAGGAGTGTGGTGTGGTTGACTCTATCGAAAGCCTTACTAGTGTCCAGGAAACACACGAAGACTGGGGTATTATGATCTACATAAAGGCGTAACATTTCTTTGAGTGCAAATATACAGCTGTCAGTTGAGTGTTTTCGTTTGAAGCCGAACTGACAGTCGGTTGTATTCAAATTATTTAGACAGCGATTTAGAATTACTTTCTCTAGCAGTTTTGACAATATTGTTGCTAATGCGACTGGCCGGTAATTATCCTTATCAGAGATGTTGCCTATCTTATTCTTAACTAACGGGATTAGAACTACATCTGCCATGTCGCATGGAATGTAACCATGTGTGATGATTGCGTTTACCAGTGTCACCAGTAGTGGAATCAAAGACTGGTCACAGTGTTTCAAATGCTCAGCACACAATAAGTCTGAGCCACCAGCCTTGCCGGACTCGAGCTGCTGAATGCAGTTAGAAATTTTGTTTGACTCAACGTACAGATATTGTTCAACTAGGGTAGATTGTAGGTCTTGTAAAATACCATCTTTATGTTGACTAGTAGGCACAGAATTTAAAACACCTTCAAAGTGTTCCCCCCCCCCCCCCCCCCCCACACATCTGGGCTATTGCGGATTCACCAGAGACCCCTCCCACAATATCTGCGAGTTTGGGGGTTTTACCACGCGATACGGCTTTCCAGAATCTAATGTAATCATTATTTTTAAGTTTTCTGGCAAGAGAGTCTGATTCCAGAGATTTTTCTTGTTTCTCACATAAACGAAGGGCGTATTTAAATTCTGACATAATGCCGGCATCCGGATGGCCATCCGTCGTTTTATGTTTAAGGCCTTGTATGCTACCGAATAGCAAGGGTGGTGGTGTATTTCGTCCCTTGAGTGGAAGAAGACTTTATAATGTAAAAGCATTGCAAAGCCTTCTTGCACTCAAGAGAGAAATTTATCAATTTTATTAACTTTGTGTAAACTATCAGACATAAACCATTTAATTTTAATTTTTATGTGTACCCATACTATGTATGGTACACATAATGCCGGCATCCGGGGTGGCCATCAGCCGTTCATCCATCCTTTGTCCATCCATCCGCCTGTCCGTCCGTCCGACCATCCGTCTGTCTGTCTGTCTGGCATCTGTATCCATTTCTTTGTCATTCAGTAACTTGAAAAATATTGCTTGGATTGTCAAGTTACTTTATATTTGTATTCAGGTTACTGATGTGCCGAGCTGTATAGTTTTTGGTGTAAATCTGATAATTTGATCCTGAGATATTGACTCTTTATCCTTCAAATTGAGAATTCTTCCAATCCCTTTGGCATGAGATAACTCAAAAAATATCAATCCAATTGTCATGTGACTTTATATATATCTTCAGGTTACTGATGTTCCAAGCTGTATAGTTTTTGGTGTAAATCTGTTATTTTGATCCCTAGATATTAACCCTTTATCCTTCAAATTGAAAATTCCTCCAATCCCTTTTGCATTTGATAACTTGAAAAATATTGCTTGGATTGTCAAGTTACTTTATATTTGTGTTCAGGTTACTGATGTGCCAAGCTGTATAGTTTTTGGTGTAAATCTGATAATTTGATCCTGAGATATTAACTCCTTATCCTTCAAATTGAGAATTCTTCCAATCCCTTTTGCATGAGATAACTTGAAAAATATTGCTTGGATTGTCAAGTTACTTTATATTTGTGTTCAGGTTACTGCTGTGCCGAGCTGTATAGTTTTTGGTGTAAATCTGTTATTTTGATCCTGAGATATTGACCCTTTGACCTTCAAATTGAAAATTCCTCCAATCCCTTTAGCATTCGATGACTTGAAAAACATTGCTTGGATTGTCAAGTTACTTTATATTTGTGTTCAGGTTACTGATGTGCCAAGCTGTATAGTTTTTGGTGTAAATCTGATAATTTAATCCTGAGATATTAACCCTTTATTCTTCAAATTGAAAATTCCTCCAATCCCTTTGGCATTCGATAACTTGAAAAATATTGCTTGGATTGTCAAGTTACTTTATATTTGTGTTCAGGTTACTGATGTACCGAGCTGTACAGTTTTTGGTGTAAATCTGTTATTTTGATCCTGAGATATTAACCCTTTATCCTTCAAATTGAAAATTCCTCCAATCCCTTTGGCATTCGATAACTTGAAAAATATTGCTTGGATTGTCAAGTTACTTTATATTTGTGTTCAGGTTACTGATGTACCGAGCTGTACAGTTTTTGGTGTAAATCTGTTATTTTGATCCTGAGATATTAACCCTTTATCCATCAAATTAGACACTCCTCCAATCCATTTCTATATGTACCCATACCATGTATGGTGTACATAATGTCGGCATCCGTGGTGGCCCTCCGTCAAACAGCTTTCTACTAGTTGCGCATATGGGTACACATCTGACGATTTCATCGGCCTATTTTTGTAAGTATGGTTATAAAAAGAGAGCATGCAGCAGCCAAAAGGACCATGCGGAGGACCTGACAAATAGATTTTTAACCTTTTTAGGCCTAAACTTGAGTTTGTTCTTGTGTTGTAGTCATGGTCTAACCATGTTTGCTGTAAATGTCTGTAAATACCAATAAATAAATTACTAGAGGTAAGTTGGAGGACCAGGAGACTGGAAGATTGAAAATGACTTGTGTGACTTGAGATCTGTTTGAATCAAGATCAAACCCTTATTAATCAACCTTAACCAACATATATATTTTTATACTGTACCAATGACCCAGACTTAGCTGGTGCTAACTCTTATATTCTAGGGCCAAACACAAATTTTGCCCCCCCCCCCCCTCCCCCCAATCCCCAAAATTTGTATCAAAATCCAAAAAATAGATGTCCTTTCTGGTCCTCCATACTTTTATCCACTGTGCATGTGCAGTGTCAAGGAAGTCCAAAATTGGAGCCAAATCCTCATTCTTTGTTTGGCCCTTCAATCAGTAACATCACACTGATATCTGTGCTTATAATCTCAGTTTAAATGATGCCAGACACATAATCATGAGAGAAATGGTGGATCTAAGGATGAAATAAAAGGATGAGAGGAAGGAACAGTGGAAGGATGTGTTCAGGGCTGTAACTTATAATTTTTATGCAAAATTATTTCATGTTCCCTAATTTCGGGGCATGGGCCTGATATTTTCATTCTTGCTATGAAATTTCCATTGTTTGTTCAGTGTTTCCTCTCTCCCTTCCTTAATACCCCCCTTGCTATTCTCCCATGCTTTTGGCTTTATTTTTGTAATTATTTTACAATGAAATTTCTTGGGAGTTTTGGCTTGGTAACAGAATGATTATTCTGTTTTTCCCCATGGTTACGTCCTCACCCTAAGGTGGTTAGGTGTTTCAATCATGCATCTACCATCCGATGTACTGCAGTTTCTTCTCAGGAAGCCTCTGTTTTACATCGGATAGTGTTAAAATTGGTTACTGATTTCGGGCCATATTTTCAGTGCCTGGAGTCTTGTTTCCAGTTTTATTCACTTTTGTTTACATTGACAACGGTTACTTCAGACAGTGATTCCTTGTCATCTATTTAGTTCTACTCATAGCCAGATACATAATATTGTCCGTAAGTGTAACATTAATTTTTATACCCCCCACAAACAAAGTTTGGGGGGGTATATAGGAATCACCCTGTCCGTCCATCTGTCCGTCCGTCTGTCCATTCTTATAAGCGCAACTCCTCCTAAACCGTGTGAAGAATTTTCATGAAACTTTACACAATGGAAAAACTCCATATGAAGATGTGCATGAAGCAATATAATTCCGTTCTGACATTTCCAAGGGGAGATAATCTAACTTATACGTCTGTCCATCCTTATAAGCACAACTTCTCCTAAACCGTTGAAGAATTTTCTTGAAACGTTACACAATGGAAGAACTCCATATGAAGATGTGCATGAAGCAATATAATTCCGTTCTGACATTTCCAAGGGGAGATAATCTAACTTATATGTCTGTCCATCCTTATAAGCACAACTCCTCCTAAACCGTTTGAAGAATTTTCATGAAACTTTACACAATGGAAGAACTCCATATGAAGATGTGCATGAAGCAATATAATTCCGTTCTGACATTTCCAAGGGGAGATAATCTAACTTATACGTCTGTCCATCCTTATAAACGCAACTCCTCCTAAACCGTTTGAAGAATTTTCATGAAACTTTACACAATGGAAGAACTCCATATGAAGATGTGCATGAAGCAATATAATTCCGTTCTGACATTTCCAAGGGGAGATAATCTAACTTATTCATTTCAGGCACAGTGGGTATCACTTTGTGAGCTTGCTCACAGTACCTCTAGTTAGACATGTTTTAAAATTTTTGTCCACACTTAGGCTTTTTTGGGATCCATTTGGGCTCATCGTTCCCATTGGGAACTTGGGCTCAACTTGAACATTTTTTTCTTTCGAATTATTTTTCGAAATGTTTGTAATGGATTATATTATTATCATGTATCTTGTTTTCAAGGGTTGGTGCGAGTATGATGACTGTTTAACTTTTTTCAAAATGAAAGAAGTTTGTTCAAATTGTAATTCGAGTAAGTCTTCCTCTGATTCTCATGCTCAGTGTATTATTTGTAGTCAGTGTACTCACACTAATTCTTGCTCTGTGTGTGCCAATTGGAATGACAATCGTTGAAGACGTGTGTCACGGTATATTGTTAGTGGTGAGAGGTCCATGCCGGTCCTCTCGCCACAGGATCACTCTAGTTTTACAGTCTCTTTTTCAGAGGAACAAGAACGGGGATGTTTCCATGATGTCTTCACGAAGTGTGCCTCCGTCGTTGCAGACAAATGAAATTCGGCAAATGCCTAAGAGGTCCCACGTAGGATTGACAGCATTGTTGCCTGCTAGCTCGCCTGGTGAAGCAATCATTCACAAAATGGTTGTGACGCCAGGTTCGTGCATTACGGCCCAGGAAAGGAGATCTGGTGTTGCGAGCACTATAAACATGGATCATGCACACCCGGCGACGACGGATCCGAGGATGGAACTGAGGAAGCCAATCAGTCCAGTATCTAGCTCGTCCAGGTCTGCCCAGACCACGAGCGAGAGAGGCCCCTCTCTCTTACAACAACATCTGGGACCAGATGTTGTTGTACGTAATGTTCGTCAGTCAGAGCATACGTCCACTCCTCGGGATGCTCTGTCGTATAAACAGTCCGGCACGACTAGTCTGTTGGCTTCTCATCCTCACGGCAATACACACGACCGCAACTTGGCTACGTGACTTCTGATATCCAGCCTGCTTCACCGACCAGGGATTCCATGTCGATCAGGTCACGCCATCCGGTAGCCAAGGACACGAGGACATTTGCATAAAAGAAGTATGCAGGAATTAACGTCCCAGGAGCTCCCAGCGGCTAAATCACATAAGACCGCGGCTCCACTGGCCTCCATGACGAACTTGCTATCACAGATAGCTCAACTCATTGCAGCATCCCAGCAGCCATCAGAAACTTTTTCGGAACAGGAACAGTCTGAGGAAGCTGGGTCGGTTCGCTCCCCTGCAGAGTAAGAAAGGGACGACCGAGAATCTCATATGGTCCAGTCGGATGGCGAAAGGGAATCAGTGGAGCTGGAATTTTCCCTTTCCAAACAACATAAGGTGGCCATGGATTTCATCCGGCAACACCTTCCAGAAGTTCTTCCTCCGGACCAAAATGCTGCATTACCGGATAAGAGACTGATAGCGTCACTGGACACAGAATTTTTCAGCCGGAATAGGGACACTGTCCCTGAGTTTCTGACCCAGTCCAGAAATGTCACACAGACATTTGAACTTTTGAATGACGCTATATTCAAGCTAGCCTCTAAGACTGGCAAATCCGGTTTCTTATCGCCTAGCGCTATACAGCTGCCTTTCATCAATACAAGAAATAGTTTTTAAATGGCAGGACATGGCATTCCGAGAGTTCCTCTGCGTTTGGACGACCAGGCAGAAGACTTGGAGTTGTCATTGCCGGCGTCCATGTCTATTAATTCCAGTATACTGGAGATGACAATCTCGTCTAATAGAATTAATTTATACGCATTATCTTACGCAGATCACCTTACCAGAGCGTTATCATTACGTCTCGAAGGGAAAGAATTCCAGGATGTTCAAACTTCCTTAAGAGTTCTTTCGAGAGCTATAGCATATTCTACGTATAACTCCGCCCTTTCAGTGGCAAATCTGGAGTTAGTCAGATGTGATGCTGCCCTGGCTGCATCCACTAGAGTGGATGGTAAGGTGAAAAACTCTCTTCGAGTTGCTCCGGTCTCCGAAGAGCTTCTCTTCAACTGAAAGCTTCCTATTACCTATGATCAGATTACTAAGAAAGCTTCGGATTCTCTACTTTTTAAATCTGCTTCAAAAAAGTCGGACTCAGCAGAGAGGAGTAAGGCAGGTACTTCGGGGGCGAATATGTCCAAGGGCAGTTCCTATAGAGGATCTAAGAAAGCCTCTACGTCTTACTCCAGAGACCGTCAGAGTAGCGACTCATGTAGGCGCCGGTATGCTGGCCGAGATAACCGGTCAGATGCCCCTAGGCCTACTGGACGAGGTGCGGGTCGTGGAGGATGTGGTTTCTCCTCCCGCAACCCTCACAGGGCCAGGAGGTGATGGTTTAAACTGCTATTGCGTTCCAGTGGGCGGAAGGCTGTCAAGATTCTTAACCAATTGGTTGTCAGTTACGGACGACCCATGGGTGCAAGGGGTGATTTTTGAAGGTCTTAAACTGCCCTTCAAGGAAAAACCTCCGGTACTCGAAGTCCACGTTGGACTTGGCTTCCGTCAAATGTTCAGAAGAGAGAATCGCTTCTATCAGAAGTTCAATCTCTTCTGGACAAGAATGCTATAGAGGTCGTAGAAAACCAGGAATCTCCAGGTTTCTACAGTCACCTGTTTCTGGTTCCTACAGTCACCTGTTTCTGGTTCCAAAACCAGACGGCTCGTTTTGTCCAGTCATAGATCTGAGCTGGATAAACAAGCTGATCGTGGCTCCGAAATTTTATATGGAGACCATCCGATCGGTCAGAGCGAGCATTCGAGTGAATGATTATGCTGCGAGCATAGATCTCAAAGATGCGTACTTTCACGTCATGGTACATCCAGCGTTCAGAAAGTATCTTCGCTTCGCTGTCCTAGGAGTCGTTTATCAGTTCCGAGCGATGTGCTTCGGTCTGAATCTAGCGCCCTGGGCATTCACTCGAATAATGAACTCAGTAATGACTCATTTCCAAGCTCATTCGTCTGTAGTAACGTCGGCCTACTTGGACGACATTCTTCAGAGGTATGGCAGTGAGTTAATGCTTCAGTACGATGTTCAGTGTCTGCTTCAACTGCTCCGACGTCTCGGTTTCATAGTAAACGAATAGAAGTCAGATCTAGTGCCATCCAAGTCATTCACCCACCTGGGAATGAGCTTCGAGATGCACAACAATCTCGTTCGTCTGCCGTTAACCAGAGCGAAATTAGTCAGTTGTTACACTCGATTTTGACTTCACTCAGATGTAGTAACATCGAGAGAATTCATGAGACTGACAGGTTTGTGTGGAGCCGCCGCGGATCTTATTCCGCACTCGTCCACTCCAGATATTTTTTACTCAGAATTGGAGCATGAAGACTCATTTGCTTGAAACGAACATCGTCTTGTCGAATCAAGTGAAACAAGAGATTCAGACTTGGGCAGATATTCAGTGGTTAACTCAAGGAGTACCACTGCAGCTGCTGGATCCCAGTTTTACAATAATGACGGATGCAAGTCAAACAGTTTGGGGCGCAGCTCTGAGCCCAACAGATTCAGGGTGCCATGGTCTTTGGGATCCGCAGTTCCTAAACAAGCACATAAACATCAAAGAGATGATGTCAATTTGGCTTGCGCTACGTCAGTGGATGAACATTCTTCAGAATTCACATTTTCAAATTCTGTCCAACAATTCGACAGTAGTAGCGTATATTCGGAACCAGGGAGGCACTCATTCCATTCCGTTGTTCAATTTAATGGAAAAGATCCTTCTGTTTGTTCTAGAGCATCAAATTATCCTATCGGTCCGTCATATACCGGGTCGTCTGAACGTTCTAGTGGACTCCCTTTCTCAGAAAGGTTGCATGTTGCTGTCAGAATGGACTCTCAACAAACGAGTATTCAGTCAGATTTGCTACCAATGGGATCGTCCAATGATAGACTTATTTGCGACACATCTCAACAATCAGTTGCAGACGTATGTGTCGCCATGCCCAGATCCTCGAGCGTTTGCAGTAGACACCCTCTCGATCTCTTGGGACGGAATGATAGGATACACGTATCCTCCAGTTCCGTTGATTCAGCAGATATTGCTAAAAATCAAGCAATCTCACTGCAAGATTCTGTTAGTAGCATCTCTGTCACCCCAAAGACCATGGATAAATCTACTCAGGTGTCTGTTGTGGGACATTCCGCCGAAGCTTCCTCAACAGGAGGACCTTCTTTCGCAGGGGAAATCACGCACACTGCATCACAACCCGCAAGGTCTCAATCTTCACGTATTTCCGTTGTGCGGTCCTTCTTGCACGGCAAGCATTTTACAGGACGAGCAGTGGATGCAATTTCTAACTGTAGGAGGACCTCCTCTTCGTTAAATTATGCTGCTAAGTGGAAGGTTTTCTATCGGTGGTGTAGGGATCATTCTATTGATATTTATGATCCCTCCATTCCAGACATTGCTAATTTTCTGGTCTACTTGTTTGACGAGATCAAACTGCAGCCAATAACCATTAAGGATTATAGGTCTATGCTATCGGATACCTATGCTCATCATAGCTTACAGATTGGATCTAATGTCTCTTTATCTAAGTTAGTGAAAAACTTTTCGATAAATAGACCTAGAACCCTTAGGTTAATTCCTAAGTGGAATTTAGCTTGGATTCTTCTGAAGCTAAAAGAAGCGCCATTTGAGCCTCTTGATACAGTGGACTTCAAATTCTTATCTTATAAGACAGCTTTTCTCTTAGCCTTCTCTTCTGCCAGAAGAGTTAGCTTCATGCACTATCGGTTGATGATTCTCACTATCGTAGTGTTGGTAATACTATTACTTTAACTACTAATGTTGGATTTTTGGCTAAGAATCAGGCTCCTAATAAGTATCCTGAACCTATTGTTTTTAAGGCTCTTCCATCTTCAGACGGTCATAGGCCTTTGCTCTGTCCAGTTAGAGCCATGCGTATTTACAAACGTAGATCTGAGTTTATCAGAAAGGGACGTAAGCGTTTCTTTCTGTCTCTGCTGCCTAATAGAAAGGACATTACAGTCCATTCTATTGCAAGGTGGATTCAATTAACTATCCGTACTGCTTATGAAAAATTATCTTCAACTCAGCAGTCTGTGCTTAAGATTTCGGCGCATGAAGTAAGAGCGCTGTCTACATCTTGGGCTTATGCTAATAGTGTTGCTATCATGGATTTGATGAAGGCTGCATATTGGTCTCAGCCTTCCACGTTCACAAATTTTTATCTTAGAAATATTGAGTCCATTTCTGGCGACCTGCGTTGTTTAGGTCTCTTATCTGTTGCTTAGAATGTCGTCCACTAAACAGTTGCAACTATAGTTATGCAGGCTTTCTGTTCCGGTAGTGACTCTGTCCTGCTGCCCTCTTAGTTCTGGGGTATTTGACCCAGAGCAAGTGGAGGGGGGGGGGGGAGATGGTGTTCCCTTATATCACCTGCTTTATAGTGAAAAGCAAGGGAATACCTCCTCTGGAGTCAGAAATTCCGAGTCGGTGCCGGGCTCGTTTTAAAGTGTAAAGTAAAGCTAATGTCTATCTCATTTATGTAATATTTTTAAAGTGTAGCTCGGTGTGAAGCATTTGTATATGTCACATGTCATATGAGCACTAATATACAATCCTTGAACACTTTTAAATGATTATAAAGAGTCTCATTCTCTGGACTATCTTTATTTATTGGCTTTCCTTTAAAAAGATTAGTATAATGGGTTATACTGGATGTTTGATGTTATTGGCTCGATTACGGAATGATATTGTGTCTTTCTTTTTTGGTATAAACTAGAAAGATACATGTAAAGCCTGTTCTCCTCTTCTCCTGGAGGGGATAATTCTGTTTACATGTAATTGAGTCTATTGGATTTTCCTTTATGTCCTAGGCCCTGCAGCCTTTATTCTATTCAGCTAAGTCTGGGTCATTGGTACAGTATAAAAATGTTAAAAAATTTATAGTAATTTATATATTTTTTATACTTACCAATGACCCAGACGGGGATGGCCCTCCCATGAGTTGGGAACTCATACCTCCCCACTGGTTACATAACACTTACCAGGCACTGGTTGTAAGAATGAGGATTTGGCTCCAATTTCGAACTTCCTTGACACTGCACATGCGCAGTGGATAAAAGTATGGAGGACCACATAGGACATCTAATTTTTGTATTTTGATGCAAATTTTGGGGGGACAAAATTTGTGTTTGGCCCTAGAATATTAGAGTTAGCACCAGCTAAGTCTGGGTCATTGGTAAGTATAAAAAATATATAAATTACTATAAATTTTTTAATTTCTCAGATATTTGAAATATTGATAATTTTTTCTTTATTATTATTTCAGACAGACAGTCATTTGAGGCATTATTTACCAATTATTCAAGACAAGCCAGTTTATCCAATAATTTATGACAGCAATGGTGTGGTTTTATCGATGCCACCCATTATCAATGGTCAGTATAAAATTTTGTTACATATTGGAGTTCTCACTCAGCCTTAGCTGATGGGTTCTGTTTACAGTGGTTGGTGTCAGTCTCACATGAATGATACTTTGTTGTTATCGACTGTTATTTTATGGTAATTTCTAACTGTTATAAACCAGGGGTGGTGCCAGGATTTCTCCGAAATATGCACTATGATTAATACTGAAATGGTTTACCTGATAATCAGGTTTGAAATCAATTACCTACCTAACCGATTAGAAAAACCGTCAACCGGCTATCCAAAATATTGATTCTGATCATCATTCCATGTTAGTAGTAAATTTGCCCCTTCTCCTTTGTGATAGATTACACATCGAAGCTGTGTTGTATATATTGAGAAATAATCGACTTCGGCATTCAAGACTTCATTAATGATCGGCAGTTTCCGTGAGTAATGAGTAATTGCAGAAACTATTCCGTAGGGTGTATACAAACGAATGTTGTTGAGTACTCGACAACGTTCGTTTGTATACACACTACGGAATAGTTTGAGAATACTGCTTTCCAATTCCTATAGTTTTGATCCCATATTCGGTGATATAATAGCCATGTATAAACAGATTTTATCCAGTTTTTGCTCTTGGTTAGTCAGTTACGAAAATGAGCCAACCATTTAAGCTCTAACTGTGATACCGGATAGATGGTGGTGGGGGTTGGGGGGGAGAGGTATAGAGAGTCCCCAGAACCCCCGGGCCAATCATGGTTCAGCCCAGTGAGAGAAATTTTTGTTTTTTGTTTTAGTTGGGAAAGAGGCACAATATCTGTGTCTCTAGAGGATTTGGTAGAGTCAAAATGACACACCAAAAGAATTGTGGCTTGTGGAACTAGGGTATCAAAAACAGGTGCCATGGCGCTCCACCATGACTCCTGTTTTGGATACCCTTTGATTACTCGAGTACATTTACAATCCAACACGCGAAACAAAAAAAACAACTGAAGTCGAATTGTAATACAGTGGAACCCTGTTAATTGAATAGCCACTTAATGAAAATTATTCAGTTATCAGGAGTATTCAATTAACATGGATTGTGTCACTTTTCTGTTTTCTAGAGATAAACTTTGCATTTATTCTATTATATCTTGTTTAACAGAGCTTCTAGAGCGCTGTCAAAAAGATAAAATGGATTACTAGATTAAATGCCTATATTGAATGTACTGAGGCCAAATAGGTCTATAACCAAAGGAAAACTGGAGAAAGTCAGGGTAATTTCTTGACAAGTTGTAAGATTTTTAGCTGCGACAAGCAGCTCTATATGTGGCAATGTCGGTCTGTCTGTCGGTCGGTCTGTCACCAACTAGTTTAGAAAACACCATAACTCCTAAAATACTTGATGGAATGACACCATACTTGGTATGCAAGTGTATCTTCATGATGTCTACACCCTCTCAACAGTGCATGTCATTCGGATAATTTCTGTCACATTTATGGTCTTGTCTCCAACGAGTTTTTTTGTCACCAACAAGTTTTTTTGTCACCATCGAGTTTTAAAACATCATTAGCATTGCACGAATCCTCGCAGCTTCGGCACTGTGACAGTGCATCTTGTTTATTCAATTAACATGAGTTTACTCTATAACCTATATTCAGTTAACAGGTCAAATTTGTACTGGAGGTATGGTAAGTGGTTTTGTGTTGGGAAATTATATTCAGTTGACAGGGTTATTTAGTTAAGAGATATCCAATTAAGTGGGCTCCACTGTAATTGTAAGTGACAGTGAGTAAATTTTGAAACTTAATGTGGTTTACTTCTAAACATAATGAATGAAGTGTTGTCATGTATTTAAAGAGACCTTGCACAATTTAAAATAGAATTCCCTTGTAGTTCCTGCAAACCTCACACCTACCCCTTGGGTGACATTATGAATTGAATTGAATTTGGTTTGAAATATCATTGGCTGATGGAAGAAGCATACTTGGATCTGTTGGATTATTTTTTCTAACCCTATACAATTTTATTTGTATTAAAGGAATTTCCTCACATGCCGTTCAGTTGGGAGAATAACATATGGAATCCCATTATTTTGGCAGTTGAATCTGGTTCAGTGGGGCTTCTAATAACCCTTTTCGAGAAGTCATGATTATGAATTTTGTTGACTGAATTGTAGATAAAAGTGTTATGTGCTCTTCATGCTTGTATAAAATATTTTTATCGCAATGCAACCAAGCCTGAAAATAAGCATACTGTCATCTGCAGAATGAAGCCCCCAGAGTGTGAGCAGGATAGCATTACTAAATTTACCCTCTGTGAATCTCAATCTGAATCAAGGTCGCATGCCTAAACAGAACGAGGTACACAGATGATAAATTGGGCAGTTTTAGCCCACCGTTCAGGATAGCAGATGCAAATTCACCCTCAGGGGACCTCATTCTACAAATGACAGATTGCTTATTTTCAGGCTTGGATGCAACTCCTTTTCAGGGATGCACAGCTGCTCATTGCACAAACATGATTCTTAGTCCCCAACAACAGGTCAATGAAAGATTCTGTACCAGCACAATGTGTACATTATAAGTTATTGTGTTGAATTGACAGTAACATTGTCTGAGGTTTGGAGCTTTGGGTTTATGTTCAACCAGGATGCAGAGTTGAACATACGCTCCGAACTGCAAACCTCAGACCATGCTACCACCAATTCATCACAATAAAGTATATTTTCTAATAAGACCTAACCCATAGCCAAAAATGTGAAATGATCATGGCAACCTTTAATGCTAAAAGTTTAGTAAATAAACTTCTCTTGTACCCATGGTGTCACTGGACAAATAATCAATGAATCAGCTTAACCCTTTACCCAACGAATCGCCTGCATCCGCCCGCGTAATATGCAAATTCTGCAGCTGAAAAAATATTATTTTTCAAAGAATTTGAACAAAACCATATCATGTGACCCCTCTTTGGAACGAGCTCGTCGAACTCGTTCCAAAGAGGGGTCACATGATATGGTTTTGTTGAAATTTTTTTTAAATTTTAAAAATTATATTTAAAATAATAAATTTTGAAATCGTCTGCGTTGGGTAAAGGGTTGAGGTCGAGGTCACTCCATCTCGGTTCAAATCGTAAACTGATGTATAATTTACACAACACTTCATTTGGAACATTGTCTGCTGCACATGTGAAAAATCTAGAAAAATGAAGCGGTTTGTAAGTTACTCCATTGATGAAATAATTGAGAAACGGGCAATCTCATTTCAGATATTTCTTGTGGTGATGCCAAATAGTAACATATACTACTGGAGCCTTACACATAGAAAAAAACTATGCGAGCTCTCGTTCAATCAGAGGGCGTGGATTTTAGTCTTATTGGAGCATAACGCATTTATTAATGTAATTTTGTACATTCCAGGAGGCCATAGTAAAATAAGCACAGATACAAAAAATGTCTTCATTGAATGTACAGCAACAGACTTTACAAAGGCTAAAATTGTACTTGATACACTTGTCACAATGTTCTCTGAGTACTGCACACAACAGTTCACGTAAGTACAATTATATTTTTATGTGTCAGCATTGCAGCAATTCATTTGATTAGTAAGCCCAATTGAGCATGCATATATGTTCCCATTAAAGTTTTAGTGTTCCCAATTTATGCAGATGATGTATCAAGCAGTTTTAACAAAATGGAATTGAAAAACATTCAATTTAATAAAATGTCATCCACCTACATAGTGATCTGGCTGAAAGTATGAGTTGAAAAATTATAATTAAATTTAATAGGGTCCTGGGAATCACACATTTTCAAGTTGAATCGAATCTCGAAACGAATCATGTCTGTTATTTGAAATCGAACCTCAAATCAAACCAGAGACGTCTTGAAGATGACCGATGAGGGGTGGGGGTATTGTATACATGATTTGTTCAGACCATGATGGCTCATGTCCCGACTAATAAAATGATTTAACCCTTTACCCAACAAATCGGCTGCATCCACCCTCGTAATATGCAAATTCAGCAGTTGAAAAAGTATTATTTTTCAAAACATTTCAACAAAACCATATCATGTGACCCCTCATTGGAACGAGATCATTGAGCTTGTTCCAACGACGGGTAACATGATATGGTTTTGTTGAAATTTCTTGAAAAATTGATATTCAAAATAATAAATTTTTATATCGTCTGTGTTGGGTAAAGGGTTAAAGTACATCATCAAGACATGCTTTCATCAAAGGCATACCTTGATGATGTAATATTACCCTGTGAGGATTGTAGTTCATCATTGACATTGCTTCTAAACTTTAAATTTGCATTTAACAGTGGTAGGGACCAGTGATATTGAAATTAACTTGGCTGGTGGCATGAGTGCAGATGTTATTTATCTCAATGTACCTGAAGTTACACTTATTTCAACATTATTTATGTACGATTTCCATCCAAACTATCCTGTTTTTATGCCCACTGACTTTGTCGGGTGGCATATAGTGATTTAAGTGTGCATGTGTCTGTCCGTGTGTCGGAGCCTACAACTCGAAAACTGTTAGGGCCACAGTCATCAAACTTCACACAATTATAAAGGACCATTGGAGGATGTGTCACACACCTTTAAGGTCAACGTCACATTTCAAGGTCACGCTAAAAATCGGTCAATATTCGTGTCTCAGCCAAAACTCAGAAACGAATCATAGTACAATTGTTAAACTTTTTACAAATGTTAAGGTCAGTCAGAAGGTGTGTCACATATAACAGTTTCTGCCGCATCTGCAAGGTGAAGGTCGTGGGTGGGGGGGGGGGAGGGGGAGGCATGTGTTACCTTAGTAATATTCTTCTTGTTTTTCGACAATGAAGCTGACTGATACCAAGCTATATTCCTATGAAAAAAATTCAAGAGAAAACGAATCGAGCAGCCGATTTAGAATCAAACCGAATGACAACTTAAGATTCAAAATCGAATCGAATCTCAAAGCTTCGCAGGTCCCTAAATTTAAGTAAGTGAGTTAAAAATTATAATTAAATTTAAGTAACACTTTTTTCAGCAGTCCAGATCCCCAATCATAAAATGATTTGCTATTCTGTGATCATCAAATAGTCCCTTCATAAAATTTATAGATATTTCGTCCTCCGAAGTTACTTGTATGTTTTGCATCCCATAAATACATGTTATTGTGTGTCTGAGTTGCCAACAGATCACAATATCATTCCGCTTTAGCTTTGTTGCATTCCTCATGCAGTATCGACACAGCCATGTGCTGATTTCGCTGATTGCACTAAAGAAATCTATCTGGCACTAAAAAGCTCCTAATTAGGCCCTACAAAGTAGATCTTCTGTTTCTCAGGCCATTTTTTTTTTAAATTGCATGTGGGGAGGCGATTTTTAATTTAATATTTTATTTTTGTAATTATTTCCATGAAAAATTCTTGTTCTTGGTTTGTTTTATGTTTTAGGCCTCATAACCTACAGAATAGCATGGGTGGAAGTGTATTTCGTCCCTTGAATGCAAGAAAGCTTTGCAATGCTAAAGCATTGCAAAACCTTGTTGCACTCGAGTGACAAATTTATCAATTTTATTAACTTAGGTAAAATATCAGACATATATAAACCATTTAATTTTTATTTTACTGAAGTTTGCATTGGTTATAAAAAGGGAGTATGCAGCAGCCAAAAGGCAGGAGGGCCCAAGAAGCAGATTTTTAACTTTGTTAGGCCTTATCTAAATTTTTGTTACCCACAATTTTCTTGTTGGTAAGAGGAAAAGTCACTGCAGGAGTGAATAGCACCTTAAACACCAATAAACAAATAAATATAATATTGGAACAACCTTGTTGAGCTTGTTCCAGTAATTTATTAGGCCTAAAACAGTTAAAAATCTGTTTCTCAGACCCTCCCACATGGTCCTTTTGACTGCTGCATGCTCTCTCATGCAAACTTAAAAAATAATGAGTGCAAAGCTTTCTTGCACTCAAGGTATGAAATACACCAACATCCATGCCATTCTGTAGATTATGAAGCCTAAAACAAAACAAAACAAGAACATTTACTTTTGATGGCAAAGAAATAATTGCAAAATTAAAAAATAAAACACCACCCGTCCATATGTGAATTTTACAAAAATGGCCTTAGAAACAGAAGAGCTACTTTGTGGAGCCATAACAGCTGTGTTTTTGAGGTACAAAATGAAACTTTTTACTTATTCAAGGAATATTTTTCAAGTGTGATGTGATATTCATGCTAGATAACTGCCTAAGCCTAACAGTTGTCTTTGTTTTGGCACAGAAATATCCAGGCTTGCGAATAGTTTGCCCAAACAGTTTCTGCACAGCGCGAATACTGATGCCTGATTCATTGTTCCTGTAATTCCATTACAGACAAACAGGGGGTAAATGAAACAATCATTACCCAGACATTTTGTGCCATCCTTGGTAACAAGTTTTGTGTAGGTGAGATAATGGAAGGTGCTTAATCAGTTGAAGGCTAGAAGTCTCTATTGTGGCTCTACTTTAAAGTGTTGAAAGCCAGTTTTGTGGCTTTCCATTGCATGTATTACAAGTAGAAAAAATAAGGTTTGTATAAAATTGTCTTGTTACAATTTATTGGAGAGGGCCACTAGCATCTTTCCAATACATTGCTACAAAACAATTAATTATACCCCCACAAAACGAAGTTTACGGCGGTTATATAGGAGTCAACTTGTCCGTTGGTCTGTCGTCCGTCCGCTGCAACTTGTGAAGCGAATGTGAACTACTTCCACAGTTTTAGTTGCATTTTCATGAAACTTCACAAAAATGATCAACATGTTGAGGGAACGTGAGTGACATAATTTTTTTCCAGATCAGCTTCAAGATGGCTAACTGGTGGCCATATTGGATTTTGCACAATACTTGTGGAGTGAACTACTACAGTTTTTGCTGCATTTTCATGGAACTCAAAATAAATTGATCGACATGATGAGGAGCAGAGCGTGACAATAAATTTTTTCCTGATTGGATTCAAGATGGCCAGCTGGTGGTCATATTGGATTTTGCAAAATACATGTGGAGTGAACTACTTCCACAGTTTTTGCTGCATTTTCATGAAACTCAATATAAATGATCGACACAATGAGGAACAGTGCATGACATAATTATTTTTCCGATCAAATTCAAGAAGGCCGACTGGTGGCCATATTAGATTTTTTTTTAACTTACAAAAATTGAATGCCCCGTTTTCAGTCACCCACACTAGGCGGTATGCCACGGTGGGGGTATACCAGACGACAGACCATCTCTAGTTATGAACAGAATCTTGTAAAACTATGGCTCCCCTCCATAGCAGCATGGTAGCTTTAACAGAAATACTTACTTTACAAACTGTCTGAGAAATAATTTGGTACTCCACCAGTTGAAAGTGCTTACATTCTGAAAACTGGAACTCCAAGTGCTTGAAAGGGCTTGAAAAATGGATTTTCTTGAAGAAAGACCTGGAAAGTCCATGAAAAATACATTTCACATAATGGCTTATTTCGATTGGTGAAAATGTGTATTTATAACAGGCTTGCAAATTCACAGAAATGATTGTTCCGTTTCCAAGTGGGTTCCATTTAGAGTTGCACGGTATTGGGATAAAAGTATACCGCGGTTTCAAAGAGAATATACCGTGGTATACCGAATTATTGAATAATTTGATTCAACCATCAAAGAGACAGAGGAATGCGGTTCTGTTGTGGTTATTAGTGTTCAAATAATTTGATAAATTATGTTCTTATTTTTTTACAAATAAACAGTTGAGACTTGCATATTTATTATCAATAAAACACTAAATAACTTTTGTGGAATAAAATTGGGTTTAATTGTTTGTGTAACATCCAAAGATTGGTAGAGGTGCAGGCTGCAAGCCGAGAGGTCCTCGGTTCGAATCCCACCTGCGGCAACCGCGTTGTGTCCTTGGGCAAGACACTTCACCCCCATTGCCCATGTGCGGGCATGGTGACGTGTACTAAGGCATACTGCACGTCGATGGTGCACCTGTCTTCAACCATTGCTAACCCTGCTTGTGTGGAGTTGGTATGTTGGGGAGCTGACAGTTGCTCGCCATTGCTTGGTGGTTCTCTCCGGGTACTCCGGCTTCCTCCATCCGTAAAACTGTCACGGTCATGGTTAGCCATTTTGCAGAAATATGGGACCTTAAACACCAATAAATAAATAACATCCACAACAAACAAAGAATGGCACAGTTAAATGAAATGTCAACAATATTCCACAATTCTCATTCATGACCTTACGTCATGAATATTAATTCGCTGGGGTCAGAAAGACATGTGATCTCTCACGAACTCAGTAAATTAGTTTTAAATATTCATTTGCGTACCTTTTGTTGACGTAAATATTGGAGCATTTTCTTTCTTTCCTGTTTTGGTTGTGGTTGTTGGTTGACCCTTTACCCAACGAATCTGCCGCATTCGCCCGCATAATATGCAAATTCAGCAGTTGAAAAAATATTATTTTTCGAACAATTTCAACAAAACCATATCATGTGACCTCTCGTTGGAACGAGCTCGTTGGGCTCATTCCAACGAGGGGTCACATGATATGGTTTTGTTGAAATTTTTTGAAAAATTTCAAAAAAAGGTATTTAAAATAATGAAATTTTTATATCGTCTGCGTTGGGTAATGGGTTAATTGAAACACATGCAGAAACAACATATAACTTTTGAATGTAGTAAATTAATGAAAAATAAAAATGAGAACTGCAGTACTGTTTTGTTGAATGCAACCGTACCGCCAGCCATATTCCCCAAGTTCCAACTTTGATTTGTTATTTTAACCTTCTGGTCAAGTTCCACGGTTGTAATAAACTGGATGTTTCTCATGAGTCATGGCCATGTTAGTAAGCCATGTGTATCTTTGAAGTTATGATGTAATACCGTAAAAGCATAATTACCATTTGTTGGGTTTGATCATCTTGGTATTATTCCATACCAGGGTAATACCAGATTTTCGGTATACCAAATATTTTGTTCAATACTGAAAATATTCAGTATATTGAAATACCGTGTAACTGTAGTTCCATTGTAGCCAAAATACGGAAATGGAAATCTAGTTCTCACCTATTTCTTTATGTTGTAATTTCTATAAAATTGAATTAAAACAGAAACAGAAATGTAATCTACAGTTTGAACTGACTACCATCAGAAACATGCCAAATCATTAGTTTACAATTACTTTCTTTTGCAATGTCAGACAGTTGTTGTTGAATAGTAGCTTTTTGAACAGCTAGCGGTTCTCAGTGCTGTTGATTACCCATTTTCAGCATCTGTTACAACAATGTGAATGTGAAGACACCACCAGAGTGTTTCACTCAAAATGTTTGACAAGAGCTGCTGTGCACATTATACAAAATCCAAGCAAAAGCAAAGAGAAGAGGTGAATTATAAGCAAGCCTTGGGGCATTTTACCCAATGACAGTTCACTACTGTCTCTTCCACGACATTTGTTTTGCTGAATGATTTGTCCTTCCTGAAGCGAACTTTTCAAGTGTTTCTATAAAAAAAAATTTAAACTAAGCAGAATAAATTATTTTTGCATAAGACTGCCTACATTTTTTTTTATTTTATTTATTTCTTCGTGTGCTTTAACACCTCTAATCTGTGATTATAAAGTTCACTATCTTGAACTTCTTGAACTCTTGCACATTCCAAATCAAAAGGGCATGTAACCAGGAGCAAAATATTTAAAAATTGGTTCCCATAATATTTCTTGTTGGAGTGTTAACTCCTTACATGCTGCTGGTAGATATTCCTGCCCAGGACAGGAAATCTCTTTACAACTAAAATAAGTAAAATTTGAGCACGTTTTACACTTTACCTAACATGAAAAGCAGATGACACTTGCATAGAAAATTACTGAATAGCTCATTTTTTAAAAATTTTTTGCATCAAAAACACAGCTTATGACCGCTCATTGGAATGAGCTCAACAAGCTCGTTCCATTGAGAGTACCATAAGCTGTGTTTTTGAGGCAAAAAGTGAAATTTGAATGGCATTTTTAGCTCACCTGACTGAAAGTCAGGGTGAGCTTTTCTGATCACTTTTCGTCCGTCGTCCGGCGTCCGTCGTCCGGCGTGAAGGTGGTGTTTGGGTCTTTTTCTTCCAAACCACTGGCCGCATGTTAATGAAATTTCATGTGAGTAGGGGTTATATAGCGGCATTTTGATTTTTGGGCAAATTAGGTTTCGGCTCATATTGAGCAGAGGGGTGGGGCAAAAATGCTCCAATTCTTAAAAAATCTTCTTCTCAAGAACCAGCAATAGCAGAGACTTGATATTTGGTATGCAGCTTCCTTTTGAGGTGTAGACTCAAGTTTGTTCAAGAGAAGTTTGTAGGTCTATACTTGGCGATGTTATGGGAGGAGCAAAAATTTTGGCCCCACCCCAAATTTCTATTTTTTAAACCGAGAGGCCAATTTGAACCAAATTTTATGTGAGGGCTTATTGGGTCATAAGTACCTAATTTATGCAGAAATTTTTTTTCCTGTAGCCCCGTGGGAACCACAGGAGCTAAAAATAGAAAAAAATTAAAACGCCTATATCTCAAAAACTGCACGGCAGTGAGAATTTTTATTTGGTGTGAAGCTTTCTTGGGACCAACAGAAAGGATTGGTAAAAAAAAATTGCTATCGGTTTTATCATAGGGTACTTTTTCGGGACTCTGAAAAAGTGCTGAGTCAGTATTTTTTAACACAGTAGGCAATGGGAAAAAAATAAAGAATTGTTTTCTTCCAAACCACTGCTCTAAAAGCTTTCATATTTTACATATAACATCTTTGGAACATTGATTCACATATTTGTAGAAATCAAATTCCTCGGTCCATATTTGGGTTCCCTATGGGAACCCAAATGTTCAAATTAGTGCAATATGAGGGATATATTTTAAAAATCTTCTTCTTCGGATCCACAAATCAGAATCTTTTGATATTTGCTATGCATCATCCTTAGGGGGGTGAGATTGATGTTTGTTCAAGCCAAGTCCCTGAGTTCATATTTGGACTCCCTTTGGGAACCCAAATTGTAACTTAGTGCAATACGAGGTATATTCTTTTAAAATCTTCTTCTTCGCATCCACCGGTCAGAATCTTTTGATATTTGGTATACAGTATGCTTAGGGAGGTGAGATTCAAGTTTGTTCAAGTCAAGTCCTTCGGCTCATATTTGGTCTCCCTGTGGGAGCCCAAATTATAACTTAGTTCAATATGAGAAATATTCTTTAAAAAAAATTTTTTTTTCAGATCCACCAGTCAAAATGTTTTGATATTTGATGTACAGCATTCTTAGGGGCTGAGAGTGAAGTTTGGTAAAGCCAAGTACCTGGGTTCATATTTGGGCTCACTGTGGGAGCCCAAATTATACCAAAATTTTTATTTTCCAAACCAAAAAGTCGATTTGAACCAAATTTGATATGAGGGCTTATTGGGTCATAAGTACCTAATTTATGCCATAAATTGTTTTCCTGTCCCCCACGGCAACTACAGGAGCTGAAAAAATTTTTTTTTTTTGAATGCCCATATTTCCAGAACTACATGGCACTGAGAATTTTTATACAATGTGAAGCTTCCTTAGGGCCGGGAGAAAGGAATGGTGAAAAAAATGCCATTGGTTTTATCATAAGTACTTTTCCAGGACTAAAAGTGCCGAGTCATCATTTTTTAACACTGTAGGTAATGGGAATAACGTTGAATAATCTTCTTCTCCCAAACCACTGCTTCAGAAGCTTTTGTTTTTGGGTTCCCTATGGGAGCCCAATGTATAACTTAATTCAGTATGAGAAATATTCTTAAAAAATCTTTTTTTTCTGATACTCCTCTCAGAATCTTTTGATATTTGATTTTTAGTTTTCTTAGAAGCGGCAAATTGAAATTTGTTCAAGTTCTGGTTTATTGATAAAATTGGGCCCAGTAACCAATTCCTGCGTTGAAAGCCCTGTAAAGTGGGCAGTAATAGGCATAAACGATTGACCAAACCTGATATTATAATTATGCCTCTGTAATGATGTAGCCTTAGAAAGTGACCTTAAATTCCAATAAATAAATAGATAAATTATTGAGTACCCAATATGGGGATCTAACATATGAACACTCTGGGCTACTAAGTAGAGAAAACACTTTTATGTTGAAAAACTGATAATAACCACAAGGCAGAATCCCTTGCTATTTTGGTGATATGACTCGGCCAGTATCAGGTGAGCGCCCTCAGGCCCCGTGGGGCCTCTTGTTTGTGAATAGCACTGGCCAGTTTTGATCATTCTATTGGGTTAAGGGTTAACCCTTTACCCAACGAATCGCCTGCATCCGTCCGTGTAATATGCAGATCCAGCAGCTGAAAAAAATATTATTTTTCGAAAAATTTCAACAAAACCATATCATGTCACCCCTCTTTGGAACGAGCTCGTCAAGCACGTTCCAATGAGGGGTCACATGATATGGTTTTGTTGAAATTTTCGAAAAAAAATAAAAAAATGATATTTAAATTAATAAATT
The DNA here is from genome assembly GCA_031216915.1 of Pictodentalium vernedei. Lineage (NCBI taxonomy): Eukaryota > Metazoa > Mollusca > Scaphopoda > Dentaliida > Dentaliidae > Pictodentalium > Pictodentalium vernedei. Next base: position 79,046,966 of record CM062290.1, on the reverse strand, counting down.
TTGATATCGTCTACGTTGGGTAAAGGGTTAACCCAATTTTTTTCCGACAAATTGTATGAAGAGTCAAACTTTAATCAACGTTTCATCAATTCTAGTCATGGTTGTTTCACAGATTTGTTGAAAAATATTTTAAAATACTTGTCGGATTAAGAGGTAAAAATAGGTTCTGTGGGCTTCTTAGATTTTCAGGTTCTGTCAGTTTTTAGCTCACCTAACTGAAAGTCAGTGTTAGCTTTTGCCATCACTTGGCATCCGTCGTCCGTTAACTTTCGCAACTTGGTCTTCTCCTTCAAAACCACTAGCCCAAACCCAAACAAATTTGACATACAATATTTTGGGGTTATCTGCTTTCTAGTTTATTAAAATGAACTCAGTGCCCCCTCTGGGGTGGGAATGATGCCCCAAAAGCATCAGTTTCTCCTGAAATCGTCTTCTTATGAACCACCAGTCAGAATGCTGTGATATTTACTATGTAAGCTCCTTTGGTACTCAAGATTCAAGTTTGTTCAAAGAAATTTTCTCGGTCAATATTTGGGCTCGCTATGGGAGGATCCCCATTTTGAGCCCCGCCCAAAATTTCTATTTTCCGAACCGAGAGGCAGATTTGAACAAATTTGCTATGAGATATTATTGGGTCCTAAGTACTTGATTCATGCTAAAAGAAATTTTCCCGCTGCCCCGTGGGAACCTCAGGAGCTAAAAATAGAAAAAAATTAAAACGCCTATATCTCCAAAACTACATGGCACTGAGAATTCTTATTTGGTGTGAAGCTTGCTTGGGACCAACAGAAGGGAATGGTAAAAAAAAAATTGTTATCAGTTTTATCGTGGTGTACTTTTTAGCACAACTTTGGCAAAGCCAAATTTGAGCTTTTGTCATGGTCCATCGTCCGTCTGTCTGTCTGTCTGTCCGTCCATCAACAATTGGATACGGCTCGGGCTAGAGGCCGTATTTATGAACCGATCTTTACGAAACTTCTTGGGTACCTTTGTTATCACTGTGAGACGAGAACGAGTGTTTTTGGGTGCAGTCCGAAATTCAAGATGGCTGCCAGCCGCCATTTTGTACCGATGATGCAGAAATCTGTTTTTTGCACAGAACTTCCATATGTAAGCTCTGATTTGAATAATTTTTTGTATGAATGTTTAGTACCATGGGATACATCACATATAATATGGGTTTTTTCTCGTACCTAAATTATGCAAATTAGACTAACTTTGATGTATTTAGTGTTACTTTCAGCACTGAAAGTCCAAATGCCAATACGGCTCGGGCTAGAGACCGTATTTATAAACCGATCTTTACGAAACTTCTTGGGTACCTTTGGTATCACCGTGGGACGAGAACGAGTGTTTTGGGGTGCGGTCCGAAATTCAAGATGGCCGATGGCAGCCATTTTGTATAAAATTAGGTGCAATCAGATTTTTGCACTGAACTTCCATATGAAACCGCTGATTTGAATAATTTTTTTGTGTGAATGTTTAGTATCAGGGGATACATCACATATAATACGGGTTTTTTTCTCGTGCAGAAATTATGCAAATTAGATGAAGTTTGATTTTTTCAGTGCTACTTACACACACTAAGTACACATGTCAATATATGGCTCGGGCTAGAGGCTGTATTTATCAACCGATCTTCACGAAACTTCTTGGGTCCCTCTGTTATCACCTTGGGACGAGAACGAGTGTTTCTGAGTGTGGTCCAAAATTCAAGATGGCTGTCAGTGACCATTTTGTATCGAAATTAGGTCTAATCAGTTTTTTGTACACAACTTCTATATGGCTCAGGCTAGAGGCCGTATTTATGAACCGATCTTTACGAAACTTCATGGGTACCTTTGTTATCACCGTGGGATGAGAACGAGTGTTTTTGGGTGTGGTCCGAAATTCAAGATGGCCACCAGCAGCCATTTTGTACCAAAATTAGTGCAATCAGTCTTTTGTACAGAACTTCTGTATGAAAGTTCTGATTTGAATAAATTCTTGTATGAATGCTTAGTAACATGGAATACATCACATATAGCACGGGTTTTTTTCTCGTGCATAAATTATGCAAATTAGATGAATTTTTATTTATTTAGTGCTACTTATACACTGTAAGTGCACATGTCAATACGGCTCGGGCTAGAGGCTGTATCTATCAACCGATCTTCACGAAAATTCTTGGGTACCTTGTTATCACCTTGGGACGAGAACGAGTGTTTCCGAGTGCGGTCCAAAATTCAAGATGGCTGCCAGTGGCCATTTTTTTTTTTGTACCGAAATTAGGTCTAATCAGTTTTTTGTCACAACTTCTATACCGCTCGTATTTATGAACTGATCTTCATGAAACTTCTTGGGTACCTTTGTTTTCACATTGGGACAGGAATGAGTGTGTTTTGGGGTGCCTTTGTTATCACTGTGCTATGAGAACAAATACTTTGGGGTTCAGTCAGACCCACTCTGGGACTCAAAGATTTCTTTTCTAGTTTAGCATCTGACTGTCACCCACCTTTACAATACTTTACCTATACATTTATTACAGGCTACGGCCAGTATTTATGTACAGACTGTTACAATACTTTATATGTACCTTTGTTATCAGGTCATTACCCAGATGTTTGTCATTGCTGTGTCACTATACATGTACATGTCTTGACAAGTGGAGCTACAGTGTCATTGACACTTTCATTTGGGACTTGGAAGAAGTGCTGAGTCAGCATTTTTTAACACTGCGGGTAATGGGAAAAACATTTAAGACTACTTTTCTCCCAAACTGCTGCTCCAAAAGCTTTCAAATTTCACATATAACATCTTTGAAAGATTGTTTCACACGTTTATTGAAATCATTTCTCTGGGTCCCTATTTGGGCTCTCTATGGGAGCCCAAATGTTTAAATTATTGCAGTATGAGGAATATTCTTTAAAATCTTCTTCAGATCTACCAATAAAAATCTTTTGATATTTGGTATGCAGCATCCTTAGGGGGGTGAGATTCAAGTTTGTTTAAGCCAAGTCCCTGAGTTCATATTTAGGCTGAAAATGTGGGGTCCTGGTCCGGACTTAGAAATTTTGGACCAAAATCCGGAAATGAGTTTTTAGCTCATCTTGACAAAGTCAAGCTGAGCTAATCTCATCGCTCTCCGTCCGTCGTCCGTCAACACCATGTTTTGGTCTTCTCCTCCAAAGCCACTGGGCCAATTCAAGTGAAAGTTTGTGTGAGTGATGGTCCCAAAGGGGCATTTCATTTTTGTTCAACTCAGCATGCCTGGCCCCATAGGGAGGGAAATGAGTTTTTAGCTCATCTTGACAAAGTCAAGCTGAGCTAATCTCATCGCTCTCCGTCCGTCGTCCGTCAACACCATGTTTTGGTCTTCTCCTCCAAAGCCACTGGGCGAATTCAAGTGAAAGTTTGTGTGAGTGATGGTCCCAAAGGGGCATTTCATTTTTGTTCAACTCAGCATGACTAGCCCCATAGGGAGGGAGTGGGGGAAAATGCTCCAAAATATTTTAAAAATCTTCTTCTCAAGAACCAGTGTGTACAATGACTTGATATTTGCTATGGAGCTTCCATATGAGGTGTAGAATCAAGTTTGTTCAAACGAAGTTCGTGAAGTAATATTTGGCTTTGTAATAGGAGGGGTAAGATTTGCCCAAAATTTCTATTTTCTGAACCGATGGCCCGGTATGAACCAAATTTGGTTTGTGGTAGTATTGGGTCATAAGTACTTGACCCATGCAAAAAAAAAATTCCCGCATCCCTATGGGAACCCTGGGAGCTAAAAATAGAAATATTTTCAAATGCCCATATTTCCCAAACCCCCCCGGAACAGAGAGCTTTTATGCGGTATGAAGTATCCTTATGACCAGTAGAATTGAATGGTAAAAAAAAATTGCCATCGGTTATGTTAGGGTGTTCTGTAATGGGCATCGAAAAAATGCTGAGTCAGCATATTTGCAAAAATTTAAAAAAATCATTTCTCCAGAACCAATCATCAGAATCTTTTGATATTTGGTATACAGCATTCACAGGGGGGTCAGAAAAAAATTTGTTGAAATAAAGCTCATTGGTTCATATTTGGGCTCTCTACAGGAGCCCGAAGTTTTAACATAAGATAATATGGGGAATATTCTTTAAAAATCTTCTTCTTCAGAACCACCAGTCAGAATCTTTTAATATTTGGTATACATCATTGTTATGAGGGTCAAATTCTAGATTGTTCAAACCAAGTCCCTAGGTAAATATTTGGGCTTCTGTAGGAAGCCCAAATTTTATCTTTGTTCAATATGGAGGGTAATTTAAAAAAATCTTCTTTTTCAGATCCATCAGTCAGAATGCTTTGATATTTGGTATGCAACATCTCTATGGGGGTCAGATTCAAGTTTGTTCAAATCAGATCCCTAGGTATATATTTGGGCTCACTATGGTAGCCCAAATTTTTACTTAGTACAATAAGAGGAACTTTCTTTAAAAATCTTCTTCTTCAGATCCACCAGTCGGAATGCTTTTATATTTGGTATACAACATCTCTAGAGGGGTCAGATTCCAGGTTGTTAAATTCGAGTGCCTAGGTTAATATTTGGGCTCCATATGGGAACATGAAATTTAACTTAGTACAATATGAGGGAATTTCTTCAAAAATCTTCTTCTTCAGATTCACTTGTCAGAATGCTTTCACATTTGGTATACAACATCTCTAGGGGGGGCCAGATTCAAGTTTGTTCAAATCGGATCCATAGGTTAATATTTGGGCTCGCTATGGTAGCCCAAATTTGAACTTAGTGCAATTCGAAGAAATTTCTTTACAATTTCTCTTCTTCAGATCCAACAGTCAGAATGCTTTCATATTCAGTACACAACATCTCCAGGGAAGTCAGATTTAACTGTGTTCAAATCAAGAGCCTGGGTTAATATTTGGGCTCTCTATGGGAGCCAGAATTGGCCATTTTGCTGAAGAATTAAAAATTTTGTATTCAGTACCCTCCAGAGGTACTAAGATTAATCCACATAGGTTGTATCAAGGGGCTTCATAGGGGAGCTCTACATTTTACTTATGATCAACTGAAGAAAAGACATGATGCCCAGATTATTTTTGTCACTCCTGAGGGACTCAAGGATTGACACTGTAGCCTATGGAGATGGCTTGCTTAATGTAGACTCATTCTTGGACTCTGTTTAAATTGTGTTCTGTACAAGATGAGCGCTTCAGGCCCCGTGGGGCCTCTTGTTTGTTTATGCGTTTCGGTCAATTTTAAGACAAAAAAAATTATTTTTTTTTACACTGAAAATTTGGGGTCAGGGTGGGACTTAGAAATATAATTTGGGGTCCGGGTAGGACTTCATCTTGGGGGTATTCTGTTTTAGTTTTGTTCAAATGGGGTCTGCGCCCTTTTTTGGGCTTGGACTTATGCTCAAATATCATGAAATTCATTAAAAAAATCATCTTCTCATGAACCACAAGTGGGAATGCTTTAATATTTTGTATGAAACTTCCTCTGGTGTTCAAGATTAAAAGTTGTTCAAAGAAAGTTGATAGGTCCATATTTGGACTCTCCAGGGGATGGGCTCACTTTTGAGCTCCCCTGAAAATTTCTATTTCAAGAAGCAATGGAGCGATTTGAACCAAATTTTATATGTGGCATTAGTTGACCCTAAGTACTTCATTCATGCCCCCAAAAAGTTTTTTGCGGTTTCCCGTGGGAACACCTGGCACTAAAAATAGAAAAAAAATGAAATGTCCAATATTTCTCAAACTGCATGGACTAGAGATTTTGTATTTGGTATGAAGCTTACGTCTGAGCAGTTGAAGCAATTAGACAAAAAAATTGCTGGCGAATCTGTCATATTGTTCATTCAGATTACATTTTCTCCATACCCATAACCCTTACAGTTTAGGACAACCTGGTCCAGGTGATTGTTTTAGGCTCTCTTGAGCCTCTAGTTTAAATCTGCATGTCGGCTTTAAGCTGTCATATTTTTAGGTTGAGGGAAGGGATTGCATAAATTGTATTTTTTCTCCACTGTAGGAATACCTGCACCCGACAGGGATTAGAGAGCTTCCCAATGATCAGTGCCTGATGGAGATATCGTTGGTTTTAAATACATGTATGCAAATTGTTAACTGGTATGCAAACACCAGAGATGATCAAAATAATTGTAGACACAGGTCCCCATGGTAACCCCAGGATGAGGTACAGTGCTTGATTACTGTTGTAAACATGTTCTGCTTTGCTGATAAAATAGGACCTGGAACCAATGCCTGAGGTGGAAGTTCTCTAAATAGGTATAAACGAATGGCTAAATGTGACTTCCTGCCAAGCCAGAAAATAAGCAGACTGTCATCTGCAAAATGAGGTCCCTGAAGGGTGAATTTAGTGGTAGCATCACTAAATTTACCCTCTGTGAACCTCAATCTGAATAAGGATCTCAAACCTAAGCAGAAAGAGGTGCCCAGGGGATAAATTGGTCCACTGTATGGGATAGGATCATCAAATTCAGCCTCTGGGGACCTCATTCTGCAAATGTCAGACAGCTTATTTTCAGGCCTGCTTAATGCCCATGATTTAGTCAGAGATGCTGAAAGTGTCCTTAAAAAAACCAATAAATAATTAAATTAGACAAGGTCGGGAAAAGTTATAAAACATTCCTTAGAAAAGTCCTTTAATTTTTTTCTCTACAACCTGTACAAACCCTGTGTTGTTATTTATTGATTAACAGGAGTTTGTTGTTGCTATGATGCTATGACCAGAGAGAATTTAAAAACATATACATATTTCAAATGGTCAATTAACCCTTTACCCAGCATAACAGCCAAAACCGTCCAGCACTATTCTCGAAAATTGCCAATTAATATTTTTATACTGTACCTATGACCCAGACTTAGCTGGTGCTAACTCTTAAATTCTAGGGCCAAACACAAATTTTGCCCCCCCAATTCCCAAAATTTGCATCAAAATCCAAAAATTAGATGTCCTATGCGCAGTGTCCAGGAAGTAACGAAATTGGAGCCGAATCCTCATTCTTTGTTTGGCCCTTCAATCAGTAACATCTCACTGATATCTGTGCTTATAATCTCAGTTTAAATGATGCCAGACACAAAATCATGAAAGAAATGGTGGATCTAAGGATGAAATAAGAGGATGAGAGGAATAAACAGTGAAAGGATGTGTTCAGGGCTGTAACTTATAATTTTTATGCAAAATTATTTCATGTTCCCTAATTTCGGGGGCATGGGCCTGATATTTTCATTCTTGCTATGAAATTTCCATTGTTTGTTCAGTGTTTCCTCTCTCCCTTTCCTTACTACCCCCCTTGCTATTCTCCCATGCTTTTGGCATAATTTTTGTAATTATTTTTACTGAAATTTCTTGGGAGTTTTGGCTTGGTAACAGAATGTTTATTCTGTTTTTCCCCATGGTTACATCCTCACGCTATGGTGGTTAGGCATTTCGGTCATGTACTGCAGTTTCTTCTCAGGAAGCCTCTGTTTTACATCAGATAGTGTTTAAATTGGTTACTGATTTCGAGCCATATTATCAGTGCCTGGAGTCTTGTTTCCAGTTTTATTCACTTTTGTTTATGTCAACAGCGGTTACTTCTGACGGTTATTAGTCCACTCGGCCCAAAACCTACTCGGCCCACCTACTCGTCCCAAATGAGAGTCCACTAGTCCCAATTTTGGAGTTCACTCGGCCCAGATTTAAGAATCCAGTCGGCCCAGTTTGATAGTCCAGTCGTCCCATGCCACCAGTCTACTCGGCCCAAATGAAATTAATTGTAAAGCTGTCTGTCAATGTGGGCGGGTTGACATTACTTTCTAAAGCATTGTCACTCCCACTAAAAAAACTTTTAAAGTAACCGCGATAGAGTAATTAGTAATCAACACTCCATCAGTTATGAGTGTTACATAAACAACAACATCAAAACTAATTACGACTCGTTGAAATAACAATCAACAGTCCATCAGGTATGAATGTTGTGTAAACAACGGGTTAAAAGAAATCATTTTGTTTGTTTCAATAAATTATCTGTGATTTGTTATGTCTTCACATGTCGGAACAATTGATTCTAGAAGTGACAATAAAGATTGAAGTGCATTATTCTTAATAATATTATAACTGTTTTCTTTAAATAAATATCATATTTTTCATAAATATCCAATTCCTCACTGGAAAATTATCATTCACAATGGAACATCCTTGCATAGAGTGTTCTAATGAAGTCCGACCAAGACAGGAGGGTCTATTATGCGGACGTTGTGATAGATGGCAACATCGAGTCTGTAATACAAATATATCTAGACAAGATTATCGACACACCGTCCGTAATGGATCCATAGATTGGACTTGTGCTTCTTGTGCAACAGCAATAGTTGAAGCTGAACAGATTGAGCTAGCTCACATAGAAAATGCAATGGACAATACATCTGAATGCAGTATTGCCGCATCTTTGTCATCTTTAGAAGGTAATTTTTTCATTCATTTATTCGTTTGTTCGTTCATTCATTTATTCATTCGTTCATTCGACATCTTCAATTCATTCATTTATTCATTCGTTCATTTGTTCATTCGACATCGTTAATTCATTCAATATTAGCTCAACTTTGGCGAAGCCAAATTTGGGCTTATGCCATGGCCCGTCGTCCATCTGTCCGTCTGTCCGTCAACAATTGGATACGGCTCGGGCTAGAGGCCGTATTTATAAACCGATCTTTACAAAACTTCTTGGGTACCTTTGTTATGACCGTGGGACGAGAACGAGTGTTTTTGGGTTTGGTCCGAAATTCAAGATGGCTGCCAGCCGCCATTTTGTACCGACGATGCAGAAATCTGTTTTTTGTACAGAACTTCCATATGAAAGCTATGATTTGAATAATTTTTTGTATGAATGTTTAGTACCATGGGATACATCACATATAATCCGGGTTTTTTTCTCGTGTGTAAATTATGCAAATTAGACTAACTTTGATGTTTTTTGGTGTTACTTTCAGCACTGTAAGTGTAAATGTCAATACGGCTCGGGCTAAAGGCCGTATTTATGAACCGATCTTTACGAAACTCCTTGGGTACCTTTGTTATCACCGTGGGACGAGAACAAGTGTTTTGGGGCCCTGTCCAAAATTGAAGATGGCCAATGGCAGCCATTTTGTACAAAATTTGGTGCAATCAGATTTTTGCACAGAACTTCCATATGAAAGCGCTGATTTGAATAATTTTTTTGTGTGAATGTTTAGTGCCATGGGATACATCACATATAATACGGATTTTTTTCTCGTGCAGAAATTATGCAAATTAGATAAACTTTGATTTTTTCAGTGCTACTTACACACAGTAAGTACACATGTCAATACGGCTCGGGCTAGAGTCTGTATTTATGAACCGATCTTCACGAAACGTCTTGGGTACCTTTGTTATCACCTTGGGACGAGAACGAGTGTTTCTGGGTGCGGCCCAAAATTCAAGATGGCTGCCAGTGGCCATTTTGTACCGAAATTAGGTCTAATCAGTTTTTTGTACACAACTTCTATATACGGCTCAGGCTAGAGGCTGTATTTATGAACCGATCTTTACGAAACTTCTTGGGTACCTTTGTTATCACCGTGGGATGAGAACAAGTGTTTTTGGGTGTGGTCCAAAATTCAAGATGGCCACCAGCAGCCATTTTGTACCAAAATTAGTGCAATCAGTTTTTTGTACAGAACTTCTGTATGAAAGTTCTGATTTGAATAAATTTTTGTATGAATTTTTAGTAAAATGGAATACATCACATACAGTACAGGTTTTTTTCTCAAGCAGAAATTATGCAAATTAGAGGAATTTTGATTTATGTAGTGCTACTTATACACTGTAAGTGCACATGTCAATACGGCTCGGGCTAGAGGCTGTATTTATCAACCGGTCTTCACGAAACTTCTTGGGTACCTTTGTTATCACCTTGGGATGAGAACGAGTGTTTCTGAGTGCGGTCCAAAATTCAAGATGGCTGCCAGTGGCCATTTTGTACCAAAATTAGGTCCAATCAGTTTTTTGTCACAACTTCTATACCGCTCGTATTTACGAACTGATCGTCACAAAACTTCTTGGGTACCTTTGTTTTCACCTTTGGACAGGAATGAGTGTGTTTTGGGATGCCTTTGTTATCACTGTGCTATGAGAACAAATATTTTGGGGTTCAGTCAGACCCACTCTGGGACTCAAAGATTTCTTTTATAGTTTAGCATCTGACTGTCATCCACCTTTACAATACTTTACCTATACATTTGTTACAAGCTACGGTCAGTATTTATGTACAGACCGTTGCAATACTTTATATGTACCTTTGTTATCAGGTCATTACCTAGATGTTTGTCATTGCTGTGTCACATACTATACATGTATGTGTCCTGACAAGTTGAGCTACAGTGTCATTGACACTTTCATTAAACATGTTTTAAAAAATTTTGTACACACTTAGGCCTTTTTGGGATCTATTTGGGCTCATCGTTCCCATTGGGAACTTGGGCTCATCTTGAAAACTTTTTAAAATTTTTTTCTTTTGAATTAATTTTTGAAATATTTGTAATGGATTATTATTATTATGTATCTTTGTTTTCAAGGGTTGGTGCGAGTACGATGACTGTTTAATATTTTTTCAAAATGAAAGAATATTGTTCAATTGTAAATCGAGGAAGTCTTCCTCTGATTCTCATGGTCATTGTATTTGTTGTAGTCTATGTACTCGCACTAATTCTTGCTCAGTGTGTGCCAATTCAGATGACAAACGTTGGAGACGTGTGTCACAGTATATTGTTTGTGGTGAGAGGTCCATGCCGATCCTCTCTCCACAGGGTCACTCTAGTTTCTTCAGTCTCTTTTTCAGAGAAACAAGAACAGGGTGATGTTTCCCCGTGATGTTTTCAAAAGTGTGCTTCCGTCGTCGAAATAATGAGCTAGCGGCAAAGTGCTCAAGGTATGCGGCAAGTGCCTAAGAGGTCCCACGTAGGATCGACAGTCACTTGTCGCTCGCTAGCTCCCCCGGTGAAGCAATCATTCACGAAATGTTTGTGACGCCGGTTCGTCCATTGCAGTCCAGGAGAGGAGAAGGGGTGTTGTGAGCACTATAATCTCGAATCACGCACACCCGGCGACGACGGATCGGAGGATGGAACGGAGGAAGCCAGTCAGTCCGGTAGCTAGCTCGTCCAGGTCTATCTGGACCGCGAGCGAGAGAGACCCCCTCTCTCTTACAACAACATCTGGGCTGAGATGTTGTTGTATGTAACGTTCATTAGTCGGAGCATACGTCCACTCCTCCTGCTCGGGACGCTCCGTCGCATAGACAGTCCGACGCGGCTTATCTATTGGCTTCCTCATCCTCACGTCAGCACACACGACCGCACCTTGGCTATGTGACTGCAGATATCCAGCCTGCTTCACCGACCAGGCAGTCCACGTCGACCAGGTTACGCCATCCGCTAGCCAAGGACACGAGGCCTTTCCAGTTGGGACGTTCGCATATCAGAAGTATGCAGGAATTAACATCCCTGGAGCTTCCAGTGGCTAAATTATGTAAGACCGCGGCACCATAGGCCTCTGTGACAGACTTGCTATCACAGATAGCTCAATTCATCGCAGCATTCCAGCAGCTATCAGAAACTTTTTCAGTAAAGAAACTGTCTGAGGAAGCTGGGTCGGTTCGCTCCCCTGCAGAGTCAGTAAGGGACGACCGAGATTCTTATGTGGTCCAGGCGGATGGTAAAAGGGAATCAGCACAGCTGAAATTTTCCCTTTCCGAATAACTTAAGGTGGCCGTAGATTTCATCCGGCATCACCTTTTAGAAGTTGTTTTTCCGGACCAAAATGCTGCGTTACCTGATAAGAAACTGAAAGCGTCACTGGACACAGACTTTTTTTGGCCGGATTAGGGACACTGTCCTTGAGTTTCTGACCCAGTCCAGAAATGTCATGGACATTTGAACTTTTGAATGACGCTATATTCAAGCTAGCCTCTAAGACTGGCAAATCCGGTTTCTTATCGCCTAGTGCTGCTATACAGCTGCCTTTCATCAATGCTAGACATAGATTTGAAACGGCAGGACAAGGCATGCCGAGAGTTCCTCTGCGTTTGGATGACTAGGCTGAAGACCTGGAATTGTCATTGCCGGCGTCCATGTCTATTAACTCCAGTATACTGGAGATGACAATCTCGTCTAATAGAATTAATTTAGACTCATTATCTCACGCAGATCACCTTACCAGAGCATTATCACTACGTCTCGAAGGGAAAGAATTCCAGGATGTTCAAACTTCCTTAAGAGTTCTTTCGAGGGCTATAGCATATTCTACGTACAACTCCGCCCTTTCAGTGGCAATATGGAGTTAGTCAGACGTGATGCTGCCCTGGCTGCATCCACAAGAGTGCATAGTAAGGTGAAAAAACTCTGTTCCAGTCGCTCCGGTCTCAGGAGAGCTTCTCTTCGACGTTAGCTTTCTACAATCTATAATCAGATTACTAAGAAAGCTTCGGATTCTCTGCTTTTAATTCCGCTTTGAAAAAGTCGGACTCGGCAGGGAGGAGTAAGGCAGGTACTTCGGGGGCGAATACGTCCAAAGGAAGTTCCTATAGAGGATCTAAGAAAGCCTCTACGTCTTACTCCGGAGACCGTCAGAGTAGCGACTCACATAGGGGTCGTAATGCTGGCCGAGATATTCGGTCAGACGCCCATAGGTCAACTGGGCGAGGTGCGGGTCGTGGAGGACGTGGTTTCTCCTTCCGCAATCCTCGCAGGGCCAGGAGGTGATGGTCTAAATCTCTATTGCGTTCCAGTGGGTGGAAGGCTGTCGAGATTCTTAACCAATTGGTTGTCAATTACGGACGACCCATGGGTGCAAGGGGTGATTTCCGAAGGTCTAAACTGCCCTTCAAGGAAAAACCTCCATTAACTCGAAGTCCACGCTGGTCTCAGCTTCCGTTAAACGTTCAGAAGAGAGATTCGCTTCTATCAGAAGTTCAATCTCTTGTGGACAAGAATGCTATAGACGTCGTAGAAAACCAGGAATCTCCAGTTTTTTGCAGTCACCTGTTTCTGGTTCCAAGATCAGACGGCTCGTTTCATCCAGTTATAGATCTGAGCTGGATAAACAAGCTGATTGTGGCTCCAAAATTTTATATGGAGACCATCCGATCGGTCAGAGCGAGCACTCGAGTGAACGATTATGCTGTGAGCATAGATCTCAAGGATGCGTACTTTTACGTCATGGTACATCCGGCGTTTAGAAAGTACCTTTGCTTCGCTGTCCCAGGAGTTGTTAACTCACCTGACTGAAAGTCAGGGTGAGCTTTTCTGATCACTTTTCGTCCGCTGTCCGGCATCCGTCGTGAAGGTGGTGTTTGGGCCTTTTTCTCCCAAACCACTAGCCGCATATTAATGAAATTTCATGTGAGTAGGGGTTATATAAGGGCATTTTGATTTTTTGTCAAATTCAGTTTCGGCTCATATTGAGCAGAGGGATGGGGCAAAAATGCTCCAATTCTTAAAAAATCTTCTCAAGAACCAGCAATAGCAGAGACTTGATATTTGGTATGCAGCTTCCTTTTGAGGTGTAGACTCAAGTTTGTTCAAGAGAAGTTTGTCGGGCATTATTTGCCTTCATTATGGGAGGGACAAAAATTTTGGCCACGCCTAAAATTTCTATTTTCAGAACCTTCAGGTCAATTTGAACCAAATTTTATATGGGATGATAATGGGTCATAAGTAGTTGATTGATGCCAAAAAAGGGGAACCTCGGGAGCTAATAATAGGAAAAACCTTAAAACTGCCATATCTCCAAAACTACACGGCACAGGGAATTCTTATTTTGTATAAAGCTTACTTTTATTCAGTAGAATAGAATGGTTAAAAAAATCCCTATGGGTTTGATCACAAGGTACTTTTTTTCAGGACTTTTGAAAAAGTGCAGAGTCAGCACTTTTTAACACTGCAGGCAATGGGAAAAAGATTAAAAAATCTTCTTCTCCAGATCCAGCAGGCAGAATCTTTTGATATTTGGTATGCAACATTGTAGGGTGGATCTGATTCAAATTTGTTCAAATCGGCCCCCTGGGTTCATATTTGGGCTCAGTATAGGAGCACGATTTCGAACTTAGTGCATTTCAGGCAAATTTCTTAAAAAATCTTCTTCTCCAGATCCAGCAGGCAGAATCTTTTGATATTTGATATGCAACATTGTGGGGTGGATCTGAATCAAGTTTGTTCAAATCGGCTCCCTAGATTCATATTTGGGCTCCCTATAGAAGCTTGAATTCGAACTTAGTGCATTTCAGGCAAATTTCTTAAAAAATCTTCTTCTCCAGATCCAGTAGGCAGAATCTTTTGATATTTGGTATGCAACATTGTGGGGTGGATCTGATTCAAGTTTGTTCAAATCGGCCCCCTGGATTCATATTTGGGCTCACTATAGAAGCCCGAATTCGAACTTAGTGCATTTGAGGCAAATTTCTTAAAAAACATCTCCAGATCCAGCAGGCAGAATCTTTTGATATTTGGTATGCAACATTGTGGGGTGGATCTGATTCAAGTATGTTCAAATCGGCCCCCTGGCTTTATATTTGGGCTCAGTATAGAAGCTCGAATTCGAACTTAGTGCATTTCAGGCAAATTTCTTACAAAATCTTCTTCTCCAGATACAGCAGGCAGAATCTTTTGATATTTGGTATGCAACATTGTGGGGTGGATCTGATTCAATTTTGTTCAAATCGGCTCCCTGGATTCATATTTGGGCTCACTGTAGAAGCCTGAATTCGAACTTAGTGCATTTCAGGCAAATTTCTTAAAAAATCTTCTTCTCCAGATTCAGCAGGCAGAATCTTTTGATATTTGGTATGCAACATTGTGGGGTGGATCTGATTCAAGTTTGTTCAAATCGGCTCCCTAGATTCATATTTGGGCTCACTATAGAAGCTCGAATTCGAACTTAGTGCATTTCAGGCAAATTTCTTTGAAAATCTTCTTCTCAAAATCCAGCAGGCAGAATTTTGATATTGGGTATGCACCATGCTTAGGGGGGGGGGGGGGGGGGGGGGGGGGGGGGAGATTCAAGTTTGTTCAAGCCAAGTCCCTAGGTCCATATTTGGACTCACTGTGGGAGCTTGAATTGTAACTTAGTTCAAAATAAGGAATTTTCTTTAAAAATCTTCTTCAGATCCAGCAGTCGGAATATTTTGATATTTGGTGTGCAGCATCCTTAGGGGGGTGAGATTCAAGTTTGTTAAAGCCAAGTCCCTGTGGGAGTCCGAATTATAACTTAGTTCAATATGAGGAATATTCTTTAAAAATCTTCTTTTTTTTTAGATCCACTGGTCAGAATCTTTGGATATTTGGTATGAGCTTTTCTTAGGAGGAGCAGATGCAACTTGTTGAAATCAATTCTCTGGGTTGATATTTAGGCTACCATGTCAGGTGAGTGCCCTCAGGTCCCTTGGGGCCTCTTATTTTCAGTTCCGAGCAATGATGCTCTGGTCTGAACCTAGCACTCTGGGCCTTCACTCGAATAATGATCCTGGTAATGACTCATTTCCAAGCTCATTCATCTGTGCTAATGTCGGCCTACTTGGACGACATTCTTCAGGGTTACGGCAGCAAGTTAATGCTTCAGATCGATGTTCAGAGTCTGCTTCAATTGCTCCGACGTCTCGGTTTCATAGTAAACGAAATGAAGTCGGATCTAGTGCCGTCCAAATCATTCACCCACGTGGGAATGAGCTTAGGGACACACAACAATCTCGTTCATCTGCCATTAACCAGAGCGATATTAGTCAGTTGTTACACTCGCTTTTGCCTTCACTCAGATGTAGTAACAGCGAGAGAATTCATGAGACTGACAGGTTTGTGCAGACCCGCTGCGGATCTTATTCCGATGGAGCGGCTACGCACTCGTCCACTCCACATATATTTTATCTCAGAATTGGAGTGTGAAGACTCATTCGCTCGAATCGAACATCGTCTTGTCGAATCAAGTGAAACAAGAGATTCAGACTGGGGCCGATATTCAGTGGTTAACTCAAGAAGTACCACTGCAACTGCCGGATCCGAGTTTTACGATAATGATGGATGCGAGTCAAACAGGTTGGGGCGCAACTCTGAGCCCAATGGATTCAAGGTTCCAGGGTCTTTGGGATCCGCAGTTCCTAAACAAGCACATAAACATCAAGAGATGATGTCAATATGGCTTGTGCTATGTCAATGAATGAACATTCTTCAGAATTTGCATGTTTAAATTCTGTCCGACAGTTCGACAGTAGTAGCGTACATTCAGAACCAGGGAGGCACTCATTCCATTCCGTTATTCAATTTAACGGAAAGGATCCTTCTCTTTGTCCTAGAGCATCAAGTTCTTTTATCAGTCCGTCATATACCAGGTCGCCTGAACGTTCTAGCAGACTTCCTTTCTCGGAAAGGTCGCATGTTGCCGTCAGAATGGACTCTCAACAAACGAGTATTCAATCAGATTTGCTACCAATGGGGTCGTCCAATGATAGACTTTTTTGCGACGCATCTCAACAATCAGTTGCAGACGTATGTGTCGCCATGCCCAGATCCTCGAGCGTTTGCAGTAGACGTTCTCTCGATCTCTTGGGACGGAATGATAGGATACGCGTATCCTCCAGCTCTGTTGATTCAGCAGATATTGCTAAAAATCAAGCAATCTCACTGCAAGATTCTGTTGGTAGCATCTCTGTCACCCCAGAGAGTATGGATAAATCTACTCAGGTGTCTGTTGTGGGACATTCCGTGGGAGCTTTCTCCACGGGAGGACCTTCTTTCGCAGGGGAAATCGCGCACACTGCATCACAACTCGCAAGGTCTCAACCCTCACGTATTTCCATTGTGCGGTCCTTCTTGCATGGCAAGCATTTTACAGGATGGGCAGTGGACGCAATTTCTAACTGTAGGAGGACCTCTTTCTTCACTAAATTATGCTGCTAAGTGGAAGGTTTTCTATAGGTGGTGTAGGGATCATTCGATTGATATTTATGATTCCTCCATTCCAGACATTGCTAATTTTCTGGTCTACTTGTTTGACGAGATCAAACTGCAGCCAATAACCATTAAGGATTATAGGTCTATGCTATCGGATACCTATGCTCATCATGATAGGTTACAGATTGGATCTAATGTCTCTTTATCTAAGTTAGTGAAAAACTTTTCGATAAATAGACCTAGAACCCTTAGGTTAATTCCTAAGTGGAATTTAGCTTGGCTTCTTCTGAAGCTAAAAGAAGCGCCATTTGAGCCTCTTGATACAGTGGACTTCAAATTCTTATCTTATAAGACAGCTTTTCTCTTAGCCTTCTCTTCTGCCAGAAGACTTAGTGAGCTTCATGCACTATCAGTTGATGATTCTCACTATCGTAGTGTTGGTAATACTATTACTTTAACTACTAATGTTGGATTTTTGGCTAAGAATCAGGCTCCTAATAAGTATCCTGAACCTATTGTTATTAAGGCTCTGCCATCTTCAGACGGTCATAGGCCTTTGCTCTGTCCAGTTAGAGCCATGCGTATTTACAAACGTAGATCTGAGTTTATCAGAAAGAGACGTAAGCGTTTCTTTCTGTCTCTGCTGCATAATAGAAAGGACATTACAGTCCATTCTATTGCAAGATGGATTCAATTAACTATCCGTACTGCTTATGAAAAATTATCTTCAACTCAGCAGTCTGTGCTTAAGATTTCGGCACATGAAGTAAGAGTGCTGTCTACATCTTGGGCTTATGCTAATAGTGTTGCTATCACCGATTTGATGAAGGCCGCATATTGGTCTCAGCCTTCCACGTTCACAAATTTTTATCTTAGAAATATTGAGTCCATTTCTGGCGACCTGCGTTGTTTAGGTCTATTATCTGTTGCTCAGAATGTCGTCCACTAAACAGTTGCAACTATAGTTATGCAGGCTTTCTGTTCTGGTAGTGACTCTGTCCTGCTGCCCTCTTTGTTCTGGGGTATTTGACCCAGAGCAAGGGGAAGGGGGGGGGGGGGGGGGGTGGTGTTCCCTTATATCACCTGCTTTATAGTGAAAAGCAAGGGAATACCTCCTCTGGAGTCAGTAATTCCGAGTCGGTGCCGGGATGGTTTTAAAGTGTAAAGCTATTAAATGTCTATATCATTTATGTAATATATTTAAAATGTAGCTCGGTGTGAAACGTTTGTATATGTCACGTGTCATACGAGCGCTGATATACAATCCTCGGACACTTTTAAATGAGTATAAAGAGTCTCATTCTCTGGACTATCTTTATTTATTGGCTTTCCTTTAAAAAGATTAGTATAATGAGTTATACAGGATGTTAATAGAGATCATTGATGTTATTGTGCTCAATTACGGAATGGTATTGTGTCTTTCTTTTTTTATACAAACAAGAAAGATACATGTAAAACCTGTTCTCCTCTTCTCCTTGAGGGGATACTTCTGTTTACATGTAATTGAGCCTATTGGATTTTTAGCTCACCTGACTTTCAGTCAGGAGAGCTATAGTGATCACTCACTATCCGTTGTCCGTCGTCCGTCGTCCGTGAACATGGTGTTTGCGTCTTCTCCTCCCAAACCGCTGAACCAATTTAATTGATATTTGAGATAATAGTTTGTTATGACATCACAATTTGATTTTGTTCAAATCAAGTTGCCTCGCCCGTGGGTAGGGCCACACCCAAAAAGTGTGCTGAAATCTTAAAAAATCTTCTTCTCATGAACCAGCAGTAGCTGAGACTTGATATTTGGTGTGTAGCTTCCTTTTGAGGTGTAGACTCAGATTTATTCAAGAAAAGTTTGTGGGGCTATACTTGGCGTCGTTATGGGAGGGGCAAAATTTTTGGCCCCGCCCAAAGTTTCTATTTTCCAAACCGATCGGCTGATTTGAACCAAATTTTATGTGAGGGATTATTTACCTAATTTATGCTGATTTTTTTTTCCCGTAGCCCCATGGGAACCGCAGGCGCTAAAAATAGAAAAAAATTAAAACGCCCATATCTCCAAAACTGCATGGCACCGAGAATTTTTATTTGGTGTGAAGCTTCCTTAGGACCAACAGAAAGAATTGGTAAAAAAAAATTGCCATCGGTTTTATCATAGGGTACAGTTTCAGGACTTTGAAAAAGTGCTGAGTCAGCACTTTTTAACACTGTAGGCAATGGGAAAAACATTAAAAAATCTTCTTCTCCAGATCCAGCAGGCAGAATCTTTTGATATTTGGTATGCAACATTGTAGGGTGGATCTGATTCAAGTTTGTTCAAATTGGCTCCCTGGGTTCATATTTGGGCTCAGTATAGGAGCCCGATTTCGAACTTTGTGCATTTCAGGCAAATTTCTTAAAAAATCTTCTTCTCCAGATCCAGCAGGCAGAATCTTTTGATATTTGGTATGCAACATTATGGTGTGGATCTGATTCAAGTGTGTTCAAATCGGCCCCTCAGTATAGGAGCCCAAATTTGAACTTACTGCATTTCAGGCAAATTTCTTTGAAAATCTTCTTTTCCAGATCCAGCAGGCAGAATCTTATGATATTTGGTATGCAACATTGTGGGGTGGATCTGATTCAAGTTTGTTCAAATCGGCTCCTTGGGTTTATATTTGGGCTCAGTATAGGAGCCCAAATTTGAACTTAGTGCATTTCAGGCAAATTTCTTTGAAAATCTTCTTCTCAAGATCCAGCAGGCAGAATCTTTTGATATTGGGTATGCAACATTGTGGGGTGGATCTGATTCAAGTTTGTTCAAATTGGCTCCCTGGGTTTATATTTGGGCTCAGTATAGGAGCCCAAATTTGAACTTAGTGCTTTTCAGGCAAATTTCTTAAAAAATCTTCTTCTCCAGATCCAGCAGGCAGAATCTTTTGATATTTGTATGCAACATTGTGGGGTGGATCTAATTCTATTTTGTTCAAATCGTCTCCCTAGATTCATATTTGGGCTCACTATAGAAGCTCGAATTCGAACTTAGTGCATTTCAGGCAAATTTCTTCAAAAATCTTCTTCTCCAGATCCTGCAGGCAGAATATTTTGATATTTGCTATGCAACATTGTGGGGTGGATCTGATTCCAGTTTGTTCAAATCGGCCACCTGGATTCATATTTGGGCTCACTATAGAAGCCCAAATTCAAACTTAGTGCATTTCAGGCAAATTTCTTTGAAAATCTACTTCTCAAGATCCAGCAGGCAGAATCTTGTGCTATTTGGTATGCAGCATCCTTAGGGGGGTGAGATTCAAGTTTGTCCAAGCCATGTCCCTAGGTCCATATTTGGGCTCACTGTGGGAGCTTGAATTGTAACTTTGTTCGAAATGAGAAATTTTCTTAAAAAATCTTCTTCTTCAGATCCAGCAGTCGGAATGGTTTGATATGTGGTGAGTAGCATCCTGGAAGGGGGGGGGGGGGGGGGAGGGGGGGGATTTAAGTGTGTTAAAGCCAAGTCCATGGGTCCATATTTGGGCTCCCTGTGGGAGCCCAAATTATAACTTAGTCAATATGAGGAATTTTTCTTTAAAAATCTTCTTCTTCAGATTCAGCAGTTGGAATGTTTTGATATTTGGCATGGAGCAACCTTAGGGGGCTGAGATTCAAGTTTGTTCAAGCCAAGTCCCTTGGTTCATATTTGGGCTCACTATGGGAGCCTGAATGACAACTTAGTTCAAAATGAGGAATTTTCTTTAAAAATCTTCTTCAGATCCAGCAGATGAATGCTTTTGATATTTTTTATGCAGCATCCTTAGGGGGGTAAGGTTCAAGTTTGTTCAAGCCATGTCCCTAGGTCCATATTTGGGCTGATTGTGGGAGCTTGAATTGTAACTTGGTTCAAAATGAGGAATTTTCTTTAAAAATCTTCTTCTTCAGATCCAGCAGTCGGAATGTTTTGATATTTGGTGTGCAGAATCCCTGGGGGTGTGAGTTTCAGTTTGTTAAAGCACAGTCCCTGAGTTCATATATGGGCTCCCTGTGGGAGCCTGAATTATGACTTAGTTCAATATGAGGAATATTCTTTAAAAATCTTTTTTTAGATCCACTGGTCAGAATATTTGGATATTTGGTTTCAGCTTTTCTTAGGAGGAGCAGATGCAACTTGTGGAAATCAATTCTCTGGGTTGATATTTAGGCTACCATGTCAGGTGAGCGCCCTCAGGCCCCCCTGGGGCCTCTTGTCCTTTATGTCCTAGGCCCTCCAGCCTTTTTTGTATTCAGCTAAGTCTGGGTCATTGGTACAGTATAAAAATGTTAAAAAATTTATAGTAATTTATATATTTTTTATACTTACCAAAGACCCATACGTGGATGGCCCTCCCTTGAATTGGGAACTCATACCTCCCCGCTGTTTACATAACACTTACCAGGCACTGGTTGTAAGAATGAGGATTTGGCTCCAATTTTGTTATTTCCTTGACACTGTGCATGCGCAGTGGACAAAAGTATGGAGGACCACATAGGTCATCTAATTTTTGGATTTTGATGCAAATTTGGGGGATTGGGGTGAGGGGGGGGGGGGCAAAATTTGTGTTTGGCCCTAGAATTTAAGAGTTAGCACCAGCTAAGTCTGGGTCATTGGTAAGTATAAAAAATATATAAATTACTATAAATTTTTTAACTTTTTTAATGTCAGGTAAAGGGTTAACAGCAAAATGCAGAAACCCATTACTGGAATTTGGATTACAACTAAATTATTAGTGAAGTGGGGTTTACACCCTGGCTATAACTGTGAAACACAAGAAACCTTTCAGATAATGGACCTCCAGATTCATCCATTTTTTTCTGTCCATATAAGTAACTTGTTGTGTTCATTTTTCAGTGTGGAAGAAGCAGAGGTTGTATATCCAGAAAAAACAACATACAAGTATCCGGTAAGTTAACTGCATATTTTATTGCGAGTCAAAATAAGATGTACATTAAGCATAAGCAATACAAATTCAATATTTTTATACTGTACCAATGACCCAGAGTTAGCTGGTGCTAACTCCAACAAAACCAGGGCCAAACACAAATTTTGCCCCCCAATCCCCAAAATTTGCATCCAAAACAAAAAGAAATCATGTCCTAAAGGACCTCCATACTACGCCTCTACTGCGCATGCGCAGTGACGCAGTCGTCCCGAAATTGGCGCCAATTATCATTCTCTGTTTGGCCCTTCATCAGTCAACATCTCACTGATCTTTGTGCTTGTAAATCTCAGTTTAAAGGATGCCAGACACGTAATTTTTGGAGAAAATGTGATTCTAAGGAGGATAGAAGGAGGAGAGGAAAAAGAAGTGGCAAAAAATAATCAGGGCTGTACTTAAAATTTTTTGATGAAATTATGTTAAGTTGCCTATTTTCGAGGCATGTGCCTCTTGTTGTCATTCTTGCTAATTGTTGCACTGCTTATTCAGTGTTTCCTCTCCCCTAGCCTTCTAAAGTCCCCCCTGGCAATTCTCCCATGCTTTTGGCATATTTTTGAGAAATTTCATTTCTAAAATTTCCTGGGAGAGTTGCTTGGTTACAGAATGTTTTCTGTTATTTTCCCCATAGTTACGTTTTCACCCATGGGTGTATAACGTTTGTGTTCTGCATCTTCCATCTGATGTTCTACAGATTCTCCCCTGGGAGTCTCTGTTTTGCATCAGATAGAGTGTAATTGATGACTGATTCCGGGCCAGTTTTTTCAGTGCCTGGAGTCATGTTTTCTAGTGTGTTTACACTGTTTGTTTTCATTGGCAACAGCCTTTTTTGAGGGGGGCTGTTTGCCTTTGTGGTAGTTTATCTCATTATAAGATACATTTATATTATCCGAAAGTGTCTCATTAATTATTTTATATAAATTTAAAATTTTTGACCACACTTTGCCATCGGATCCATTGGGGCTCAACGTTACTTTTCAGCAACTTGGGCTTCTCTGAAAAAATATTTTTTCAAAATTATTTTGTTTTGCAATTGTTTTTTCATTTATTAATGGATCATGTTATTATGTATCTTTGTGTCAGGGGTTTTTGCGAGTAACTAGGACTTATTGTTGTTCTTTCACAATGAAGGGACGTTGTTCAAATTGTAATAGGAAGAAATCTTCCTCTGACTTTCATGATCATTGTATTAATTGTAGTCAGTGTTCTCGCATTAATCTCCACAAGGTCACTCTACTCTCTGTTTCTATTTCAGAGGAACCAGAACAGGGTGATGTTTCCATGTTATCTTCTTCAAGTGTGCGTCCGTCGTCACAAATGAATTCAGAGCTAGCGGCAAAAGTGCTCATGGAGATTAGACAAATGTCGTCCGCTAGCTCGCCCGGTGTAGCGTCCATTCACCGAATGGTTCGGCAGCCGGGTTCGTCCGATGCGGTCCAAGAGGAAATTTTGGGTGATGCGAGCACTATAAACATAATAGATGCACACCCAGTGACGGCGGATAGTAAGCGAGAACGGAGGAAGCCTTTTAGTCCGGTTCCTAGCTCGTCCAGGTCCAGCCGGGCCGCGAGCGAGAGAGGTCCCTCTCTCGTACAACAACATCTGGGACCAGATGTTGTGGTACAAAATGTGTCTTTAGCGGAGCATACGTCCGTCGCTCGGGACGCTCCGTTGTATAAGCAGTCCGCAGAGACTGTTAAGGCTTCCTCTTCTCGTCAGCGCACACGACCGCACCTTGGCTGCGTGACCGCCGATATATTACCAGCTTCGCCGATGAAGGATTCTTCGGCGACCAGGTCACACCATCCGGCAGCCAGGGATTCGAGACCGATGGACTCCGGACGTTCGCATAGGAAAAGTATGCGGGAGCCATCTGATGCGGAGCTGCCCTCGGCGAAGCAGCGAAAGACTGCGCCTCCGCAGGTCTCGACGCCGGACATTCTTGTGCAGATAGCACAGCTTATCGCAGCATCCCAGCAGCCGACTGAAACGGTGTCGGATCGAGAATTATCCGACGGCGCTGGGTCGGTACGCTCCGCCGAAGCATCGGGGGCGGACGACCGGGAACATCGTGAGGTCCGACCGGATGGTGAAAGGGATACGGATGACTTGGAGCTATCCCTTTCGGAACAACATAAAGCTGCCGTGGACTTCATCCGGCACTTTCTCCCTCAGGTTGTTCCGTCGGGCCAGACTGCTGCGCTTCCGGACAAGAGAATTATAGCGTCATTGGACTCTGAATTTTTTGAGCGGTTCAGGGACATCGCTCCCGAGTTTCCGTCGCAGTCCAATAATGTTGCTAGAACATTTGAATTATTGAACGACGCTATATTTAAACTTGCTTCCAGGACGGGGAAAGCAGGTTTCTTGTCCGCTAATACTCTCAACCTGCCTTTCATTAATGCAAGGAATAAATTCGATACGGCAGGACAGGGTATACCGAGAGTTCCTCTGCGTATGGACGACGAGGCGGAAGACTTAGAGCTATCATTACCGTCGTCAGCTTCTATTCCAACCGCGGTGTTGGAAACAGCTATTGCGTCTAACAGAGCCAATTTAGATGCCTTATCTTACGCAGATCACCTTACTAAGGCGTTATCACTGCGCCTTCAAGGGGAAGAGTTTCAGGATATACAATCCTCTTTAAGACTTCTTTCAAGGGCAGTAGCTTATTCCACGTGTAACTCCCCCCTTTCAGTGGCAAATCTGGAGTTGGTTAGACGTGACGCAGCCCTAGCTACATCCACACTAGTGGATTCTAAGGTGAAGAACTCTCTTAGAGTCGCTTCGGTCTCAGGAGAACTTCTCTTTGATGGCAAGCTTTCCGCTATTTATGATAAAATTAAAAAGAAAGCTAATGATTCTCTGTTGTTCAGATCGGCTCCTAAAAAGTCGGATACAGCAGACACGAATAAGACAGGCACTTCTGGGTCTAATGCGCCCAAGAGAGGTTCCTATAGAGGTTCCGGTGCGTCCTCTTGGTCTTATTCGAGAGACCGTCAGGATAGCGACTCGCGTTCGGGACGTCCTTCAGGCCGGGACAATCGGTCGGACGCCCCGAGGTCGACGAGGCGAGGTGCGGGTCGTGGAAGACGTGGTTTCTCCTACCGCAGGCCTCGCAGGTCCAGGAGGTGATGGCTTAAACCTCTATCGCGTTCCGGTTGGCGGAAGGTTGTCGAATTTTTCACAAGAGTGGGCGTCGATTACGGACAACCCTTGGGTGAGAGGAGTGACTTCGGAAGGTCTAAAGATATCCTTCAAACGAAAGCCTCCATTAACTCGAAGTCCAAAGTGGACTCATCTTCCGTCAAATCCACAGAAAAGAGACGCTCTGTTATCAGAGGTGCAGTCTCTTTTAATGAAGAACGCGGTAGAGGTCGTAGAAAACCAGGAATCTCTGGGATTCTACAGCCATCTGTTTCTGGTTCCGAAACCAGACGGCTCGTTCCGTCCAGTCATAGATTTGAGCTGGATAAACAAGCTGATCGTCACTCCGAAGTTTTATATGGAGACGATTCGATCGGTCAGAGCGAGTATTCGGGTGAACGATTATGCAACGAGCATAGATCTCAAAGATGCGTACTTTCACGTCATGGTACATCCGACATTCCGAAAGTATCTACGCTTTGCAGTCCTGGGAGTGGTGTATCAATTCCGGGCGATGTGCTTCGGATTGAATCTAGCACCCTGGGCTTTCACTCGGGTAATGAACTCGGTAATGATCTACTTCCGAGCTCATTCGTCTGCGGTAACGTCGGCCTACCTGGACGACATTCTTCAGAGGTATGGCAACGAGTTAACGCTTCAGAACGATGTTCAGAATCTTCTTCTATTGCTCCGACGTCTCGGTTTTATAGTAAACGAGGAGAAGTCGGATCTGGTGCCGTCCAAGTCATTCACTCATCTGGGAATGAGCTTCGAGACGCACAACAATCTCGTTCGTCTGCCGTTAACCAGAGCGAAATTAGTCAGTTGTTACGCTCGCTATTGTCTGCACGCAGACAAAGTCACGGCGAGAGAATTTATGAGACTGATAGGTCTGTGCGGAGCCGCCGCGGATCTCATTCCGATGGGGCGGCTACGCACACGTCCTCTTCAAATTTTCCTGACTCAGAATTGGAGTGTGAAAATTCATTCGCTCGATGTAGACGTTCTCTTGTCAGATCAAGTGAAACAAGAGATTCAGACTTGGGCAAACATTCAGTGGTTAACTCAAGGAGTTCTGCTGCAGTTGCCGGATCCGAGTTTTACCGTTATGACGGATGCCAGTCAAACAGGTTGGGGTGCATCATTAATCCCAACGGATTCGAGATGCCAGGGTCTTTGGGATCCGCAATTCCTGTGCAAGCACATAAACATCAAGGAAATGATGTCAATTTGGCTTGCGTTACGTCACTGGATGGACATTATTCACGATGCTCATGTCCAAATCCTATCCGACAATACGACAGTAGTGGCGTATATACGGAATCAGGGAGGCACTCATTCAGTTCCGTTGTTCAATCTAACGGAAAGAATCCTTCTGTTTGCGTTAGAACATCACGTTCTTCTTTCGGTCCGTCACATACCGGGTCGTCTGAATGTGCTAGCAGACTCCCTTTCACGAAAGGGTCGCTTGTTGCCGTCGGAGTGGACTCTCAACAAACAAGTATTCAATCAGATTTGCTACCAATGGGAACGGCCAGTGATAGACTTATTTGCGACACATCTCAACAATCAGTTGCAGACGTATGTGTCTCCGTGTCCGGATCCAAGAGCATTTGCAGTAGACGCTCTGTCGATCCCTTGGGACGGAATGATAGGATATGCGTATCCTCCAGCGCCGTTAATTCAACAAGTATTGCTAAAGATAAAACAATCTCAATGCAAGATTCTGTTGGTAGCATCTCTGTCGCCACAGAGACCATGGATAAATCTACTCAGGTGTCTGTTGTGGGACCTACCGCGGAAGCTTCCTCCACGAGAGGATCTTCTTTCGCAGGGGAAATCGTGCCAACTCCATCACAACCCGCAAGGTCTCAACCTTCACGTTTTTCCGTTGTGTGGTCCTTCTTGCATGGCAAGCACTTTACAGGACGAGCAGTGGACGCGATTTCTAACTGTAGGAGGACCTCCTCTTCGCTAAACTATGCGGCTAAGTGGAAGGTTTTTCGTCGTTGGTGTAGGGATCATTCTGTAGATATATTTGATCCCTCTATACCAGACATTGCAAACTTTCTAGTATACTTGTTTGACGAAATCAAACTGCAGCCTGTTACTATAAAGGGTTATAGATCTATGTTATCTGATACCTATGCACATCATGATAGTTTACAAATTGGATCTAATGTCTCTTTATCGAAGTTGGTTAGAAACTTTTCGATAAATAGACCCAGAACTCTTAGATTAGTTCCTAAGTGGAATTTAGCTTGGGTTCTCCTTAAATTGAAGGAAAAGCCATTTGAACCTCTTGGGACAGTAGATTTCAAATTCTTATCTTATAAGACAGCTTTTCTCTTAGCTTTCTCTTCTGCCAGAAGAGTCAGTGAGCTTCATGCACTATCGGTGGATGATTCTCATTATCGTAGTGTTGGGAACACTATCACCTTCACTACTAATGTGGGTTTTTTAGCTAAGAATCAGGCTCCTAATAAATATCCGGAACCTATTGTTATTAAGGCTCTTCCGTCTTCAGACGGGCGTAGGCCTTTACTCTGTCCTGTTAGAGCACTACGTATCTATAAACAGAGATCTCAGTTTATCAGAAAGGGACGGAAACGTTTCTTTCTGTCTTTGATGCCTAATAGAAAGGACATTTCAGTCCATTCTATTGCTAGATGGATTCAGTTAACTATCCGTACTGCTTATGAAGATTTATCTTCTTCTCAGCAGTCTGTGCTTAAGATTTCTGCTCATGAAGTAAGAGCTCTTTCTACTTCCTGGGCTTATGCTAATAGTGTTGCTATTACAGATTTAATGAAGGCTGCTTATTGGTCTCAGCCATCCACATTTACGAATTTTTATCTCAGAAATATTGAGTCCATTTCTGGAGACCTGCATTGTTTAGGTCTGTTATCTGTTGCTCAGAATGTCGTCCACTAAACAGTTGCAACTATAGTTATGCAGGCTTTCTGTTCCGGCAGTGACTCCGTCCGGCTGCCCTCTTCGCTCTGGGCTATTTGACCCAGGGCAAGGGGAAGGGGGGGGGGGGGGGGGGGGGGGGGGGCGGGTGTTCCCTTAGGTCACCTGCTTTATAGTGAAAAGCAAGGGAATGCCTCCTCCAAGTCAGTATTTCTGAGTCGCTTCCGGGATGGTTTTAAAGTGTAATATTAATGTTTAAATTCATTCATGTCTTATTTTTAAAGTGTAGCTCGGTGTGAAGCATTTGTATATGTCAAGTGTCAAACGGGCTTTAATATACAATACTCGGACACTTTTAAATGATTATAAAGAGTCTCAATTCTCTGGACTACTTTATTTATTGGCTTGCTTTAAAAATAATTAGTATAAGGGTTATACTGGATGTTAATAGAGAACATGAATGTTATTGTGCTCAATTATTAAGGGTAGTGTATCTTTCTAATTTAATATTAAATAAGAAAGATACATGTAAAGCCTAATACTCCTTTTCTCCTTAAGGGGTTACCTCTTTACTATATAGTTGAGCTTATTGGATTTTCCTCTATGTCCTAGGCCCTCCAGCCTGTTTACTATTCAGCTAAGTCTGGGTCATTGGTACAGTATAAAAATGTTAAAAAATTTATAGTAATTTATATATTTTTTATACTTACCAATGACCCAGACGGGGATGGCCCTCCCTGGAGTTGGGAACTCTTGCCTCCCCGCTGAGTACATAGCGCTGACCAGGCACTGCCAGTAAGAATGATAATTGGCGCCAATTTCGGGACGACTGCGTCACTGCGCATGCGCAGTAGAGGTGTAGTATGGAGGTCCTTTAGGACATGATTTCTTTTTGTTTTGGATGCAAATTTTGGGGATTGGGGGGCAAAATTTGTGTTTGGCCCTGGTTTTGTTGGAGTTAGCACCAGCTAAGTCTGGGTCATTGGTAAGTATAAAAAATATATAAATTACTATAAATTTTTTAACTTTTTGCATTTGATTCTTCAGTATTCTTGTTACTTTTCTTTGAGAATATCCTCCAAGTCCTTTCCTTGAAAAACTAACAGGAAAAAAGTTAATTTTCTAGCTTACCAATACTCTTAGCCACATTAGGAAAAACCATGATCGTTACCTCCTTTTTTTCAATTCCTACTTCACAACATTTAACATGCATTCAGTATTTGTCTCTCCACACATACACAGAATGACATATGCGTGTGAATGGGTTAATTGATATGGCACGAGTGCCAGTGTAGAAGGATAGAACGAGAGGCTGCAGGCCTCGAGTTTTATCTTTCCGCGATGACACAAGTGCCATATCCATTAACCCATTCACACATGCGTGTCATTCTGTGTTTATTACACACCTTCACACCTATAAAAACAATTATTAGAAGGACACTCAGCAATTCATTTGACAACTATCAACAAAAAGAACACATTTTATCCCCAATGAAGTTGCAAGGGGAACCTGTGTTACTATTTAGTCCCCTGAGTTCCAATATGTTCTATGTGCCTACTAGCACATAGAACACACTGGAACTCAGAGGACGATATATTTTTATACTGTACCAATGATCCAGACTTAGCTGGTGCTAACTCTTAAATTCTAGGGCCAAACACAAATTTTGCCCCCTCAATCCCCAAAATTTGCATCAAAATCCAAAAAAATAGATGTCCTATGTAGTTCTCCATACTTTTATCCACTGCGCATGCACAGTGTCAAGGAAGTCAGAAATTGGAGCCAAATCCTCATTCTTTTTTGGCCCTTCAATCAGTAACATCTCACTGATATCTGTGCTTATAATCTCAGTTAAAATGATGCCAGTCACATAATCATGAGAGAAATGGTGGATCTAAGGATGAAATAAAAGGATGAGAGGAAGGAACAGTGGAAGGATGTGTTCAGGGCTGTAACTTATAATTTTTATGAAAAATTATTTCATGTTCCATAATTTCGGGACATTGGCCTGATATTTTTATTCTTGCTATGAAATTTCCATTGTTTGTTCAGTGTTTCCTCTCTCCCTTTCCTTACTACCCCCCTTGCTATTCTCCCATGCTTTTGGCATAATTTTTGTAATTATTTTTACTGAAATTTCTTGGGAGTTTTGGCTTGGTAACAGAATGTTTATTCTGTTTTTCCCCATGGTTACGTCCTCACCCTAGGGTGGTTAGGCATTTCGGTCATGCATCTACCATCCAATGTACTGCAGTTTCTTCTCAGGAAGCCTCTGTTTTACATCAGATAGTGTTAAAATTGGTTACTGATTTCGGGCCATATTTTCAGTGCCTGGAGTTTTGTTTCCAGTTTTTTATTCACTTTTGTTTACGTTGACAACGGTTACTTCTGACAGTGATTCCTTGTCTTCCATTAGTTCTGCTCATAGCTAGATACATTAATATTGTCCGTAAGTGTAACATTAATTTTTAGACATGGTTTAAAATTTTTGTCCACACTTAGGCTTTTTTGGGATCCATTTCGGCTCATCGTTCCCATTGGGAACTTGGGCTCATCTTGAAATTTTTTCGAAAAATTTTTTTCTTTTGAATTATTTTTCGAAATGTTTGAAATGGATTATTTTATTATCATGTATCTTGTTTTCAAGGGCTAGTGCGAGTACGATGACTTAAAATTTTTAAAAAAATGAAAGAATTTTGTTCAGATTGTAATTCGAGGAAGTCTTCCTCTGATTCTCATGCTCAGTGTATTTCTTGTAGTCAGTGTACTCGCACTAATTCTTGCTCCGTGTGTGCCAATTGGGATGACAAATGTTGGAGATGTGAGTCACGGTATATTGTTAGTGGTGAGAGGTCCATGCCGGTCCTCTTGCCACAGGGTCACTCTAGTTTTTCAGTCTCTTTTTCAGAGGAACAAGAACAGGGTGACGTTTCTGTGATGTCTTCAAGAAGTGTGCCTCCGTCGTCGCAGTCAAATGAAGAGCTAGCAGCTAAAGTACTCAATGAAATTCGGCAAATGCCTAAGAGGTCCCTAGTAGGATCGACGGCATTGTCGCCCGCTAACTCGCCCGGTGAAGCAATCATTCACGAAATGGTTGTGATGCCGGGTTCGTCCGTTGCGGTCCAGGAAAGGAGATCGTCTGTTGCGAGCACTATAAACACGAATCGTGCACACCCGGCGACGACGGATCGGAGGATGGAATGGAGGAAGCCAGTCAGTCTGGTACCTAGCTCGTCCAGGTCTGCCCAGACCACGAGTGAGAGAGGCCCCTCTCTCTTACAACAACATCTGGGCCCAAATGTTGTTGTACGTAAAGTTTGTCAGTCGGAGCATATGTCCACTTCTCCTGCTCGGGACGCTCAGACAGTCCGGCGCTGAGTCTATTGGCTGCCTCATCCTCACGGCAGCACACATGACCGCAACTTGGCTACATGACCGCAGATATCCAGCCTGCTTCGCCGACCAGGGATTCCATGTCGATCAGATCACGCCATCTGGTAGCCAAGGACACGAGGCCTTACCAGTCGGGATGTTTGCATAAAAGAAGTATGCAAGAATTAACGTCCCAGGAGCTTCCAGAGGCTAAATCACGTAAGACTGCGGCTCCACAGGCCTCCGTGACGGACTTGCTATCACAGATAGCTCAACTCATTGCAGCATCCCAGCAGCCATCAGAAACTTTTTCAGAACAGGAACTGTCTGAGGAAGCTGGGTCGGTTCGCTCCCCTGCAGAGTCAGAAAGGGATGACCGAGAATCTCATGTGGTCCAGTCGGATGGTGAAAGGGAATCAGCGGAGCTGGAATTTTCCCTTTCCGAAAAACATAAGGTGGCCATAGATTTCATCCGGCAACACCTTCCAGAAGTTGTTCCTCCGGACCAAAATGCTGCATTACCTGATAAGAGACTGATAGCGTCACTGGACACAGACTTGTTTGGCCGGAATAGGGACATTGCGCTTGAGTTTCCGACCCAGTCCAGTAATGTCCCGTGGACATTTGAACTTCTGAATGATGCTATATTCAAGCTAGCCTCTAAGACTGGCAAATCCAGTTTCTTATCGCCTCACGCTACACAGCTGCCTTTCATCAATAATAGAAATAAATTTGAAACAGCAGGACAGGCCATGCCGAGAGTTCCTCTGCGTTTAGATGACCAGGCAGAAGACTTGAAGTTGTCATTGCCGGCATCCATGTCGATTAACTCCAGTACGCTGGAGACGACAATCTCGTCTAATAGAATTAATTTAGACGCATTATCTTACGCAGATCACCTTACCAGAGCATTATCATTACATCTCGAAGGGAAAGAATTCCTGGATGTTCAAACTTCCTTAAGAGTTCTTTCGAGGGTCATAGCATATTCTACGTATAACTCCGCCCTTTCAGTGGCAAATCTGGAGTTAGTCAGACGTGAAGCTGCCCTGGCTGCATCCACAAGAGTGGATAGTAAGGTGAAAAACTCTCTTCGAGTCGCTCTGGTCTCAGGAGAGCTTCTCCCTATGACGGAAAGCTTTCTATAATCTATGATCAGATTACTAAGAAAGCTTCAGACTCTCTGCTTTTTAAATCCGCTTCGAAAAAGTCAGACTCAGCAGAGGGGAGTAAGGCAGGCACTTCGGGGGCGAATACGTCCAAGGGAAGTTCCTATAGAGGATCTAAAAAAGCCTCTATGTCTTACTCAAGAGACCGTCGGAGTAGCGACTCAGGTAGGGGTTGTAATCCTGGCCGAGATAACCGGTCAGACACCCCTAGGTCAACTGGGCGAGGTGCAGGTCGTGGAGGACGTGGTTTCTCCTCCCGCAAGCCTCGCAGGGCCAGGAGGTGAAGGTCAGAACCTCTATTGCGTTCCAGTGGGTGGAAGGCTGTCGAGATTCTTAACCAATTGGTTGTCAATTACGGATGACCCATGGGTACAAAGGGTTATTTCTGAAGGTCTAAAACTGTCCTTCAAGGAAAAACCTCCATTAACTCGAAGTCCACGTTGGACTCTGCTTCCGTCAAACATTCAGAAGAGAGATTCGCTTCTATCAGAAGTTCAATCTCTTCTGGACAAGAATGCTATAGAGGTCGTAGAAAACCAGGAATCTCCAGGTTTCTACAGTCACCTATTCCTGGTTCCAAAACCAGACAGCTCATTTCATCCAGTTATAGATCTGAGCTGGATAACAAGCTGATCGTGGCTCCAAAATTTTATATGGAGACCATCCAATCGGTCAGAGCGAGCATTTGAGTGAACGATTATGGTGCGAGCATAGATCTCAAGGATGTGTACTTTCACGTCATGGTACATCCGGCGTTCAGAAAGTATCTTCGCTTCGCTGTCCTAGGAGTCGTTTATCAGTTCCGAGCAATGTGCTTCGGTCTGAATCTACGCCCTGGGCCTTCTCTCGAATAATGAACTCGGTAATGACTCATTTCCGAGCTCATTCATCTGTGGTAACGTCGGCCTACTTGGACGACATTCTTCAGAGGTACGGCAACAATTCTGTTTACATGTAATTGAGCCTATTGGATTTTCCTTTATGTCCTAGGCCTTCCAGCCTTTTTGGCTCACCAACAATAGTTGTGTGAGCCTATGGCATAGCCCTCATGTCGTCGGCGTCCGGATTCATTCAGTTTGAACTTTTGTGTGCAGGTTTTGATTTTTTTTTTTTTTTTTTGCTTTTTTTTTTTATGTCTGCATGCTTTTCAGGGATAGTAATATTTTATTCAACCCTTTCCATGCTTAGTTACTTGAATTTTGGACTTTTGTGTACAGGTTTTTGACTTTTCTGTGCAGGTTTTTGACTTTTGTGTACAGGTTTTGAAATTTTGTCTTCAAGTGGAGTTTTACCTTACTGGCATATTGCCATGGTGGTTTCCTTAACATTTCTGGGTATTTTTCTCAATTTTAACTCCTTGAAACAAATGTGATGCTTTTTTGACTTTTATGTGCAGGTTTTGAGGTTTGTCTTTTCTTCCAAGTGGATATTTTTCAAGTAGAGTTTCATCTTACTGGCATATTGCCATTGTGGTTCTGTGACAGGGTATTTTTCTCAATTTTAACCCCTTGAAACAAATGTGATACTTTTTTTTACTTTTATGTGCAGGTTTTGAGGTTTGTCTTTCTTTTCTTCCAAGTGGCGACTTACCTTGTAGCATATTGCCATGGTTCCTATTTTATGTTAGGATGCTTCTTGGGGCTAGTATTATTAGCTCACCGAAGGGAGCTTAACTTATCACTTGCCATCCTTCGTCCGTCGTCAAATAAAATGGCCACGTCCCTTGGGGGCTTTGTATGGGGCATAACTCTGATAGCACCGTATGAGTTATAGACAAATTATTAAAAAATCTTCTTCTCCAGAACCAGTGGGCAGAATCTTTTGCTACTTGGTATGCAGCATCTTGGTATGGGTCTGATTCAAGTTTGTTCAAATCGGCCCCCTGGACTCATATTTGGGCTCACTATAGAAGCCCAAATTCGAACTTAGTGCATTTCAGGCAAATTTCTTAAAAAATCTTCTTCTCCAGATCCAACAGGCAGAATCTTTTGATATTTGGTATGCAACATTGTGGGGTGGATCTGATTCAGGTTTGTTCAAATCGGCTCCCTAGATTCATATTTGGGCTCAGTATAGAAGCCTGAATTTGAACTTGGTGCATTTCAGGCAAATTTCTTTAAAAATCTTCTTCTCCAGATCCAGCAGGCAGAATCTTTTGATATTTGGTATGGAACATGGTGGGGTGGATCTGATTCAAGTTTGTTCAAATTGGCCCCGTGGGTTTATATTTGGGCTCAGTATAGGAGCCCAAATTTGAACTTAGTGCATTTCAGGCAACTGTCTTTGAAAATCTTCTTCTCAAGATCCATTAGGCAGAATCTTTTGATATTGGGTATGCAGCATGCTTAGGGGGTGAGATTCAAGTTTGTTCAAGCCAAGTCCCTGGGTTCGTATTTGGGCTCACTGTGGTAGCCCAAATTATAACTTAGTTCAAAATGAGGAATTTTCTTTAAAAATCTTCTTCAGATCCAGTGGTCGGAATGTTTTGATATTTGGTATGCAGCATCCTTTGGGGGGGGTGAGATTCAAGTTTGTTCAAGCCATGTCCATAGGTCCATATTTGGGCTCACTGTGGGAGCCCGAATGATAACTTAGTTCAAAATGAGGAAGTTTCTTTAAAAATCTTCTTCTTCAGATCCAGCAGTCGGAATGTTTTGATATTTGGTATGCAGCATCCTTAGGGGGTGAGATTCAAGTTTATTCAAGCCATGTTCCTAGGTCCATATTTGGACTCACCGTGGGAAACCGAATTATAACTTAGTTCAATATGAGGAATATTCTTTAAAAATCTTTTTTTTTTAGAGCCACTGATCAGAATCTTTGGATATTTGGTATAAGCTTTTCTTAGGAGGAGCAGATGCAACTTGTTGAAATCAATTCTCTGGGTTGATATTTAGGCTACCATGTCAGGTGAGTGCCTTCAGGCCCCCTGGGGCCTCTTGTTAGCTCACCTGACTGAAAGTCAGGGTGAGCTTTTCTGATCACTTTTCGTCCGTCGTCCGGCGTGAAGGTGGTGTTTGGGTCTTTTTCTTCCAAACCACTGGCCGCATGTTAATGAAATTTCATGTGAGTAGGGGTTATATAGCGGCATTTTGATTTTTGGGCAAATTAGGTTTCGGCTCATATTGAGCAGAGGGGTGGGGCAAAAATGCTCCAATTCTTAAAAAATCTTCTTCTCAAGAACCAGCAATAGCAGAGACTTGATATTTGGTATGCAGCTTCCTTTTGAGGTGTAGACTCAAGTTTGTTCAAGAGAAGTTTGTAGGTCTATACTTGGCGATGTTATGGGAGGAGCAAAAATTTTGGCCCCACCCCAAATTTCTATTTTTTAAACCGAGAGGCCAATTTGAACCAAATTTTATGTGAGGGCTTATTGGGTCATAAGTACCTAATTTATGCAGAAATTTTTTTTCCTGTAGCCCCGTGGGAACCACAGGAGCTAAAAATAGAAAAAAATTAAAACGCCTATATCTCAAAAACTGCACGGCAGTGAGAATTTTTATTTGGTGTGAAGCTTTCTTGGGACCAACAGAAAGGATTGGTAAAAAAAAATTGCTATCGGTTTTATCATAGGGTACTTTTTCGGGACTCTGAAAAAGTGCTGAGTCAGTATTTTTTAACACAGTAGGCAATGGGAAAAAAATAAAGAATTGTTTTCTTCCAAACCACTGCTCTAAAAGCTTTCATATTTTACATATAACATCTTTGGAACATTGATTCACATATTTGTAGAAATCAAATTCCTCGGTCCATATTTGGGTTCCCTATGGGAACCCAAATGTTCAAATTAGTGCAATATGAGGGATATATTTTAAAAATCTTCTTCTTCGGATCCACAAATCAGAATCTTTTGATATTTGCTATGCATCATCCTTAGGGGGGTGAGATTGATGTTTGTTCAAGCCAAGTCCCTGAGTTCATATTTGGACTCCCTTTGGGAACCCAAATTGTAACTTAGTGCAATACGAGGTATATTCTTTTAAAATCTTCTTCTTCGCATCCACCGGTCAGAATCTTTTGATATTTGGTATACAGTATGCTTAGGGAGGTGAGATTCAAGTTTGTTCAAGTCAAGTCCTTCGGCTCATATTTGGTCTCCCTGTGGGAGCCCAAATTATAACTTAGTTCAATATGAGGAATATTCTTTAAAAAAAAATTTTTTTTCAGATCCACCAGTCAAAATGTTTTGATATTTGATGTACAGCATTCTTAGGGGCTGAGAGTGAAGTTTGGTAAAGCCAAGTACCTGGGTT
Organism: Pictodentalium vernedei; assembly: GCA_031216915.1. Lineage (NCBI taxonomy): Eukaryota > Metazoa > Mollusca > Scaphopoda > Dentaliida > Dentaliidae > Pictodentalium > Pictodentalium vernedei. The sequence goes on along the minus strand of CM062290.1, from coordinate 79,010,235 downwards.
CATATTTGGGCTCACTGTGGGAGCCCAAATTATACCAAAATTTTTATTTTCCAAACCAAAAAGTCGATTTGAACCAAATTTGATATGAGGGCTTATTGGGTCATAAGTACCTAATTTATGCCGAAAATTGTTTTCCTGTCCCCCACGGGAACTGCAGGAGCTAAAAAATTTTTTTCTTTTTAAATGCCCATATCTCCAGAACTACATGGCACTGAGAATTTTTATATGGTGTGAAGCTTCCTTAGGACCGGAAGAAAAAAATGGTAAAAATTTTATCATAAGGTTCTTTTCTAGGACTAAAAGTGCCGAGTCATCATTTTTTAACAGTGTAGCTAATGGGAATAACGTTGAAGAATCTTCTTCTCCCAAAACACTGCTTCAGAAGCTTTTATTTTTGGGCTCCCTATGGGAGCCCATGTATAACTTAGTTCAGTATGAGAAATATTCTTAAAAAATCTTTTTTTTCTGTTACTCCTGTCAGAATCTTTTGATATTTGATTTTTGATTTTCTTAGAAGTGGCAAATTGAAGTTTGTTCAAGTTCTGCTTTATTGATAAAATTGGGCCCAGTAGTAACCAATTCCTGCATTGAAAGCCCTGTAAAGTGGGCAGTGATAGGCATAAACGATTGACCAAACTTGATATTATAATTATGCCTCTGTAATGATGTAGCCTTAGAAAGTGACCTTAAATTCCAATAAATAAATAGATAAATTATTGAGTACCCAATATGGGGATCTAACATATGAACACTCTGGGTTACTAAGTAGAGAAAACACTTTTATGTTGAAAAACTGATAATAACCACAAGGCAGAATCCCTTGCTATTTTGGTGATATGACTCGGCCAGTATCAGGTGAGCGCCCTCAGGCCCCGTGGGGCCTCTTGTTTTTATTGGGTTTAATGACACTTTTGATGGCAGGATCATCTCATGTCAGATACATTTCGGGTGAAGAAGCTGGAGTTCCTGGAGAGAACCACTGAACAGCTGTGAGCAACTGTCCAACTCTCCCCAACATACTAACTCCTCACAAGCAGGGTTAGTATTGGTAGAAGACAAGCGCACCATTAACGTACCGTATGCCCAACTACAAAGTGCCACTATGCCCCCACATGGGCAAACAGGGTTAAGTGCCTTAAGGTTAAGGACACAATGTAGTTGACCCATTTTGTAACATAATAGCCATATCTGGTCAGTGCTATTCACAAAAAAAATTGCCTTTCAAATTTCATTATATTTTCAATATTTTTCCGACTGTACCCAATGGCCCAGACTTAGCTGGTGCTAACTCCAAAATATTGAGGGCCAAACACAAATTTTGCCCCCCAATCCCCAAAGTTTGCATGCAAAACTGAAAATTAGAAGTCCTATCTGGCCCTCTATACATTTACTCTCCGTGCATGCGCAGACACCAGGAAGTAACTGGAATTGGCGCCAACATCATTCTTTGTTTGGCCCTCAGTCAGATAACAACAAACTGACTTCTGTGCTTTTAAATTTCAGTTTGTAATGATGCCAGGCACAAATCAATGGTTAATTTGGTGGATCCAAGGACTCAACTGGATGAAGGAAGGAAGAAACAGTGGTTTGAAATGTTCAGGGCTGTAACTTTATAATATTTATAAAAATTAGTTCATGTTCCCCAATTTGGGGACATGGGCCTGACGTCATCATTATTGATAATGATTTTTCCACGGTTTGTTAAGTATTCCTTCCCTACCCTCTCTTAGGCATTTTGGTCATGCATCATACATCCGATGTATCGTTTTTTCTTTTGATGAAGATCTTGCTTTACATCGGGTAGTTCAAAATTCTGTTACTGACTTCGGGCCGTGTTGCCTGGGGTCTCGTTTCCGGTTTTCATTCTGACGTTGTTTACATTGACAACGCTCTTTTTAAATATGTAGTTTCCTATTTTATTATATGATAGGACTGTTGTAAGATGCATTAAATATTCCGGTAGTGTAGCAGTTAATTTTTTTGGATAGAAAAATAATTTTTGTCCACACTTGGGCTCTATCGGGATACATTTGGGCACATCATTCCCTTTGGGAACTTGGGCTCTTGTTAACATTTTTCTAAAAAAATGTTTGTTTAAATTATTATTAAATTATTTTTCAATTTATATTTTGAATGTTATTTGTTATGTATCTTTTTATAATTTTTAAATGTGGAGTTGGTGGGAGTACGACCGACATAGTTTGCTTCATTATGAAAGCATATTGCTCAATAAGCAAGGCGAGGAAGTCTTTCCTCTGATTTACATGTTGGTTGCCTTGCTTGCAGTCGATGTACTCCCCCGTGGGAACCCCGGGGAGTGAAGCAGTGCTTGTTTACTTGGGTAAACAAGCTCTTTTTCACTTGTAAAATAGGACCCAGTCACTAATGCTTGGGGTGCGAGTCCTCTAAAATAGGCAACATGGGGTATAAACGATTGACTGACCTTGACTTTATCTCCATGTTGTGGTCATGATTAGCCATTGTGCAAAAGTATGTGACCTTAAACACCAATAAATAAATAAATAGTCGATGTACTCCCACTAATTCTTGTTCAACATGTGTCGCATGGGATGACAAACGTTGTAGACGGGTGTCACGGTACATTGTTAGCGAGAAGCGACTGCCAGTCCTCTCCCAGTGAGAAGCCAAATTAGTTTTTAGCTCACCGAAAGGAGCTTAACTTATCACTTGTCGTCGTCCGTCGTGAACTTTACATTATCGACTTCTCCTCCCAAACTACTGGACCAAATTGAACCAAATTTGGTGTGCATGTTTCTTATCATATGTCAATTCAAGTTTTGTACAAATAAACTTTCTGCGTCCACAGGGGGCACCACAAGGGGCATTACTCTGATAGCACCCATAAATTTTTTTTAAAAGTTAAAAAAATCTTCTCCAGAACCATCATTTACAATCTTTTGATATTTGGTATATAACATCTCTATTGGGGTCAGATTCAAGTTTGTTCAAATCGATTCCATGGGTTAATAATTGGGCTCCCTGTGGGAGCCCAAATTTTAACTTAGTGAAATATGAGGAAATTTCTTCATAAAATCTTCTTCTTCAGATCCACCAGTCAGAATGCTTTCATATTTGCTATACAACATCTATAGGGGGGGGGGGGGGGGGAGGGGGGGGGGGGTTTGAGGCAGATTCAAGTTTGTACAAATCGGGTCCCTGAGTGAGTATTTGGGCTCTCTGTTGGAGCCCAAAGTTTAACTTCGTGCAATTTGAGGAAATTTCTTTAAAAATCTTCTTCTTCAGATCCACTAATCAGAATGCATTCATATTTGGTATACAACATCTTGAGGTGGCTCATTTTCAGGTTTCTTCAAATTGGTTACCTGGGTAAATTTTTGAGGTCCCAATGGGAGCCCAAATATCAACTTAGTGCAATATAGGGAATTTAAAAAAAAAATCCTCTTCTTTCGACCCTGTAGTCAGAATGTTATCATATTTGGTATACAACATCTCTAGGAGGGTCCGATTCAAGTTTGTTCAAATCTGGTCTCTGTGTTGATATTTGGTTTCCTATGGGAGCCCGAATTTTAACTTTGAGGAAATTTCTTTTAAAAGTCTTCTTCTTCAGATCCACCAATCAGAATCCTTTCATATTTGGTATACAACATCTCTAGGTGGGTCAGATTCAAGTTTGTTCAAATCCGGTCCCTGGGTTAATATTTTGGCTCCCTATTTGAGCCCAAAGTTTAACTTAATGCAATGTGAGGACATTTCTTTAAAAACCTTCTTGTTCAGATCCACCAGTCAGAATACTTTCATATTTGGTATATACATTTGTAACATCTCAAGGAGGATCAGATTCATGTTTGTTCAATTTGAGTCCCTGGCTTATTAACTCACCGGACTGAAAGTCAGGGTGAGCTTTTCTTATCACTCTTCGTCCGCCGTCTGTCGTCCTGCATGAAGGTGGTGTTTGAGCCTTTTTCTCCTAAACCACTGGCCACATTTTAATTAAATTTCATGTAAGTAGTGGCTATATAGGGGCATTTTGATTTTTATGCAAATTAGGTTTCGGCTCATATTGAGCAGAGGTGTGGGGAAAAAATGGCCAAATTTTTTTAAAACCTTTTTCTAATGAACCACCAGTAGCAGAGACTTGATATGTGGTATACAGAGTCCTTTTGAGGTTTAGAATCAATTTTGTTCAAGAGAAGTTTGTCGGGCATTATTTGCCTTCGTTATGGGAGGGGCGAGAATTTTTGCCACTCCCCAAATATCTATTTTCCAAACCGAGAGGCAGATTTGAACCAAATTTGATATGAGGGCTTATTGGGTTTTAAGTACTTAATTTATGCCCAAATTTGTTTTCCTGTCTCCCTATGGGAACCGCAGGAGCTAAAAATAGAAAAAAATTAAACCGCCCATATCTCCAAAACTACACAGCACTGAGAATTCTTATTTGGTGTGAAGCTTCCTTAGGACCAACAGAATGGAATGGACCAAAAAAATTGCTATCGCTTTTATCATGGGTTACTTTTTGGGGAATTTGAAAAAGTGCTGAGTCAGCATTTTTTAACAATGTGGGTAATGGGAAAAACATGTAAGACTACTTTTCTCCCAAACCACTGCTCCAAAAGCTTTCAAATTTCACATATAATATCTTTGGAAGATTGTTTCTCACATTTATTGAAATGAATTCCCTGGGTCCATATTTGGGCTCTCTATGGGAGCCCAAATGTTTAAATGAGTGCACCAAAATCCGGAATTTTTTTTTTGTTTTTTATGTGTTTCGGTCAATTTTAAGACAAAAAATTTTTTTTTTTTACTCTGAAAATTTGGGGTCCGAGTGGGACTTAGAAAATTTTGGACCAAAATCCGGAAATTTTGTTTTGTTTTTTATGCGTTTCGGTCAATTTTAAGACAAAAAAAATTTTTTTTTTTTTACACTGAAAATTTGGGGTCTGGGTGGGACCAAAATCCGGAAATCTTTTTCTGTTTTTTTATGTGTTTCAGTCAATTTTAAGACAAAATTTTTTTTTTTTTTTTACTCTGAAAATTTGGGGTCCGAGTGGGACTTAGAAAATTTTGGGCCAAAATCTGGAATTTTTGTTTGTTTTTTATGTGTTTCGGTCAATTTTAAGACAAAAAAAAATTTCTCCGTCAGAGAGTGTGCGTCCGTCGTCTCATTTAGATAGTCAATCAGAGCTAGCGGCTAAAATGCTCATGAATATTAGACAGGGCAATAAACCACAGCGTGGTTCAAGTTCCCTGTCGCCAGCTAGCTGAACCGGTGAAGCGGTTAGACCGTCTGTGGGTACCTTGACGCCGGGTGTGTCCGTTTGGAGGAAAATTACCCTTCCCTTTTGGGTGGCGATGGATCTAACGCATCAATACTTCCCTGAGTTCGTTCCCGAGAATCGGAATACTGCGACAGCTTGAAAGTACCACTATTCAGTAGCTGAGAGACGAGGCCTCGTATATCAGGACATCCGGAGAAAAGAGCGCCTCTGACACACTGTCCCGGGAGCAGCCGATGGCCAGAATAGAAGACCGCTGCTCCTCAGGCCTCCGTAATGCATTTGCTGTCGCAGATTGTGCAGCTCATCGCAGCATCCCAGCAAGTGCAGAAGAAGCTGACGGCAGTCTCAGAACCTGAGCTGTCGGATGGTGCAGGGTCGGTCAAGTCATCTGCGCGTTCAGATGCCGCTGACCGTGATTTTCAACTGATTGAGACTAATGATGAAAGGGATACGGAGGGGGGGGGGGGGGTTACCCTTCTCCATCGGAACAACACATGGCTGCGATGGATTTAATCCATCAACACTACCCTGAATTTGTTCCAGCGAATCAGAATGCTGCGACTACTTGCAAGAAACCGCTAGCATTGTTGGACGCTGACTTCATCTGGAAAAAGAGGAGGTCATGTCTTTTCCGGTTAAGTCTAGACAGGTGTTGCAGGCCTTAGGCCTTTCAGACGACACCCTATTCAACTTTCCAGTGGGAAGAAGTAAGGCGGTTTAATTTTACCGATTATAATGGAAAACGGTGAAGATGTATAGAGAGTTCCTCTGCATTTGAATGAGCAGGCTAAGGTCCTAGTTATGGCCTTACGTTCATCATTCACTATTCACTCGGGCACAATTGAGACGGCAATTCCTTCATTCAGAGCGAATTTAAACTCACTGTCTTACACAGATCACCTTTAAGAACTGTGACGCAACGTCTCTACGGAAAGGAATTTGAGGACGTTCGTACCTCATTTAGAGTCCTTTCCAGGGCTATTATATTTATCACGTATAACTCTGTCTTAACAGTTGCTAATTTGGAGTTAATCAGATGTGACAGTGCCCTTGCGTCGTCATCTTTATTAGATGACAAGACGAAAAACTCTACGGGTCGCTCCGGTTTCCGGACACCAAGTTTTTGACGATAAGCTTTCATTGGTTTATGACCAAGCTACAAAGAAAGCATCAATACTCTGCTCCTTAAGTCGGCGTCTAATCGACCCGCAATAGCAGAAAAGAGTAAGGGAGGACATCCTAGACAGAAAATCATCTAAAAAGGACTCTTCGCGAGGGTTTAGGTAACCCTCCTATAATTACTCTAGGGGTCGTCATACAGCATCTCGGATTGGGGGCTTAGGTCTGATAGAGACTACCAGTCAGATGCCCCTAAGCTGTTGGCTCGAGGCTCTTCACGAAGGAGACATAGTTTCTCCTTCCGTAGGCCTCACAGGTACTACAGGTGAGGGTTAGGACCTCTATTGCTTAGCAGTTGACGGATGGTTATCAAGATTCACATCAGACTGGATAACTATTACGGAAGTCCAGTAGGCGAGAAGTGTGGTCTCGGATGGCCTACGGCTATCTTTCCAAGAGTACCACCACTAACTTAATGTCTGTGATGGACAATGCTTCCGTCAAATCCTTGCATAAGCATCTCTCCAATCGGAGGTAAAGGTTCTGTTGACAATGAAAGTAATAGAGGTTGTCGAGAATCAAGATTCTCTAGGATTCTATAGTCACCTGTTACTCATACCGAAGCCAGAGAGCTCATTCCGACCGATAATAGACTGGAGCTGGATAACAAGTTTATCATAGCTCTAAAAGTTTATTTATGGTAATCATTTAGTCGGTAAAACCGAGCATTCGAGTGATCGACTACGCGACAAGCATAGATCTAAGGATACGTTCTTTCATGTCCTGGTATATTCGTTGTCCAAGGGATAGTATTTCAGTTCTGAGTGATGTGCTTCGGTCTGAATCTAGCGCCCTGGGCTGTCACTCGAAAAATGAACTTGGTAATGTCTCACAACAATCTGGTTCGTCTGCCATTATCCAGAATGAAATTAGTCAGTTGTTATGCTCACTTTTGTCTACTCTCAGACGCATTAACAGCGAGGAATTTTATGCGACTGATGGGGTTGTGCGGAGCAGCTACACATCTTATTCAGATAGGTCACTTATGCACATGTCTGCTCCAGTTATTCTTTACCCAGAACTGGAGTGTGAAGACGCATCCGCTTAAGACCAGTATTGTTTTAACGGATCTAGTAAACAAAGGTTCCATATTGGGGCAGATATTCAGTGGTTAACTCAAGAGTTCCGCTGCAACTGCCAGATCCGGCTTTCACGATTATGACAGGTGTGAGTCAATAGTTTGGGGCTCGACCCTGAGTCCGACAGACTCAAAATGCAGGTGTCTTGGGACCCTCGGTTCCTGGAGAAACACATAAACATCAAAGAATGATGTCATTATTGTTAGCACTACATCAATATATTCACATTATTTGCGGACACGCATGTTCAGATATTGTTGGACAACTCGATAGTGGTAGCGTACATCAGGAACCAGGACGGCACCCATTCATTTCCATTGTGATAACTAACGGAGAAGATTTTTCTATTTCATGTTCATCTCTCTGTCTGTCATATACAGGGTCGTCTGAACATACTGGCAGACTTGCTCCTCGGAAAGGTCACCTGTTTCATTTGCATTGTATGCTCACCAAGCGAGTATTGGGACAGTTTTGCTACCAGTGGGATCGCCCCATGATAGTTTAGTTTGCGACACACATGAACAATTAGTTACCGTTATTTGTGTCGCCATGCCCAAACCCTTGAGCGCATGCAGTAGACGCTCTGCAGAATTCATGGGGATGAATGATAGGATACGCGTATCCTCCAATTCATTTGATTCAATAAATTACGTTTAAGATTAAACAGTCTCGTTGTGAATCCTACTAGTAGCACCTCTGTTGTCACAGAAACCTTGGATCAGTAATCTCAAGTGGTGTTATGGGGCGCTCCCCAGAAGCTTCCTCCATAAGAGGGCCTTCTTTCAGGTGAAGTTTTACTATTCACGTCCTTCTCCGCCCATAGAGGCATAATGGAGTCAGTTAGACGTGAGGGAACCATCGTGGCTCCTATATTATTTGATAACTGGCACAGGAACGATTAAAAAATGTGGATGAGGAGATTTCGATATGACTTTGAATTCCCCCACCACTCACACACACTGCCTATGTGTTTCATACACACTGCCTATGTGTTTAGAGGCAATTACCAGGCAAGACGTAGTTGTCTTCCTGCAAGCCTCAGATAATTTAATACATACATACTATGCATTTGGGTCGTGTTCTATGGCGAACTCATGGACACATCACTTTTCAGTTGGATTAGTTTCCTGTGATTATTTGTTGATTTGTTAAATTCGAGCACTTATTTAAAAATCATCACAATTAAATTGCTACTCTTGAGTACCTCGCAGGCTGCATAACCAGTTAACTGGTATTCAGATGATTACATGCTAAATATAAATGCTTTCGTGCATTATATTATTAGGCTAATGCTTTATTATCCCTGCATTTTAAAAAATGCGGGGATATAGTAGTGATCTCCATCCGTCCATCCGTCCGTCTATCCGTATGTACCTGGGTACATCACACCCTGAAAGGCTCCTATGGTATTCAATTCGAAACATTTGAACTATGCTAAAGTGTTCAGGTAGCAACTCTAGATGTGCATGAAGGTTTCGGAATTTTGATTTGGCCCCAGGTGGTTCCAGTGGAACCACTTTTATCGTTAGAAAATCAGTTTTCATCGGAAGGCTCCTAGGGTATTTAATTTGAAACACTTAAACTATGCTAATGTGTTTAGGTAACATCTCTAGATGTGCATGAAGGTTTTGGAATTTTGATTTTGCCCCTGGTGGTTCCAGTGGAACCACTTTTATCAGTATTTTTATACTGTACCAATGACCCAGACTTAGCTGGTGCTAACTCCTTAAATTCAAGGGCCAAACACAAATTTTGCCCCCCCCAATCCCCCAAATTTGCATCAAAATCCGAAAATTCAATGTGTCCTATGTGGTCCTCCATACCTTTTATCCACTGCGCATGCACAGTGTCAAGGAGGTCTCGAAATTGGCGCCAAAGTCATTCTTTGTTTGGCCCGAAAATCAGTAACATCTCACTGATATTTGTGTTTGTAAATCTCACTTTAAATGATGCCAGACACATAATTATGAAAGAAATGGTGGATGTAAGGAGGAAATAAAAGGATGAGAGGAAGAACAGTGGCAGGATATGTTCAGGGCTGTAACTTATAATTTTTTTTACGAAATTATTTCATGTTCCCTAATTTCGGGGCATGGGCCTGATGTTGTCATTCTTGCTATGAATTTACCATTGTTTGTTCAGTGTTTCCTCTCTCCCTTTCCTTTATTCCCCCCTTGCTATTCTCCCATGCTTTTGGCGTAATTTTTGTAATTTTTTTTACTAAAATTTCTTGGGAGTTTTGGCTTGGTAACAGAATAATTATCCTTTTTTTTCCCATGCTTGCGTCCTCACCCTTGGGTGGTTAGGCATTTTGGTCTGCATCTATCATCCGATGTACTGCAGTTTCTTCTCTGGAAGTCTCTGTTTTTACATCAGATAGTGTTTAAATTGGTAACTGATTTTGGGCCATGTTTACAGTGCCTGGAGTCATGTTTCCGGTTTTTGTACACTTTTGTTTATGTTGACAACGGTTACTTCTGATAGTGATTACTTGTCTTCTGTTTAGTTCTGCTCATAGCCAGATACATTATTATTGTCCATAAGTGTTACATTAATTTTTAAATATGTTTTAAAATTTTTGTCCACACTTAGGCTTTTTTGGGATCCATTTGGGCTCATTGTTCCCATTGGGAACTTGGGCTCTTCAGAAATTTTTTCGAAAATTTTTTTTCTTTTGAATTATTTTTTCGAAATGTTATAATGGATTATATTATATTATGTATCTTTGTTTTCAAGGGTTAGTGTGAGTACTATAACTGTTTATATTTTTTCATGATGAAGGAATATTGTTCAAATTGTAATGCGAGGAAGTCTTCCTCTGATTCTCATGTTCATTGTGTGGCTTGTAGTCAATGTACTCGCACTAATTCTTGCTCAGTGTGTGTCAATTGGGATGACAAATGTTGGAGACGTGTGTCACAGTATATTGTTAGTGGTGAGAGGTCCATGCCGGTCCGCTCTCCGCAGGGTCACTCTAGTTTTTCACATTGAACGTGCACACCCAGTGACGACGGATCCGAGGATAGTACGGAGGAAGCCTGTCAGTCCGGTAGCTAGCTCATCCAGGTCTACCCGGACTGCAAGCGAGAGAGGCCCCTCTCTCTTACAGCAACATCTGGGCCCAGATATTGTACGTAACGTTTGTCAGTCGGAGCATACGTCCACTCCACCTGCCCAGTATGCTCTGTTGCATAGACAGTCCGGAGAGACTAGTCTATCGGCTTCCTCATCCTCACGGCAGCACACACGACCACACCTTGGCTACGTGACTGCTGATATCCAGCCAGCTTTGCCAACCAGGGATTCCACGTCGACCAGGTCACGCCATCCGGTAGGCCTTTACAGTCGGGATGTTCGCATAAAAGAAGTATGCAGGATTCAACGTCCCAGGAGCTTTCAGCGGCTAAATCACGTAAGGCCGCGTCTCCACAGGCCTCCGTAATGGACTTGCTATCGCAGATAGCTCATCTCATCGCAGCATCCCAGCATCCGTCAGAAACTTTTTCAGATCAGGAATTGTCTGAGGAAACTGGGTCGGTTCATTCCGCTGCAGAGTCAGGAAGGGACGACAGAGATTATCAAGTGGTCCAGCCGGATGGCGAAAGGGATTCAGAGGAGCTGGAATTTTCCCTTTCGGAGCAACATAAGGTAGCCTTAGATTTCATCTGACAGTACCTTCCTGATGTTGTTCCTCCGGACCAGAATGCTGTGTTGCTGGATAAGAGACTGATAGCGTCACTGGACACATACTTTTTTCGGCCGGAATAGGGACACCGTCCCTGAGTTTCCGACCCAGTCCAGAAATGTCTCACGGACATTTGAACTTTTGAATGACGCTATATTCAAACTTGCCAAGACGGGCAAGTCCGGTTTATTAGTGGCCGAGATAATACTGGCTGAGACAACCGGTCAGATGCCCCTAGGTCGACGGGGCGAGGTGCGGGTCGTGGAGGACGTGGTTTCTCCTCCCACAAGCCTCGCAGGTCCAGGAGGTGATGGTGCAAACCTCTATCATGTTCCAGTGGGCGGAAGGTTATCGAGTTTCTTAACCAATTGGTTGTCGATTACAGACGACACTTGGATTCGAGGGGTGATTTCAGAAGGGCTAAAACTGTCCTTCAAAAGACAACCTCCATTAACTCGAAGTCCAAGATGGACTCAGCTTCCGTCAAATCCTCAGAAGAGAGGTTCGCTTCTATTAGAAGTCCAATCTCTTCTGGAGAAGAATGCAATAGAGGTCGTAGAAAACCAGGAATCTCCAGGTTTCTACAGCCATCTGTTTCTAGTTCCGAAACCAGACAGAGCTGGATAAACAAGCTGATCGTGGCTCCAAAATTTTATATAGAGACCATTCAATCGGTCAGAGCGAGCATTCGAGTGAATGACTATGCTGCGAGTATAGATCTCAAGGATGCATACTTTCACGTCATGGTACATCCGGCATTCAGAAAGTATCTTCGCTTCGCTGTCCTAGGAGTCGTTTATCAGTTCCGAGCAATGTGCTTCGGTCTGAATCTAGCGCCTTGGGCTTTCACTCAAATAATGAACTCGGTAATGACTCATTTCCGAGCTCATTCATCTGCGGTAACGGCGGCCTACCTGGACGACATTCTTCAGAGGTACGGCAACGAGTTAACACTTCAGAACGATGTTCAGAATCTGCTTCAAATGCTCCGACGTCTCGGTTTTATAGTAAACGAGAAGAAGTCGGATCTGGTGCCGTCCAAGTCATTCACCCACCTGGGAATGAGTTTCGAGACGCACAACAATCACGTTCGTCTGCCATTAACCAGAGCGGAATTAATCAGTTGTTACGCTCGCTTTTGTCTTCACTCCAACATAGTTACAGCGAGAGAATTCATGCGACTGATAGGTTTGTGTGGAGCCGCCGCGGATCTTATTCCGATGGGGCAGCTGCTTACTTGGCCACTCCAAATCTTTCTGACTCAGAATTGGAGTGTGAAGATTCATTCACTCGATACAAACATCGTCTTGTCGAATCAAGTGAAACAAGAGATTCTGACTTGGGCAGATATTCAGTGGTTAACTCAGAGAGTTCCACTGCAATCGCTGGATCCGAGTTTTACGATTATGATGGATGCCAGTCCAACAGGTTGGGGCGCAACATTGAGCCCAACAGATTCGAAGTGCCAGGGTCTTTGGGATCCGCAGTTCCTAAACAAGCACATAAACATCAAAGAAATGATGTCAATTTGGCTTGCGCTATGTCATTGGATGAATATTATTCAGAATTCACATGTGCAAATTCTGTCCGACAATTCGACAGTTGTAGCGTATATTCGGAACCAGGGAGGCACTCATTCCATTCCGTTATTCAACTTAAGAATTCTTCTGTTTGTCCTAGAGCATCAGGTTCTCCTATTGGTCCGTCATATTCCGGGTCATCTGAACGTTTTGGCAGACTCATTTTCTCGGAAGGGTCGCATATTGCCGTCAGAATGGACTCTCAACAAACGAGTATTCAATCAGATTTGCTACCAATGGGAGCATCCAACGATAGACTTATTTGCGAAGCATCTCAACAATCAGTTGCAGACGTATGTGTCGCCGTGTCCAGATCCTCAAGCATTTACAGTAGACGCTTTCTCGATCTCTTGGGATGGAATGATAGGATACGCGTATCCTCCAGCGCCATTGATTCTGCAGATACTGCTCAAGATAAAGCATCTCACTGCAAAATTCTGTTGGTAGCATCTCTGTCACCCCAGAGACCATGGATAAATCTAGTCAGGTGTCTGTTGTGGGACATGCCGCGAAAGTTTCCTCCACGGGAGGATCTTCTTTCGCAGGGATAATCGCGCACACTGCATCACAACCCGCAAGGTCTCAACCTTCACGTATTTCCGTTGTGCGGTCCTTCTTGCATGCCAAGCATTTTACAGGACGAGCAGTGGACGCAATTTCTAACTGTAGGAGGACCTCCTCTTTGCTAAATTATGCTGCTAAGTGGAAGGTTTTCTGTAGGTGGTGTAGGGATCATTCTGTTGATATTTATGATCCCTCCATTCCAGACATTGCTAATTTTCTGGTCTACCTGTTTGATGAGATCAAACTGCAGCCTGTTACCATTAAGGGTTACAGGTCTATGCTATCTGATACCTATACACATCATGATAGTTTACAGATTGGATCTAATGTCTCTTTATCTAAATTAGTGAAAAACTTTTCGATAAATAGACCTAGAACCCTTAAGATTAATTCCTAAGTGGAATTTAGCTTGGGTTCTTCTTAAGCTAAAAGAAGCGCCATTTGAACCTCTTGACACGGTGGACTTCCAATTCTTATCTTATAAGACAGCTTTTCTCTTAGCCTTCTCTTCGGCTAGAAGAGTTAGTGAGCTTCATGCACTATCTGTTGATGATTCTCACTATCGTAGTGTAGGTAATACTATTACTTTAACTACTAATGTTGGATTTTTGGCCTGAATCAGGCTCCTAATAAGTATCCGGAACCCATTGTTATTAAGGCTTTTCCATCTTCAGACGGGCATAGGCCTTTACTCTGTCCTGTTAGGGCTATATGTAATTACAAACATAGATCTGAGTTTATCAGAAAGGGATGTAAACGTTTCTTTCTGTCTCTGATACCTAATAGAAGGGACATTACGGTCCATTCTGTTGCAAGGTGGATTCAATTAACTATCCGTACTGCTTATGATAAATTATCTTCAACTCAGCAGTCTGTGCTTAAGATTTCGTCACATGAAGTAAGAGCTCTATCTACTTCTTGGGCTTATGCTAATAGTGTTGCTATTACAGATTTGATGAAGGCTGCATATTGGTCTCAGCCTTCCACATTCACAAATTTTGAGTCCATTTCTGGAGACCTGCATTGTTTAGGTCTGTTATCTGTTGCTCAGAATGTTGTCCTCTAAACAGTTGCAACTATAGTTATGCAGGCTTTCTGTCCTGCTGCCCTCTTCGCTCTGGAGTATTTGACCCAGGGCAAGGGGAAGGGGGGGGGGGGGATGGTGTTCCCTTAGGTCACCTGCTTTATAGTGAAAAGCAAGGGAATACCTCCTCTGGAGTTAGTAATTCCAAGTTGGTGCCGGGATGGTTTTAAAGTGTAAAGCTAATGTTTAACTCATTCGTGTAATATTTTTAAAGTGTAGCTCAGTGTGAATCATTTGTATATGTCACGTGTCATACGAGCGTTAATGTACAATCCTTGGACACTTTTAATGAGTATAAAGAGTCTCATTCTCTGGACTTCCTTTATTTGTTGGCTTTCCTTTAAAAAAATTAGTATAACAGGTTATACTGGATGTTAATAGAGATCATTGATGTTATTGTGCTCAATTACAGAATGGTATTGTGTCTTTCTTTTTTGATACAAACAAGAAAGATACATGTAAAACCTGTTCTCCTCTTCTCCTTGAGGGGATAATTCTGTTTACATGTAATTGAGCCTATTGGATTTTCCTCTATGTCCTAGGCCCTCCAGCCTTTTTTGTATTCAGCTCAGTCTGGGTCATTGGTACAGTATAAAAATGTTAAAAAATTTATAGTAATTTATATATTTTTTATACTTACCAATGACCCAGATGGGGATGGCCCTCCCGTGAGTTGGGAACTCATACCTCCCGTGAGTTGGGAACTCATACCTCCCCGCTGATTACATAACGCTTACCAGGCACTGGTTGTAAGAATGACTTTGGCACCAATTTCGAAACCTCCTTGACACTGTGCATGCACAGTGGATAAAAAGTATGGAGGACCACATAGGACATTGAATTTTTGGATTTTGATGCAAATTTTGGGGATTGGGGGGCAAAATTTGTGTTTGGACCTTAGTCTGGGTCATTGGTAAGTATAAAAAATATATAAATTACTATAAATGTTTTAACTTTCATTGAAAGGCTCCTTGGGTATTTAATTCGAAATGCTCAAACTATTCTAATGTGTTCAGGTAACATCTCTAGATGTGCATGAAGGTTTCGAAATTTTAATTTGGCCCCAGGTGGTTCCAGTGGAACCACTTTTATCGTTAGAAAATCAGTTTTCATCAAAAGGCTCCTAGGGTATTTAATTCGAAACGTTTAAACTATGCTAATGCGTTCAGATAACATCTCTAGATGTGCATGAAGGTTTCGGAATTTTGATTTTGCCCCAGGTGGTTCCAGTGGAACCACTTTTATCGTTAGAAAATCAGTATTTTTATACTGTACCAATGACCCAGACTTAGCTGGTGCTACTCTAAATTATTCAGGGCCAAACACAAATTTTGCCCCCCCAATCCCCAAAATTTGCATCCAAATAAAAAAATCCAATGTCCTATATGGTCCTCCATACTTTTGTCCACTGCACATGCACAGTGTCAAGGAAGTACCGAAATTAGTGCAAAATCCTCATTCTTTTTTTGGCCCTTTATCAGTAACATCTCACTGATATCTGTGCTTATAATCTCAGTTAAAATGATGCCAGACACAAAATCATGAAGGAAATGGTGGATCCAAGGATGAAATAAGAGGATGAGAGGAATAAACAGTGGAAGGATGTGTTCAGGGCTGTAACTTATAATTTTTATATAAAATTATTTCATGTTCCTTAATTTCGGGGCATGGGCCTGATGTTTTCATTCTTGCTATGAAATCTCCACTGTTTGTGAAGTGTTTCCTCTCTCCCTTTCCTTAATACCCCCCTTGCCAATCTCCCATGCTTTTGGTATAATTTTTGAAAGTTTTTTATTGAAATTTCTTGGGAGTTTTAGCATGGATACAGAATATTTATTCTGTTATCCCCATGGTTACATCCTCACCCTAGGGGTGTTTAGGCATTTTGGTCATGCATCTACCATCTGATGTATTGCAGCTTCTTCTGTGGTAGATTCTGTTTTACATCAGATAGTGTTTTAAATTGGTTATTGATTTTGGGCCATATTTTTCAGTGCCTGGAGTCTTGTTTCCGGTTTTTATTGACTTTTGTTTACGTTGAGAATGGTTACTTCTCTCAGTGATTCCTTATCTTCTGTAAGGTTTATTATATAGTCAGATACATTAATATTGTCCGTAAGTGCAACATTCATTTTTAGAAATGTTTTAAAATTTTGTCCACACTTAGGCATTTTTGGGATCCATTTGGGCTCATTGTTCCCTTTGGGAACTTGGGCTCATGTCAAAATTTTTTCGGAAATTTTCTTTTGAATTATTTTTCAACATTTTGTTATGGATTATTTTATTATTATGTGTCTTTGTATTTTCAAGGGTTAGTGCGAGTACTACGGCTGTATAATATTTTTTAATTATGAAAGAATATTGTTCAAATTATAAATCGAGGAAGTCTTCCTCTGATTCTCATGCTCATTGTATTTGCTGTAGTCACTGTACTCGCACCAATTCTTGCTCAGTGTGTGCCAGTTGTCTCGGTTTCATAGTAAACGAAAAGAAGTTGGATCTAGTTCCTCCAAGTCATTCATTCACTTGGGAATGAGCTTCGAGACGCACAACAATCTGGTTTGTCTGCCATTACCCAGAGCGAAATTAGTCAGTTGTTACACTCGCTTTTGTCTACACTCAGATGTAGTAACAGCGAGAGAATTTATGTGACTGATAGGTTTGTGCGGAGCCGCCGCAGACCTTATTCCGATGGGACGCATACGCACTCGTCCTCTCCAGATATTTTTCACTCAGAATTGGAGTGTGAAGATTCATTCACTCGAAACGAACATCGTCTTGTCGAACCAAGTAAAACAAGAGATTCAGACTTGGGCAGATATTCAGTGGATAACTCAATGAGTTCCACTGCAACTGCCAGATCCGTTTTTTACGATTATGACGGATGTGAGTCAAACAGGTTGGAGCGCGACATTGAGCCCAACAGACTCTGTGCCAGGGTCTTTAGGATCCACAATTTCTGAACAAGAACATAAACATCAAAGAGATGATGTCAATTTGGCTTGCGCTACGTCATTGGATGAACATAATTCAGAATTCACATGTTCAAATACTCTCCGACAATTCGACAGTAGTAGCGTACATTCGGAACCAGGGAGGCACTCATTCCATTCCGTTGTTCAACTTAACGGAAAGTATTCTTCTGTTTGTCCTAGAGCATCAGGTTCTTCTGTCGGTCCGTCATATTCCGGGTCGTCTGAACGTTCTAGCGGACTCCCTTTCTCAGAAAGATTGTATGTTGCCGTCAGAATGGACTTTCAACAAACGAGTATTCAATCAGATCTGCTACCAATGGGATCGTCCAATGATAGACTTGTTTGTGATGCATCTCAACAATCAGTTGCAGACATATGTGTCGCCATGCCCAGATTCTCGAGCGTTCACAGTAGACGCTCTCTCGATCTCTTGGGACGGAATGATAGGATACACGTATCCTCCAGCTCCGTTGATTCAACAGATATTGCTAAAAATCAAGCAATCTCGCTGCAAGATTCTGTTGGTAGCATCTCTGTCACCCCAGAGACCATGGATAAATCTACTCAGGTGTCTGTTGTGGGACATTCCGCGGGAGCTTCCTCCATGGGAGGACCTTCTTTCGCAGGGGAAATCGCGCACACTGCATCACAACCAGCAAGGTCTCAACCTTTATGTATTTCTGTTGTGCAGTCCTTCTTGCACAGCAAGGAATTTACAGGATGAGCAGTGTACACAATATCTAACTGTAGGAGGACCTCCTCTTCGCTAAATTATGCTGCTAAGTGGAAGGTTTTCTCTCGTTGGTGCAGGGATCATTCTATTGATATCTATGATCCCTCCATTCCAGACATTGCTAATTTTTTGGTCTACTTGTTTGACAAGATCAAACTGCAGCCAATAACTATTAAGGGTTATAGGTCTATGCTATCGGATACTTATGCTCATCATGATAGCTTACAAATTGGATCTAATGTCTCTTTATCAAAGTTAGTTAAAAACTTTTCGATAAATAGACCTAGAACCCTTAGGTTAATTCCTAAGTGGAATTTAGCTTGGGTTCTTCTGAAGCTAAAAGAAGCACCATTTGAACCCCTTGACACGGCAGACTTCAAATACTTATCTTATAAGACAGCTTTTCTCTTAGCCTTCTCTTCTGCTAGAAGAGTTAGTGAGCTTCATGCTCTATCTGTTGATGATTCTCACTATCGTAGTGTTGGTAATACTATTACTTTGACTACCAATGTTGGATTTTTGGCTAAGAATCAGGCTCCTAATAAGTACCCTGAACCTATTGTTATTAAGGCTCTTCCGTCCTCAGATGGCCATAGGCCTTTGCTGTGTCCAGTTAGAGCTATGCGTATTTACAAACTTAGATCCGAGTTTATCAGAAAGGGACGAAAATGTTTCTTTCTGTCTCTTCTTCCGAATAGAAGGGACATCACGGTCCATTCTATTTCCATGTGGATTCAGTTGACTATTTGTACTGCTTATGAAAGATTATCTTCTTCTCAGCAGTCTGTGCTTAAGATTTCAGCGCATGAAGTTAGAGCGCTGTCTACATCTTGGGCTTATGCTAATAGTATTGCTATTACGGATTTGATGAAGGCTGCATACTGGTCTCAGCCTTCTACGTTCGCGAATTTTTACCTTAGAAATATTGAGTCTATTCCTGGCAACCTTCGATGTTTAGGTCTGTTATCTGTTGTTCAGAATGTCGTCCACTAAACAGCTGCAACTATAGTTATGCAGGCTTTCTGTTCCATCAGTGACTCTGTCCTGCTGCCCTCTTCGTTCTGGGGTGATTGACCCAGAGCAAGGGAAAGGTGGGGGGGGGGGGGGGGGGGGATGGTGTTCCCTTATATCACCTGCTTTATAGTGAAAAGCAAGGGAATACCTCCTCTGGAGTCAGTAATTCCGAGTCGGTGCTGGGATGGTTTTAAAGTGTAAAGCTAATGTTTATCTCATTTATGTAATATTTTTAAAGTGTAGCTCGGTGTGAAACATTTGTATATGTCACGTGTCATACGAGCGTAAATACACAATCCTTGGACTCTTTTAAATCAGTTTAAAGAGTCTCATTCTCTGGACTATCTTTATTTGTTGGCTTCCCTTTAAAAAAAAAATTAGTATAATGGTTTTTTCTGGATGTTAATAGAGATTTTGTATAAACAAGAAAGATATATGTAAATCCTATTTCTCCTTGAGGGGATAATTCTGTATATATGTAATTGAGCCTATTGGATTTTCCTTTATGTCCTAGGCCCTCCAGCCTTTTTTTCTATTCAGCTAAGTCTGGGTCATTGGTACAGTATAAAAACATGAAAAAATTTATAGTAATTTATATATTTTTTATACTTACCAATGACCCAGACGGGGATGACCCTCCCATGAGTTGGGAACTCATACCTCCCCGCTGATCATATAACATTTACCAGGCACTGGTTGTAAGAATGAAGATTTGGCGCCAATTTTGGCACTTCCTTGACACTGTGCATGCGCAGTGGACAAAAGTATGGAGGACCATATAGGACATTGAATTTTTGGATTTGGATGCAAATTTTGGGGATTGGAGGGGCAAAATTTGTGTATGGCCCTGAATAATTAAGAGTTAGCACCAGCTAAGTTTGGGTCATTGGTAAGTATAAAAAATATATAAATTACTATAATTTTTTTTCATTTTCATCGAAAGGCTCTTTGGGTATTAATTCGAAACGTTAAAACTATGCTAAGGAAATGTGGGGATACACCATTGTGTGCTTTGCCAAATAACTCGATCTAGTTGTATTTTGTGGACCTTGAAATCATAATCTATTTCGGGGGTGGTCCATGTTGGAGCCTGTTAATCATGCCTACTTTCATTTCTAGATCCAGGTTTCTATTATGTCAGTACTCATTTTGCATATTTCCATGTGTTTATGATTGTAGATATCGGAGAGTACACGTTGGAGAGTGTTGTTACTGGAATTTATTGTACAGAGTTGTGTACTAAGGCGTACTGCAGGTTGATGGTGCACCTGTCTTCAACCAGTACTAACCCTGCTTGTGTGGAGCCAGTATGTTGGGGAGCTGACAGTTGCTCACCGTTGCTCAGTGGTTCTCTCCGGATACTCCGGCTTCCTCCACCCACAAAACTGTCGCGGTCATGCTTAGCCATTGTGCAGAAATATGTGACCTAAAACACCAATAAATAAATAAATTGTACAGAGGCTGCCTGTGGATTACCTAGGAAGTGTGTTTTCTCTTCAGGGATCATTCAGTGTGGCTCGATTGGACATGTGTATGTTATTTTTTTTATCACTGGTTTTCTACATATCTGTGTACACCGCCTGCAGTGTACGTTTATATAGCTGGCAATATTAATTACCAGGATCGTCGCTATAGCCTTAACTTCTGAAGTGGCATTAAGTACCATTTATTAATCATGAATTAATACCTGAGTGCCTGTTCGACGATTATTTATGTTGTTTTTTGGTACCGCTCTTATTGATTCCAGAGCTCTCTCCTCTTTCTTTTGAAGATTCCTTCAAAAGAAAGGGATGGGGGGGGGGGGGGTGATTTTGACCTCTTCTCTGGCTTAAAGAGTATGTAACTATGAAGGAAGTTGTTTTATCCGTAATTATATCCTGCATACAGCTGAAGTGTTATTGTATGGCATATGTTTGTGGGAGATTTTCTCTCATTCTCAAATACGCCATCCTAATTTTTGGGGCTTAGTCCGGACTAGCCTTAAAAATTAGGAACTTGTTGCATCCTAAGTAGCATTGTCTTTATGCTTCCAATAAGGAATTACTTAATTTGGGCTCCTTATTTAGGATATGTCTCCTCTATTACTGTATAGAGAGACATACATGTCCTTCATAATTATTTTTATCATGGATTGCAGGATTGGAACTATGTTGATCTTCTATTTCGGAAGTCCTAGGCCCTCCACCTTTTTACGATTCAGCTAAGTCTGGGCCATTGGGTACAGGTGGAAAAATATTAAAAATTCATAGTAATTCGTATATTTTCCATACTTACCAATGGCCCAGATGGGGATGGCCCTCCCATGAGTGGGCACTCATACCTCTCCGCTGAATTATTATGTAATACTCTCTTTTTCAAAGAATGATGTTGGCGCCAATTCTGGTCACTTCCTGGCGTCTGCGCATGCGTGGAGAGTAAATGTATGGAGGGCCAGATAGGACTTCTAATTTTCAGTTTTGCATGAAAAATTTGGGGATTGGGGGGCAAAATTTGTGTTTGGCCCTAAATATTTTGGAGTTAGCACCAGCTAAGTCTGGGCCATTGGTAAGTATGGAAATATATACAAATTACTATGAATTTATAATTTTTGCTTCCAAAACATAGCTTATAAGTTATCACCTCATATTTGAACTAGCTCGTCTTGGAGGCAAAAAATAAAATCTTTTGAGTTATTCAAGAATTTGTTTTGCAGGTCTCATTTATTGTCAGTTTTTATTGATCAGAAATCTTTCAGCATTACCACAAATGTCTTTCACAGAAATTCAGTTGTACCCATATAAATCTCATTTTATATATTTTCAGTATTGCAGGAAGTGAAATGGCAAGGTTATTAACAAGAATGTGTCTTTATACTTCAGTAACAGATGATGAAAAACATCTAAAAGTGGAAATTCCACCCACAAGAGCTGATATCCTTTTCTCTTTAAATACGTTGATTGCCTTTTTAATTTTTTTTTTCTGTTGAATCATTTGAATGCAAAAACTTCAAATTGTTGGAAGATCCTTTAACTGGTTGGGTGCGAGAAGCCAATGTTTTGGCTCCTCGCCAAACTACAGGTACTACAATTAACCCTCCATGCTGATGTCAAAATATTGAAATTTCTCCCATTATGAAACTCAAAATGTAACCAATTCATTTGGTTTGACAGAGCTCAATGGATGAATTTTGAGTAATGTAACCAAAAACATAAAAAATTTTACTTACTCTGGTATAAACATTGTTTAGGCACATTGGGCCTAAAAAAAGTTTAAAATCTGTTTCTCGGGGCCCCCCTGCATGGTTCTTTTGCCTGCTACATGCTCTCTTTTTATAACCAATGCAAACTTATGTCTGATATTTTACCGAAGTTAATGAAAATGGTAAATTTGTCCCTCGAGAGCAATGAGGCTTTAGCATTGCAAAGCCTTCTTGCACTCAAGGAACGAAATACACCTCCACCTAGACTATTCTGTAGATTATGAGACCTAAAACATAAAACAAACCAAGAACAGGAACTTTTGATGGCAAAGAAATAATTACAAAAATAAAATAAAAAAACACCTGCCCACATTCAGTTTCACAAAAAAATGGCCTGAGAAACAGAAGATCTACTTTGTGGGGCCTTAACAAAGTTGTTTTTTCTTTGCCATTTAAAATATCTCAATGAAAAAGTAGGGACATAGATGTAAGTTTTCCTTATCTTTATCAAATGTTATCCATCCTTGTGATATAATGGATGATGTAGCAATTGCCTATGGATACAACAATATAGAAAAAACTATACCTAAAACTAATTGTATATCAAATCAGGTAGGTTTAATTATTTTATAGACATGCTTACAGAATTGATCAATTTTAATACATTTTAAAATTTTATGTAAAACTTTCTACCATTGGTGCATTTTTATATGCAAATGTTGTGGTCCCTATATCCCGATAAATTCTGTCGTTTTATTGGTGAGAATGAATGCCTTGGACAAATAGCCATGGCAAAGGATGCACCCAACATCGGGGGTATATGAGAGCATGCAACATCCAGGGTATATGGGCATGCGAAACATCGGGGATATATGGTTTAAAAGAAAACTTTTCACATTCACTCACCTTGGTATAAAAATCGAACCAAAAAACCTGAAAATAGTCACAAATATTATCAGATTTCTGACAATTCAATCATATTTTGCCGTTATAAATCAAATAGTCAAGTAATTGAATGAAACAACTTGAGAAAAATAAAATAAGAGCAAATATCGTCCCCTGAATTCCAATGTGTTCTATGTGCCAGTAGGCACATAGAACACATTGGAACTCAGGGGATGCTATGTCAACAATATACTGTTTACTCGTTTTCTTAACGACCCAAGGGATGTAACTCTATCTGTGGTCTTCTGCGTTTATAAAAACAAAAAATATTCACAAATTTGGTCCAAGTAATTGCGGAGCATGAGAAATGCATCCACGAACTTATTTCCACTATGTTTGTATTGTGTTTCAAGCTGGACAAAAACCTTATCTCTGCCAACATGTATGGTAGAATATGTTTTCATTTTTGGAATTCACATTAAAAATATTTTTTCAGTCCGGTATAAGGACATCCATTAGTTCCTGAAATCCTGCACCCTTTGTAACAACATGTAACCATCTAACCCTGTGTATTTCTTCTCAACCTACTCACAATTGTTTACAATTGGCTGTAACATAAGTGCAAGCCCTACTTCGGAACTAACTCAAGCTAAAAAACTTTTCCAAACGAGTTGGAAAAGTGGAAGAGTGCAAAAGCACGAAAAAGATCGAAAAAGGGGTCGAGCGAGACCGGCGCTCAACATTACAGGTACTCTCTCTGCACACCTCTTGCATTTACCAAGTGCATACACAACAACCGTGACGTCAATTCCTTTTATTTCTGCCATTGTAACATGGTCGGAAATTTTGTGTCTTGTGCTGCTCGATTGTTTTTCCTTCGTGAACAACTTGATTTTGACTGCTATTATTGTCATTAATGTGCAAGTGGACTGTATCCTTTTCTCAAGCTCTAAATTGATTCCTTATAATATTATTTTTATGCTCATTTTTGCTTGTGTTCTCTTACATTGTCTTGGTTTTCCCGCACGTGAAAACGTGACCATTGTTGTTCGGTGGGAAGCTTGATTGAAATTATTTTGCCACACTTTTGGACTATGCCTAAAACAATTCCTTGTCCATCTTGTTTGCATGTGAAACATGTAGATGTTTCTCATGCTACATGTGTCACGGGCAACAATTGCTCACATGCCCAAGCCTGTGGTGTTTGTGGGGTTTGGTACTCTAAGTTCTGGGCTTCCGTGAACAAGGTGGTTCTCTCCAGGGCTAGAACCCCTCGTTCTTGGGGCAAAGGTAGCCGTGCCTCTTCGGAGATTTCTGAGAGTGCACGTGGTGACCCTGTCATGCAGGATGTTGGTCAGCCTATTTCGGTAGCAAGTTCCTCTGCAACTGTTGACGGTGCTGGTGCTGGGGTGCCTGAAGTGGAGACTGCGGTTTCTCTTCCTTTGGCTTCTGATGTCACCCTTGAGGCGGCTGTTTTCGTTGAGGGTTTTTCCGAGGTCAGCTCGGTCACTCTCTCCGATTTGCCACCTGCGTCGTCGACAGTTGCTGGGGAAGTTGTTCCTGCTGATCCTATCTTGTATGATAGTGGCTGTGCCATTTCTTCCGGGGATGGTATACAGTCTCGGGGGTCCGAGGCTGTATCTGCTGGTGTGTCTCTGGGCTCTCAGCCTTCCCTGGCTTCTCAGCGAAGCTGTGTGGGTTTGCTGGCTGCCCCGGTTGGGCCATTTGGTCGCTTCGGCAGTGATTCCTCGCCCCTCAAGCGAATGGTTTGTTGTTCCATCTTCCCCTGCTGGTGAGCCGACTAGCAGGATGGGGCTGGGACATTGGCATCCAGAGCCTGCTGTTCGGCAGAGGCCAGTGACGGCTCCTGTTAGCTGTCACTCTTGGGACCTTCCTCCGGTGATTTCTCACTGTGTTCCAAGTCTGGCTGTCGATCGATGCTTGTCGTCAGTCTCAGTGGATGGGAAGTTGGGGCCTTCTGTCACGCAGAGGCCAATGGCAGGTTCCTGTCATTCTTGGGACAATCCTCCGGATTCTTCTCATCGTCCCAGGTCCAGCTACCGATCGTCGTACGCCGTCAGTCTCTCTAGAGGATTTGCAGGCAGGGCCTTCTATTTTGCAGAGGTCAGTGATTGCCCCTGGGCATCACTCGTGGGACTATCCTCCGGTGTCTTCTCACCGTCTCCGTACTCTGTCTTCTGATTGACATTCGCCATCGGTCCCTTCTGAGGATTTGGGTTCTTCTTCTAGAAGGGTCCATTGGGAAGACACTCCGTCGGACACAGCTGTTACGATGGATTCTCAGGGTGAGCTGAGACAGGCCGTTTTGGCGCTCACCCGGTTGCTTTCTAGCAACCCTCAAGTTGGCTTCCCTGTGCCTCCTGAGGCACAACCTCCTTTGGTCGGTCGCAGAGATTCCTCGCCTGGCCATTTGTATGCTGTTCAGTATTCACAGGAGGTTTCCGCTGGTCAGCCTGAGTTGGGCTACATCTTTTCTGCCACAGAGGATGACAATTTTCTTAAAGGCGACAGGCCCCCCTCGTCAGTCTTGGGGCAGGCTTTAGATTTTGTCTTTGGCTTATTGGCAGACATTCAGCCTTTAGACCAGCCATCCGTGACCGTCCGGCCGCGATCCTCTGTGGAGCGCCACAACCCTGTTGAGCCTTCTAGCTCTGAGGTTTTGCGTCCTCTGCAGTCGGCTCAGGTTGTTGAGTCCTTCCAGGGCCTGGATGCCAAAATGCATTCCAAGGCCCTGAAGGGTTCTTTCTTTTCACGATCTGATGCTTTTCTTCCTCCATCGTGGTTTCGTATCTACGAATCCATCTGTCCACCAGTCTTCCAAGGAATGACTACTGTGGACGAAGATTCTTCTTCCCTCAGGTTGACTAATCCTAAGTCGGCAGTCCTCCCGATGTTGGTCCTTGAATCTATGGTGGGCCTGTCCTGAGAGATGCTGGGCATGTTATCTCTCACGGATCACGTCGTCGCTGCCCTAGCTGCATATTGTCCACCAGGGGAGTTTGATGATGCCTTTGCGTGTTTTGTCGCTGGCTCTTATGAACCTGACACATGCTCACGACTGTAACACGGCTAATTTGGAGCTTGCACACCAGGATGCAGTGTTGGATACTTCTCCATCCCTTCCTTCTGAGCAGCATGCTGTTCTGAGGTCTGCTTCTTTGGTTGGACCTCAGCTGTTCCATGGTTCCGTGGAAGCTGTTCGTGGTGAGGTTCTTCATCACTCGAAGGACCAGCTTTTGTTTCGACAGCTGGACCAACCTGCTGCTGTGGGTGGTGGTCATTCCAGGCCCACCAAGCACCCCACTACGTCGGGCATGCCTTCGGCTCCATCCGCTCCTTCTGCTCAGAAGCGCTGTCGCGGCCAGCCTCAGAGAGGAAAGTCTCAGGACTCTGTTGCTTCCCGAGGGGTGGTTTTTCCTCTCGGGGGGACCTCGTCAATGCCGCAAATGAAGGTCCTCATCACCTCGATTCGCCTCCAGTCGGGGGAAGGCTGTCGCTGTTTGTCAACCGTTGGACAGAGATAACGTCAGACCCTTGGTGCTTGATGTCATCCAATCCGGTCTGCGACTGTCCTTCCGTCGGCACCCCAGTTTATCTCGGGTGCCCCTCCCGACTCAAGTCCCTTCCGATTCTCTACGTAGGGACCTTCTGGTGCAGGAGATCGACAATCTCCTCTCCAAAGGGGTGATCGAGTGGTCAGGAACACCCTTTCACCGGGGTTTTACTTGAGAATTTTCTTGGTGCCAAAGAAAAACGGCCAGTTTCATCCTGTCATTGATCTGAGTATCCTGAACGAGTTCATCATAGCACCTAGTTTCAGCATGGAGACTTTCAGGTCCGTTTGTCGTTCGATTCATCAGGGCAATTTTACAGCCAGTATCGACCTGAAGGATGCCTATTTCCATGTACCCATTCATCTAGGCATCACGGAAATATCTTCGGTTCTCTTTTCGGGATCGGGTCTTTCAATTCAAAGCTCTCCCGTTCGGTTTGAACCTGGCTCCTTTGGCCTTCACCAAACTGATGTCACATATGTTCGCTTTTTACTGTACTCAGGCGGCTGTGACTTCATCAGCCTTCCTGGACGACATCCTCCAATGGCACCACAATGCTGCAGTTCTGGAGTCCGATGTCCGGCGGTTGCTTGGCCTACTGGCGTCGCTGGGTTTAAGAGTCAATTGCGAGAAGTCAGATCTCTTTCCTTCTCAGCAATTTCGTCATTTGGGAATGGATTTCAATACTCTTCACAATGTGGTGTCAGTTCCCAGTGCTCAGGCGACGATCATTTCCACCTTGACTCTGAACCTGGTCCGATCCTCCTCGGTCTCGGCCAGGACTTTTCTTTGGATGCTGGGCCTTTGCAGTTCGGTGACAGATCTCATTCCGCTGGGTCGCTTGTTTGTCTGACCTCTCCAACACTTCCTGTTGGATCATTGGCATCCGAATGTGGATCCTCTGGACCTGGAACTTCCTGTTCCTCAGTCCCTGCTTTGTCACCTCCACCCTTGAGCCGATGTTCCCTGGTTGACTCAGAGTGTCCCGTTGGATCTTCCTTCGGCCAATCACATCCTTACTGCGGATTCCAGCGATCGGGGCTGGGGTGCGACATTGGACCCCCTCGGTCTGTCTACTCACGGTGAGTGGGACAGCGAACAGATGGCCCTTCATATCAACCAGAAGGAGCTCCTTGCTCTTCTGTTGAGTTTCCAGCAATGGATCTCTCACCTGTCGGACCACACTGTCCTACTTCTTTCGGACAACTCGACAGTGGTGGCCTACATACGGAATCAAGGTGGCACACATTCGATTCCCATGTATTGGCTATCTCGGGATCTTCTACTGTTGGTGCGGGATGTAAACGCTCAGGTGGCCATTCGGCACATTCCCGGAAGTCTCAACATCCTAACAGACTCCCTGTCCCGATGCGACAGTGTCCTTCCCCCCGAATGGATGCTGCTTCGGTCGGTGTTTCAGGCGATTTGTGAGCGGTGGGGGCATCCTCTTGTCAAGCTTTTCGCCACTCGCTGACCGTTGTCTCCCCTTGTCTAGATCCACTAGCATTTGTGGTAGATGCTCTGTCTCTGTACTGGACAGGTTGGATTGGCTATGCCTTCCCTCCTACACCGATTCTGTCTCAAGTATTGGCGAAGATTCGTGCTTGCAGTTGCAGGATCATTCTGATCGCACCTGTCTTCACAGAGGGTGTGGATCAATTTGCTGTGGCCTCTGTTGGCAGATCGGCCAATTCGTCTACCTCTATGTCGCGATCTTCTTTCCCAGGGTCATCCCAGGAAGTACCACAACGACCTGGCGAGCCTGTCCCTTCATGCCTGTCTTTTATCAGGTCCTGTCTCCTACGTAGAGGTTTTTTGAGACGAACAGTGGAGTGCAGTCTGCATCGCGGCGACATTCCATTGGCATCACTTATGCTGCTAAGTGGAAGGTTTTCTGCTGCTGGTGTACAGCTCAAAATGTGGATTACCACAGTCCCTCAATCGCTCAAATTGCAGATTTTCTGGTATACCTTTTTGACTCCAAGGGCCTATCGGTCTATGCTGTCTGATGCTTTCTCCTATGTGGGAAAGCGGTGCATCGGTCGTAATCTCTCTCTCTCCAAACTGATTCGGCACTTTTCTCTGAAGAGGCCTCGATTTTGCATCTTACACCCAAGTGGAACTTGGCATGGGTGTTTCATTGTTTGGAGGGGTCGCCATTCAAGCCTTTATCTGAGACTGATATGCATTTTCTCACCTATAAGACTGCTTTCCTTCTCGCGTTTGCTTCTGCCAGACGTGTCAGTGAGCTTCATGCTCTTTCTGTTGATTCTGTTTTCTTCAGAAATGAGGCTAACAGTGTAACCTTCACTACTGATTGCTCTTTTCTGGCCAAGAATCAACTTCCTGATTCGGTTCCTCCTCCCATCTGCATTCAGGCTCTTCCTGCTGTCGATGGCCAGAGGCCTCTTCTTTGTCCTGTTCATGCGATCAAGACTTATATTAATCGCACGCAGTTCATTTGGAGGGGTCGGAAGAGATTATTTCTGTCTCTCATTCCTGGGAGGCAGTCTATCTCTTCCATTCTATTTCCAGGTGAATCTGTCTTGCAATCAAGCTGGCTTATTCCAGTTTGTCTGCTTCGGATCTTATTTCGAATCGGTTTAATGCTCATGAACGTTCGTGCCATTTCTACATCCTGGGTGTTCTCCAATTCTGTTTTGCTCCAGGATGTTATGAGTGCGGCTTACTGGAGGAATGCTTCTACTTCCACCTCCTTTTATATCCGCCACCTACAGCAGCAATCTGAGAACCTTTTTTCTTTAGGCCCTCTCGTTGTTGCTCAGGCTATTGTGCACCCTCGTTAAATATGTTTTTTCAGGTTTGTGCATCGCTCAGCCTTGTTCTTTTCAGGTGCTTCTTTCTTTCTTCGTTTACAGGTTTCACTATTACTCTCTGTCCTCCTTGCATTTCTTTCTGCTACGCTTGTTGGTATTGGTTATGTAATTCACGTCCTCCTAGTGTTTATTCAGCCAATTGTAAACAATTGTGAGTAGGTTGAGAAGAAATTAAAATTTTTTAGTACATTTTGTTTCTTAACATACCTACCACAATTCTTTACTGGAGGCCCACCCTGCTTGGGGATATCTTTGATATTGTTGCTCCCCACTAAATCACAAACTTCTCGTTGGCAAAAATACGGAATTGACGTCACGGTTGTTGTGCATGTGCTCGGTAAATGCAAGAGGTGTGCAGAGAGACTACCTGTAATGTCGAGCGCCGGTCTCGCTCGACCCTTTTTCGTGCTTTTGCACTCCTCCACTTTTCCAACTCGTTTGGAAAAGTTTTTTAGCTTGAGTTAGTTCCGAAGTAGGGCTTGCACTTACATTACAGCCAATTATAAACAATTGTGGTAGGTATGTTAAAAATCAAAATTTACTAAAAAAAATTTAATTTTTACAGCCTTAGTCAGTGTATAATTTCATGTAGTGTGTGATATGATAGTTACCAATTTTTTATAACATGCAATGCGCAGGGTTAGTCACACTTTCTGGTTATAAAAAATTTCTTTTTTAACTGAGTAACTAATCCTGTGCACTGTACAGCCTTAGTCTAAATCTCATCTAAATCAACACATTACCAAACGTAATGGACAAAACCAGAAGTACTATACAAACTCAGCTTAAGACATCTCTTTTGTTTTTTTTTATTGAATAACAACAATGAAAACATATTCCATTTTCAATTAATAGCTTATTTTAACTGGTAGATTGCTGGGAGCCCATATTTTGGCTTTATTCTGAGGTGAAGGTACCACAACTTGAAGGCTTCATACTCTGTGGATGTGCATCATATTATACTACTCAAAGTTTGCTAAGCACCACCTATTTGACAAATCATTGTGAAATTTTCTTGCGAATCATTTGCGATATTTTTGGTGGATGTGATTGAGGAATGTATTGAGATGGTCCCCAGTGTTTACATTAGGTCTCTTGACAGGCAGACCTTTTGTGACAGTCATGGAAAGCATGTACCCCTTGATTTCCATGATGTTTTCATGTACTGTCTACATGTACATGAGATATCTAGGGTATTCAGGCTTCATTTCAACACAAACCCTTGTGATTTAATGGTTGAATATGGCGAATGCAAAGGTAAGAAGACATTTGTCTGAAGCAGAAATGTGGTAGGCTGTAGGGATGGTGGAACAAGAGGCTACCATCATCAGGTTGGTGAAGCCCTTGGTGTGCACCATATGGTGATCACCAGAGCCTGGGCAAGATTTCAGCAGTATGGCACACTAGTAGATGACATGGTGGTGGCAGAGACAGGGCAACATATGCAGCTGAAGACCAGTTTTTGATCATTCAGGCCCATAGGAACTAATTTGACACAGCAAACCAGCTTCGCAGTGACCTTCAGAATGCATCCAGGGTAAATGTTTCGACTCAGACCATCCGGGCAAGGTTGCACGAAGGTGGTCTCCAATCGAGAAGACCATGTATTCGCATTCAGCTGTCCCAGAACCACCGCCAGACACGATATGAATGGACCATGGATCACGGATGAACCAGAGAAGATTGACGATGTGTCCTTTTTACAGATGAATCAAGGTACTGCCCTAGACAACACAGATAGGCATTCTAGGGTATGGAGAAGACCAGGTGCAGTGGGTGATGGATTCATTCTGATGGAAGGTAATGCCTGTCCTCATGTTGCCCATGCTGTCTGGGACTACCGGCAGAGGGAGGGGATTGAGCGTATGGACTAGCCAGCTAGATCCCCTGACCTCAATCCAATCGAACATGTCTGGAATGAGTTGCACCTTGCAATTTCAGTCCAACCAAGAAGTGTCCAGGATCTTGGTGCCATGCTGTTCCAAGAATTTATCTCACAATCGGGGAGTTTTTGCACTGTTACGCATCTAAAGTTTAATGTATCTGGGCCCTTATTCCGAACCCGTATCAAGGGCCCCTGATACAAGCGCGTGATTCTGCTGTTGCCAAAACAACAGCATTAATATAATTTTTCGATCGCTTCGTGTTTTTCCCTTCAGAGAAAACAATATTAGGTGAGGCAAAGTCGAACCTAATATTGTTTTCTCTGAGCCGTTTATGACACTGTATCTGCCAACTAAACGCCCTGTAACGTATTTATTATGCACGGCATGCTAAAATGTCACTGGGGAAGTTAACTCAACGAATCGTTAAATTATGCGCACCTTTCGGCATCTTGGACTGATTTGTAGCCTATTATTGGGATTTTCCTGAACGCTCGAGTTGAGGCTTCTCTCTTGAAGTTAAAGAATTAGCTTTCGCTATGAAATGTGGAAAACTCCACCTCAATAAACGATGAACGGCATAGTTTAAAATATAATACACCTTTACACCAAAAGGAATATTTAATTCACCAGTAATTATTGCAAAAGTAACAACCAAATTCTCATTGACGAAACACAC
Source organism: Pictodentalium vernedei (assembly GCA_031216915.1). Classification (NCBI taxonomy): domain Eukaryota; kingdom Metazoa; phylum Mollusca; class Scaphopoda; order Dentaliida; family Dentaliidae; genus Pictodentalium; species Pictodentalium vernedei. Next base: position 78,978,044 of record CM062290.1, on the reverse strand, counting down.
AGTTGCTCCACTTCGCAAGACAGTATTCAGTAAAGTGAATCCCAGTGACGTAATTTTCTCTGAAGTGTAACGTCATCACTGACCTCAATATGGAGATCAATGAACTCTATTCTATTTTTCAATTAGCATCTTTCCATCGATACGGCAAATGAAAAAGTTACTCTTAAAATAGTTTTATAACACATTTTGTGGTCAATATTGTGAGATAAATTTATCATCACCACAGTATGTGTTTCCAGAAATTCTGATCAAGTCTCATTGTGGGCACAGAATCGCATTTCGACTCGCCCTAACGGGCCCGTCGAGAAACTGTTCTGTTCCTACAACTCGACTTGATCTGAATTCCCGGAGACACACACTGTGCTGATAATCTGTATGGAACAACATCCCACAAAGGACCATCTGGAACCTGATTAGGAGCATGTGAAGGCGTTGTCAAGCTGTAATTAATAATAATGGGTCTCATTCTCGATATTGAACCCATATCAGTTTCCTCTTTTACCAATAATATCCATTTTCCATGGTTATCATATTCAAAAGCTATAAAAAAATGTCAAACACAAACAAAATCTCAATTTCTGTGTTTAAATCATTAAAGATGTAATTAAATATAAAATATATACACTTTTCATAACAATATTTCAACTAAAACGTAAAACAGGTAGTTGGATATACTTGGTGCTTAGCAAACTTTGAGCAGTATATCTTTGAAGTGAAATTATTTAGTTTGTAAGGCTTTGCCTTGTTACAATTTATGGGAGAGTGCCTATAGGGACTCTCCCACAAACTCTTAACAAGGCAAAGATATGTGAACAAATTTTGATGGCCAAAAATAATTTAGTACTCTACCGGTTAAAAAATCTTATTACTTACCAAAATGTGTTTCACTGGGATTTCACAGTTTGATTATAAATGATAACTTCACAAGTGAATTATGCAATCAACAATTGAGTCATGCATTTGTGCACACAAATGAAGACGCTTTGCCGTGGGTGTAATGGAGACTTCATTGTTTTTTTGTTTTTTAACATGAAAAGCAGATGACGCTTGCAAAAAAGATTCTTGAATAACTATTATTTTCATTTTTTGTCTCAAAAACATAGGTTACGACCCCTCATTGGAACGAGCTCGTTCCAATGAGGGGTCATAACCTATGTTTTAAAGTGAAAAAATGAAAATTAATTGGCGATATTTTAGAATAGTGCTGGTCTGTTGTGGGCGTTATGTTAGGTAAAGGGTTAAATAATATAATTATCGTTAATAATGAAAAGTAATAAACAGAGTTATCGCTTGATTGGACTGGTTATTCGAGGCGAGGGCAGGGACCAGCCATGAGTGCGACTAATCCCAAAGTCGCCTGGAAAAATAGTCGGGGCAATTACAAGTCGCCCTCTAAAAACTGGCCAAAATGAGGAAAGGCAGAACTGAGTGATGCAAGGTTTACATGAAAACGATTATTTTCAAAAATCGAATGTGCTCGAGTGTGATAAATGGGCATTTTAATTCTTCAAATAAACGTCCATTTATTTGAAATCACACGACAATCAATTGTCCATTGTCGCTTTTGGCAGATTTTTAGCTCACCGAAGGGAGCTAAACTTATCACTTGCCGTCCGTCGTCGTCGTCCGGCTGGCGTCGTGAACATTTTTCAAACGACTTCTTCTCTGAAACCACCAGTCCGATTTTCACGAAACTTCAGGTGGATGTTCATTACTATATGGCAAGTCAAGTTTGTCCAAATGAAATGGCCACATCCCTTGGGGGCTCTGTATGGGGCATAACTCTGATAGCACCATATGATTTATAGAAAAATTATTAAAAAATTTTCTTCTCCAGAACCAGTGGGCAGAATCTTTTGATACTTGGTATGCAGCTTCTTGGTATGGGTCTTATTCAAGTTTGTTCAAATCGGCCCACTGGATTCATATTTGGGCTCACTATAGAAGCCCAAATTCAAACTTAGTGCATTTCAGGCAAATTTCTTAAAAAATCTTCTTCTCCAGATCCAGCAGGCAGAATCTTTTGGTATTTGGTATGCAACATTGTGGGGTGGATCTGATTCAAATTTGTTCAAATCGGCCCCCTGGTTTCATATTTGGGCTCAGTATAGAAGCCCGAATTCGAACTTAGTGCATTTCAGGCAAATGTTTTTAAAAATCTTCTTCTCAAGATCCAGCAGGCATAATCTTTTGATATTTGGTATGCAACATTGTGGGGTGGATCTGATTCAAGTTTGTTCAAATCGGCCCCCTGGATTCATATTTGGGCTCACTATAAAAGCCTGAATTCGAACTTAGTGCATTTCAGGCAAATTTCTTAAAAAATCCTCTTCTCCAGATTCAGCAGGCACAATCTTTTGATATTTGGTATGCAACATTGTGGGGTGGATCTGATTCAAGTTTGTTCAAATCAGCCCCCTGGGTTCATATTTGGGCTCAGTATAGGAGCCTAAATTTGAACTTAGTGCATTTCAGGCAAATTTCTTTACAAATCTTCTTCTCAAGATCCAGCAGGCAGAATCTTTTGATATTGGGTATGCAGCATGCTTAGGAGGGTGAGATTCAAGTTTGTTCAAACCAAGTCCCTGGGTTCATATTTGGGCTCACTGTAGTAGCCCAAATTATAACTTAGTTCAAAATGAGGAATTTTCTTTAAAAATCTTCTTCTTCAGATCCAGCAGGTGAATGCTTTTGATATTTGGTATGCAACATCCTTAGGGGGGTAAGATTCAAGTTTGTTCAAGCCATGGCCGTAGTTCCATAAAATTTGTCTCTCATGACTTCATTCCTTTGTAGCGTTGATGAACCATGTCTAACTGAATGTGACCCCCAAATACTTCTTTGAACCACTTTGGTCGGTGAGCGATTAAGGCTCCTTGGGGCCTCTAGTTTTATTTCTATTTTCTTGCGTTTCAGTTGGAGCTTCAAGTGTCGAAACGAAAATAGGTGACATACTTGACTCAACAAAGTAACCCAGTTTGAAAGTAGGTTACATCGCTTAGGATGCCAAAAATATATACACAACGGACGTATTTGATAACACAGTATATTTTTAGCTCACCTGACTGAAAGTCAGGGTGAGCTTTTCTTATCACTCTTCGTCCATCCGTCAGTCTTTCCATCGTCCTGCGTGAAGGTGGTGTTTGAGCCTCTTTCTCCTAAACCACTGGCCACACTTTAATTAAATTTCATGTAAGTAGTGGTTATATAGGGGCATTTTGATTTTTATGCAAATAAGGTTTCGGCTCATATTGAGCAGAGGGGAGTGGAAAAAAAGGCCAAATTTTTTGAAAATCTTCTTCTAATGAACCACCAGTAGCAGAGACTTGATATGTGGTACACAGAGTCCTTTTGAGGTTTAGAATCAAATTTGTTCAAGAGAAGTTTGTCGGGCATTATTTGCCTTCGTTATGGGAGGAGCAAAAATTTTGGCCACGCCTAAAATTTCTATTTTCAGAACCGTCAGGTCGATTTGAACCAAATTTGATATGAGATGATAATGGGTCATAAGTAGTTGATTGATGCAAAAAAAAATGTTCTCATTGCCCCGTGGGAACCTCGGGAGCTAAAAATAGGAAAAACCTTAAAACTGCCATATCTACACAACTACATGGCACAGAGAATTCTTATTTTGTATAAAGCTTACTTTTATCCAGTAGAATAGAATGGTTAAAAAAAAATCCCTATCGGTTTGATCACAAGGTACTTTTTTCAGGACTTTGAAAAAGTGCTGAGTCAGCACTTTTTAACACTGTAGGCAATGGGAAAAAAAATTTAAAATCTTCTTCTCCAGATCCAGCAGGCAGAATCTTTTGATATTTGGTATGCAACATTGTAGGGTGGATCTGATTCAAGTTTGTTCAAATCGGCCCCCTGGGTTCATATTTGGGCTCAGTATAGGAGCCCGATTTCGAACTTAGTGCATTTCAGGCAAATTTCTTAAAAAATCTTCTTCTCCAGATCCAGCAAGCAGAATCTTTTGATTTTTGGTATGCAACATTGTGGGGTGGATCTGATTCAAGTTTGTTCAATCGGCTTCCTGGATTCATATTTGGGCTCACTATAGAAGCCTGAATTCGAACTTAGTGCATTTCAGACTAAAATTTCTTCAAAAATCTTCTCCAGATCCAGCAGGCAGAATCTTTTGATATTTGGCATGCAACATTGTGGTGTGGATCTGATTCAGGTTTGTTCAAATCGGCCCCCTGGGTTTATATTTGGGCTCAGTATAGAAGCTCGAATTTGAACTTAGTGCATTTCAGGCAAATTTCTTCAAAAAATCTTCTTCTCCAGATCCAGCAGGCAGAATCTTTGGATATTTGGTATGCAACATTGTGGGGTGGGTCTGATTCAAGTTTGTCCAAATCGGCCCCCTGGGTTTATATTTGGGCTCAGTATAGAAGCTCGAATTTGAACTTAGTGCATTTCAGGCAAATTTCTTAAAAAATCTTCTTCTCCAGATTCAGCAGGCAGAATCTTTTGATATTTGGTATGCAACATTGTGGGGTGGATCTGATTCAAGTTTGTTCAAATCGGCCCCCTGGATTCATATTTGGGCTCACTAAAGAAGCCTGAATTCGAACTTAGTGCATTTCAGGCAAATTTCTTAAAAAATCTTCTTCTCCAGATCCAGCAAGCAGAATCTTTTGATATTTGGTATGCAACATTGTGGGGGGATCTGATTCAAGTTTGTTCAAATTGGCTCCCTAGATTCATATTTGGGCTCACTATAGAAGCTCGAATTTGAACTTAGTGCATTTCAGGCAAATTTCTTTGAAAATCTTCTCAAGATCCAGCAGGCAGAATATTTTGTTATTGGGTATGCACCATGCTTAGGGGGGTGAGATTCAAGTTTGTTCAAGCCAAGTTCCTGGGTTCATATATGGGCTCACTGTAGTAGCCTGACTTATAACTTAGTTCAAAATGAGGAATTTTCTTTAAAAATCTTCTTCAGATCCAGCAGTTGGAATGCTTTGATATTTGATATGCAGCATCCTTAGAGGGGTGAGATTCAAGTTTGTTCAAGCCATGTCCCTAGGTCCATATTTGGACTCACTGTGGGAGCTTGAATTGTAACTTAGTTCAAAATGAGGAATTTTCTTTAAAAATTTTCTTCTTCAGATCCAGCGGTCAGAATGTTTTAATATTTGGTGTGCAGCATCCTTAGGGGGGGTGAGATTCAAGTTCGTTAAAGCCAAGTCCCTGGGTTCATATATGGCCTCCCTGTGGGAGCCCGAATTATAACTTAGTTCAATATGAGGAATATTCTTTAAAAATCTTCTTCTTTTTTTTAGATCCACTGGTCAGAATCTTTGGATATTTGGTATACGCTTTTCTTAGGAGGAGCAGATGCAACTTGTTGAAATCAATTCTCTGGGTTGATATTCAGGCTACCATGTCAGGTGAGTGCCCTCAGGCCCCTTGGGGCCTCTTGTTATACTGTACCAATGACCCAGACTTGGCTGGTGCCAACTCCTTAAATTATATGGCCAAACACAAATTTTGCCCCCCAATTCCAAAAATTTGCGTCAAAAACCGAAATTTCAATGTCCTATTTGGTCCTCCATACCTTTTATCCACTGCACATGCGCAGTGTCAAGGAGGTCTCGAAATTGGCTCCAAAAGTCATTATTTGTTTGGCCCTAAAATCAGTAACATGTCCCTGATATTTGTGCTTGTAAATCTCAGTTTAAATGATGCCAGACACATAATTATGAAAGAAATGGTGGATCTAAGGTTGAAATAAAGGATGAGAGGAAGAAACAGTGGCAAAATGTGTTCAGGGCTGTAACTTATAATTTTTTTTATGAAATTATTTCATGTTCCCTAATTCGGGCATAAGCCTTATGTTGTCATTCTGGCTATGAACTTACCATTGTTTGTTCAGTGTTTCCTCTCTCCCTTTCCTTAATACCGCCCTTGCTATTCTTCCATGCTTTTGGCATAATTTTGGAATTTTTTTTTACTAAAATTTCTTGGGAGTTTTGGCGTGGTAACAGAATGATTATTCTGTTTTTTCCCCATGTTTACGTCCTCACCCTTGGACGATTAGGTATTGTGATCTGCATCTACCATCCGATGTACTGCAGTTTCTTCTCTGGAAGCCTCTGTTTTATGTCGGATAGTGTTTAAATTTGTGACTGATTTTGGGCCATGGTTACAGTGCCTGGAGCCTTGTTTCCGGTTTTTGTACACTTTTGTTTATGTTGACAACGGTTACTTCTGATAGTGATTACTTGTCTTCTATTAGTTATGCTCATAGCCAGATACATTAATATTGTCCGTAAGTGTTGCATTAATTTTTAAAAATGTTTTAAAATATTGTGTCCACACTTAGGCTTTTTGGGGATCCTTTTGGGCTCATTGTTCCCATTGGGAACTTGGGCTCTTCTGAAAATTTTTTTAAAAAAAGATTTTTTTAGAAATTATTTTTTCAAAATGTTATAATGGATTATATTATATTATGTATCATTGTTTCAAGGGTTAGTGAGAGTACTATGACTGTTTATATTTTTTCATGATGAAAGAATATTGTTCAAATTGTAATGCGAGGAAATCTTCCTCTGATTCTCATGTTCATTGTGTTTCTTGTGGTCAATGTACTCACACTAATTCTTGCTCAGTGTGTGCCAATTGGAATGACAACATTGGAGATGTGTGTCATGGTATATTGTTAGCGGTGAGGGGTCCATGCCGGTCCTCTCTCCGCAAGGTCACTCTAGCTTATCTTTTTCAGAAGAACAAGAACAGGGTGATGTTTCCGTGATGTCTTCAATAAGTGTGTCTCCGTCGTTGCAGTCTAACGAAGAGCTAGCAGCAAAAGCGCCCATGAAATACAACAATTGCCTAAGAGGTCCCTAGTAGGATCGATGGTGTTGTTGTTCGCTAGCTCGCCCGGTGTAGCGACCATTCATGGAATGGCTTGGCAGCCGGGTTCGTCCGTTGCAGTCCAGGGAAGCAGTTTGGGTGATGCGAGCACTATAAACATTGAACGTGCACACCCAGCGACGACGGATCCGAGGATTGTACGGAGGAAGCCTGTCAGTCCGGTAGCTTGCTCATCCAGGTCTATCTGGAGCGTGAGCGAGAGAGGCCCCCTCTCTCTTACAACAACATCTGCGCCGCGATGTTGTTGTTTCTTCGTTCGTTAGTCGTAGCATACGTCCACTCCTGCTCGGGACGCTCCTTCGCATAGACAGTCTGATGCGGCTGGTCTATTGGCTTCGTCATCCTCACGTCAGCACACACTACCACACCTTGGCTATGTGACCACAGATATCCAGCCTGCTTTGCCAACCAGGGAATCCACATCGACCAGGTCACGCCATCCGTTAGCCAAGGACACGAGGCCTTTCCAGTTGGGATGTTCGCATATTATATAAATGCAGGAATTAACGTCCCTGGAGCTTCCAGCGGCTAATTACGTAAGACCGCGGCTCCACTGGCCTCTGTGACGGACTTGCTATCGCAGTTAGCTCAATTCATCGCAGCATCCCAGCAGCTATCAGAAACTTTTTCAGTAAAGAACTATCTGAGCAAGCTGGGTCGGTTCGTTCCCCTGCAGAGTCAGTAAGGGGCGACCGAAATTATTATGTGGTCCAGGCGGATGGTAAAAAGGAATCAGCACAGCTGAAATTTTCCCTTTCCGAGCAACTTGAGGTGGCCGTAGATTTCATCCGGCATCACCTTTTAGAAGTTGTTTCTCTGGATAAAATACTGCGTTACCTGATAAGAAACTGAAAGCGTCACTGGACACAGACTTTTTCGAGTAGATTAGGGACACCGTCCCTGAGTTTCCGACCCAGTCCAGAAATGTCATGGACATTTGAACTTTTGAATGACACTATATTCAAGCTAGCCTCTAAGACTGGCAAATTAGGTTTCTTAGTGCCTAGTGCTATTCAGCTGCCTTTCATCAATGCAAGACATAATTTTGAATGGCAGGACTAGGCACGCCGAGAGTTCCTCTGCGTTTGGACGACTAGGCTGAAGACCTGGAATTGTCATTGCCGGCATCCATGTCTATTTACTCCAGTATACTGGAGACGACAATATCGTCCAATAGAATTTAGACGCATTATCTCACACAGATCACCTTATCAAAAGAAGAACTTGGACGACATTCTTCAGGGTTACGGCAGCAAGTTAACGCTTCAGAACGATGTTCAGAGTCTGCTTCAATTGCTCCGACATCTCGGTTACATAGTAAATGAAAAGAAGTCGGATCTAATGACATCCTAATCATTCACCCACGTGGGAATGAGCTTAGAGATGCACAACAATCTCGTTCATCTGCCGTTAACCAGAGCGATATTAGTCAGTTGTTACGCTCGCTTTTGCCTTCACTCAGATGTAGTAACAGCGAGAGAATTCATGAGACTGACAGGTTTGTGCGGACCCGCTGCGGATCTTATTCCGATGGAGCGGCTACGCACTCGTCCACTCTACAGATATTTTATCTCAAGAATTGGAGTGTGAAGACTCATTCACTCGAATTGAACATCGTCTTGTCGAATCAAGTGAAACAAGAGATTCAGACTTGGGCAGATATTCAGTGGTTAACTCAAGGAGTACCACTGCAACTGCCGGATCCGAGTTTTACGATAATGACGAATGCGAGTCAAACAGGTTGGGGCGCAACTCTGAGCCCAACAGATTCGAGGTGCAATGGTCTTTGGGATCCGCAGTTCCTAAACAAGCACATAAATGTCAATTCGCATTTTCAGGAACTCCCGGATCCGAGTTTTACGATAATGACGAATGCGAGTCAAACAGGTTGGGGCGCAACTCTGAGCCCAACAGATTTGAGGTGCAATGGTCTTTGGGATCCGCAGTTCCTAAACAAGCACATAAATGTCAATTCGCATTTTCAAATTCTGTCCGACAATTCAACAGTAGTAGCGTACATTCGGAACCAGGGAGGCACTCATTCCATTCCGTTATTCAATTTAACGGAAAGGATCCTTCTGTTTGTCCTAGAGCATCAAGTTCTCCTATCGGTCCGTCATATACCGGGTCGTCTGAACGTTCTAGCAGACTCCCTTTCTCGGAAAGGTCGCATGTTGCTGTCAGAATGGACTCTCAACAAACGAGTATTCAATCAGATTTGCTACCAATGGAACCGTCCAATGATAGACTTATTTGCGACGCATCTCAACAATCAGTTGCAGACGTATGGGTCACCGTGTGCAGATCCTCGAGCGTTTGCAGTAGACGCTCTCTCGATCTCTTGGGACGGAATGATAGAATACGCGTATCCTCCAGCGCCATTGATTCAGCAGATATTGCTCAAGATAAAGCAATCGCACTGAAAAATTCTGTTGGTAGCATCTCTGTCACCCCAGAGACTGTGGATAAATCTACTCAGGTGTCTGCTGTGGGACATGCCGCGGAAGCTTCCTCCACGAGAGGATCTTCTTTCGCAGGGGAAATCGCACACACTGCATCACAACTCGCAAGGTCTCAACCTTCACATGTTTCCGTTGTGCGGTCCTTCTTGCATGGCAAGCAATTTACAGGACGAGCAGTGGACGCAATTTCTAACTGTAGGAGGACCTCCTCTTCGCTAAATTGTGCTGCTAAGTGGAAGGTTTTCTCACGGTGATGTAGGAATCATTCTGTTGATACCTATGCACATCATGATAGTTTACAGATTGGATCTAATGTCTCTTTATGTAAGTTACTGAAAAACTTTTCGATAATTAGACCTAGAACCCTTAGATTAATTCCTAAGTGGAATTTAGCTTGGGTTCTTCTTAAACTAAAGAAGCGCCATTTGAGCCTCTTGATACAATGGACTTCAAATTCTTATCTTATAAGACAGCTTTCTCTTAGCCTTCTCTTCTGCTAGAAGAGTTAGTGAGCTTCAGGCACTATCTGTGGATGATTCTCACTATCGTAGTGTAGGTAATACTATTACCTTGACTACTAATGTTGGATTTTGGGCTAAAATCAGGCTCCTAATAAATATTCGGAACCTATTGTTATTAAGGCTCTTCCGTCTTCAGACGGGCATAGACCTTTATTCTGTCCTGTTAGAGATATACGTATTTACATAAGTAGATCTGAGTTTATCAGAAAGGGACGTAAACGTTTCTTTCTGTTTCTGCTGCCTAATGAAAGGGACATTTCGGTCCATTCTATTGCAAGGGGAATTCAATTAACTATCCTTACTGCTTATGAAAAATTATCTTCAACTCAGCAGTCTGTGCTTAAGATTTTGACGCATGAAGTAAGAGAGCTGTCTACTTCTTGAACTTATGCTAATAGTTCCGGCAGTGACTCTGTCCTGCTGCCCTCTTCACTCTGGGGTATTTGACCCAGGACAAGGGAAGGGGGGGGGGGGGGGGGGTGGTGTTCCCTTAGGTCTCCTGCTTTATAGTGAAAAGCAAGGGAATACCTCCTCTGGAATCAGTAATTCTGAGTCGGTGCCGGGATGGTTTTAAAGTGTAAAGCTAATACATGTAATACTTTTAAAGTGTAGCTCAGTGTAAAACATTTGTATATGTCACGGATCATACGAGCGCTAATATACAATCCTCGGACCTTTTTAATGAGTATAAAGAGTCTCATTATCTGGACTATCTTTAATTATTGGCTTTCCTTCAATAAGATTAGTATAATGGATTATACTGGATGTTAATAGAGATCATTGATGTTATTGTGCTCAATTAAGGAATGGTATTGTGTCTTTCTTTTTTGATACAAACAAGAAAGATACATGTAAAATCTGTTCTCTTCTCCTTGAGGGGATAATTCTGTTTTCATGTAATCGAGTCTATTGGAATTTCCTTTATGTCCTAGGCCCTCCAGCCTTTTTTCTATTCAGCTAAGTCTGGGTCATTGGTACAGTATAAAAATGTTAAAAAATTTATAGTAATTTATATATTTTTTATACTTACCAATGACCCAGACGGGGATGGCCCTCCCATGAGTTGGGAACTCATACCTCCCCGCTGATTACATAATGCTTACCAGGCACTGGTTGTAAGAATGACTTTTGGAGCCAATTTCGAGACCTCCTTGACACTGCGCATGCACAGTGGATAAAAGGTATGGAGGACCACATAGGACATTGAAATTTCGGTTTTTGATGCAAATTTTGGGGATTGGGGGCAAAATGTGTGTTTGGCACTATAATTTAAGGAGTTAGCACCAGCTAAGTCTGGGTGATTGGTAAGTATAAAAAATATAGAAATTACTATAAATCTTTTAACTTTTGATGCAAATTTGGGGGATTGGGGGGCAAAATTTTTGTTTGGCCCTATAATTTAAGGAGTTGGCACCAGCTAAGTCTGGGTCATTGGTAAGTATAAAAAATATATAAATTGCTATAAAGTTTTTAACTTTCATTTCGTTTAGCTGACGACTGTTAACTGTTGGGCTGTCTAATCCCGGAAAAACATGAATGGAATTGAAACACATGAAAAAAAAGCTTTAGTGATGACAAGAAAATTTATTTATTTATTTATTGATGTTTAAGGTCACATATTTCTGCACAATGGCTAATCATGACCGTGACAGTTTTACGGGTGGAGGAAGCTGGAGTACCCGGAGAGAACCACCGAGCAACGACAAGCAGCTGCCAGCTCCCCAACATCGTAACTCCGCACTGCGGTACAGGCAGGGTTAGATTGGTTGAAGACATGCGTACCATCGACGTGCAGTACGCCTTAGTACACGGCGTCATCGTGCCCCCACGCGGGCAATGGAGATGAAGTGTCTTGCCCAAGGACATAACGTGGTTGCCGCAGGTGGGATTCGAACCGAGGACCTCTCGGCTTGCAGCCTGCACCTCTACCTACTGAGCCATCGTGCTCCGGATGACAAGAAAAGCTTTGTACAGGACACAAGTGTGCATGTGGACGATCTTCAAAAAGGGTCCTCCTAAACACACCGGAATGACCCAAAATGACGCAGAATGACACCGGAATGCCATTAAGATGATGCAGGATGACATTTCTTTTACAAAATACTTTACCCCAGAATGTATTTTGTTTATTAACTAACAAAGTACCTCCCAAGCAACCTTCTTACATCTGGTCCTGTTCACACTTTCAGACTTTCAGTGCTGGGGGATTGGCACGAAGAAGATGGGAGGGTTCATGAAGGAGAGGGTAGTAGTGGGGGATTTTCAGTCAATAATTACTTTGTGATTTTTTAACCTGGAGCAGATGCATCATAGACAACTGGACCTGGATTATTTGGACGTTAATGGAGGACCACAAATTGAAAATATGAAGGGGTGGCGGGGTGGTACATGAATATTCTTAATTTTCCCCACTTGTCTATGAAGTCTCCCTACATGACTCTGCAGTCTCCCTATTTTTTCTGGAGAGAGACTTGAAATCTCCCTAAAATTCCCCCCTAGGCTGGTCCCTGGGCGAGGGTCTATATTTTAAAACACTTGTGCGCATTTGTGTTTGTACAACGTTCCTCACCTCTCATGAATTATTTCACGTAAGCAGTCCAGTCAAATGATTACTCTCTATTTATCTCTCAAGCCACTGCTTCATATGCTTCCATGCTTGATATATATCATCTGTATAAGGATGATTTACAAGTTTGTTCAGATCACACTCCTTGGGTCATTTTTAGGGGGTTTCATTGGGTTCGATAAGGTTTTACTTTATGATTTATGGGAAATAGCAGAAAGATAGACTGGGTTGCGATGTAGCATTTCAATACAGTATGTTTATCTTACAATAATTATATATTGGGCTGGTAATTACCCGAATACAGAATGCATCAGGAGCCCCTGATACAAAATCTATCTCTTGCAATTGCATAATACAACTGCATGTTTGGTTATGAGTTGTTTACGTTAGAGCTGTCCAGTTAACCGAAAAATCTACTCATTGTCGTGTCGGTTGTCAGAAAAAAATGAAAGTCACAATCAATAATGTCTAATAAAATGTACTATCGGTTTTCGTATTTACATCTAATTTTTAGTCATAGCCAAGAAAGTTGTGCCTACCAATTAATGAAACATAACATGCTGGAAAGGGTGATAAAAGCCCTGCACAGACACACAAAACAGATTTAAAAAGACAAATATGCAACATGTAAACTCTGTAACATGTAATGAGAAGATACCACAGAATACGGAAACATGACATAGATTTGTGGCACCAAGTTAATTATGCAGACATGAAGTGTTTGGAATCCGTAGATGGCATTGAAAAGTAGAATGAAGGTGAATGCAGGATTTCACCAATTCCCACCTGCCTTATCCAGTAGTTGCCATATACCATGGGCTAGGGTCATCGTTTGATTCCATTCCGCATGTAATTGTAAACTGCTCAATGTTTAAATTGTTGACACTGATCTGGTGACTTACCTTGTTAAAAGTCAATGAGAGGATGAAATTTGCTGTTGAATCTAACATTGTTGTAATTCCCGTTCAGATGTTCAGAACGTGTGATCATCAGTATTTGATTGAAAATTACGAGGATTTTCGGAATCAAGTACAAGTGTGATGTCAAAAGCATGAAACGAAAACACTGTGAGATTAATATTTACTGTTGACATTTGTGGAGTTTGCGTATCAAATGCAGTCAAACTCAAAAAGAGTTTCTTGTCCTCTGTACTGCCATGTACATATACCATCATGTCATAAGTACATATCATGGACTCCTCGGAAAGCCTTTTGATTTCAAAAAATGACTTGTGTTACAGTTTCACTTTTCATTGAATTTCCCTGTTTGGTTAAATAAAAAGAAATAAAAACTGCAACCTAAACTGAGACCTCAAGTCTTTTATCACAAGCGACACCGAAACCAAGGTAAAATTTCACAACTGAACAGCTCTAGTGTATGTTACTATTTACAGAACATTACAAGTTTTCGAAATATGTTTGTGAGGGGACTTGTGCATTTTGATGTTTGAAAAGAGAAAAATAAAAACACTTCTGAAAAGTATAATTATTAAATTAAGGAACCACATTGCATTTATGCTTTTGTTTCTGGAACAACATGCAGTCATGCTGGTAAAGTGCACATCTTTTTTGGAATGTTGAACATGTACTTTAAGTTTATCCAAGGATCACAAAACTTCAAGGCAGTCACATACAGTTTCAACCTAAGCGACAAGCATTTTTATGGGTCTGAAGAAGAGATCTGATATTAACATGATAGTTTAACCCGTTACCCAATGCAGACAATATCAAAATTTATTATTTTAAATATCATTATTTAAATTTTTTCAAAAAGTTTCAACAAAACCATATCATATGACCCCTCATTGGAACGATCTGGATGAGCTCGTTCCAAAGAGGGGTCACATGATATGGTTTTGTTGAAATTTTTCTTTTTCAGATACTGAATTTACATATTACGTGGGCAGATGTGGCCGATTCATTGGGTGAAGGGTTAACTGGTGGAGTGCTAGAAGCCACTATCATGACACTGTTGAAAAGTGCTGAAAGCCACTTAGTGGCTCTACACTGTTTGCTTGTTGTTTTCTTAGCAGTGGAAAAAATTGTTTTCTTACAATTTATTGGAGAGTGCCAATAAATTGTACAGGTCTGGCATTTTCAGGGGAGCGATTTATTCGCTCGCCTACTGCTTGCGCTGAAGGGATTGGAACAAGCTTCCTGTTAACATAGACAGGAAACCACAAAACACCAAGCAAGGATTGAAACAAGCTTGCCTGGCGGGGATCAGTGTACATTTTAAATAAATAAACATACGAATTGAATAAAGATATAGCAGTCCTTTCAGGACTTTTTTTTTTTATGTGTGTCTGTAAGTGTATGATTCCCCTCATCCTGTCATCTGTTACTCCTGAAGGCAGATTAGATGGCCCCCCACATGATTCAGCCAACAGCTGGCCGGGGTCCGTGAAAATTAACGAGCTAAGAAGTCCTACTGGCAGTATGATAACCCAGCGGCTGCTCCAAAGTCACTGATGTGTGTAGAAAAACACATACATGTAACAGAAGAAGCAGGTTTCTTGATGGGTTTGGTTTAGAACCCCCCCATTCTTGGTGTAGCGATTCTGTAGTGTAGACAGGGACTAGACTATATTTATTAAAATAGATGGGTGTGGGAAGGGGTGGGGGGGGGTAGCATTTGGCAGCAAAAACTGAATTGAAAGGGAGAACACCGCCCTCATGCGTGACAATGTCTTATTCTATTAACAATCAATTTTAGGATCTGTAAAATATAGGATGGGGGCAAAAAGGGGGGGGGGGGACTGTAGCTAGTCCATTTGGGGGGCACAATGCTGCTTTCACGCAACAAAATATTAATCTCAATTCGTTCACATGGCCCGGTTCTTCGATTACGAAGAGAAAGCCCAACATTTCTGGGGTTGAAATTTAAAGAATCCGACATCATTTTTATGCTCAACCAAAGTACTGGCGATACCTGGACTTTCTGTGGTTTTTTTGGTGTTAATTGACAATTTGAAATCAAGCTTCCCAAGTCTCGACATAAGATTTAAGAGCAGTTATGGGTTTGCCAACTTATGAGATAGTAAACAACTAACATATGCTCAAAGGATTTTATTGAAATACAAAAAGCAGAATTGTCAATATTCGTTTCTTCAAAGTTTCCATTGTTGAATTAAATAATGGCGGAATGCATGCCTTGTGTTTACCGAAAGGAGAATATGAAAACCGTTCCTGCGTTTGTGGACCACGTAACTCGACCCAGAATTTTTTTGAATCTTTTTTTATTCTAAAAGACGGCAATAAATCTAAATGTATATAGAAACGAAAAATGTACCCAGTTCAGATTTAATGCATGTTACACGGAGAGTGGATTAATGCTAAACACCCATGGAGTGGCATTTCCACCCAGTCAACCGTTGATTCTTGCGATAATTCAAAACACCAAACAGTTTTAGCTGATGGCTCTCTCAGCTCAAGGTTCCACTTCGTGAGTGTTTTAGGGGCAATCCAATCTTCACGAGCTGTACATTATACATGTACTGTAGTTCTATCAGTTACTGGATTTTAATCTTGTCTGGGCAATGATTTGGGGTGGGAGAGGGGGGGCAAAAATAGAGAGAGAGATGACTAACATAAGCTCCCAGCTTTCTGTCAGATCCCCCATTATATATATATGTTATTTTGTTAGTATATGTTATATTCTTGATGTTCTCTATATATACTGTCATGTTCTTGGTGTTCAATATTGTAACATATAGCACACTTATTTAATAAAATATTGTTTAAACTAAAAATAGAAAAAAACGAAAACATCCATATCTCCAAAACTGCACGGCACTGAGAATCTTTAGCTCAACTTTGGCGAAGCCAAATTTGAGCTTATGCCATGCCCTGTCGTCTGTCTATCCGTCAACAATTGGATACGGCTCGGGCTAGAGGCCATATTTATGAACCAAGCTTTACAAAACTTCTTGGGTACCTTTGTTATGACTGTGGGACGAGAATGAGTGTTTTTGGGTGCGGTCCAAAATTCAAGATGGCTGCCAGCCGCTATTTTGTACCGACAATGCAGAAATCTGTTTTTTGTACAGAACTTCTATATGAAAGCTCTGATTTGAATAATTTTTGGTATGAATGTTTAGTACCATGGGATACATCACATATAGTACAGGTTTTTGTCTCGAGCGTAAATTATGCAAATTAGACTAACTTTGATGTGTTTTGGTGTTACTTTCAGCACTGTAAGTGCAAATGCCAATACGGCTCGGGCTAGAGGCCGTATTTATGAACCGATCTTTACGAAACTCCTTGGGTACCTTTGTTATCACCATGGGACGAGAACGAGTGTTTTGGGGTCCGGTCCGAAATTCAAGATGGCTGGTGGCAGCCATTTTGTACCAAATTTGGTGCAATCAGATTTTTGCGCAGAACTTCCATATGAAAGCGCTGATTTGAATAATTTTTTGTGTGAATGTTTAGTACCATGGGATACATCACATATAATACGGTTTTTTTTCTCGTGCAGAAATTATGCAAATTAGATGAACTTTGATTTTTTCAGTGCTACTCACACACAGTACACATGTCAATATGGCTCGGGCTAGAGTCTGTATTTATGAACCGATCTTCACAAAACTTCTTGGGTACCTTTGTTATCACCTTGGGACGAGAACAAGTGTTTCTGGGTGCAGTCCAAAATTCAAGATGGCTGCCAGTGGCCATTTTGTACCGAAATTAGGTCCAATCAGTTTTTTGTACACAACTTCTATACGGCTCTGACTAGAGGCCGTATTTATGAACCGATCTTTACGAAACTTCTTGATCTTTGTTATCACCGTATGATGAGAACGAGTGTTTTTGGGTGTGGTCTAAAATTCAAGATGGCCACCAGCAGCCAATTTGTACCAAAATTAGTGCAATCAGTCTTTTATACAGAACTTCTGTATGAAAGTTCTGATTTGAATAAATTTTTGTACAAATGTTTAGTAACATGGAATACATCACATATAGTACGGGTTTTTTTCTCGTGCAGAAATTATGCAAATTGGATGAACTTAAATTTATTCAGTGCTACTTATACACTCTAAGTGCACATGTCAATACAGCTCGGGCTAGAGGCTGTATTTATGAACCGATCTTCACAAAACTTCTTGGGTACCTTTGTTATCACCTTGGGACGAGAACGAGTGTTTCTGGGTGCAGTCCAAAATTCAAGATGGCTGCCAGTGGCCATTTTGTACCGAAATTTGGTCCAATCAGTTTTTTGTCACAACTTCTACACAGCTCATATTTGTGAACTGATCTTCACTAAACTTCTTGGGTACCTTTGTTTTCACCTTGGGACAGGAATGAGTGTGTTTTGGGGTGCCTTTGTTATCACTGTGCTATGAAAACAAATATTTTTGGGTTCAGTCAGACCCACTCTGGGACTCAAAGATTTTTTTCTAGTTTATCATCTGACTGTCACCCACCTTTACAATACTTTACCTCTCCATTTGTTACAGGCAACGGTCAGTATTTATGTACAGACCATTACAATACTTTATATGTACCTTTGTTATCAGGTCATTACCTAGATGTTTGTCATTGCTGTGTCACATACTATACATGTAGATGTCTTTGTCTTGACAAGTTGAGCTACAGTGTCATTGACACTTTCATTATTTGGTGTGAGGCTTCCTTGGGACCAACAGAAAGGAATGGTCAATTTTAAGACAAAAGAAAAATATTTTTTTTACACTGAAAATTTGGGGTCTGGGTGGGACTTTAAAAATTTTGAACCCAAATCCAGAAATTGGGTTTTTGTTTTTTTTATGCGTTTTGGTCAATTTTAAGAAGAAAAAACAATTTTAGTCTGGAAATATTTTGTTTCCGAACAAAAATAAAAAAAATCTGTTTTTTATGCATTTATCTCAATTTTGGGATGTAAAAGTGCAGGAACTGAAAATAGAAGGAAAATCTTGTGTATTGTGAGGGCACAATCGTTTCATCTAGTTGGTATATGCTTTTCTTAGGAGGGGTGTATGCAGCTTATTCAAGTCAAGTCCCTGGTTTGATATTTAGACTACCATGTCAGATGAGGGCCATCAGCCCCCCAGGGTCCTCTTGTTTTTTATTATTATTTAATGGTACCAAACATTATTTCAACATAGCTATCCCCCACGTGTGTGAAAAAGCATAACCCAAGCTGAAGCTTAATCAAGATGAGAAAAAACATATTTACTACAGTTTGCCAACAAAGTCTGCTGCTCTTTGACTTCTATTTTCTATTGCCGAATGTTGTTTTAACACAATGGAGGGAAAAACATTGCAGTGAAAACAGTTTTTTTTATACTATACCAATGACCCAGACTTAGCTGGTGCTTACTCCTTAAATTCTAGGGCCAAACACAAATTTTGTCCCCCAATCCCCCAAAATTGCATCAAAATCCGAAATTTCAATGTCCTATGTGGTCCTCCATACTTTTTATCCACTGCGCATGCGCAGTGTCAAGGAGGTCTCGAAATTGGCACCAATGTCATTCTTTGTTTGGCCCTAAAATTAGTAACATCTCACTGATATTTGTGCTTGTAAATCTCAGTTTAAATGATGCCAGACACATAATTATGAAAGAAATGGTGGATCTAAGGAGGAAATAAAAGGATGAGAGGAAAAAACAGGCAAGATGTGTTCAGGGCTGTAACTTATAATTTTTTTTACTAAGTTATTTCATGTTCCCTAATTTCGGGGCATGGGCCTGATGTTGTCATTCTTGCTATGAATTTACCACTGTTTGTTCAGTGTTTCCTCTCTCCCTTTCCTTTATTCCCCCCTTACTATTCTCTCATGCTTTTGGCATAATTTTTGTAATTTTTTTTTACTAAAATTTCTTGGTTTTGGCAAGCTTTGGCTTGATAACAGAATAATTATTCTGTTTTTCCCCATGCTTACGTCCTCACCCTTGGGTGGTTAGGCGTTTTGGTCTGCATCTACCATCTGATGTACTGCAGTTTCTTCTCTGGAAGTCTCTGTTTTACATCAGATAGTGTTTAAATTGGTAACTGATTTTGGGCCATGTTTACAGTGCCTGGAGTCATGTTTCCAGTTTTTGTACACTTTTGTTTACGTTGACAACGGTTACTTCTGATAGTGTTTTTTTGTCTTCTGTTTAGTTCTGCT
This sequence comes from Pictodentalium vernedei, assembly GCA_031216915.1. Lineage (NCBI taxonomy): Eukaryota > Metazoa > Mollusca > Scaphopoda > Dentaliida > Dentaliidae > Pictodentalium > Pictodentalium vernedei. Next base: position 78,958,491 of record CM062290.1, on the reverse strand, counting down.
CATAGCCAGATACATTAATATTGTCCATAAGTGTTACATTAATTTTTAAAATATGTTTTAAAATTTTTGAAAAACACTTAAGCTTTTTTGGGATCCATTTGGACTCATTGTTCCCATTGGGAACTTGGGCTCTCCTGAAATTTTTTCGAAAATTTTTTTTCTTTTGAATTATTTTTTCAAAATGTTATAATGGATTATATTATATTATGTATCTTAGTTTTCAAGGGTTAGTGCGAGTACTATGACTGTTTATATTTTTTCATGATGAAAGAATATTGTTCAAATTGTAATGCGAGGAAGTCTTCCTCTGATTCTCATGTTCATTGTGTTTCTTGTAGTCAATGTACTCGCACTAATTCTTGCTCAGTGTGTGTCAATTGGGTTGGCAAACGTTGGAGACGTGTGTCACGGTATATTGTTAGTGGTGAAACGAAACTTCTTGGGTACCTTTGTTATGACCGTGGGACGAGAACGAGTGTTTTTGGGTGCGGTCCGAAATTCAAGATGGCTGCCAGCTGCCATTTTGTACTGACGACGCAGAAATCTGTTTTTTTGTACAGAACTTCCATATGAAAGCTGTGATTTGAATAATTTTTTGTATGAATGTTTAGTACCATGGGATACATCACATATAATACGGGTTTTTTTCTCGTGCGTAAATTGTGCAAATTAGACTAATTTTGATGTTTTTTGGTGTTACTTTCAGCACTGTAAGTGCAAATGCCAATACGGCTCGGGCTAGAAGCCGTATTTATGAACCGATCTTTACGAAACTTCTTGGGTACCTTTGGTACCACCGTGGGACGAGAACGAGTGTTTTGGGGTCCGGTCCGAAATTCAAGATGGCCAATGGCAGCCATTTTGTACAAAATTAGGTGTAATCAGATTTTTGCACAGAACTTCCATATGAAAGCGCTGATTTGAAAATATTTTTGTGTGAATGTTTAGTACCATGGGATACATCACATATAATACGGGTTTTTTTCTCGTGCAGAAATTATGCAAATTAGATGAACTTTGATTTTTTCATTGCGACTTACACACAGTAAGTGCACATGTCAATATGGCTCGGGCTAGAGTCTGTGTTTATGAACTGATCTTCACAAAATGTCTTGGGTACCTTTGTTATCACCTTGGGACGAGAACGAGTGTTTCTGGGTGCGGTCTAAAATTCAAGATGGCTGCCAGTTGCCATTTTGTACCAAAATTAGGTCTAATCAGTTTTTTGTACACAACTTCTATATGGCTCAGACTAGAGGCCATATTTATGAACCAATCTTTATGAAACTTCTTGGGTACCTTTGTTATCACCGTGGGATGAGAGCGAGTGTTTTTGGGTGTGGTCCGAAATTCAAGATGGCCACCAGCAGCCATTTTGTACCAAAATTAGTGCAATCAGTCTTTTGTACAGAACTTCTGTATGAAAGTTTTGATTTGAATAAATTTTTGTATGAATGTTTAGTAACATGGAATACATCACATATTGTAAGTTTTTTTTTTTTTGTGCAGAAATTATGCAAATTAGATGAATTTTTATTTATTCAGTGCTACTTACACAATGTAAGCACACATGTCAATACGGCTCAGGGTAAAGGTTGTATTTATGAACCGATCTTCACAAAACTTCTTGGGTACCTTTGTTATCACCTTGGGACGAGAATGAGTGTTTCTGGGTGCGGTACAAGATTCAAGATGGCTGCCAGTGGCCATTTTGTACCAAAATTTGGTCCAATCAGTTTTTTGTCACAAGTTCTATATAGCTCGTATTTATGAACTGATCTTCACAAAACTTCTTGGGTACCTTTGTTTTCACCTTGGGACAGGAACGAGTGTGTTTTGGGGTGCCTTTGTTATCACTGTGCTATGAGAACAAATATTTTGGGGTTGAGTCAGACCCACTCTGGGACTCAAAGATTTCTTTTCAGTTTAGCATCTGACTGTCACCCACCTTTACAATACTTTACCTATACATTTGTTACAGGCAACGGTCAGTATTTATGTACAGACCGTTACAATACTTTATATGTACCTTTGTTATCAGGTCATTACCTAGATGTTTGTCTTTGCTGTGTCACATACTATACATGTACATGTCTTTGTCTTGACAAGTTGAGCTACAGTGTCATTGACACTTTCATTTATTTATTGGTGTTTAAAGTCACATATTTATGCACAATGACTAATCATGACCGTGACAGTTTTACGGGTGGAGGAAGCCGGAGTACCCGGAGAGAACCACCGAGCAACGACGAGCAGCTGCCAGCTCCCCAACATCGTAACTCCGCACTGCAGCACAGGCAGGGTTAGATTGTTTGAAGACATGCGAACCATCGACGTGCAGTACGCCTTAGTACACGGCGTCATCGTGCCCCCACGCGGGCAGTGGAGATGAAGTGTCTTGCCCAAGGACACAACGTGGTTGCTGCAAGTGGGATTCGAACTGAGGGCCTCTCGGCTTGCAGCCAGCACCTCTACCTACTGAGCCACCACGCTCCCCTGGTGAGAGGTCCATGCCGGTCCTCTCTCTGCAGGGTCACTCTAGTTTTTCAGTCTCTTTTTCAGAGGAACAAGAACAGGGTGATGTTTCTGTGATGTCTTCAAGAAGTGTGCCTCCGTCGTCGCAGTCTAACGAAGAGCTAGCGGCTAAAGTGCTCATGGAAATATGACAATTGCCTAAGAGGTCCCAAGTAGGATCGACGGTGTTGTCGTCCGCTAGCTCGCCCGGTGAAGTGACCATTCATGGAATGGCTTGGCAGCCGGGTTCGTCCGTTGCGGTCCAGGGAAGGAGTTCGGGTGATGCGAGCACTATAACCATTGAATGTGCACACCCAGTGACGACAGATCCGAGGATAGTACGGAGGAAGCCTGTCAGTCCGGTAGCTAGCTTGTCCAGGTCTACCCGGACCGTGAGCGAGAGAGGCCCCTCTCTCTTACAGCAACATCTGGGCCCAGATGTTGTTGTACATAACGTTCGTCAGTCGGCGCATACGTCCACTCCACCTGCTCGGGACGCTCTGTTGCATAGACAGTCCGAAGAGAATAGTCTATCGGCTTCCTCATCCTCACGGCAGCACACACGACTGCACCTCTTGGCTACGTGACCGCTGATATCCAGCCAGCTTCGCCGACCAGGGATTCCAGGTCGACCAGGTCACGCCATCCGGTAGCCAGGGATACGAGGCCTTTACAGTCGGAACGTTCGCATAAAAGAAGTATGCAAGATTCAACATCCCAGGAGCTTCCAGCGGCTAAATCACGTAAGACCGCGGCTCCACAGGTCTCCGTAACAGACTTGCTATCGCAGATAGCTCATCTCATCGCAGCATCCCAGCAGTCCGAAACTTTTTCGAATCAGGAATTGTCTGAGGAAGCTGGGTCGGTTCGTTCCGCTGCAGAGTCAGGAAGGGACGACCAAGATTATCAAGTGGTCCAGCCGGATGCCGAAAGGGATTCAGAGGAGCTGGAATTTTCCCTTTCTGAGCAACATAAGGTAGCCGTAGATTTCATCTGGCAATACCTTCCTGATATTGTTCCTCCGGACCAGAATGCTGGGTTGCCAGATAAGAGACTGATAGCTTCACTGGACACAGATTTCATCGGTCGGATTAGGGACATGGTGCCTGAGTTTCCGACCCAGTCCAGAAATGTCACACGGACATTTGAACTTTTGAATGACGCTATATTCAAACTTGCCTCCAAGACGGGCAAGTCCGGTTTCTTAGCGGCCAATTCTCTACAGCTGCCTTTCATCAATTCAAGGAATAAATTTGAAATGGCAGGACAGGTCATTTCATGAGTTCCTCTGCGTCTGGTCGACCAGGCTGAAGACCTAGAATTGTCTTTGCCGTCATCTATGTCTATTCCAGCCACTACATTGGAAACGACAATCTCGTCTAACAGGATCAGCTTAGATGCATTATCGTATGCAGATCACCTTACCAGAGCGTTATCGTTACATCTCGAAGGAAAAGAATTCCAGGATGTACAGACTTCCTTAAAAGTGCTTTCGAGGGCCATAGCATACTCTACGTATAACTCCGCCCTTTCAGTGACAAATCTGGAGTTAGTTAGATGTGATGCTGCCCTGGCTGCATCCACTCGGGTGGATCGTAAGGTGAAAAACTCTCTTCGAGTCGCTCCGATCTCTGGAGAGCTTCTCTTCGACAGCAAGCTTTCCATAATCTATGATCAGATTACTAAGAAAGCTTCAGACTCTCTGCTGTTCAAGTCCGCTTCTAAAAAGTCGGATTCAGCGAAGAAGACTAAGACAGGCACTTCTGGGGCGAGTACGTCCAAGGGAAGTTCCTATAGAGGTTCTTACAAGTCCTCTAGGTCTTACTCCAGAGACCGTCAATGTAGCGACTCAGGTAGGGGCCATAATACTGACCGAGACAACCGGTCAGACCCGCAAGCCTCGCAGATCCAGCAGGTGATGGTGCAAACCTCTATCGTGTTCCAGTGGGCGGAAGGCTATCCAGTTTCTTAACCAACTGGTTGTCGATTATGGATGACCCTTGAGTTCAACGGGTGATTTTAGAAGGGTTAAAACTTTTCTTCATAAGAAAACCTCCGTTAACTCGAAGTCCAAGATGGACTCAGCTTCCGTCAAATCCTCAGAAGAGACGTTCGCTTCTATTAGAAGTCCAATCTCTTCTGGAGAAGAACGCAATAGAGGTCGTAGAAAACCAGGAATCTCCAGGTTTCTACAGCCATCTGTTTCTGGTTCCGAAACCAGACGGCTCGTTTCATCCAGTCATAGATCTGAGCTGGATAAACAAGCTGATCGTGGCTCCAAAATTTTATATGGAGACCATTCGATCGGTCAGAGCAAACATTCGAGTGAACGACTATGCTGCGAGCATAGATCTCAAAGGATGTGTACTTTCACGTCATGGTACATCTGTCGTTCAGAAAGTATCTTCACTTCACTGTCCTAGGAGTCGTTTATCAGTTCCAAGCAAATGTGCTTCGGTCTGAATCTAGTAGAGCTGTCTCGGTGTCGGTTTTTTCGGTTCGATTTTCGCTGTACAAGAACACCGAAAATCGAACCGAAGCAATTTTAAAAAAATCGCGAAAGTCGATGTTATACCCATAATGCAATTTTCTGTTGCTGTTGTGCGTTTGCAACATGGAGCGACGTGCCACTCGCATAAAAGAAAGTCAAAAGGCCCCAACCTCAATATCTGGGAGACTTTTTTCAGGCCCCCAGCAGGCCCCGACCTCAACATCTGGGGACTTTTTTTTAGGCCCCGACCATTTTACTCAAGGCAAGCCCTGCACTTGATTGATAGTCTAGTGTCCCTGCTGCTAATTGTGCAAATCCCTCAGTCCCGATAATCTTCCAATCTGTGTGCCGTTTTCTGTTCAATTACTGGGCTTTTGTTTCAAGAGTTTGCAGCAGGAACACTCAACTGTCAATCGAGTGTGCATATTCAGCACGTGCTCTTATGTTAATTAGATGTTTACACATGAAACCTAAGTAACATTGTGGATTTAAAGGCTCTTAATTTCATTACATTGATTGATAGAATATTCAATACACATCATGACATGCATAGACTATTAGATTAATGCCTGACGATCAAAAAGGTACGGTGTTTTTTTCAGTATTTTACAAAAAAGTGTTTTTATGGATTTGAAACGAGGCCCACTTTTCTCAAAACAGCGCTAAAAGTTACTAAAACCTCACTCGCACACGATTTTCAAACTCAAAAGACTGAATGAGGCACATGTGTTATTAACATCGATATCGAGGTATTTTGTCAAAAAAAATCGAAAATCGACATCGAAGTCAAATTTCAACACCCGAGACAGCTCTAGAATCTAGCACCCTGGGCGTTCACTCAAATAATGAACTCGGTAATGACTCATTTCCGAGCTCATTCGTCTGCGGTAATGTTGGCCTACCTGGACGACATTCTTCAGAGGTATGGCAATGAGTTAATGCTTCAGAATGATGTTCAGAATCTGCTTCAACTGCCCCGACATCTCAGTTTTATAGTAAACGAGAAGAAGTCGGATCTGGTGCCGTCCAAGTCATTCACCCACCTCGGAATGAGTTTCGAGACGCACAACAATCTCGTTCGTCTGCCGTTAACCAGAGCAAAATTAATCAGTTATTACGCTCGCTTTTGTCTTCACTCTGACATAGTTACAGCGAGAGAATTCATGCGACTGATAGGTTTGTGCGGAGTCGCCGCGGATCTTATTCCGATGGGGCGGCTACGTACTCGGCCACTCCAAATCTTTCTGACTCAGAATTGGAGTGTGAAGATTCATTCGCTCAATACGAACATCGTCTTGTCGAATCAAGTGAAACAAGAGATTCAGACTTGGGCAGATATTCAGTGGTTAACTCAGGGAGTTCCACTGCAATCGTCGGATCCGAGTTTTACGATTATGACGGATGCTAGTCAAACAGGTTGGGGCGCAACATTGAGCCCAACAGATTCGAAGTGCCAGGGTCTTTGGGATCCGCAGTTCCTAAACTAGCACATAAACATCAAAGAAATGATGTCAATTTGGCTTGCGCTACGTCATTGGATGAACATTATTCAGAATTCACATGTGCAAATTCTGTCCGACAATTCGACGGTTGTAGCGTATATTCAGAACCAGGGAGGCACTCATTCCATTCCATTATTCAACTTAACGGAAAGAATCCTTCTGTTTGTCATAGAGCATCAAGTTCTCCTATCGGTCTGTCATATTCCGGGTCGTCTGAACGTTTTGGCAGACTCCCTTTCTCGGAGGGGTCGCATGTTGCCGTCAGAATATTTTCTCAACAAACGAGTATTCAAGCAGATTTGCTACCAATGGGAGCGTCCGATGATAGACTTATTTGCGACGCATCTCAACAATCAGTTGCAGACATATGTGTCACCGTGTCCAGATCCTCAAGCGTTTGCAGTAGACGCTCTCTCGATCTCTTGGGACGGAATGATAGGATACGCGTATCCTCCAGTGCCATTGATTCAGCAGATATTGCTCAAGATAAAGCAATCTCACTGCAAACTTCTGTTGGTAGCATCTCTGTCACCCCAGAGACCATGGATAAATCTACTCAGGTGTCTGTTGTGGGACATGCCGCGGAAGTTTCCTCCATGGGAGGATCTTCTTTTGCAGGGGAAATCGTGCACACTGCATAACAACCCACAAGGTCTCAACCTTCACGTATTTCTGTTGTGCTGTCCTTCTTGCACGGCAAGCATTTTACAGGACGAGCAGTGGACGCAATTTCTAACTGTAGGAGGACCTCCTCTTCGCTAAATTATGCTGCTAAGTGGAAGGTTTTCTGTAGGTGGTGTAGGGATCATTCGGTTGATATTTATGATCCCTCCATTCCAGACATTGCTAATTTTCTAGTCTACTTGTTTGATGAGATCAAACTGCAGCCTGTTACCATTAAGGGTTATAGGTCTGTGCTATCTGATACCTATGCACATCATGATAGTTTACAGATTGGATCAAATGTCTCTTTATCTAAGTTAGTGAAAAACTTTTCGATAAATAGACCTAGAACCCTTAGATTAATTCCTAAGTGGAATTTAGCTTGGGTTCTTCTTAAGCTAAAAGAAGTGCCATTTGAGCCTCTTGACACGGTGGACTTCAAATTCTTATCTTATAAGACAGCTTTTCTCTTAGCCTTCTCTTCGGCTAGAAGAGTTAGTGAGCTTCATGCACTATCTGTTGATGATTCTCACTATCGTAGTGTAGGTAATTCTATTACCTTGACTACTAATGTTGAATTTTTGGCTAAGAATCATGCTCCTAATAAGTATTCGGAACCTATTGTTATTAAGGCTCTTCCGTCTTCAGACGGGCATAGGCCTTTACTCTGTCCTGTTAGAGCTATACGTATTTACAAATGTAGATCTGAGTTTATCAGAAAGGGACGTAAACGTTTCCTTCTGTCTCTGCTGCCTAATAGACGGGACATTACGGTCCATTCTATTGCAAGGTGGATTCAATTAACTATCCGTACTGCTTATGAAAAATTATCTTCAACTCAGCAGTCTGTGCTTAAGATTTTGGCGCATGAAGTAAGAGATCTATCTACATCTTGGGCTTATGCTAATAATGTTGCTATTACAGATTTGATGAAGGCTGCATATTGGTCTCAGCCTTCTACATTCACAAATTTTTATCTTAGAAATATTGAGTCCATTTCTGGAGACCTGCATTGTTTAGGTCCGTTATCCGTTGCTCAGAATGTCGTCCACTAAACAGTTGCAACTATAGTTATGCAGGCTTTCTGTTCTGGCGGTGACTCTGTCCTGCTGCCCTCGTCGCTCTGGGGTATTTGACCTAGGGCAAGGGGAAGGGGGGGGGGGAATGGTGTTCCCTTAGGTCTCCTGCTTTATAGTGAAAAGCAAGGGAATACCTCCTCTGGAGTCAGTAATTCCGAGTTGGTGCTGGGATGGTTTTAAAGTGTAAAGCTAATGTTTATTTTTAAAGTGTAGCTCGGTGTGAAGCATTTGTATACGAGCGTTAATATACAATCCTCAGACACTTTTAATGAGTATAAAGAGTCTCATTCTCTGGACTTTATTTATTGGCTTTCTCTTAAAAAATTAGTATAACGGGTTATACTGGATGTTAATAGAGATCATTGATGTTATTGTGCTCAATTACAGAATGGTATTGTGTCTTTCTTTTTTGATACAAATAAGAAAGATACGTGAAAAGCCTGTTTCTCCTTTTCTCCTTGAGGGGATAATTCTGTTTACATGTATTTGAGCCTATTGGATTTTCCTTTATGTCCTAGGCCCTCCAGGGGGCGCGATGGCTCAATTGGTAGAGGTGCAGGCTGCAAGCCGAGAGGTCCTCGGTTCGAATCCCACCTGCGGCAATCGCGTTGTGTCCTTGGGCAAGACACTTCCCCCTGATTTCCTACATCGGGGCACGATGACGCTGTGTACTGAGGCATACTGATGGTGCGCATGTCTTCAACCAATCTAACCCTGCCTGCGGTGCAGAGTTCAGAGTTACGATGTTGGAGAGCTGACAGCTGCTCGTCGTTGCTCGGTGGTTCCCCCCGGGTACTCCGGCTTCCTCCACCCGTAAAACTGTCACGGTCACGATTAGCCATTGTGCATAAGTATGTGACCTTAAACACCAATAAATAAATAAATACTAGGCCCTCCAGCCTTTTTTCTATTCAGCTAAGTCTGGGTCATTGGTACAGTATAAAAATGTTAAAAAATTTATAGTAATTTATATATTTTTTATACTTACCAATGACCCAGATGGGGATGGCCCTCCCATGAGTTGGGAACTCATACCTCCCCGCTGATTACATAACGCTTACCAGGCACTGGTTGTAAGAATGACATTGGCGCCAATTTCGAGACCTCCTTGACACTGCGCATGCACAGTGGATAAAAAGTATGTAGGACCACATAGGACATTGAAATTTCAGATTTTGATGCAAATTTTGGGGTTTGGGGGTCAAAATTTGTGTTTGACCCTAGAATTGAAGGAGTTAGCACCAGCTAAGTCTGGGTGATATTTATTTATTGATGTTTAAGGTCACATATTTATGCACAATGGCTAATCATGACCGTGACAGTTTTACGGGTGGAGGAAGCCGGAGTACCCGGAGAGAACCACCGAGCAACGACGAGCAGCTGCCAGCTCCCCAACATCGTAACTCCGCACTGCAGCACAGGCAGGGTTAGATTGGTTGAAGACATGCGTACCATCGACGTGCAGTACGCCTTAGTACACGGCGTCATCGTGCCCCCACATGGGCAATGGGGGTGAAGTGTCTTGCCCAAGGACACAACGCGGTTGCCGCAGGTGGGATTCGAACCGAGGACCTCTCGGCTTGCAGCCTGCACCTCTACCTACTGAGCCATCGCGCCCCCGTCTGGGTGATTGGTAAGTATAAAAAATATATAAATTACTATAAATTTTTTAACTTTCCACTCATGATATTTAAAGAGGTTCATCCCATGTCGAAATCATTCATTCACCTTTCGGTCACATTCCAAATCATTCGTCGCTGAAGCAAAAATGTCGCTCAGACAACTTACTAAGACTTATAGCAACTACTTGGTGAGGTATGACGAGGATGGGAAGGCTCAAGTGCGGACGAAAGCGTTTTTCAAATTACCAGAACCAGACAGTACAATAACCATTGGAAGCAGATATGAAGTACAATACGGAGGGATCAATGACATAGCAACCGCAGAGGTAAGTTCATAAGTTATGTAAACTGCCCCCCCCCCCTCCCCACACACACACTCATTTTTCGAGCTGTCTCTGTTCAATCTTTCCCTATTAATTAAATGTACTTGTTTTTTTTTACTTTTGTTTCCACATAACACTGACAAATCAAATATTCTACAGTAAAACCTGTCTTTAGAGACCACTGTCTTGAGAGACCACATCTGCCAGGCACCGATTGGTTTTACTCTATAATTGACCTGCTATGGAAGACCACCTGTCTTGAGAGACCACTGTGACCTGGTACCAATTTGTATTTTTATGCCATAATGGACCTGTCTTGAGAGACCGCCTCTTTGAAGACTGAAACCATGACACAAACTTTTTACCTATTCTGGAATTAGGAAATCCATTGTGGCTATCCTAACATAATTAAAAGTATTAAAAGCTCTTAATTGGGTTTCAATTGCTATTCAGTTACATAACTCATTGAAGATTGAGATGTTTTTATAAGACCCCAGTGAAAAGATTAGGATTATTACTGAATAAAGAATTTCATACATACCTGAAATGTGACAGATAGGATTATAAAAATAAATTTGTGTTGAAAATCTTCAATGAAGATTTTCAACACTAATTTATTTTTATAATTTTTACCTGCGTCGCCAGTGGCAGAGCAGGTCTAGTAACCGCTCGACTCCGTCTGTCAGTCTGTCCGTCCGTCCGTCCGTCCGAAACAATTTTTTACGTCAAAGTTTTCTTGGCTTCTATGAATGGGAATGATTTTATATTTGGTCTGCTGCTTCATAATGATGAGTTGTATCGTGTAAGCAATTTTCAGATCTGCAGTGCAGCCACTTCCTGTTTGCCGATACTTTGAAATTTTACTGTACCCACTAAACATTGAAATTTTCCGTCAAGGTTTTCTCGACTTCTATGCAAGGGATTGATTTTATATTTGGTCTACTGCTTCATATTGATGAGTTGTATCGTGTAAGCAATTTTCAGATCTGCTGTGCAGCCACTTCCTGTTTGTGAGTTGTATCGTGTAAGCAATTTTCAGATCTGCCGTGCAGTCACTTCCTGTTTGCCGATACTTTGAAATTTTACTGTACCCACTGAACATTGAAATTTTTCGTCAAACTTTTCTCGGCTTCTATGCAAGGGATTGATTTTATATTTCATATGGAGCCTGATAATGATCAGTTGTATCGTGTATGCAATTTTCAGATCTGTCATGCAGCCACTTCCTGTTTGCCGATTCAATTGCATGCAGCGACGCAGGTCCAGACCCGGTATTGGTCTTGGCTTGTTATAACAGTCCATTTCAATTTGTTACAAAAACTTCATAAAAAAGAACAACTACAAAGTAATTCTTCTCCATTTCTGAATTTTGTGGTTGGTTATTCACTGACTTGAGAAAACCTGAAACCTGTTATGAGAGACCACCTGTCTTGAGAGACCACTTTTGTGTGGCCCAAAGTGCGGTCTCTCAAGACAGGTTCTACTGTATTTGTATTTTTTTTTTTATTCAGACAAAAAGAAATTCAACAAACAAATCAGGCCTAATCTTGAACAACCAATCATTTTTTTGTTTGTTTTTGTGTCTACAAATAGACACACAAACATATTTCCATTGAGAAATGACAGTTGGACAATAGTATTGGCAATTAGCATGGGGTGAGGTGGAATTGTACAGGTTCTTTACCCTTAATGGTTGTGATATAAACAGCGTGATATTTCATTTTGATTCTTTCTTTTAAAATCATTTGGGTTAAAAATTAGCCTAAATCAACTGGTTTGAATGAATGTGAAGCCGATTCATATCCACTCAACCCTGTTGGTTTGGCTTGCTTTTTAACCTAACTTAATTTTATAAATCACTATTGTGCCTTTTCCCAGTTAAAACTTAATTTATCAAACTGGTCCTGACTACGGTAGACCCCGGTTAAGGATGGTTGGGTCCCAAACTTTGTCTTGTAATCTGATTGATTAATAGTCTCAAACAATAATGATGTAACCATTCCAATAAGGGGTCATGAGCCTTTTTTTTGGAGGAGGGGTGGGGGGGGGGGGGGGGGGATTCTCATACCGATTCTGTCCCAGGACCCACCACACAATCTCTCATACCGGTATACATCTTTTTGTTTTCATATTATAGAGGTGATAGATTCTGGTGAATACACCGCTCTGAAAAGCAAGTATGATATTATTAATAAATCTACATGTACACCAAATGTCCGACAACCAGCAAAACGTAAACGGAAATCTAGAGAAACAGTTCCAGAAACCTCACCGTCGACAGTTACTTCTGAATCACAAGCTGCCTCCCAGAACGCACCCCAAAAAGCGAAAAACACAGCAAGACCTAAGAAAAATACAACCATTACTACAAAGAAGAAGATAAAATTTTATTCATTTCATTTACTGGTGTTTGGTGTCACTTTTGGAATGAAATTCCACATCACATACATTTGTACGAAGTTTTTAAGATGTTAAAAAACTATTCAGTTTTCATAATTCTTTTCTTTTTTTGCATCAGAAACATAGGTTATGAGCTCGTTTAATTTAGGGCCGTAAGTTATGTTTTTGACACAAAAGATAAAAAAAAATATAAAAATTGAATAGTGATTTTTTTGTGAACACCACTGGTCAGGTTTGAACGTTACGTTGGGTCCTGGGTTAACAGAAAATTAGAATAACACTCTGTGGTATTGTGTACACAAGTTCCCCATAGTATTAACACAATAAATAATGACCCGAACTCTCCTAATCAAAATTGCTTGTGGTTATTTTAAACCAGCCTTTTTTGAAACTTTGATTTTTTTTCGAAAATATCCTTCTTATCTGGCATGTTGAGCAACTCATTATTAAAGTAGCTGATGCTCTTTCCTCTAGATGATTCAGATCTGAAGAGGAATTTCGGCAAATCGCCCGATGCTTTTCCTTTTAACTCTTTTACTACTGGAACAACTTTGTACAGATGATCTATATATTTGTTACATAGTTCCGCGTCAATTTCTTCTGACCAAAATTCCGTTATTGCCTTAAGTAATTCTTCTTTCGTCTTAGGATTTTTTTGCGATACATGTCTTTTCAATTGGTTCCACACCATTTCAATCGGGTTCAGATATTATAGGATATGAGTATTTTAAAACGTTGGCAATTTCCACATCTTGGGCTATATTTAATCCAATGAAAAAAAAACATTTTCATTGCCCCCACCCCCCCCCCCCTCCCCCATCCCGTATCTCTCGTTTTCCTACACTGGCACCCCTCCAAAAATGAGGATACACATCTGGAATAGTAGATAGATAATACATTTGGCAATCTGTTGGCGAGAAAAACAAATCATCTTGAACGGGAATGGGAAAAATTGCAGCTTGTTTCGAGTTGTGTAGACCCTGATCCATACATCATTCAGTGGAATTCCACATGTTAGACATTATTATTGCATTGGTAATGGTGGAAGCATCCATTGCACAATTTTCGTTTACATGTACATGAGTACGTACACACCCCGCCCCCCTCCCCCCCCCCTTCTGGCCTATCCAACATACATTCTTCTGTATCGGTTTAAATATTTAAGAAATTATTCTACATGTATTTTACTCATATTGTATGCGATAGCGCGTGGTTCAGAAAAACACATTGAGCCCACTGCACACTGTCTATCAATTTTTTGCAAAACCGCATTTTTCCCACCATGCAACTAAGAATTTTACCACTGCAATCTTGTTTGACAGAGTTCGCTGAGCCTTGACAAGCAATATTGAATTGGTTAAATTCTAAGTTGCAAGATTCACCATTGGGCCAAGGAGCGGTGTTAATATAAGTTGCATAACTTGTTTGCCAATCCTTGTAAAACAAATAAGATTAAATAAAAAATGATAGAATATTAGACATTATTTTAGACAGTGCGCAGAGGGCTCCATTGATAAATAAATATATTCTTAACTGCAGGCCACCTCCACCAGTATATGTTATTCTCCTCCATAAACTGTTGCGCTAGTTTTGAGGTATGCATTGGGTCGTTGTCTTGGACAAACCTATGGGTGCCTGTAAATGATTGTCTCACAAGTGGTAACAGGACATTGTTCAGAATGGAATGAGTAAAAAAATTTTTGTTCATTATCCCGTCAAATATTAATAATGGGTAAGTTCCTTGTCTTGAAATAGCAGCCCACATATGCACTTTAAGTGGGTGTTTGGGTCTACAAATCATTGGCGTCGCTCCACCGAGCTTCCGGAAACACGTAGTTTTATTATCATGAAGTTGAATTGTGCATTCGTCACTAAAACTAGCATCGCCGAAGTCTTCGTTGTTCGCTATTAGAGATTCACAAAACTCTCTCCGTTTTTCTTGATTTTTCAAACTAACCATGGCACAATAACGCGGTTGCACAGATGTCCAGCATGCATGTCTAATGGCCTGCAATACTGTACTTTTTCATACACATGCACCTTGATTTGGCAGCTGTCATTGTATATGTGCACTTGATTACATACAATCATTACGCAAAAGATCTTGAATCAAAACTATATGATTTTTCTTAATTTTACGAAAGTTATGAGTGTTCTCCTTGGTGCAGTCAACATGTTGAAATTCACCTGTATGATATTTGTCCACTACTGATCTAACACTATAATATGACACGTCAAATCCTTGTTCTACCAGATATTTATGAATGGCAAAAATTTTCCAGCCTTGTATGAATTTTTCCAGTATTTCCAACTTTTGAGTGTGAGTTATTTTTGATGGAGGCATTTTAACACACAAGACTAGACGACTTACTTCAGAATGAAGTTGTCACTGTCATAAGAAAGTGTCGGACGATGCCCTGCGAAATTATAAAATTGTTTTGTCAAAAGGTGTGAAATAATATTTCCATACATACATATTTTATTGGGGCGATTTGCATCAGTCTATTGGCTGATAATTAAATAAATTGCAATTTACTTTTAAGCGTATTGTTATGCAAACCACAAGATTATTTGGATTAATGAGGGTTTCCTTTTTACTGATGGGTAGAAGCCTACTGCTGCGAATCTGTAATGATCACCTGAAGGTTTATATAACATAATATTTACATTTTAGGCTGCTGAAGCATTGTGGTTGGTGCCTGGTAGTGGAGAAACACGGCAGGAACAACGACAGTCGGCTGAATTGGTGGATCGAGGACAACCAGAAATTGGGCAACCTCAGACAGAGCAGCCCGAACAGGAAATTCCAACTGATGTGGAAGGGCAGTTGACTGAAGCACCAGCAGAACATTTGAGAATAGAACAGCCACCCGTAGAGCAACAACAACACAAACTGCATGATTTGCTCATTCACATGGAAAAGCAACCACAACAACAACCAGAAATCACACACCAAGGACATCATCAGTTTCTGCCACAACCCGACTGGCAATATGATGATTACTTTTTAAGCTCTCCATCACGATCATATACAATGTTGGAGCCACTTTTATTTATGAACTCTAGCACACCCAGCAGCCATACTTCCAACCAAGTGCACCACCAAGTTGCATCGCCAAGAAACCACATTGGTGCCACAGAAAGTTCTGGACTGAACAAAGTGCTTGAGGTGATGCAGGAGATGGAAAAACGACATAATAAGAAGTTGGCACAACAGCATAAGAAAATGGTGGACTTCGAGGTATCACAGAGAGTTCTATTTGGCGAAATTATAAAGCTTCTAACCACCACAAATCCAGCCTCAGCTCCAGCATCGCTACAAGCCAGGCGAATTGCGAAGCCGATGTTGATGAAAGTGACGATCCATTCAGATCAATACCCCATCCTCATTACATTTCAAAAGACACTCTCAGAATGATTCTTTCAAATTCCCACGGGCCAGGCAACTTCACCAAAAAGTTTTTTGAAAAACTCTTCCCAGAGTTATTTACATCTGAGAATTTGAGACTACAATATTCATATTATGGAGGTGGAACCAAAAACAAAAAGGAGGTAGACCCCCAGAGGAAGTCCTATCTTGAGAAATACGTTTTATATTTTCACCCCAAGCTGAGACCAACAGAAAGCTGGCGAAACATTATTGTTCAGAAAATCAACGAATGTTTGAGACGGTCTGTGAAAAATTAAGACAGTTATAGAAGATATACATGGACAATTTACCGAACGTAATGGCCAAAACCGGCCAGCGTTATTCACAAAAAACTGCTATTCAATTTTCATTTTTTGCCTAAAAAACATAGCTTATGACCCCTCATTGGAACGAGCTGGCTGTGCTTGTTCTACTGAGGGGTCATAAGCTGTGTTTTTGAGGCAAAAAATGAAAAATATTATTAGTTATTCAGTAATTTTGTATGCAAGTGTCGACTACTTTTCATGTTAGTTCATATTCATATTGTGGGTTGGTTTTTAACCCAACTGATGAGAGAGAGAGAGAGTTTGACGATTTCTCTCTCTTTTTTCCCAATATAAAGATGCGCTAGTTCCAAACTTAGCTTTTTAGCATCGTGTATTGTATTTCCACTGCACAAGACACAGACCACCATACAATGCTAAAAAACTACGCTTGGAATTAACAGATCTCTATACTGACAAAAAAATCTTTATATACAGACATCCCTCTAGAACCGTGTGCCCCCCCCCCCCCCCCCCCCCCCCTCCAAAATCATTAAAAATGCGCACAATGTATTCACCCAGATTTACACTTTCACAACAGCTTTGTTAAAAATTAACACAAATCCACTGTGATGAGTACTGAACATGTATTCATCCAACCGAGTTGATTTGGGTTCACTTTTAACTCAACCGATGTGTGAGAGAGAGTGATTTTTAAGATTCTAGACAATTTTTGTTTGAGTATAAAGATGCGCTAGTTCCAAGCTTAGCTTTTTAGCACACCACCATGCAGTGCTAAAAACTACAAGTGGAACAAACAAATCTCCATATACCGAGGGAAAATTCTTATATTCACCCCCACCCCTTCATCGAAGTTCTATACTGTGGGTCGGATTGGTTTCAACAAAATGTACTGAGTCACGAATGGCGAGGAACATTTGGTACACCAAGCTACTTTGGGTATATTTTATTTATACCATGATCGTCAGATTATTAAGTGACGCCATGTTTTTTTCTAGATTTTACTGAGCAGCAGCCAAACAAAGTATTCGTGCAAAACTGTTTTTTTTTTGTTTACACGAGCATCAGTGGGCGGTACTTCCGCTGTCAATTTTATCACTGAAACGAAATACAAAAAAAAAAAAAAAAAACGTTTTTTTTCATTTTAATAACATAATAACATACTATTTCGAGTTATGGATGCTTTATTAACATGAGACAATGTATATTTGTTAATCCTTGGTGTCTTATGGGGTAAACTCATAAAAAACGTAATAAATAATTGCTGCGAGGTGACGTGCGATAAATTTAGACAAGTTCGCATTCAGGACTATGTCACCAAATGTCAGTTTGGATGTACTTCCACTGTTGGTGTAAATTTTAACTATTGAAATTCCATTGCTGGCGTGTTGAGCACGGTTGGTGTATAAAGCTTAAATTTATGTCATACATGTAGGCTTTTTATATGTAGTAGAATAAAATGATATATATAATGCTTGTTGAAAATATGAAAGAATTAAATGTAAAAAGAAAGAAAAATGATTTGATAATTGTTATTCTTTAACCGCCCCGTCCACCCCAACCCCCTCCCCTCCCACCCCCAGTCCATTAAACGTTTGAGCTTATGTCTATACAAGAAATGAAATTGTTGGTTAACAGAGACGCGATCTGGACGATGTTAGGGTACTGATTGTACAAAAGCTCTTCAAATTACCTAGATTTTTTTGTTGTCTATTTTATTACTCCGATTGACATTTTGTCACACCTCTCCAGATACAGATTGTCAATTTTCAAAGCTGTATTACGTAACATAGACAGTAAAAGGAACACAGTTGAACACCATGTCGGAACAATGTGTCTTCAATTAATCAATGCAGCTACTGAATGTCATAACTGCAACTCGACAAATCACGGTTTTAATCTCTTATTCACAGTAACACAGTGTCTGATTTTCGCCACCGGATTTCACCGAATCACATTTACGTCTACCACTCGTTCCGTGGTTGGGTGATTGGGATGGGATGCACTTGATGCGTACTGTACATAAAAGATCATGTATTTATTTTCAGTGCTCAAGAGATGATATTTCGGAAAAATTATGCCGGAGGATAGAAGATTGTAATGCAGTACATATTTCCAATCCAAAAGCATTAGAATTTCAAGTAAGTTTGAAGACCGCATCACTTTTCTCATTCTTGTATGGCTCAGATGGAAATGGCTATGACTTCAAATTACTGCTTGTGCAGAGTTAGTATGTGTGGGGAGTCTGACAGTTGTTTGCTGCTGCTGCTTGGAGGGCTTTTCTTGATACTCTGGCTTCCTCCGCTGTAAAGCTGTCTGGCTCAAGGTGATCCTGGCTGTCATTAGTGTCATTAAACCCCAATAAATAAATAAATTGCTACCTAACTTCTTCAACACTCCTTTGAATCACTGCCATTTGTACTCAGCTGGGTTTACAGAATATCACTGGGAACATGGTGGCTCATTGGTTACGGAATTGGACTTCAGACTGAAAGGTCCACAG
Source organism: Pictodentalium vernedei (assembly GCA_031216915.1). Taxonomy (NCBI): domain Eukaryota; kingdom Metazoa; phylum Mollusca; class Scaphopoda; order Dentaliida; family Dentaliidae; genus Pictodentalium; species Pictodentalium vernedei. The sequence continues at coordinate 78,939,701 of CM062290.1, read as the reverse complement.
TTTGATCCCCACCAAGGGCAAAATAAAAAAAATAATGAAAATTAATTGGCAATTTTTGAGAATAGCGCTGGCCGGTTTTGGCCGTTACATTAGGTAAAGGGTTAAAATTGTTTTGTTTTTTTTTAACTATTATAGGTTGCAAGAACATTTTTGCTGCCTGGTGTGTTAAAAACTGCTGTAAACAACAGAAAAATGCCATTGTCTTTGAAACTGTTTGAAATATCCGATGTTGTCATCAAAGATGATGGAAAAGGTGGGTTATTGTATGGTAATGTACTGGTACATTGTGACTTTTGTTTTCTTTGAAAATGTTTTTTAAAGAATTTATGTAAGAATAAGTTAGACCCCATTAAAGTAGATCTTCTGTTTCTCAGGCCATTTTTTGTAAAATTGCATTTGGGCAGGCAGTTTTTAGCTCAACTTGACAAAGTCAAGCTGAGCTATTGCCATCACTTCTCGTCCGTCGGCGTACGTACCGGCGTACGTACGTATGTACGTACGTTAGTACGTTAGTACGAACGTCCACAATTTCCTTTGGCACACCTCACATGTCGCATTTATGATCAGATTACTTTGAAACTTTGCCACGGCCAACGTTCTTAGAACTTAGTTTAGTCAGACCTCAATATTTCCCTCTGGCACACCCTACAGGGCACATTTATGATTTGATTGCTTTGAAACCTGGTATGCTTGTTTAGGGTGACCTCTAGATGGGAGCTATCGATTTTCTTCAATTTCCGGCAAAAAATGTTGCAACGGCCAACATTCGTAGAACTTAGTTTAGTCACACCTCAATATTTTCCTTTGGCACACCCTACAGGGCACATTTCTGATCAGATTGCTTTGAAACCTGGTATGCTTGTTTGGGGAGACCTCTAGATGGGAGTTATCGATTTTCTTCAATTCCCGTCAAAAAATGTTGCCGCGGCCAACGTTCTTAGAACTTAGTTTAGTCAGAAGACTCAATATTTCCCTTTGGCACTCCCTATAGGGTACATTTATGACCGGATTGCTTTGAATCCTGGCTTGCTTGTTTGGGGTGACCTCTAGATGGGAGCTATTGATTTTCTTCAATTTCCGTCAAAAAATGTTGCCGCAGCCAACGTTCTTAGAAATTAGCTTAGTCAGACCACAATATTTCCCTTTGGCACACCCTACAGGGCACATTTCTGATCAGATTGCTTTGAAACCTGGTATGCTTGTTTGGAGAGACCTCTAGATGGGAGTTATCGATTTTCTTCAATTTCCGTCAAAAAATGTTGCTGCGGCCAACGTTCTTAGAACTTAGTTTAGTCAGAAGACTCAATATTTCCCTTTGGCACTCCCTATAGGGTACATTTATGACCGGATTGCTTTGAATCCTGGCTTGCTTGTTTGGGGTGACCTCTAGATGGGTGCTTTCGATTTTCTTCAATTTCCGTCAAAAAATGTTGCCGCAGCCAACGTTCTTAGAACTTAGTTTAGTCCGACCACAATATTTCCCTTTGGCACACCCTACAGGGCACATTTATGACTTGATTGCTTTGAAACCTGGTATGCTTGTTTAGGGTGACCTCTAGATGGAAGCTATCGATTTTCTTCAATTTCTGCCAAAAAATGTTGCCATGGCCAACGTTCGTAGAACTTAGTTTAGTCAGACCTCAATATTTTCCTTTGGCACACCCTACAGGGCATATTTATGATCAGATTGCTTTGAAACCTGGTATGCTTGTTTGGGGAGACCTCTAGATGGGAGCTATCGATTTTCTTCAACTTCCGTCAAAAAATGTTGCCGTTATCACCAACCTTTGAACTTACTGCATTTGTGCATCAACTTATCCCTTTTGCACTCTCTGCAGGGTATATTTATGAATTTCCATAAAAAAAACCCATTGCCATAAGCAGTGACCTTCTACTTAGTGCATTAACATCTTCCTTTGGCATGCCTCAGAGGACACATTCATTATCAGGTTGTTTTGAAACTTTGTATGCTTATGTAGGGTGACAAAGTTAGGAGCTATTGATTTTCTTTTCATTTCAATCAAAAACTGTTGCTGTTGGCAACAATCTTTGAATTTATTGCATTTGTGCATCAACATTCTTTGACATGGCCTACAGGCCACATTTATCATAGGATTGTTTTTGAACTTGGTGTGCTCATTAGGCAAGAACTTTAGATAAGAGCTGTTGATAAGCATTCATTTCTGTGAAAAAAGTTGCCGTTTACAATAACCTCTGAATATACTGCATTTTTGTATCATCATTCTTCCTTTAGCCAGTATTACAGTTTACATTTAAAAATGTATGGATCACTCTGATGTTGTGCACACGCAATGCTGTTATGTTGAAATTTCATCAAATAACATTGGTACCAATGATCTTCAATTTTGCCATTTCATTTATAACTTACCAAGTTCAAGTTTGTCAAGTTGAGCTACATTGTCATTGACACTTTCATTTATTTTATTTTTTATTTTTGTAATTATTTCTTTGCTATGAAAAGTTTATGTTATTGGTTTGTTTTATATCTTAGGCCTCATAATCTACTGAATAGCAAGGATGGTGGTGTATTTTGTCCCTAGAGTGCAAGAAAGCTTTGCAATGCTAAAGCATTGCAAAGCCTTGTTGCACTCAAGGGACAATTGTATTAGTTTTAATAACTTGGGTAAAATATCAGACATTTAAGTTGCATTGGTTATAAAAGGAGAGCATGCGGCAGCCTAAAGGAGCATGTGGTAGCCAAAAGGAGCTCCTGAGAAATAGATTGTTTACTTTTTAGGCCTAAGTTGGTGTCCTTAAATTCTTAACAATCTATTCTTTATCAGGGACTGTTTCCTGATGTGGACTCTGTGACAGACAACAGAATAGTATTTTTAGTATACTTCCCATTTCTAGGTCACCATTCTACAATAGTCAAGAGATTCAGAATACATAGAGGATCTCAGAGTCCTCGGTTTATATCGAAATTTACAAAACGAGTTCAGTAACTTAGATTTAGACTGAACATCAGCGTGATTCAGATCTAATTTACAGGACAAGTATTGTAAATTTCAAAATAAACTGGGGACATGTTGAAGATTCTATTTATTTTATGATGCAAAAACACGACAAAAGACACTAAAATGGAACTAGAAAAAAGCAGCGGCTTCTATGCGGCACGCAATTACGTTACAACAAAATATGCATTGGTTGTCCGCAGAGTAACCTAGAAATGGGAAGTATACAAAAATATTATCCTGTATCAGTATCATGCTAGGTAGCCATCGGTCCTTGAACTCATTCAATTTTTAAAACTGCTAACCAAGGCCTTGAAAGACCTTGAAAATTGATGATAAACACTTAGTAAATAGATAATAGAATTGATAGTGCTTGAATTCCATTAGCTGTTCATGTTTGTTAGATTTTAGTATCATAGGTTGTGCTTCACATTATACAATAATAAATAAATGCCCATTGGGCGATCAATTACTTGATCACACACTGCAAATTGTTGTTATGATGATGGATTTCTCTATCATTGGCGAGAAAAGCAATGTAAACACTAATGTTCAACTGATGATCAGAACCAGCCACCACAATTGGCCGATTGTGGACAATCGGATGACAATGGCAATGGATCCTGGAACATCGGTTCATCCGATTGTTGACAAGCATTTTTGCGATGATTCATTAACCACGTTTTATTGTCTTCTGCAAGTGTTCAATTGTTAATGTAAAATGATGTCAATGATACCTTTCAGTAAAGTTGAGAAACAACCACAATGTGTATTCTTAATCTCTCTTGACGCCCTTTTACGGGATATACAAGTTAAACGACATGTAAAGCTTACAATTGAGCGTACTTGCGGCAATTACCAGTTCATACCAGAAAAGTGAAGGCTGGACCCCATTGACTCAGGTTGCAGTAAAATTACCAGTCACACGCACTTGGGCGGTAAACATGGCTCTCAGAGCACGTTTACCACCCAAGTGTGTGCGACTGGTAATTTTACTGCGACCCCAGTCAACGAAGTTTAACACTATGAAAAATGCTCAGTTTAATGTAGTTATTTGAAGCCTCGACTTGACTAGTAGTGCCCGGTATTACAATCAGAATCAGCCGATTGTGAGCTCAAATAACTGGTAATCGGTCAGTGACCCTTTTAGGTAATCAGTTGAACACTAGTAAACACCCCATACTACCTACATATAAAATAATTTCAGTTTTTAAACTTGAACATGCAAATGTTTTCAGATGTTGGAGCAAGAAATGAACGACATCTCTGTGCTCTGAACTATAACACGACACCTGGGTTTGAAATTATTCATGGATTACTTGATAGAATTATGCAGTTGTTAAATGTTCCATCAGGGACAGATAATGGATATTATATTCAAGGAATGGATGGTATGTATATTGATATTGACAAGTTATTGTGGTTATGTTTATTCACTGGTTATCGAAAGACAGAATATATATATATTGGTGTTTAAGGTCATATACTTATGTGAACAATGGCTAATCATGACCGTGACAGCTTTATGGGTGGAGGAAGCCGGAGTACCCAGAGAGAACCACCGAGCAACGACGAGCAGCTGCCAGCTCCCCAACATCGTTACTCTGCACTGCAGCACAGGCAGGGTTAGATTGGTTGAAGACATGCGTAGCATCGAGGTGCAGTACGCCTTAGTACACGGCGTCATCGTGCCCCATGTGGACAATCAGGGTTAAGTGCCTTGCCTGAGGACATAATGCGGGAGTCCGAATTGATCGCTCAGATGGTCACCGATTAACCGGGCTCAACGTTGCTTAACTTCGGTGATCTGACGAGAACCGCTTACCGCAACGCCACCGAACCCCCATCAAAAGGCAGAAACATTGCTTCTTTTGGCTTGTAAACTGAAATCATAAAATGTCTGCAAAGCAGTTGTAAGGCCCCAAAAAATTAAAAATCTGTTTCAATGGCCCAAGTGCATGTTCCTTTTAGCTGCCGTATGCTCTCTGTTTATAACCAATGTAAACTTAAAACAAGAGGCCCCACAGGGCCTGAAGCACTCATTTTGAGCAGAACACAATATAAACAGAGTCCAAGAATGAGTCTACATTAAGCAATCCATTTCCATAGGATACACTGTCAATCCTTGAGTCCCTCCAGAGTGACAAAAATAATCCGGGCATCATGCCTTTTCTTCAGTTGATCATGATGTAAAATGTAGAGCTCCCCTATGAAGCCCCTTGATACAACCTATGTGGAGTAATCTTAGTTACACACCTCTGGAGGGTACTGAATACAAAGTTTATAACTCTTCAGCTACATGGCTAATTCCGGCTCCCATAGGGAGCCCAAATATTAATCCAGGCTCTTGATTTGAACAAAGTTGAATTTGACTTCCCTAGAGATGTTGTGTACCAAATATGAAAGCATTCCGACTGGTGGATCTGAAGAACATTTTTAAAGAAATTTCTTCATATTGCACTAAGTTCAAATTTGGGCTACCATAGCAAGCCCAAATATTAACCTGCGGATTCGAATTGAACAAACTTGAATCTGACCCCCCTAGATATGTTGTATATCAAATATGTTCTGACCGGTGGATCTGAAGAAGATTTTTAAAGAGATTTCCTCATATTGCACTGAGTTATACCACAGCGGGCAAAAATATATACCTAGGGATCCGATTTGAACAAACTTGCATCTGACCCCTAGATGTTGCATACCAAATATGAAAGCATTCTGACTGGTGGATCTGAATATGAACCAATGGGTTTTATTTTAACAAACTTGTATCTACCCCCGCCCCCCCCCCCCCCCCCCCACCCCTCCTCCTCCTATGAATGCTGTATTCCGAATATCAAAAGATTCTGATGATTGGTTTTGGAGAAAAGATTTTTTTAAATTTTTGCAAATATGCTGACTCATCATTTTTTCAATGCCCATTACAGAACACCCTCACGTAACCGATGGCAATATTTTTATACTGTACCAATGACCCAGACTTAGCTGGTGCTAACTCTTTAAATTCAAGGGCCAAACACAAATTTTGCCCCCCCAATCCCCCAAATTTGCATCAAAATCTGAAAATTCAATGTCCTATTTGGTCCTCCATACTTTTTACCCACTGCGTATGCGCAGTGTCAAGGAGGTCTCGAAATTGGCGCCAAAGTCATTCTTTGTTTGGCCCTAAAATCAGTAACATCTCACTGATATTTGTGCTTGTAAATCTCAGTTTAAATGATGCCAGACACATAATTATGAAAGAAATGGTGGATCTAAGGAGGAAATAAAAGGATGAGAGGAAGAACAGTGGCAGGATGTGTTCTGGTCTGTAACTTATAATTTTTTTACGAAATTATTTCATGTTCCCTAATTTTGGGGCATGGGCCTGATGTTGTCAAGAAATCTTCCTCTAATTCTCATGTTCATTGTGTGGCTTGTAGTCAATGTACTCGCACTAATTCTTTTGTGTGTCAATTGGGATGACAAACGTTGGAGACGTGTGTCACGGTATATTGTTAGCGGTGAGAGGTCCATGCCGGTCCTCTCTCCACAGGGTCACTCTAGTTTTTCAGTCTCTTTTTCAGAGGAACAAGAACAGGGTGATGTTTCCGTGATGTCTTCAGGAAGTGTGCCTCCGTCGTCACAGTCTAATGAAGAGCTAGCGGCTAAAGAGCTCATGGAGATACGTCAATTGCCTAAGTAGGATCGACGGCATTGTCGTCCACTAGCTCGCCCGGTGAAGCGACCATTCATGGAATGGCTCGGCAGCTGGGTTCGTCCATTGCAGTCCAGGGATGGAGTTCGGGTGATGCGAGCACTATAAACATTGAATGTGCACACCCAGTGACGACAGATCCGAGGATAGTACGGAGGAAGCCTGTCAGTCCGGTAGCTAGCTCGTCCAGGTCTACCCGGACCGTGAGCGAGAGAGGCCCCTCTCTCTTACAGCAACATCTGTGACCAGATGTATGTAACGTTCGTCAGTCGAAGCATACGTCCACTCCACCTGTTAGGGACGCTCCGTTGCATAGACAGTCCGGAGAGACTAGTCTATCGGCTTCCTCATCCTCACGGCAGCACACACGACTGCACCTTGGCTACATGACCGCTGATATCCAGCCAGCTTCGCCGACCAGGGATTCCACGTCGACCAGGTCACGCCATCCGGTAGCCAGAGATACGAGCCCTTTACAGTCGGGACGTTCGCATAAAAGAAGTATGCAGGATTCAACATCCCAGGAGCTTTCAGTGGCTAAATCACGACCGCGGCTCCACAGGCCTCCGAAACGGACTTGCTATCGCAGATAGCTCATCTTATCGCAGCATCCCAGCAGCCATCAGAAACTTTTTCGGATCAGGAATTGTCTGAGGAAGCTGGGTCGGTTCATTCCACTGCAGAGTCAGCAAGGGACGACCGAGATTATCAAGTGGTCCAGCCGGATGGCAAAAGGGATTCAGAGGAGCTGGAATTTTCCCTTTCGGATCAACATAAGGTAGCTGTAGATTTCATCCGGCAATACCTTCCTGATGTTGTTCCTCCTGACCAGAATGCTGCGTTGCCAGATAAGAGACTGATAGTGTCTCTGGACACAGATTTTTTCGGCCGGATTAGGGACTCCGTCCCTGAGTTTCCGACCCAGTCCAGAAATGTCTCACGGACATTTGAACTTTTGAATGATGCTATATTCAAACTTGCCTCCAAGACGGGCAAGTCCGGTTTCTTAGCGGCCAGTGCTCTACAGCTGCCTTTCATCAATTCAAGGAATAAATTTGAAACGGCAGGCCAGCCATTCCGAGAGTTCCTCTGCATCTGGACAACCAGGCTGAAGACCTAGAATTGTCTTTGCCGTCGTCTATGTCTATTCCAGCCACTACGTTGGAAACGACAATCTCATCTAACAGGATCAGCTTATCGTACGCAGATCACCTTACCAGTGCGTTATCATTACGTCTCGAAGGAAAAGAATTCCAGGATGTTCAGACTTCCTTAAGAGTTCTTTCGAGCGCCATAGCATACTCTATGTATAACTCCGCCCTTTCAGTGGTAAATCTGGAGTTAGTTAGACGTGATGCTGCCCTGGCTGCATCCACTCGGGTGGATCGTAAGGTGAAAAACTCTCTTCGAGTCGCTCCGGTCTCCGGAGAGCTTCTCTTCGATGACAAGCTTTCCATAATCTATGATCAGATTACTAAGAAAGCTTCAGACTCTCTGCTGTTCAGGTCCGCTTCTAAAAAGTCGGATTCAGCGGAGAAGAGTAAGACAGGCACTTCTGGGGCGAGTACGTCCAAGGGAAGTTCCTATAGAGGTTCTTATAAGTCCTCCAGAGACTGTCAAGGTAGCGACTCAGGTAGGGGCCGTAATACTGGCCGAGACAACCGGTCAGACGCCCCTAGGTCGATGGGGCAAGGTGCGGGTCGTGGTGGATGTTTCTCCTCCCGCAAGCCTCGCAGGTCCAGGAGGTGATGGTACAAACCTCTATCGTGGTCCAGTGGGCGGAAGCTTATCGAGTTTCTTAACCAATTGGTTGTCGATTACGGACGACCCTTGGGTTCGAAGGGTGATTTTAGAAGGGCTAAAACTGTCCTTCAAAAGAAAACCTCCGTTAACTCGAAGTCCAAGATGGACTCAGCTTCCGTCAAATCCTCAGAAGAGAGGTTCGCTTCTATTAGAAGTCCAATCTCTTCTTGAGAAGAATGCGATAGAGGTCGTAGAAAACCAGGAATCTCCAGGTTTCTACAGCCATCTGTTTCTGGTTCCGAAACCAGATGGCTCGTTTCGTCCAGTCATAGATCTGAGCTGGATAAACAAGCTGATCGTGGCTCCAAAATTTTATATGGAGACCATTCGATCGGTCAGAGCAAGCATTCAAGTGAACAACTATGCTGCGAGCATAGATCTCAAGGATGCGTACTTTCACGTCATGGTACATCCGGCGTTCAGAAAGTATCTTCGTTTCACTGTCCTAGGAGTCATTTATCAGTTCCAAGCAATGTGCTTCGGTCTGAATCTAGCGTCCTGGGCTTTCACTCGAATAATGAACTCGGTAATGACTCATTTCCGAGCTCATTCGTCTGCGGTAATGTCGGCCTACCTGGACAACACTCGGCAGCGAATTAATGCTTCAGAACGATGTTCAGAATCTGCTTCAAATGCTCTGACGTCTCGGTTTTATAATAAACGAGAAGAAGTCGGATCTGGTGCCATCCAAGTCATTCACCCACCTGGGAATAATTTCGAGACGCACAACAATCTCGTTCGTCTGCCGTGAACCAGAGCGAAATTAATCAGTTGCTTTTGTCTTCACTCCGACATAGTTACAGCGAGAGAATTCATGCGACTGATAGGTTTGTGCAGAGCCGCCACAGATCTTATTCCGGTGGGGCGGCTACGTACTCGGCCACTCAAATCTTTCTGACTCAGAATTGGAGTGTGAAGATTCATTCGCTCGATACAAACATCATCTTGTCGAATCAAGTGAAACAAGAGATTCAGACTTGGGCAGATATTCAGTGGTTAACTCAGGGAGTTCCACTGCAATCGTCGGATCCGAGTTTTACGATTATGACGGATGCCAGTCAAACAGGTTGGGGCGCAACATTGAGCCCAACAGATTCGAAGTGCCAGGGTCTTTGGGATTCGCACTTCCTAAACAAGCACATAAACATCAAAGAAATGATGTCAATTTGGCTTGTGCTACGTCTTTGGATGAACATTATTCAGAGTTCACATGTGCAAATTCTGACCGACAATTCAACAGTTGTAGCGTAAATTCGGAACCAGGGAGGCACTCATTCCATTCCGTTATTCAACTTAATGGAAAGAATTCTTCTGTTTGTCCTAGAGCATCAAGTTCTTCTATCGGTCCGTCATATTCCGGGTTGTCTGAACGTTTTGGCAGACTCCTTTTCTCGGAAGGGTTGCATGTTGCCGTCAGAATGGACTCTCAACAAATGAGTATTCAATCAGATTTGCTACCAATGGGAGCGTCCGATGATAGACTTATTTGCGACGCATCTCAACAATCAGTTGCAGACGTATGTGTCGCCGTGTCCAGATCCTCAAGCGTTTGCAGTAGACACTCTCTCGATCTCTTGGGACGGAATAATAGGATACTGTTGGTAGCATCTCTGCCACCCCAGAGACCATGGATAAGTCTACTCAGGTGTCTGTTGTGGGACATGCCGTGGAAGCTTTCTCCATGGGAGGATCTTCTTTTGCAGGGGAAATCGCGCACACTGCATCACAACCCGCAAGGTCTCAACCTTCACGTATTTCCGTTGTGCGGTCCTTCTTGCACGGCAAGCATTTTACAGGACGAGCACTGGACGCAATTTCTAACTGTAGGAGGACCTCCTCTTCACTAAATTATGCTGCTAAGTGGAAGGTTTTCTGTAGGTGGTGTAGGGATCATTCTGTTGATATTTATATGATCTCTCCATTCCAGACATTGCTAATTTTCTGGTCTACCTGTTTGATGAGATCAAACTGCATCATGTTACCATTAAGGGTTATAGGTCTATGCTATCTGATACCTATGCACATCATGATAGTTTACAGATTGGATCTAATGTCTCTTTATCTAAGTTAGTGAAAAACTTTTCAATAAATAGACCTAGAACCCTTAGATTAATTCCTAAGTGAAATTTAGCTTGGCTTCTTCTTAAGCTAAAAGAAGCGCCATTTGAGCCTCTTGACACGGTGGACTTCAAATTCTTATCTTATAAGACAGCTTTTCTCTTAGCCTTCTCTTCGGCTAGAAGAGTTAGTGAGCTTCATGCACTATCTGTTGATGATTCTCACTATCGTAGTGTAGGTAATTCTATTACCTTGACTATTGATGTTGGATTTTTGGCTAAGAATCAGGCTCCTAATAAGTATCCGGAACCCATTGTTATTAAGGCTCTTCTGTCTTCAGACGGGCACAGGCCTTTACTCTGTCCTGTTAGAGCTATATGTATTTACAAACGTAGATCTGAGTTTATCAGAAAGGGACGTAAATGTTTCTTTCTGTCTCTGCTGCCTAATAGAAGGGACATTACAGTCCATTCTATTGCAAGATGGATTCAATTAACTATCCGTACTGCTTATGATAAATTATCTTCAACTCAGCAGTCTGTGCTTTAGATTTCGACGCATGAAGTAAGAGCTCTATCTACATCTTGGGCTTATGCTAATAGTGTTGCTATTACAGATTTGATGAAGGCTGCATATTGGTCTCAGCCTTCCACATTCACAAATTTTTATCTTTGAAATATTGAGTCCATTTCTGGAGACCTGCATTGTTTAGGTCCGTTATCTGTTGCTCAGAATGTCGTCCACAAAACAGTTGCAACTATAGTTATGCAGGCTTTCTGTTCCGGCAGTGACTCTGTCCTACTGCCCTCTTCGCTTTGGGGTATCTGGGGTATTTGACCAAGAGCAAGGGGAAGGGGGGGGGGGATGGTGTTCCCTTATATCACCTGCTTTGTAGTGAAAAGCAAGGGAATACCTCCTCTGGAGTCAGTAATTCCGAGTCGGTGCCGGGATGGTTTTAAAGTGTAAAGCTAATGTCTATCTCATTTATGTAATATTTTTAAAGTGTAGCTCGGTGTGAAGCATTTGTATATGTCACGTGTCATACGAGCGCTAATATACAATCCTCGGACACTTTTAAATGAGTATAAAGAGTCTCATTCTCTGGACTATCTTTATTTATTGGCTTTCCTTTAAAAAGATTAGTATAATGGGTTATACTGGATGTTAATAGAGATCATTGATGTTATTGTGCTCAATTACGGAATGGTACTGTGTCTTTCTTTTTTGGTACACACAAGAAAGATACATGTAAAACCTGTTCTCCTCTTCTCCTTGAGGGGATAATTCTGTTTACATGTAATTGAGCCTATTGGATTTTCCTTTATGTCCTAGGCCCTCCAGCCTTTTTTGTATTCAACTAAGTCTGGGTCATTGGTACAGTATAAAAATGTTAAAAGATTTATAGTAATTTAAATATTTTTTTATACTTACCAATGACCCAGACGGGAATGGCCCTCTCATGAGTTGGGAACTCATACCTCCCCGCTGATTACATAACACTTACCAGGCACTGGTTGTAAGAATGAGGATTTGGCTCATTTTCGGACTTCCTTGACTACTGCTCATGCGCAGTGGATAAAAGTATGGAGGACCACATAGGACATCTAATTTTGGGATTTTGATGCAAATTTTGGGGACTGGGGGGCAAAATTTGTGTTTGACCCTAGAATATTAGAGTTAGCACCAGCTCAGTCTGGGTCATTGGTAAGTATTAAAAATATATAAATTACTATAAATTTTTTAACTTTCCAAACCGAGAGGCTGATTTGAACCAAATTTGATATGAGGGCTTATTGGGTCATAAGTACTTAATTTATGCCAAAAAAAAATTTTTCTGTTGCCCCATGGGAACTGCAGGAGCTAAAAATAGACAAAATTTAAAAGGCCCATATCTCTAAAAACTGCACAGCACTGAGAATTCTTATTTGGTGTGAAGCTTCCTTAGGACCAACAGAATGGAATAGTCCCAAAAAATGCTGTTTTATCATGGGGTACTTTTTCGGGACTTTGAAAAAGTGCTGAGTTAGCATTTTTTTTAACTGGGCAATGGGAAAACATTCAAGACTGCTTTTCTCCAAAACCACTGCTCCAAAAGCTTTCAAATTTCACACATAACATCTTTGGAAGATTGTTTCACAAATTTATTGAAATCAAATCCCTGGGTCCATATTTGGGCTCTCTATGGGAGCCCAAATGTTTAAATTAGTGCAGTATGATGAATATTCTTTAAAAATCTTCTTCAGATCTACCAGTAAGAATCTTTTTGATATTTGGTATGCAACATCCTTAGGGGGATGAGATTCAAGTTTGTTCAAGCCAAGTCCCTGGGTTCATATTTGGGCTCACTATGGGAGCCTGAATTATAACGTAGTTCAAAATGAGGAATATTTTTATACTGTACCAATGACCCAGACATAGCTGGTGCTAACTCTTAAAATATAGGGCCAAACACAAATTTTGCCCCCCAATCCCCAAAATTTGCATCTAAAATCAAAGAAAACATGTCCTGAAAGGCCCTCCACACTTCGCCCCCACTGCGCATGCGCAGTGTCAAGGACGTTCCGAAATTGGCGCCATTAATCATTCTAAGTTTGGCCCTTCATCAGTTAACATCTGACTGATCTTTGTGCTTATAAATCTCAGTTTAAATGATGCCAGACACATAAATATTAGTGAAATGGTGATTCTAAGGAGGATAGAGAAGGAGGAGAGGAAAAAAATGTGTGACAGAATATTATCAGGGCTGTAACTTAAAATTTTTTAATGAAATTATGTTAAGTTACCTATTTTCGAGGCAGCAGCCATTTTGTTGTCATTCTGATTATTTAGTTACACTGTTTTTTAAGTGTTTTCCTCTCTCCCTGTCCTTTAAGTCCCCCCTTGCTATTCTCCCATGCTTTTGGCATAGTTTTTGTAATTATTATTACTAAATTTTCTTGGGAGTTTTAGCTGAATAACAGAATGAATTCTGTTCTTTCCCCATGTTTACGTCTTCACCTACGGGTGGTTAGGCGTTGTGTTCTGCATCTACCATCTGATGTTCTGCAGTTTCTTCCCTGGAAGTCTCTGTTTTGCATCAGATAGTGTATTTTTGGTAACTGATTTCGGGCCTGGGTGCCTGGAGTCTTATTTTAGTGTTTTTACACTCATTGTTTACATTTTCAACAGCCCTCTGTGTGAGGGGGGGATTTCTAAAAAATAATATCTTGATGTTATTTTAATCATAACTAGATACATTATTATTGTTCGTAAGTGTTGAATAAATTGTTTAAAATATTTTTAAAAATTTTTGTCCACACTTAGGCTTGGGATCCATTGGGGCTCAACGTTACTTTTCAGAAACTTGGGCTGTTCTGAAAAAATATTTTTTCAAAATATTTTGATTTCAATTATTTTTTCTATATTAATGGATCATATTATTATTATGTATTTTGATTGCCAGGGGTTAGTGCGAGTACCAGGACTTGTTTTCTTTTCACATTGAAAAGATATTGATCAATTGTTTTAAGAGGAAGTCTTCCTCTGACTTTATTATCATTCTATATGTGGTCAGCGTACTCGCATTAACTCCTGTTCTGTATCGTATGATTTCAATGACAATATGGGAAGCGTATGTCACGGTATGTTATTGGGGATTTGGACACTCCGGTCCTTTCCCCGCAGGGTCACTCTACTTTATCAATTTATATTTCAGACGATCAAGATTAGGGTGATGTATCCATGATGTCTTCCAACAGTGTGCCTCCGTCGTCACAATTAATGAAGGGCTAGCGGAAAAGTGCTCATGTAAATACGCCAATTGCCTAAGAGGACCCTAGTAGGTTCGACGGCCTTTGACGTCCGCTAGCTCGCCCGGTGTAGCGTCCATTCACCGAATGGTTCGGCAGCCGGGTTCGTCCGTTGCGGTCTAGAAGGAATTTTGGGGTGATGCGAGCACTATAAATTAACTTAATGCACACCCAGTGACGGCGGATCGGAGGGAGAACGGAGGAAGCCTTTTAGTCCGGTTCATAGCTCGTTCCGGTCCATCCGGACGGCAAGCGAGAGAGGCCCCTCTCTCGTTCAACAACATCTGGCCCCAGATGTTGTGGTACAAAATGTGTCGCAAGCGGTGCATACGTCCGTCGCTCGGGACGCTCTGTTGTATAGGCAGTCCGCGGAGACTGCTAAGGCTTCCTCTTCTCGTCAGCGCACACGACCGCACCTTGGCTGCGTGACCGCCGATATATTACCAGCTTCGCCGATCAAGGATTCTTTGGCGACCAGGTCACTCCATCCGGTAGCCAGGGACACGAGGCCTGCAGACTCCGGACGTTCGCATAGGAAGTGTGTGGGTGTCAACGTACACGGAGCTTCCGGCGGCAATGCATCGTAAGACCGCTACTGCACAGGCCTCGGGAACGGACGTGCTTTCCTTAATAGCACAGTTTATCGCAGCATCCCAGCATCAACTGAATCTGTCGCATATTTTTTATCCGACGATGCTGGGTCGGGACGCTCCGCGGAAGTGGGTACGGACGTCCGAAAGTTTCATCCGGTCCGACGGGATTCCGAAAGGGATTCGGAGGATTTCAAGCTTTCCCTTTCGGAACAACATATGCTGTTGTGTATGTCATCTGACTTGGTCTTCTACAGCTTCTTTCGTCGGACCAGAATGCTGCGATACCGGATAAGAAACTGATAGTGTCGGTGGACTTAGAAACTTTTGGTTCGGTTCAGGGACATCGTCCCTCAGTTCCGACATAGTCCAATAATGTCACACAAACTTTCGAATTATTGAACGACGCTATATATATTATTATTTTATGCTTGCTAACCAAGCATTTCTGGTTTCTTGTTCGAAGAGTTATGGAGATGTCTTTCAAAAGTGTGCCTCTGTCGTCATAGTTAATGAAGAGCTAGCGGCAATAAGTGCTCATGGAATATGTCTATTGCCTACGGAGTGACATTCGCTAGCTCACCCGGTGTAGCGTACATTCATTGAATGGTTCGGCTGCCGGGTTCGTCCGTTGCGGTCTAGGAAGGAGATTTGGGCGATGCGAGCACTTTAATTACTTTAGTACTCACCCAGTGACGGCAGATTGAGGACAGATCGGAGGAAGCCTGTTAGTCCGGTTCCTGGCTTGTCCAGGTCCGTCCGGGCTGTGAGCGAGAGAGGTCCCTCTCTCGTCCAACAACATAGGGGACCGCATGTTGTGGTTCAGATATTTTACATTCGGAGCATATGTCCGTCGGTCGGGACGCTCCGTTATATTGACAGTCCGAGAGACTGTCCTTGATGCTTCCTCATCCTCACAGCAGGGCACACGACCGCACATTGGCTACGTGACCTCGAGTATCCGATCAGTTTCGGCATTCAGTGATTCCACGGCGAATAGGTCGCGCCATCCGGTAGCCAAGGGACACGAGGCCTATACACTCCGTTCGCTCGCATATTGGTAGTATGCACGGGGTAACGATCACGGAGCTTCCAGCGGCAATGCATCGTAAGACCGCTTCTCCTCAGGCCTCAGTGACAGACGTGCTATCCAAGTTAGCACAGTTGTTTCGCAGCATCCCAGCAATTGACTGTTTCTCGGTCGAATCAGGAATTATCCGACGGCGCTGGGTCAGTGCGGTCCGCGGTTGCATCAGGTACGGACGACCGAACGCTTTATAGGGTCCGACAGGATGGCAAAAGGGATTCGAAAGATTTCAAGTTTTCCCTTTAGTAGTATCGGAAGATGCCTTTCATGTCTTCTGGCATTATCTTCCAGTGATTGTTATTTCGGACTTCATTGCTGCGATCTTGGATAAGAGACTTATAGCGTCATTGGACTCGGATTTTTCGATCGGTTCAGGGACATTGTCCCTGACTTACTGACGCAGTCCAATATTGTCATTATAACATGTGTTTTATTTTTCGACGCTATATATATATATATACAAGCCTGCTACCAAGCATGATAGTTTAGTTTCTTGTCCGCGTTGCTCATTTCTGCCATTTTTTCATTTATACGAATAGTTTATTTTGGCAGAGCAGGGCATACCGAGAGTTCATATGCGTCTAGACAGTGTGATTAAAGACTGCATATATTCTTTTTCGCCGTTTATGTCTTTTCCAATTTCAATGTTGGGAACGACATGATGTATAGTAGACTTAACTTAGACGCTTTATCATACGTAATCCGCCTTACTGAGGCGTTATCATTACGTCTTCAAGAAAAGATTTACGGGATATTATTCTCAATGTAATTTCTTTTGAGGGCAGTGGTTTGTTCACGTATAACTCCGCCCTTCAGTGGCTGATTGGAGTTGGTTAGACGTGACGCAGCCCTAGCTACATCCACACGCGTGGATAGTAAGGTTAAGAACTCTCTCAGAGTCGCTTCGTTCTCGGAGGAGCTTCTCTTCGACGGCAACTTTTCGGCAATCCATGAATTGCTCGATTTACACGTTCTCTTGTCTATCTAGTGTTACAAGAGATTCAGACTGGGGCAAACATTCGGTGGTTGACTCAGAGAGTGCCACCGCAGTTGCCGGACCCGAGTGTGGCTGTTATGACGGTTGCCAGTCAAACAGATTGGGATATAATACTGATCCCTATGGATTCGAAGTGCTAGGGTCTTTGGGTTCCGCAGTCTCTTAGCAATCAGTTTTCTTCCGCGGAATAATGTTTTTTAGGCTTGCTTTATGTCATTGCATGAACATTATTCAGAAACGCATGCCCAAATTCCTGTCCTTTAATTTGACAGTAGTGGCGTATCTCCGGAACCAGAGAGGCACTCTTTTGTTTCCGTTATTCAATTTAATGGAAAGAATCCGTCTGTTGGTTATAGTACACCAAGTTCAATTTTGGTCCGTCATATTCCGGGTCGTCTGATTGTTTTATCGGACTCCCGTTCTCTTACGGGTCGCTTGTTGCTGTCAGAATGGACTCTCAACAAACAAGTATTCAATCAGATTTGCTATCTATGGGAGCGCCCAATGATGATTTATTTATGACACAGCTTGCTAATCAATTGCAGACGTATGTGTTGGCTTGTCCAGATCTCTGAGCTAATGTTGTTAACGCTCTATTGATCTATAGGACGGAATGATAGGATACGCGTATCCTCCGGCGCTGTTGTTTCAGCAGGTATTGCTAAGATAAACAACCACAATACATTTCTGTTGATAGCATTTCTATCTTCACAGAGATCATGGGTAATTTACTCTCTTGTCTACTGTGGGTCTTAACGTGAAATCTTCCTCTATGTGAGGATCTTTTTTCACTGGGTATATCGTGTCATCTTTATCACAACCCGCAAGGTCGCAACCTTCATGTATTCCGTTGTGTGGTCCGTATTGCATTGTAAGCACTGTACTGGACGAGCTTTGGACGTGATTTCTTACTATAGGAGATCCTCTTCTTCGCTATTCTATGTGGCTAAAGTAGAGGCTCTTCCGTCGTGGTGTAGGGATCATTATGTTCATATTGTGGATCCCTCCATACTACTCATTGCTATTTTTTAGTATACTTGTTTCACAAGATCTACTGCAGCCTGTTATTATTTAGGTTATAGGTTTATGTTACCTCATACCTATGCACTCTACGATAGTTTACAATTGAGTCTTTTGTCTCTTTATCTAAGTCAGTTAGTAACTTTTTGATAAATAGACTTAGAATCTTTAGATTAAATTCCTATATGGATTTTAACTTCGGTTCTTATTTAGCTAAGTAATCATTTGAGCCTCTGGAAACAGTAGTTTTCAAATTCTGACCTTTTAGACAGTAATTCTGTTGGTTTCTCTTTTACTGTAGAGTCAGTGAGTTTCATGCACTATCGATGGATGATTTTCACTTTTGTAGTTTCGGTATCACTACTTCCGTTACTATTTAGGTTGGATTGTTGCATAAGAGTTAGGCTCCTATTATCCGGAACCTATTATTTTAAGGTCCTTCCGTCTTCGTATGGGCATAGGCCTTTACTCTTTCCGGGTACAGTTTATGTATTTATAAACAGATATCTGTTTATTAGTATGGGCGTAAACTTCTTCTGTCTTTGATGTCTAGTAGAAGGACGTTACGCTCCATTTTATTGTTAATAGATTCTATTAACTATCGGTACTGCTTATGGTATATCATTGACTTAGCAGTTGTGCTTAAGATTTCGGCTCATGAAGTAAGAGTTCTTCTACTTCTTGGGCTTACATTAATAGTGTCGCTATTATAGATTTTTGAAGGCTGCTCATTGCGCTCAGCCATCCACATTCATGAATTTTATCTCAGAAATATCGAGTCCATTTCTGGAGGCCTCTATTGTTAGGTCTATTATCTACTGCACAGAATGTCATTCACTTAACAGTTGCTACTATAGCTAGGTAGGCTGTCTGTTTCGGCAGTGTCTCCGTTCGGCTGCCCTCTTCGCTCTGGGCTATTTGACCCAGGGCAAAAAAAAGGGGGGGGGGGAGGGTGTTCCCTTGGGTCACCTGTTTTACTATGAAAACAAGGGGATACCTCCTCCGGAATTAGTAATTCTGAGCTGTTATTGGGATGGTTGTTTAGTGAGAAGTTTAGGTTTTTAAAATTCATTCAAGTCTTAGTTTTTAAAGTATAGCTTTTGAATATTGCATATGTCAACGGACATGATTATGCAATCCTCAGACTCTTTTAGGAGTATAAGAGTCTCTATTCTCTAGACTTACTTTATTTATTGGCTTACTTTAAAAATTATTAGTATAAGGATTATATTGGATATTAATAGAGTACATGGATGTATGAAGCTCAATTTTGGAAGGTGTTGTATCTTTCTAATTTATCATAAATAAGAAAGATACATGTAAGGCCTATTACTTCTTTTTCCCTACAGGGGATGACTCTATTTTATTTTATTGAGCGTATTCCATTTTGCTCTATGTCCTTGGCCCTCCAGCCTTTTTACTATTCAGCTATGTCTGGGTCATTGGTACAGTATAAAAATGTTAAAAAATTTATAGTAATTTATATATTTTTTATACTTACCAATGACCCAGACGGGGATGGCCCTCCCAGGAGTTGGGAACTCTTGCCTCCCCGCTGAGTACATAGCGCTTACCAGGCACTGGTTATTAGAATGATTAATGGGGCCAACTTCGGAACGTCCTTGACACTGCGCATGCGCAGTGGGGCGAAGTGTGGAGGGCCTTTCAGGACATGTTTTCTTTGATTTTAGATGCAAATTTTGGGGATTGGGGGGCAAAATTTGTGTTTGGCCCTATATTTTAAGAGTTAGCACCAGCTATGTCTGGGTCATTGGTAAGTATAAAAAATATATAAATTACTATAAATTTTTTAACTTTCTTTAAAAATCTTCTTCAGATCCAGCTGTCGGAATGTTTTGATATTTGGTAAGCAGCTTCCTTAGGGGGTGAGATTCATGTTGGTTCAAGCCAAGTCCCTAGGTTCATATTTGGATCCACTGTGGAAGCTTGAATTGTAACTTAGTTCAAAATGAGGAATTTTCTTTAAAAATCTTCTTATTCAGATCCAGCAGTCGGAATGTTTTGTTATTTGGTATGCATCATCCTTAGGGGGTGAGATTCAAGTTTGGTCAAGCCAAGTCACTGGGTTCATATTTGGGCTCGCTGTGAGAGCCCGAATTATAACTTAGTTCAATATGAGGAATTTTTCTTTAAAAATCCTCTTCAGGTTCAGCAGTCAGAATGTTTTGATATTTGGTATGCAGCATCCTTAGGTGGGGTGAGATTCAAATTTCTTCAAACCAAGTCCCTGGGTTCATATTTGGGCTCACTGTTGGACCTCGAATTACAACTTAGTTCAATACGAGGAATATTCTTTAAAATTTTTTTTTTTTTAGATCCACTGGTCAGAATCTTTGGATATTTGGTATAAGATTTTCTTAGGAGGGGCAGATGCAACTTTTTGAAATCAATTCCCTGGGTTGATATTGAGACTACTATGTCAGGTAAGCACCCTCAGGCCCTCTTGTTTGTAAAATTGCACGTGGGCAGGCAGTTTTTTTTAGCTCATCTTGACAAAGTCAAGCTGAGCTAATCTCATTGCTCTTTGTCCGTCGTCCATCCATCCGTCCGTCCATCGTCCGTCAACACCATGTTTTGGTCTTCTCCTCCAAACCCACTGGGCCAATTCAAGTGAAAGTTTGTGTGAGTGATGGTCCAGAAGGGGCATTGCATTTTTGTTCAACTCAACATGCCCAGCCTCATAGGGAGGGGGGGGGGGAAGATGCTCCAAAATATTTTTGAAATCTTCTTCCTTCTTCTCATGAACCAGTGTGTACAATGACTTGATATTTGTTATGGAGCTTCCTTTTGAGGTGTATAATCAAATTTGTTCAAACGAAGTTTGTGAAGCAATATTTGGCTTTGTAATGGGAGGGGTAAGATTTTTGGCCCAGCCCAAAATTTCTATTTTCTGAACCGATGGTTTGAACCAAATTTGGTATGTGGTATTATTGGGTCATAAGTACTTGTCTCATGCAAAAAAAAAAATTCCTGCATCCCCATGGGAACCCTGGGGGCTAAAAATCGAAATATTTTCAAACACCCATATTTCCCAAACCACATGGAACAGAGAGCTGTTATTTGGTATGAAGCATCCTTAGGACCAGTAGGATTGAATGGTAAAAAAATATTGCTGTCGGTTATGTTAGGGTGTTCTGCAATGGGCATCGAAAAAAAATGCTGAGTTAGCATATTTGCAAAAAAAATTTAAAATCTTTTCTCCAGAACCAATCATCAGAATCTTTTGATATTCGGTATACAGCATTCATAGGGGGTCAGATACAAGTGTGTTAAAATAAAGCCCATTGGTTCATATTTGGGCCAAATACAGGAGCCCAACTTTTTAACTTAGGGTAATATGGGGAATATTATTTAAAAATCTTCTTCTTCAGAACACCATCAGAATCTGTTTGGTATACATCATTGCTATGAGGGTCAGATTCGAGATTGTTCAAACCAAGTCCCTAGGTTAATATTTGGGCTTCCTGCGGAAGCCAAAATTTTAACTTTGTTCGATGTGTGGGATAATTTGTAAAAATCTTCTTCAGATCCATCAGTCAGAATGCTTTCATATTTGGTATGCAACATCTCTAGGGGGGTCAGATTCAAGTTTGTTCAAATTGGATCCCTAGGTATATATTTGGGCTCGCTATGGTAGCCCAAATTTTTACTTAGAGTGATATGAGGAAATTTCTTTAAAAATCTTCTTCTTCAGATCCACCAGACGGAATGCTTTCATATTTGGTATACAGCATCTCTAGGGGGGTCTGATTCAAGTTTGTTCAAATTGGATTCAAGTTTGTTCAATACAAGTGCCTGGGGAAATATTTGGTCTCCATCTGGGAACCTGAAATTTAACTTAGTACAATATGAGGGAATTTCTTCAAAAATCTTCTTCTTCAGATCCACTAGTCAGAATGGTTTCATATTTGGTATACAGCATCTCTAGGGGGGTCTGATTCAAGTTTGTTCAAATTGGATCGGTAGGTTAATATTTGGGCTCGCTATGGTAGCCCTAATTTTAACTTAGTGCAATATGAAGAAATTTCTTTAAAATTTCTCTTCTTCAGATCCAACAGTCAGAATGCTTTCATATTTGGTACACAACATCTCTAGGGAAGTCAGATTCAACATTTTTCAAATCGAGAACCTGGGTTAATTTTTGGGTTCCCTATGGGAGCCGGAATTGGCAATGCTGCTGAAGAATTAAAAATTTTGTATTCAGTACCCTCTTGAGGTGTGTAACTAAGATTAGTCCACATAGGTTGTATCAAGGGGCTTCATAGGGAAGCTCTACATTTTACATTATGATCAAATGAAGAAAAGGCATGATCCCCGGATTATTTTTGTCACTCCTGAGGGACTTAAGGATTGACAGTGTATCCTATGGAGATGGATTGCTTAATGTAGACTCATTCTTGGACTCTGTTTATATTATGTTCTGTTCAAGATGACCACTTCAGGCCCCATGGGGCCTCTTGTTTATTTTATTTTTTATTTTTGTAATTATTTCTTTGCCACCCAAAGTTCATGTTCTTGGTATGTTTTAGGCCTCATAATCTGGAGAACAGGTGTACTGCATGTGGATGGTGCACCTGTCAACCAATGTTAACTCTTCTTGTGTGGAGTTAGTATATTGGGAAGTCTGACAGTTGCTCGCCTCTGCTCGGTGGTTCTCTCCAGGTACTTCGGCTTCCTGATACTGTAAAACTGTCCGACATGAGGTTACCCTAGCTGTTGAAAGTGTCATTAAACTCAAATAAATAAATTCAGAGTGTATGGAATTGTTGTGTTACAATTTATGGCTATGGGAGAGTGCCTTGCGTCCCATAAGTTGCAATAAGGCAAAGACATGAAACCAATTTTGACGTCCAAAAATAATTTAGCTCTCTACCAGTTAAGAGAAAATGAGTTTCTTCAGGACAATCCAATCAAGAGCTTGGTGTTGAAAGAGTTAGAAACCCTAGATATTCTCCATGTATATTTTTATACTGTACCAATGACCCAGACATAGCTGGTGCTAACTCTTAAAATATAGGGCCAAACACAAATTTTGCCCCCCAATCCCCAAAATTTGCATCTAAAACTAAAGAAAACATGTCCTGAAAGGCCCTCCACACTTCGCCCCTACTGCGCATGTGCAGTGTCAAGGACGTTCCGAAATTGGCGCCATTAATCATTCTAAGTTTGGCCCTTCATCAGTTAACATCTGACTGATCTTTGTGCTTATAAATCTCAGTTTAAATGATGCCAGACACATAAATATTAGTGAAATGGTGATTCTAAGGAGGATAGAGAAGGAGGAGAGGAAAAGAATGTGTGACAGAATATTATCAGGGCTGTAACTTAAAATTTTTTAATGAAATTGTGTTAAGTTACCTATTTTCAAGGCAGCAGCCATTTTGTTGTCATTCTGATTATTTAGTTACACTGTTTTTTTAAGTGTTTTCCTCTCTCCCTGTCCTTTAAGTCCCCCTTGCTATTCTCCCATGCTTGTGGCATAGTTTTTGTAATTATTATTACTAAATTTTCTTGGGAGTTTTAGCTGAATAACAGAATGAATTCTGTTCTTTTCCCCATGTTTACGTCTTCACCTACGGGTGGTTAGGCGTTGTGTTCTGCATCTACCATCTGATGTTCTGCAGTTTCTTCCCTGGAAGTCTCTGTTTTGCATCAGATAGTGTATTTTTGGTAACTGATTTCGGGCCTGGGTGCCTGGAGTCTTATTTTAGTGTTTTTACACTCATTGTTTACATTTACAACAGCCCTCTGTGTGAGGGGGGGATTTCTAAAAAATAATATCTTGATGTTATTTTAATCATAACTAGATACATTATTATTGTTCGTAAGTGTTGAATAAATTGTTTAAAATATTTTTAAAATTTTTGTCCACACTTAGGCTTGGGATCCATTGGGGCTCAACGTTACTTTTCAGAAACTTGGGCTGTTCTGAAAAAAATATTTTTTCAAAATATTTTGATTTCAATTATTTTTTCTATATTAATGGATCATATTATTATTATGTATTTTGATTGCCAGGGATTAGTGCGAGTACCAGGACTTGTTTTCTTTTCACATTGAAAGGATATTGATCAATTGTTTTAAGAGGAAGTCTTTCTCTGACTTTATTATCATTCTATATGTGGTCAGTGTACTCGCATTAACTCCTGTTCTGTATCGTATGATTTCGATGACAATATGGGAAGCGTATGTCACGGTATGTTGTTGGGGATTTGGACTCTCCGGTCCTTTCCCCGCAGGGTCACTCTACTTTATCAATTTCTATTTCAGACGATCAAGATTAGGGTGATGTATCTGTGATGTCTTCCAACAGTGTGCCTCCGTCGTCACAATTAATGAAGGGCTAGCGGAAAAGTGCTCATGTAAATACGCCAATTGCCTAAGAGGACCCTAGTAGGTTCGACGGCCTTTGACGTCCGCTAGCTCGCCCGGTGTAGCGTCCATTCACCGAATGGTTCGGCAGCCGGGTTCGTCCGTTGCGGTCTAGAAGGAATTTTGGGGTGATGCGAGCACTATAAATTAACCTATGCACACCCAGTGACGGCGGATCGGAGGGAGAACGGAGGTAGCCTTTTAGTCCGGTTCATAGCTCGTTCCGGTCCATCGAGACGGCAAGTGAGAGAGGCCCCTCTCTCGTTCAACAACATCTGGCCCCAGATGTTGTGGTACAATGTGTCGCAAGCGGAGCATACGTCCGTCGCTCGGGACGCTCCGTTGTATAGGCAGTCCGCAGAGACTGCTAAGGCTTCCTCTTCTCGTCAGCGCACACGACCGCACCTTGGCTGCGTGACCGCCGATATATTACCAGCTTCGCCGATCAAGGATTCTTCGGCGACCAGGTCACACCATCCGGTAGCCAGGGACACCAGGCCTGCAGACTCCGGACGTTCGCATAGGAAGTGTGCGGGAGTCAACGTACACGGAGCTTCCGGCGACAATGCATCGTAAGACCGCTACTGCACAGGCCACGGGAACGGACGTGCTTTCCTTAATAGCATAGTTTATCGCAGCATCCCAGCATCAACTGAATCTGTCGCATATATTTTATCCGACGATGCTGGGTCGGGACGCTCCGCGGAAGCGAGTACGGACATCCGAAAGTTTCATCCGGTCCGACGGGATACCGAAAGGGATTCGGAGGATTTCGATCTTTCCCTTTCGGAACAACATATGCTGTTGTGTATGTCATCTGACTTGGTCTTCTACAGCTTCTTTCGTCGGACCAGAATGCTGCGATGCCGGATAAGAAACTGATAGCGTCGGTGGACTTAGTAATTTTTGGTTCGGTTCAGGGACATCGTCCCTCAGTTCCGACATAGTCCAATAATGTCACACAAACTTTCGAATTATTGAACGACGCTATATATATATATTATTATTTTATGCTTGCTAACCAAGCATTTCTAGTTTCTTGTTCGAAGAGTTATGGAGATGTCTTTCAAGTGTGCCTCTGTCGTCATAGTTAATGAAGAGTTAGCGGCAATAAGTGCTCATGGAATATGTTTATCGCCTACGGAGTGACATTCGCTAGCTCACCCGGTGTAGCGTACATTCATCGAATGGTTCGGCTGCTGGGTTCGTCCGTTGCGGTCTAGGAAGGAGATTTGGGTGATGCGAGCACTTTAATTACTTTAGTACTCACCCAGTGACGGCAGATTGAGGACAGATCGGAGGAAGCCTGTTAGTCCGGTTCCTGGCTTGTCCAGGTCCGTCCGGGCTGTGAGCGAGAGAGGTCCCTCTCTCGTCCAACAACATAGGAGACCGCATGTTGTGGTTCAGATATTTTACATTCGGAGCATATGTCCGTCGGTCGGGACGCTCCGTTATATTGACAGTCCGAGAGACTGTCCTTAATGCTTCCTCATCCTCACAGCAGGGCACACGACCGCACATTGGCTACGTGACCTCGAGTATCCGATCAGTTTCGGCATTCAGTGATTCCACGGCGAATAGGTCGCGCCATCCGGTAGCCAAGGGACACGAGGCCTATACACTCCGTTCGCTCGCATATTGGTAGTATGCACGGGGTAACGATTACGGAGCTTCCAGCGGCAATGCGTCGTAAGACTGCTTCTCCTCAGGCCTCAGTGACGGACGTGCTATCCGAGTTAGCACAGTTGTTTCGCAGCATCCCAGCAATTGACAGTTTCTCGGTCGAATCAGGAATTATCCGACGGCGCTGGGTCGGTGCGGTCCGCGGTTGCATCAGCTACGGACGACCGAACGCTTTATAGGGTCCGACAGGATGGCGAAAGGGATTCGAAAGATTTTGAGTTTTCCCTTTAGTAGTATCGGAAGATGCCTTTCATATCTTCTGGCATTATCTTCCAGTGATTGTTATTTCGGACTTCATTGCTGCGATCTTGGATAAGAGACTTATAGCGTCATTGGACTCGGATTTTTCGATCGGTTCAGGGACATTGTCCCTGACTTACCGACGCAGTCCAATATTGTCATTACAACATGTGTTTTATTTTTCGACGCTATATATATATATACAAGCCTGCTACTAAGCATGATAGTTTAGTTTCTTGTCCGCATTGCTCATTTCTGCCATTTTATCATTTATACGAATAGTTTATTTTGGCAGAGCAGGGCATACCGAGAGTTCATATGCGTCTAGACGGTGTGATTAAAGACTGCATATATTCTTTTTCGCCGTTTATGTCTTTTCCAATTTCAATGTTGGGAACGACATTATGTATAGTAGACTTAACTTAGACGCTTTATCATACGTAATCCGCCTTACTGAGGCATTATCATTACGTCTTCAAGAAAAGATTTACGGGATATTATTCTCAATGTAATTTCTTTTGAGGGCAGTAGTTTGTTCACGTATAACTCCGCCCTTCAGTGGCTGATTGGAGTTAGTTAGACGTGACGCAGCCCTAGCTACATCCACACGTGTGGATAGTAAGGTTAAGAACTCTCTCAGAGTCGCTTCGTTCTCGGAGGAGCTTCTCTTCGACGGCAACTTTTCGGCAATCCATGAATTGCTCGATTTACACGTTCTCTTGTCTATCTAGTGTTACAAGAGATTCAGACTGGGGCAAACATTCGGTGGTTGACTCAGAGAGTGCCACCGCAGTTGCCGGACCCGAGTGTGGCTGTTATGACGGTTGCCAGTCAAACAGATTGGGATATAATACTGATCCCTACGGATTCGAAGTGCCAGGGTCTTTGGGTTCCGCAGTCTCTTAGCAATCAGTTTTCTTCCGCGGAATAATGTTTTTTAGGCTTGCTTTATGTCATTGCATGAACATTATTCAGAAACGCATGCCCAAATTCCTGTCCTTTAATTCGACAGTAGTGGCGTATCTCCGGAACCAGGGAGGCACTCTTTCGTTTCCGTTATTCAATTTAATGGAAAGAATCCGTCTGTTGGTTATAGTACACCAAGTTCAGTTTTGGTCCGTCATATTCCGGGTCATCTGATTGTTTTATTGGACTTCCGTTCTCTTACGGGTCGCTTGTTGCTGTCGGAATGGACTCTCAACAAACAAGTATTCAATCAGATTTGCTATCTATGGGAGCGCCCAATGATGATTTATTTATGACACAGCTTGCTAATCAATTGCAGACGTATGTGTTGGCTTGTCCAGATCTCTGAGCTAATGTTGTTAACGCTCTATTGATCTATAGGACGAAATGATAGGATACGCGTATCCTCCGGCGCTGTTGTTTCAGCAGGTATTGCTAAGATAAACAACCACAATACATTTCTGTTGATAGCATCTCTATCTTCACAGAGATCATGAGTAATTTACTCTCTTGTCTACTGTGGGTCTTAACGTGAAATCTTCCTCTATGTAAGGATCTTTTTTCACTGGGTAAATCGTGTCATCGTGTTATCACAACCAGCAAGGTCGCAACCTTCATGTATTCCGTTGTGTGGTCCGTATTGCATTGTAAGCACTGTACTGGACGAGCTTTGGACGCGATTTCTTACTATAGGAGATCCTCTTCTTCGCTATTCTATGTGGCTAAAGTGGAGGCTCTTCCGTCGTAGTGTAGGGATCCTTATGTTCATATTGTTGATCCCTCCATACTACTCATTGCTATTTTTTAGTATACTTGTTTCACAAGATCTACTGCAGCCTGTTATTATTTAGGTTATAGGTTTATGTTACCTCATACCTATGCACTCTACGATAGTTTACAATTGAGTCTTTTGTCTCTTTATCTAAGTCAGTTAGTAACTTTTTGATAAATAGACTTAGAATCTTTAGATTAAATTCCTATACGGATTTTAACTTCGGTTCTTATTTAGCTAAGTAATCATTTGAGCCTCTGGAAACAGTAGTTTTCAAATTCTGACCTTTTAGACAGTAATTCTGTTGGTTTCTCTTTTACTGTAGAGTCAGTGAGTTTCATGCACTATCGATGGATGATTTTCACTTTCGTAGTTTCGGAATCACTATTTCCGTTACTATTTAGGTTGGATTGTTGCATAAGAGTTAGGCTCCTATTATCTGGAACCTATTATTTTAAGGTCCTTCCGTCTTCGTATGGGCATAGGCCTTTACTCTTTCCGGGTACAGTTTATGTATTTATAAACAGATATCTGTTTATTACTATGGGCGTAAGCTTCTTCTGTCTTTGATGTCTAGTAGAAGGATGTTACGCTCCATTTTATTGGTAATGGATTCTATTAACTATCAGTACTGCTTATGGTATATCATTGACTTAGCAGTTGTGCTTAAGATTTCGGCTCATGAAGTAAGAGTTCTTCTACTTCTTGGGCTTACATTAATAGTGTCGCTATTATAGATTTTTGAAGGCCGCTCATTGCGCTCAGCCATCCACATTCATGAATTTTATCTCAGAAATATCGAGTCCATTTCTGGAGGCCTCTATTGTTAGGTCTATTATCTACTGCACAGAATGTCATTCACTTAACAGTTGCTACTATAGCTAGGTAGGCTGTCTGTTTCGGCAGTGTCTCCGTTCGTCTGCCCTCTTCGCTCTGGGCTATTTGACCCAGGGCAAGAAAAAGGGGGGGGGGGGGAGGGTGTTCCCTTGGGTCACCTGTTTTACTATGAAAACAAGGGGATACCTCCTCCGGAGTTAGTAATTCTGAGCTGTTATTGGGATGGTTGTTTAGTGAGAAGTTTAGGTTTTTAAAATTCATTCAAGTCTTAGTTTTTAAAGTATAGCTTTTGAATATTGCATATGTCAACGGACATGATTATGCAATCCTCAGACACTTTTAGGAGTATAAGAGTATCTATTCTCTAGACTTACTTTATTTATTGGCTTACTTTAAAAATTATTAGTATAAGGATTATATTGGATATTAATAGAGTACATGGATGTATGAAGCTCAATTTTGGAAGGTGTTGTATCTTTCTAATTTATCATAAATAAGAAAGATACATGTAAGGCCTATTACTTCTTTTTCCCTACAGGGGATGACTCTATTTTATTTTATTGAGCATATTCCATTTTGCTCTATGTCCTTGGCCCTCCAGCCTTTTTACTATTCAGCTATGTCTGGGTCATTGGTACAGTATAAAAATGTTAAAAAATTTATAGTAATTTATATATTTTTTATACTTACCAATGACCCAGACGGGGATGGCCCTCCCAGGAGTTGGGAACTCTTGCCTCCCCGCTGAGTACATAGCGCTTACCAGGCACTGGTTATTAGAATGATTAATGGCGCCAATTTCGGAACGTCCTTGACACTGCGCATACGCAGTAGGGGCGAAGTGTGGAGGGCCTTTCAGGACATGTTTTCTTTAGTTTTAGATGCAAATTTTGGGGATTGGGGGGCAAAATTTGTGTTTGGCCCTATATTTTAAGAGTTAGCACCAGCTATGTCTGGGTCATTGGTAAGTATAAAAAATATATAAATTACTATAAATTTTTTAACTTTTGTTCATATGAAATGTTTAGCTATTGTATATTGGGAGAGTGCATATGATCATTCCAATAAAATGTAACAAAACAGTTATTGACAAGAAATAATCAAGAATTCTTACAGTTAATCGAATAGATAAAGTTTAGAGATGGGTGATATATAGAGAGTAATCGCTTGACTGGACTGGTGACCTGAAATAATTCATTCAAGGCGAGGGACTATATTGTAAAACACTTGTGTGCGAATTCATGAGAGTTGAGGGACGTTATACAAACACGAGTGCACATGAGTGTTTTACAGTATAGTCCCTCGCCTCGAATGAATTATTTCACGTAACCAGTCCAGTCAAGCGATTACTCTGTTTATTACTTTTCATTATTAATGATAATTATATTATTTAACCCTTTACCTAACGTAACGGCCAAAAATGGCCAGTGCCATTCTCAAAACTCACCAATTAATTTTCATTATTTTTTCACTTTTTGTCTCTAAAACATAGGTTATGACCCCTCTCTGGAACGAGCTCGTTGAGCTCGTTCCAATGAGGGTCATAACCAATGTTTTCGAGACAAAAAATAAAAATAATAGTTATTCAAGAGTTTTTATTGCAAGTGTTGTCTGCTTTTCATGTTAGGTAAAGGGTTAAAAAAACAAAAAACAATGAAGTCCCCATTACACCCACGGCAAAGCGTCTTCGTTTGCGCGCACGGATACATGACACAATTGTTGATTGCATAATTCATTTGTGAAATTATCGTTTGTAATCAAACCCAGAAATCCCAGTAAATCACACTTTGGAAAGTAATAAACTGTAAATTTAATTCGGTATCAGCATCATGTCCAAACTGATTTTCCATACTGAGGGAATCTTGAAATACAGAAGTTTTAGTTTGTAAAATATTCCCAACTTTATCTGAAAAATAAAGATCAGACAACAGAACATTTCTCATTATGGCTGATAAGAAGAGCCATGGACTGTGTCTTTAACAGGCACTCAATGAAACAAAAAAGCTGTGAGAAAATACCCACTGGGTATTTCCTCTCGGTGTTTTTGTTACATCAAACGACTGGTGGCGATTGTTTGTGTTATTTCCACCTTTTTGACAAATTCTGCAGTCCATATTCATTCCTCACATGTTGAATATGAGCATTCTGAGTTGCTGACTATTGTAGAATGAGGGGCGTGGTGGCATTGCAGTAACCGGTTCTCGTCAGATCACCGAAGTTAAGCAATGTCGAGCCCGGTTAGTCTTCAGATGGGTGACTGTCTGAGCGATCGAATCGGACTCCTGCGTTGTGTCCTTGGGCAAGGCACTTAACCCCGATTGTCCACATGGAGGCACGATGACGCCATGTACTAAGGCGTACTGTATCCAATCTAATCCTGTCTGTGCTGCAGTGCAGAGTTACGATGTTGGGGAGCTTGCAGCTGCTCGTTGTTGCTCGGTGGTTCTCCCCGGGTACTCCAGCTTCCTCCACCTGTAAAACTGTCACGGTCATGATTAGCCATTGTGCATAATTATGTGACCTTAAACTCCAATAAATAAATAATTTGCTGCACCACCATCCATGCTATTCTGTTGATTAAAAGGCCTAAAACATAAAACAAACCAAGAATATGAATTTTTGATGGCAATGAAATAATTACAAAAATAAAAAAAATGCTCGCCCACATGCAATTATACAAAAAATTACCTGAGAAACAAAAGATCTGCTTTGTGGGGCCTAACGAAAATATTTACTCTTGGGTTTCTTTTTTTTTTTTTATTTCAGATCCGACATTCTTTTCTGGACAATGTGCTGTAATTATTCTCAATGGAAAATGTGTAGGTAGATTTGGAGTCTTACATCCAGAGGTTGTGAAGGGTTTTGATTTAAATATGCCTGGTGCTGCCTTGGAAATGAACCTTGAAGATTTTCTGTGAACTGAGTACATTCCTTCTGACTTCTGTCGCTCATTACCTGACTATTTCACATTAGAATGCACATGAAGAGGATAAGGCCTAAAAAAATTTAAAATCTGTTTCTCAGGCCCTCCTGCATGGTCCTTTTAGCTGCTGCATGCACTCTTTTTATAACCAATGTAAACTTAAAAAAATAAAAATTAAATGATTTACGTCGGATATTTTATCCAAGTTAAATAAATTGATAAATTTGTCCCTTGAGTGCAAGAAGGCTTTGCAATGCTTTAGACTTGCAAAGCCTTCTTGCTCTCAAGGGAAGATATACACCACCATCCATACTATTCCTTAGATTATGAGGCCTAAAACATA
Source organism: Pictodentalium vernedei (assembly GCA_031216915.1). NCBI lineage: Eukaryota > Metazoa > Mollusca > Scaphopoda > Dentaliida > Dentaliidae > Pictodentalium > Pictodentalium vernedei. The sequence continues at coordinate 78,907,529 of CM062290.1, read as the reverse complement.
AACCAAAAACATGTACTTTTGATGGCAAAGAAATAATTACAGAAATAAAAAATAAAATAAAAAACTGTTTGACTGCATGCAATTTTACAAATAATGGCCTGAGAAACAAGATCCACTTTGTGTGGCCTAAATCTGTGGTTTTCTAGAGACAAATTTAAATTAAAAGTTAGAAATCTATAGATTTGTTGGTCTATATTTTTCCCCACATTTTTGATCCAACTTCCCACAACCATTGTAGATGAAGGCTTCCTGTAACTTGTGGAAATTATGCAAAACTCCTGAAATGGTGAAATTATTTTTTTAAGTCCAGAAACTCGCTCCTTTGACATTCAGTTGTTGACTTTTAAAAGATGTACATAAATTTGTTTTAGTCATCCACCTTTTGCGGAAGTGGTGGATGAAAGCATTCGGCTTTCACTTCCTCCCTTCCATCCACCCAGAGACATTTGTCAATATACTGTAGGAGGTATTCAACAAAAATTTGTAACTGTGCACTTTGTCAACACTACAAGATTCAGATCAATTGTTTACAGGGCTTCAGAGTTATGGCACTTGATGTGCATGCAGGTGGTGTCAAATTTGAGTTTTTCGTTTCTGTCTGATGTGCCGAGCTGTATAGTTTTTGGTGTAAATCTGATAATTTGATCCTGAGATATTAACTCTTTATCCTTCAAATTGAGAATTCTTCCAATCACTTTGACATGAGATAACTCAAAAAATATGAATCCATTTGTCATGTTACTTTATATATATCTTCAGGTTACTGATGTTCCGAGCTGTATAGTTTTTGGTGTAAATTTGTTATTTTGATCTGGAGATATTAACCCTTTATCCCTCAAATTGAAAATTCCTCCAATCCCTTTGGCATGAGACAACTTGAAAAATATTGCTTGGATTGTCAAGTTACTTTATATTTGTGTTCAGGTTACTGATGTGCCAAGCTGTATAGTTTTTGGTGTAAATCTGATAATTTTATCCTGAGATATTAACTCTTTATCCTTCAAATTGAAAATTCCTCCAATCCCTTTGGCATTCGATAACTTGAAAAATATTGCTTGGATTGTCAAGTTACTTTATATTTGTGTTCAGGTTACTGATGTGCTGAGCTGTATAGTTTTTGGTGTAAATCTGTTATTTTGATCCTGAGATATTAACCCTTTATCCTTCAAAGTGAAAATTCCTCCAATCCCTTTGGCATGAGATAACTTGAAAAATATTGCTTGGATTGTCAAGTTACTTTATGTTTGTGTTCAGGTTACTGATGTGCTGAGCTGTATAGTTTTTGGTGTAAATCTGATATTTTGATCTTGAGATATTAACCCTTTATCCTTCAAATTGAAAATTCCATCAATCCCTTTGGCATGAGAAAACTCAAAAAATATCAATCTGTTTGTCATGTTACTTCATATATGTATTCATGTTAATGATGTGCCGAGCTGTATAGTTTTTGGTGTAAATCTGATAATTTGATCCTGTGATATTAACCCTTTATCCTTCAAATTGAGAACTCCTCCAATCCATTTCTTCGGCATGCGATAACTCAATAAATATTAATCCGATTATCAGGTTACTTTATATATGTATTCAGGTTACTGATGTGCTGTGCTGTATAGTTTTTATGTAAATCTAATAATTTGGTCTGGAGATATTAACCCTTTATCCATCAAATTAGGCTCTCCTCCAATCTATTTCTATATGTACCCATACCATGTATGATGTACATAATGTCGGCATCCAGGGTGGCCCTCCGTCATACAGCTTTCTACTAGTTGCGCGTATTTGTACACATCTGACGATTTCATCGGCCTATTTTTAGTCCCCTACCAGCATCGCTGGAGGGGACTATAGGTTTGCAGTCCGTCCATCCGTCAGTCTGTCCGTCTGTCAGTCTGTCCATCACACTTTAGTTTTCCGGAGTTTTTTTGGAAATGCTTCAATGGAATGATTTCATTTTTGGTAAACTACTATAGAACATTGACTTACAAATCAAGTTTGAGTTTCATGCTGATTGCATTATTCTTGTGTGAGTTACGACCCTTGGAAATATGGAAAAGCACCAAAATATCAGTTTTCCGGAGTTTTTTTGGAAACGCTTCAACGGAATGATTTTATTTTTGGTAAACTACTATAAAACTATGACTTACAGATTAAATTTGAGTTTCATGCTGATTGCATTATTCTTGTGTGAGTTATGGCCCTTGGAAATATGGAAAAGCGCCAAAATTTCAGTTTTCCAGAGTTTTTTTGGAAACGCTTCAACGGAATGATTTCATTTTTGGTAACCTACTATAGAAGGATGACTTACAGATCAAGTTTGAGTTTCATGATGATTGCATTATTCTTGTGTGAGTTATTGCCCTTGGAAATATGGAAAAGCGCCAAAATATCAGTTTTCTGGACTTTTTCTGGAAACGCTTCAACGGAATGATTTCATTTTTGGTAACCTACTATAGAATGATGACTTACAGATCACGTTTCATTTACACTCTGTCCATCCATCCGTCAGTCTGTCAGTCAGTCTGTCGGTCATACTTTAGTTTTCCGGACTTTTTTTGGAAGCGCTTCAACGGAATGATTTGATTTTTGGTAAACTACTATACAATGATGACTTACAGATCAAGTTTCATTTACACTATGTCCATCCATCCGTCAGTCTGTCAGTCAGTCTGTCGGTTATACTTTAGTTTTCCGGACTTTTTTTGGAAACGCTTCAACGGAATGATTTCATTTTTTGTAACCTACTATAGAACGATGACTTACAGATCAAGTTTCATTTGTACTCTGTCCATCCGTCAGTCTGTCAGTCAGTCTGTCAGTCATACTTTAGTTTTCCAGACTTTTTTTGGAAATGCTTCAACCGAATGATTTCATTCTTGGTAACCTACTATAGAATGATGACTTACAGATCAAGTTTGAGTTTCATGCTGATTGCATTATTCTTGTGTGAGTTATGGCCCTTGGAAATATGGAAAAGCGCCAAAATATCATTTTTGAGGACTTTTTTTGGAAATGCTTCAACGGAATTCATGCTGATCACATCTAGGTTATAACATTTGTATAATTATTAATGCTCATTAGTCCGGTAGGGGACATTGTATTGCCTCAGCGATACGAGCGCTCTTGTTCATATTTTAGTTTAAACTCTAGTTATTTCCAAAGTATGAAAGTACAATTTATATGATACAATAGAAGCATACAACTAATGAGGAAAATGATTCAGCAGCAAGCCAAAAGCTTATACTGGGCTTTTTCCAGTAAATCATATTTTAATATCTTAACATTTGTAAGATGCTTGGCTTTGGTGTTTCAAATTTTTGCTTGAGTTTTTATACCCCCCGAAACAAAGTTTGGGGGGGTATATAGGAATCAGCCTGTCCGTCCATCCGTCTGTCCGTCCATCTGTCCATCCTTATAAGCGCAACTCCTCCTAAACCGTTTGAAGAATTTTCATGAAACTTTACGCAATGGAAGAACTCCATATGAAGATGTGCATGCAGCAATATAATTCCGTTCTGAGGTTTCCAAGGGGAGATAATCCAACTTATACATTTCAGGCGCATACATTTCAGGCGGGGGTATCACTTTGTGAGCTTGCTCACAGTACCTCTAGTTTTTTTTAGCTCACCTGACTGAAAGTCAGGGTGAGCTTTTCTTATCACTCTACATCCGTCGTCCTGCATGAAGGTGGTGTTTGAGCCTCTTTCTCCTAAACCGGTGGCCACATTTTAATTAAATTTCATGTAAGTAGTGGTTATATAGGGGCATTTTGATTTTTATGCAAATTAGGTTTTGGCTCATATTGAGCAGAGGGGTGGGAAAAAAATGGCCAAATTTTTTGAAAATCTTCTTCTAATGAACCACCAGTAGCAGAGACTTGATATGTGGTATCCAGAGTCCTTTTGAGGTTTAGAATCAATTTTGTTCAAGAGAAGTTTGTCGGGCATTATTTGCCTTCGTTAAGGGATGGGCAAAAATTTTGACCACGCCTAAAATTTCTATTTTCAGAACCGTGAGGTCGATTTGAACCAAATTTGATATGAGATGATAATGGGTCATAAGTAGTTGATTGATGTAAAAAAAAAATTTCTCATTGCCCCGTGGGAATCTCGGGAGCTAAAAATAAGAAAAACCTTAAAACTGCCATATCTCCAAAACTACACGGCACAAAGAATTCTTATTTTGTATAAAGCTTACTTTTATCCAGTAGAATAGAATGGTTAAAAAAAATCCCTATCGGTTTGATCACAAGGTACTTTTTTCAGGACTTTGAAAAAGTGCTGAGTCAGCACTTTTTAACACTGTAGGCAATAGGAAAAAGATTAAAAAATCTTCTTCTCCAGATCCAGCAGGCAGAATCTTTTGATATTTGGTATGCAACATTGTGGAGTGGATCTGATTCAAGTTTGTTCAAATCGGCTCCCTAGATTCATATTTGGGCTCACTATAGAAGGTCGAATTCGAACTTAGCGCATTTCAGGCAAATTTCTTCAAAAATCGTCTTCTCCAGATCCAGCAGGCACAATCTTTTGATATTTGGTATGCAACATTGTAGAGTGGATCTGATTCAAGTTTGTTCAAATCGGCCCCCTGGGTTCATATTTGGGCTCACTATAGAAGCTTGAATTCGAACTTAGTGCATTTCAGGCAAATTTCTTTGAAAATCTTCTTCTCAAGATCCAGCAGGCAGAATCTTTTGATATTGGGTATGCACCATGCTTAGGGGGGGGGGGGGGGGGGGGGGGGGGGGGTGAGTTTCAAGTTTGTTCAAGCCAAGTCCCTGGGTTCATATTTGGGCTCACTGTGGTAGCCCGAATTATAACTTAGTTCAAAATGAGGAATTTTTTTTAAAAATCTTCTTCAGATCCAGCAGTTGGAATGTTTTGATATTTGGTATGCAGCATCCTTAGGGGGTGAGATTCAAGTTTGTTCAAGCCATGTCCCTAGGTCCATATTTGGGCTCTCTGTGGGAGCCTGAATGATAACTTAGTTCAAAATGAGGAATTTTCTTTAAAAATCTTCTTCAGATCCAGCAGTCGGATTGTTTTGATATTTGGTATGCAGCATCCTTAGGAGGGTGAGATTCAAGTTTGTTCAAGCCATGCCCCTAGGTCCATATTTGGACTCACTGTGGGAGTTTGAATTGTAACTTAGTTCAAAATGAGGAATTTTCTTTAAAAATCATCTTCTTCAGATCCAGCAGTCAGAATGTTTTGATATTTGGTGTGCATCCTTAGGGGGGGTGATATTCAAGTTTGTTAAAGCCAAGTCCCTGGGTTCATATTTGGGCTCTCTGTGGTATTCAATACGAGGAATATTCTTTAAAAATCTTCTTTTTTTTTTAAGATCCACTGGTCAGAATCTTTGGATATTTGGTATAAGCTTTTCTTAGGAGGAGCAGATGCAACTTGTTGAAATCAATTCTGTGGGTTGATATTTAGGCTACCATGTCAGGTGAGCGCCCTCAGGCCCCCTAGGGCCTCTTGTTTTTGAAACTTGACCTTTTGTTTGATGAAGTTGGTGGGTGTGCTGGCGGGCAAATGGGTGGGCAGATTGCGGGTGGGCAGATGTCACCTTTCTTGTGAGCATGATAACTTGAACAAATATCATTGGAATTGGTCAAAAGTCACCCAGAAGCTTCAACCCTATCTATACTGTTAGGCATGGAGTAACACCCTACATCCATACGAAGAATCAGGATAATAGTCCACAATTTTGTGACTCACCCAACCATGGGGGACTGTTGTCTGATCACAGGTGAGCAGGCCTTTAAATTCTTCCCACCTAACGATGGTAAACGTGCCCAAATAAGATAATTGCACCCAAAGTTTGTAGAGTTTGAAACTTTTTCCAAAGTTTTGCAGTGTTTCGGCAATATAGTTTGGCCGGGTTTCCCTGATGCTTGTCATATAGCTTAGAGCTTACTTTCGAATCAAACAATGCAACGGATAAATAATTTTTTTAAAAACCCACAGAGTTCACCACAGAAAAGCAATGGACATTGACAGTGTCGTATACGACAGTGTCAACGGCGATTGCTTTTCTGTGACGAATTCTATATGATCATGTTCTTAAAGCTAGAGATCTATTATATTCATGTTTGTGGCATTTCTCAGTAAATGCCATGTGTAATTTAGTTGACATTCAAATAGGCCTTTGGTTCGACACCGGGAAACTAAGAAGCCTTCTCGAGTTAGTCGAGTAAACTTACGTCAAAGGGTAGACCTTTATTTTATGACGGGGGACCTAAAACCTAAAATAGACGCCATAAGAAGAAAATACCGCTGCTTTTTCTCCAACCATGCAAGCCACATCCATATTGTTGTTGTGCCCAAATTAGACTGATCTAAAGGTCTGCAGGTGAACGGCATTGCACTTGTTAGCTCACCTTGAGAAAGTCAAGCTGAGCTTATTCAATCGCTCGCCGTCAGTTGTCTGCCAACACCATGTTTTTGGTCTTCTCCAAAACCACTGGGCCAATTCAAGTGAAAGTTTGTGTAAGTGATGGTCCCAAAGGGGCGACATTGCATTTTTGTTCTACTCAACTTGCCAAGCCCCATAGGGAGGTAGTGGGGCAAAATGCTGCAAAATATTTTTAAATTCTTCTTCTCATGAACCAGTGGGTATAATGACTTGATATTTGTTATGGAGCTTCATTTTGAGGTGTAGAATCAAGTTTGTTCAAACGAAGTGCATCAGTCATAAAGCAATATTTGGCTTTTTAATGGGAGGGGCTCAGATTTTTTACCCCGCCCAAAATTTCTATTTTCTGAACCTATGGTCCGATTTGAACCAAATTTAGTATGAGGTATTATTGGGTCATAAGTACTTGACGCATGCAAAAAAAATATTCCTGTGTCCCTGTGGGAACTCCAGAAGCTAAAAATAGAAATAATTTCAATCAGCCATATTTCCCAAACCACATGGAACAGAGAACTGTTATTTGGTATGAAGCAAGCTTAGGACCAGTAGAATTGAATGGTAAAAAAAAGCAAACCAATATGTTTCCCAGTGTTAGAAAAAGGAATGAGATGAGCAACAAGCAAAACTGCAGTTTATTTTACGAAATCCTTTTACTTGGACAATAATATGCTGTAAAATGTAATACACTGTTGGAAAGGGCTTGAAGACCATCAGAGCACTTCATCTCCAAAGTCAAATAGGAAGACTTTTATTATAAAATAGATCATGTTTCTTGAAGAGCTAACAAATTAATACAATGGTCAATTGATGGATATGTTTTTATTAGCTCACCGAAGGGAGCTTAACTTATCACCGGCCGGCCATCGTCTTCCGTCGTGAACATTTTTCAAACGACTTCTCCTCTGAAACCACTGGTCCAATTTTCACGAAACTTCATGTGGATGTTCATTACTATATGGCAATTCAAGTTTGTTCAAATGAAATGGCCACATCCCATGGGGGCTCTGTATGGGGCATAACTCTGATAGCACCGTATGAATTATAGAAAAATTATTAAAAAATCTTCTTCTCCACAACCAGTGGGCAGAATCTTTTGATACTTGGTATGCAGCATCTTGGTATGGGTCTGATTCAAGTTTGTTCAAATCGGCCCCCTGGATTCATATTTGGGCTCGCTATAGAAGCCCAAATTCGAACTTAGTGCATTTCAGGCAAATTTCTTTAAAAATCTTCTTCTCAAGATCCTGCAGGCAGAATCTTTTGATATTGGGTATGCAGCATGCTTAGGGGGGTGAGATTCAAGTTTGTTCAAGCCAAGTCCCTGGGTTCATATTTGGGCTCACTGTGGTAGCCCGAATTATAACTTAGTTCAAAATGAGGAATTTTCTTTAAAAATCTTCTTCTTCAGATCCAGCAGTCAGAATGTTTTGATATTTGGTATGCAGCATCTTTAGGGGGGTGAGATTCAAGTTTGTTCAAACCATGTCCCTAGGTCCATATTTGGGCTCACTGTGGAAGCCTGAATGATAACTTAGTTCAAAATGAGGAATTTTCTTTAAAAATCTTCTTCTTCAGATGCAGCAGTCGGAATGTTTTGATATTTGGTATGCAGCATCCTTAGGCGGGTGAGATTCAAGTTTGTTCAAGCCATAGCCCTAGGTCCATATTTGGGCTCACTGTGGGAGCTTGAATTGTAACTTAGTTCGAAATGAGGAATTTTCTTTAAAAATCTTCTTCTTCAGATGCAGCAGTCGGAATGTTTTGATATGTGTTTTGTAGCATCCTTAGTGGGGTGAGATTCAAGTTTGTTAAAGCCAAGTCTCTGGGTTCATATTTGGGCTCACTGTGGGAGCCTGACTGATAACTTAGTTCAAAATGAGGAATTTTCTTTAAAAATCTTCTTCTTCAGATCCAGCAGATGAATGCTTTGATATTTGGTATGCAGCATCCTTAGGGGGGTCAGATTCAAGTTTGTTGAAGCCATGTCCCTAGTTCCATAAAATTTGTCTCTCATGACTTCATTCCTTTGTAGTGTTGATGAACCATGTCTAACTGAATGTGACCCCAAATACTTCTTTGAACCACTTTGTTTGAATCACTTTGCCCGGTGAGCGATTAAGGCCCCTTGGGGGCCTCTTATTTATTTAACCCGTAAGGGCCTAATTCCGACTGATAACTTTTTAATACAAAGGAACAGGTGCCCCAGCATGGATTGTTTGGTTAAACCCAAAACTTGTTTTCTGAGTGCCTTATCAGTTGTTTTTTGGCAAGTCTTGGTTGCCTTTGTAGGCAGCCAAGACTTGACTAGAAATAACTGCAAAGCCACAGGAGGTGGACTTTCAGCATATAACGAAACTGTATAAAAATCTTGAGGCCCCCTAAGGGTTAAAGGTTTAGTAATATTGGAAAACTAAAACATTGTCTCCTTATTTCTTACATGGCAAAGAACAGGACTGTTTGCCCAGTTTGTACCTGAACAACACAAGGTTCCATGGGGTCTGAGGCACTCACCTAAAAGAAGTGATGTCACACGAAGCCTACATATGATATTTCAAGCTAATTAGATGAAGGCTATAGTCTGTAAGATATGTCAAAAGAAATTGCATTGACTACAAGGCAATATGCAACATGCCATTACAACGGTAATTTTTTATTGAAATGTGGCAAAATTCAAATCTATACACCATTCTAAATAAGCATATGAAGTTTTAACCCTTTATCCAATGTAATGGCCAAAACTGGCCAGCGCTATTCACAAAAATCACCATTCAATTTTCATTATTTTTTTCATTCTTCTCTCAAAAACATAGCTTATGATCCCTCATTGGAACGAGCTCATTCCAATAAGGGGAAATAAGCTATGTTTTTGACATAAACAATGTTATTGTCCCAGATGGGTCTGTAATACCCCTGCCATGATTATTCTAAACCAAAATGGGACATAACTCTGGTAAAAAAAAAGTCTGATTGAACCTACGATCACAGGTGCATTGGTTCCCATAGTAGTGAACATCCATACGAAGTTTCAAAGGAATCAACCCATAAACAGAGAAAAATATCCGAACAAAATTCTATGCCTGCTTTTTCAAGTACAAAAAGGGCATAATTCTGGCAAAAAAAATCCAACCAAAACTATCATTGCAGGTGCGCAAATGCCCATGGTAGTGAATATTCGTATCAAGTTTTGAGCAGATTGGTCCATAAATGTCAGAAAAATTCCTGAACAAAATTATGTCTGTGTGATTCAGGAAAATGCCCCCCCCCCCAACTCGCAAAAAAGAGGGGGGTGGGGGAGGGGAAAAATGAAGAAAAAAATGAGTTATTAAAGAATTTTTATTTGCAAGTGTTGGTTGCCTTTCGTATTAAAGGGTTAACATCGTGACTTTTAATTGAAAGCCCCACAGAATGTGACTATTCCAAAATACTTACCCAAAAAAGTTAAAATAGTGGAAATTTGTTCTCTTTTCGATACACGAGATGTTGACAAAAAATGTGTATGTAAAGAATGTTTGGTGCAATCATGTTGTGTTTGCTGCAACAATATAATGGGAGTGAGAATGTGCAGTTAAACTACTTATCATTTTGTTGTGATGTGTTCCAGTTGGAATGATAATAATCATTGATTACATAATACTCACATGCTTGTAAACATATCAACCATCTTATAATGATATATTTACACTGGCACTCCCAATATTATATTCGTTTTTCTTTGCCTTCGCAAAACATCATGCAATTCACTGACTTTACTAGGTATTTAACACAATGTCTGATTCGATTTGGATTCAAATCTCTCTTAAGATTTGATTCGAGAAAAAAATTTATGATTCACAGGGGCCCAATGAAGATTTATAATGACCATATCTCCAACATTATAAAACGGACATTCCCTCAGCACCACAAATCAAATTTTTGAATTGGGTGCCCTGGAAAAATCCTTGGAAGTGGCTGAAAAAGTTGCTTGAATTTGCATTTTATTACACCTCCAACGTATCTCCGGTGGCATAATTTATTTTAAAATGGGCATGTGTGTGCATCTAATCTATCTTGTCTCTGCTAAAGCTAAAAAAATTACTAGAGGTATATCACATTTCTGCAACTTGTGGAGTCCTGAATTATACTGTCCAAAAAAGGTTAAGCACCCCTCCCCCCATAACATATTTATTCATTGGTGTTTAAGATCACATATTTATGCACATTGGCTAATCATGACCGTGACAGTTTTATGGGTGGAGGAAGCCGGAGTACCCAGAGAGAACCACCGAGCAACGACGAGCAGCTGTCAGCTCCCCAACATCGTCACTCCGCACTGCAGCACAGGCAGGGTTAGATTGGTTGAAGACATGCGTACCATCGACATGCAGTACGCCTCAGTACACAGCGTCATCGTGCCCCCACATGGGCAATGGAGATGAAGTGTCTTGCCCAAGGACACAACGCGGTTGCCGCAGGTGGGATTCGAACCGAGGACCTCTCGGCTTGCAGCCTGCACCTCTACCTACTGAGCCACCGCGCTCCCTCCCCCATAACATCTGTGGTTATATGAATATCTCATATTGTGACATTCCCCTCCCAGCCCCCATCCCCCCCATAACATCGGAGTTGGCATAGATCCTAAAAACTAGTGAACATGTGGTGGCTATTGACCACGTAACTGCCGTGCATATCTGGTGTATGCTGTACTGCATTAAGTCTGATTTTTGACGAGACTTTTTAGGTCACTCCCTGTTGTGCTTCTCAAGAATGTTCAGTCTGTTGACCATTTTAGTGGGGGAAGCATCATGATTTGGGCCGGTGTCTGCTCTTGAGGCAAAACTTTACTTTACATCGACAACAGAAAGATGAACACAAATCTACGGGGACAACATTTTGGAGCCGATTGCCATCCACTATGGTTGCCATTTCCTTTGAAACTAATATTATTTGGACAATAATGCCAGGCCTCTCTGAGCGAGAATAGTGCAAGAATTTAAAGATATACAACAGGACGTGAACTTGATGGATATTTTTATACTGTACCAATGACCCAGACATAGCTGGTGCTAACTCTTAAAATATAGGGCCAAACACAAATTTTGCCCCCCAATCCCCAAAATTTGCATCTAAAACTAAAGAAAACATGTCCTGAGAGGCCCTCCACACTTCGCCCCTACTGCGCATGCGCAGTGTCAAGGACGTTCCGAAATTGGCGCCATTTATCATTCTAAGTTTGGCCCTTCATCAGTTAACATCTGACTGATCTTTGTGCTTTTAAATCTCAGTTTAAATGATGCCAGACACATAAATATTAGTGAAATGGTGATTCTAAGGAGGATAGAAAAGGAGGAGAGGAAAAGAATGTGTGACAGAATATTATCAGGGCTGTAACTTAAAATTTTTTAATGAAATTATGTTAAGTTACCTATTTTCAAGGCAGCAGCCATTTTGTTGTCATTCTGATTATTTAGTTACACTGTTTTTACAAGTGTTTTTCCTCTCTCCCTGTCCTTTAAGTTCCCCCTTGCTATTCTCCCATGCTTTTGGCATAATTTCTGTAATTATTATTACTAAAATTTCTTGGGAGTTTAGCTGAATAACAGAATGAATTCTGTTCTTTCCCCATGTTTACGTCTTCACCTACGGGTGGTTAGGCGTTGTGTTCTGCATCTACCATCTGATGTTCTGCAGTTTCTTCCCTGGAAATCTCTGTTTTGCATCAGATGGTGTATTTTTGGTAACTGATTTCGGGCCTGGGTGCCTGGAGTCTTATTTTAGTGTTTTTACACTCATTGTTTACATTTACAACAGCCCTCTGTGTGAGGGGGGGATTTCTAAATAATAATATCTTTATGTTATTTCAATCATAACTAGATACATTATTATTGTTCGTAAGTGTTGAATAAATTGTTTAAAATATTTTTAAAATTTTTGTCCACACTTAGGCTTGGGATCCATTGGGGCTCAACGTTACTTTTCAGAAACTTGGGCTGTTCTGAAAAAATATTTTTTCAAAATATTTTGATTTCAATTATTTTTTCTATATTAATGGATCATATTATTATTATGTATTTTGATTGCCAGGGGTTAGTGCGAGTACCAGGACTTGTTTTCTTTTCACATTGAAAGGATATTGATCTATTGTTTTAAGAGGAAGTCTTCCTCTGACCTTATTATCATTCTATATGTGGTCAGTGTACTCGCATTAACTCCGGTTCTGTATCGTATGATTTCGATGACAATATGGGAAGCGTATGTCACGGTATGTTGTTGGGGATTTGGACACTCCGGTCCTTTCCCCGCAGGGTCACTCTACTTTATCAATTTCTATTTCAGACGATCAAGATTAGGGTGATGTATCTGTGATGTCTTCCAACAGTGTGCCTCCGTCGTCACAATTAATGAAGGGCTAGCGGAAAAGTGCTCATGTAATACGCCAATTGCCTAAGAGGACCCTAGTAGGTTCGACGGCCTTTGACGTCCGCTAGCTCGCCCGGTGTAGCGTCCATTCACCGAATGGTTCGGCAGCCGGGTTCGTCCGTTGCGGTCTAGAAGGAATTTTGGGGTGATGCGAGCACTATAAAATTAACTTAATGCACACCCAGTGACGGCGGATCGGAGGGAGAACGGAGGAAGCCTTTTAGTCCGGTTCATAGCTCATTCCGGTCCTTCCGGACGGCAAGCGAGAGAGGCCCCTCTCTCGTTCAACAACATCTGGCCCCAGATGTTGTGGTACAAATGTGTCGTTAGCGGAGCATACGTCCGTCGCTCGGGACGCTCCGTTGTATAGGCAGTCCGCTGAGACTGCTAAGGCTTCCTCTTCTCGTCAGCGCACACGACCGCACCTTGGCTGCGTGACCGCCGATATATTACCAGCTTCGCCGATCAAGGATTCTTCGGCGACCAGGTCACACCATCCGGCAGCCAGGGATTCGAGACCGATGGACTCCGGACGTTCGCATAGGAAAAGTATGCGGGAGCCATCTGATGCGGAGCTGCCCTCGGCGAAGCAGCGATAGACTGCGCCTCCGCAGGTCTCGACGCCGGACATTCTTGTGCACATAGCACAGCTTATCGCAGCATCCCAGCAGCCGACAGAAACGGTGTCGGATCGAGAATTATCCGACAGCGCTGGGTCGGTAGCCGGGGACTCGAGGCCTGCAGACTCCGGACGTTCGCATAGGAAGTATGCGGGAGTCAACGTACACGGAGCTTCCAGCGGCAATGCATCGTAAGTCCGCTACTGCACAGGCCTCGGGAACGGACGTGCTTTCCTTAATAGCACAGTTTATCGCAGCATCCCAGCATCAACTGAATCTGTCGCATATATTTTATCCGACGATGCTGGGTCGGGACGCTCCGCGGAAGCGGGTACGGACGTCCGAAAGTTTCATCCGGTCCGACGGGATACCGAAAGGGATTCGGTGGATTTCAAGCTTTCCCTTTCGGAACAACATATGCTGCGATGCCGGATAAGAAACTGATAGCGTCGGTGGACTTAGAAATTTTTGGTTCGGTTCAGGGACATCGTCCCTCAGTTCCGACATAGTCCAATAATGTCACACAAACTTTCGAATTATTGAACGACGCTATATATATTATTATTTTATGCTTGCTATCCAAGCATTTCTGGTTTCTTGTTCGAAGAGTTATGGAGATGTCTTTCAAAAGTGTGCCTCTGTCGTCATAGTTAATGAAGAGTTAGCGGCAATAAGTGCTCATGGAATATGTCTATCGCTTACGGAGTGACATTCGCTAGCTCACCCGGTGTTGCGTACATTCATCGAATGGTTCGGCTGCCGGGTTTGTCCGTTGCGGTCTAGGAAGGAGATTTGGGTGATGCGAGCACTTTAATTACTTTAGTACTCACCCAGTGACGGCAGATTGAGGACAGATCGGAGGAAGCCAACAACATAGGGGACCGCATGTTGTGGTTCAGATATTTTACATTCGGAGCATATGTCCGTTGCTCGGGACGCTCCGTTATATTGACAGTCCGAGAGACTGTCTTTAATGCTTCCTCATCCTCACAGCAGGGCACACGACCGCACATTGGCTACGTGACCTCGAGTATCCGATCAGTTTCGGCATTCAGTGATTCCACAGCGAATAGGTCGCGCCATCCGGTAGCCAAGGGACACGAGGCCTATACACTCCGTTCGCTCGCATATTGGAAGTATGCACGGGGTAACGATCTCGGAGCTTCCTGCGGCAATGCATCGTAAGACCGCTGCTCCTCAGGCCTCAGTGACGGACATGCTATCCAAGTTAGCACAGTTGTTTCGCAGCATCCCAGCAATTGACGGTTTCTCGGTCGAATCAGGAATTATCCGACGGCGCTGGGTCGGTGCGGTCCGCGGTTGCATCAAGCTACGGACGACCGAACGCTTTATAGGGTCCGACAGGATGGCGAAAGGGATTCGAAAGATTTCGAGTTTTCCCTTTAGTAGTATCGGAAGATGCCTTTCATATCTTCTGGCATTTCTTCCAGTGATTATTTTTCGGACTTCATTGCTGCGATCTTGGATAAGAGACTTATAGCGTCATTGGACTCGGATTTTTCGATCGGTACAGGGACTTTGTCCCTGACTTACCGACGCAGTCCAATATTGTCATTACAACATGTGTTTTATTTTTCGACGCTATATATTTATATATATATACAAGACGGCTACTAAGCATGATAGTTTAGTTTCTTGTCCGCGTGGCTCATTTCTGCCATTTTATCTTTTTTTACATATAGTTTATTTTGGCAGAGCAGGGCATACCGAGAGTTCATATGCGTCTAGACGGTGTGATTAAAGACTGCATATATTCTTTTTCACCGTTTATGTCTTTTCCAATTTCAATGTTGGGAACGACATTATGTATATTAGACTTAACTTAGACGCTTTATTATACGTAATCCGCCTTACTGAGGCGTTATCATTACGTCTTCAAGAAAAGATTTACGGGATATTATTCTCAATGTAATTTCTTTTGAGGGCAGTAGTTTGTTCACGTATAACTCCGCCCTTCAGTGGCTGATTGGAGTTGGTTAGACGTGAGGCAGCCCTAGCTACATCCACGCGTGGATAGTAGGTTAAGAACTCTCTCAGAGTCGCTTCGTTCTCGGAGGAGCTTCTCTTCGACGGCAACTTTCCGGCAATCCATGAATTGCTTGATTTATACATTCTCTTGTCTATCTAGTGTTACAAGAGATTCAGACTGGGGCAAACATTCGGTGGTTGACTCAGAGAGTGCCGCCGCAGTTGCCGGACCCGAGTGTGGCTGTTATGACGGTTGCCAGTCAAACAGATTGGGATATATACTGATCCCTACGGATTCGAAGTGCCAGGGTCTTTGGGTTCCGCAGTCTTTTAGCTATCAGTTAACTTCCGCGGAATAATGTTTTTTAGGCTTGCTTTATGTCATTGCATGAACATTATTCAGAAACGCATGCCCAAATTCCTGTCCTTTAATTCGACAGTAGTGGCGTATCTCCGGAACCAGGGAGGCACTCTTTCGTTTCCGTTATTCAATTTAATGGAAAGAATCCGTTTGTTGGTTATAGTACACCAAGTTCAGTTTTGGTCCGTCATATTCTGGGTCGTCTGATTGTTTTATCGCACTCCCGTTCTCTTACGGGTCGCTTGTTGCTGTCAGAATGGACTCTCAACAAACAAGTATTCAATCAGATTTGCTATCTATGGGAGCGCCCAATGATGTTTTATTTATGACACAGCTGGCTAATCAATTGCAGACGTATGTGTTGGCTTGTCCAGATCTCTGAGCTAATACTGTTAACGCTCTATTGATCTATAGGACAGAATGTTAGGATACGCGTATCCTCCGGCGCTGTTGTTTTTAGCAGGTATTGCTAAGATAAACAACCACAATACATTTCTGTTGATAGCATCTCTATCTTCACAGAGATCATGAGTAATTTACTCTCTTGTCTACTGTGGATCTTAACGTGAAATCTTCCTCTATGTGAGGATCTTTTTTCACTGGGTAAATCGTGTCATCTTTATCACAACCAGCAAGGTCGCAACCTTCATGTATTCCGTTGTGTGGTCCGTATTGCATTGTAAGCACTGTACTGGACGAGCTTTGGACGCGATTTCTTACTATAGGAGATCCTCTTCTTCGCTATTCTATGCGACTAAAGTGGAGGCTCTTCCGTCGTGGTGTAGGGATCATTATGTTCATATGGTTGATCCCTCCATACTACTCATTGCTATTTTTTAGTATACTTGTTTCACAAGATCTACTGCAGCCTGTTGTTATTTAGGTTATAGGTTTATGTTACCTCATACCTATGCACTCTACGATAGTTTACAATTGAGTCTTTTGTCTCTTTATCTAAGTCAGTTAGTAACTTTTTGATAAATAGACTTAGAATCTTTAGATTAAATTTCTATACGGATTTTAACTTCAGGTTCTTATTTAGCTAAGTAATCATTTGAGCCTCTGGAAACAGTAGTTTTCAAATTCTGACCTTTTAGACAGTAATTATGTTGGTTTCTCTTTTACTGTAGAGTCAGTGAGTTTCATGCACTATCGATGGATGATTTTCACTTTCATAGTTTCGGAATCAATACTTCCGTTACTATTTAGGTTGGATTGTTGCATAAGAGTTAGGCTCCTATTATCCGGAACCTATTATTTTAAGGTCCTTCCGTCTTCGTATGGGCATAGGCCTTTACTCTTTCCGGGTACAGTTTATGTATTTATAAACAGATATCTGTTTATTACAAGGGCGTAAGCTTCTTCTGTCTTTGATGTCTAGTAGAAGGACGTTACGCTCCATTTTATTGTTAATGGATTCTATTAACTAGCGTACTGCTTATGGTATATCATTGGCTTAGCAGTTGTGCTTAAGATTTCGGCTCATGAAGTAAGAGTTCTTCTACTTCTTGGGCTTACATTAATAGTGTTCTATTATAGATTTTTGAAGGCTGCTCATTGCGCTCAGCCATCCATTCATGAATTTTATCTCAGAAATATCGAGTCCATTTCTGGAGGCCTCTATTGTTAGGTCTATTATCTACTGCTCAGAATGTCATTCACTTAACAGTTGCTACTATAGCTAGGTAGGCTGTCTGTTTCGGCAGTGTCTCCATTCGGCTGCCCTCTTCGCTCTGGGCTATTTGACCCAGGGCAAGAAAAAGGGGGGGGGGGAGGGTGTTCCCTTGGGTCACCTGTTTTTACTATGAAAACAAGGGGATACCTCCTCCGGAGTTAGTAATTCTGAGCTGTTATTGGGATGGTTGTTTAGTGAGAAGTTTAAGTTTATAAAATTCATTCAAGTCTTAGTTTTTAAAGTATAGCTTTTGAATATTGCATATGTCAACGGACATGATTATGCAATTCTCACACACTTTTAGGAGTATAAGAGTCTCTATTCTCTAGACTTACTTTATTATTGGCTTACTTTAAAAATTATTAGTATAAGGATTATTGGATATTAATAGAGTACATGGATGTATGAAGCTCAATTTTTGGAAGGTGTTGTATCTTTCTAATTTATCATAAATAAGAAAGATACATGTAAGGCCTATTACTTCTTTTCCCTACAGGGGATGACTCTATTTTATTTTATTGAGCGTATTCCATTTTGCTCTATGTCCTTGGCCCTCCAGCCTTTTTACTATTCAGCTATGTCTGGGTCATTGGTACAGTATAAAAATGTTAAAAAATTTATAGTAATTTATATATTTTTTATACTTACCAATGACCCAGACGGGGATGGCCCTCCCAGGAGTTGGGAACTCTTGCCTCCCCGCTGAGTACATAGCGCTTACCAGGCACTGGTTATTAGAATGATAAATGGCGCCAATTTCGGAACGTCCTTGACACTGCGCATGCGCAGTAGGGGCGAAGTGTGGAGGGCCTCTCAGGACATGTTTTCTTTAGTTTTAGATGCAAATTTTGGGGATTGGGGGGCAAAATTTGTGTTTGGCCCTATATTTTAAGAGTTAGCACCAGCTATGTCTGGGTCATTGGTAAGTATAAAAAATATATAAATTACTATAAATTTTTTAACTTTCGTGCAAAGAGCCTGGACTGTAACCTGATAGAATGTCTGAGACATGTTCAGCTGGAGAGTGGTTAATGGACAGCCACCACCTCATGACATCGACAGTCTGCATTTACATAGGAATGTGAAATATCTCATGAGGGAAATTCAGAAGGTCATCAGCAGCATGCCACGTCGATTAAGATGTGTTAGAGATGCTCGATGCAGTCCCACCAGATACTGAACAGTGTGACGTTTTTTGACGTCAGTGGTGCCTGTTGTTCATTCAATAAAAAAAAATGATCCAGAAACCCTTGTTTCACTAATAAGGCATATTCCACCTACTAACAAATAGGTTTTCTCTCATGAGAATTTACCCATTTACTTCATACCCACTGGTGTTGAGGGAGGGGGGGGGGGGGGGGGGGGTGCGCTTAACATTTTTTGGACAGTATATTTTTCTAAGGTGGTTTGTAACATGAGTATTTTTTTCTGTTTATTGAGGTTTAACTCTTTGCATGCTGTTGGTGGATATGCTGCCTCATAGCAGCCATGACTAGATTTCATGAAAAATATTTTGAAAATACCCATCGGCTTAAGATTTAATGATACTTTCCTCAACCAAGTCACTTGAGACAGTTTTACAGTACCTGCCATGAACACCTAATTTTACGGGTGCCTGGAAAGAACCACTAGGCAAGAATGAGTAACTGCCAGACTCTCCAACTTGCTAACCAAGCGTAAGCAAGTTACGCATTAGTTGAAGGCAAGGGAACTGTCATCAGGGACCAGGCGTGAGGGCGATTAAGTCGCCCTTCTAAGCCCAAAGTCGCCTAGAAAAATAGTTGGGGCGATTACAAGTCGCCCTCTAAAAATTGGCCAAAATGAGAAAAGGCTGAACTGAGTGATGCGAGGTGATACTCTCATGAGTAACTGCCAGACTCTCCAACTTGCTAACCAAGCGTAAGCAAGTTACGCATTAGTTGAAGGCAAGGGAACTGTCATCAGGGACCAGGCGTGAGGGCGATTAAGTCGCCCTTCTAAGCCCAAAGTCGCCTAGAAAAATAGTTGGGGCGATTACAAGTCGCCCTCTAAAAATTGGCCAAAATGAGAAAAGGCTGAACTGAGTGATGCGAGGTTTACATGAAAACGAGTATTTTCAAAAATCGAATGTGCTCGAGTGTGATAAATGGGCATTTTAATTCTTCAAATAAACGTCCATGTATTTGAAATCACACGACAAGCAATTGTCCATTGTCGCTTTTGGCGGATTTTTTTATTTCTATTTTGTTGCGTTCCAGTCGGAGCTTCAAGTGTCGAAACGAAAATAGGTGACTTACGCGACTCAACAAAACAACCCAGTTTGAAAGTAGGTTACGTCGCTTAGGATGCCGAAAATGTATACACAACAGACGTATTTTATAACACATTATTTTCATTTCGATTTGAAAAAAGTCCGTCATCACACGATATGCCTTAGTTCAGACCACAAAATGCTCCCTTGTAGTTATATAGTGATGAAGTGTCATGTCCAGATGATGCAGGCAAGGCAGTGGCATAGGAGATGGGCCCGCAGTGCCTGCATTGCGGGGGGCCCCGGCTAGAAAGGGGGCCCCCGGCCCAAAACTTGAAGGACGTCCCAAAGCTGGAAGAAAGAGGGAAAGGGAGAGAAAGAGATAGTAAAAAAGAGTAGAGGACGGTGCCAGGTTGTGTATGTATTGATATGTTTACCTGTGTGACTGTTGCTCAGGTCCACAGTGTACCAAATACACATAATTTCATACTCTCACTTCCACACGACATACTCTTTGTAGTCTATGTATTATTCTTTTAAGTGAATGCTAAATCATTGTAACTGATAGGGGTGAGAAATGAACAATATACATACATGGTGCCTCTCAAGTCACACATGTTGGGTGTGTATCGTTGGATGGTGGGGTGAAACTTAAAACATGTAATGAAAAAATCTACAGAGTCTTACTTTTAGAATCGATCCTATAGGCTATACCTTCATTTAATTTATGGCGTATCTACTACATGAAATCCTGTATGCTATGCACGGTAACAACACTAAATTTGCTCCCGTTTTAAAGGCAACCACCATTATGAAAGGGCCCCATCTCTATCTCGCGCGGAGGGGGGGGGGGCACAAGTTTTTCCGCTATGCCACTGAGGCAAGGACCTTTGAACTCAAGTGCAATTTTCTAACCAAAGAGCCACCACACATCCTTTTTTTCAAAGATACCATGACATCAGCGAGAGCACCTTCAGTTTGGTAAGATTTTGTTCACCAATAATTTTGTTACAGTCTATTAGAGTGCCAATAGACACCTTCCAATAATTTTCCCAAAATTTTATGTCAGTATTTTTTTGTACTGCTAAGCAAACAAGCTAATGTATACCGTAAAAAGCCACTGCAGTGGCTTTGAGCACTTTTAACTACGGAATTGATAGTTCCTTCTAGCACTTAACCAGGTAAGAGACAATGGGAATATGTGTCACAAATAATGGCCAGTTCCATATCTTTATGTTGATCAGACATGACGGTCAAGTATTAAATCTGCCTCAAATATCAATAAATAAACAACAAGTTGCTGTTGGTTATCTCTGAGAGTTGTTTTATTAAAATTGCTTTGTTGAGATAGACATCAAGTTCATCATTCAGGCACAATGCCGTATGACTAGTAGTATATCATATTTATCATATGACTCGTCCGTTTTGTTCTGTTTAAAACATTTGATATTTTGTTTTCATAATAATCAGTGATAAATAAAGCCTTCCATCAATTTCATTGGTCAATTTCAAAACTAGACAATTTGATTGGCTGAACAAAATACAACTGGGCCACATTTTCATAATTTGCATAATTCGAGTTTGGAGCTTTCATTGATCAGTTTCAAAACTGGACAATTTGATTGGTTAAACAAAATACAACTGTGTCACATTTGCATAATTTCAGTAGGGAGAATTTATGTTATCTGTCCTATTTAGGGTGGGTTATATTGTATTAATCTTTTACCTACAAGGAAAACGCCATTCATTTTTCTTTATATTTTAACATTTTGCTTCTAAAACATAGGTTATGATCCCTCATTGGAATGAGCTCAACGAGCTCATTCCAATGAGGAGCCATAACCTATGTTTTGGAAGCAAAAAATGAAAATTTTTAGTTATACGAGGATGTTTTCTCTAAGTGCCGTCTGCAACTCAAGTTAGGTGATGGGTTAAAAAGTAATACTAAGTGGCTAATTTGTGCGTGTATGTGTCATATGATAAATAGAGCCAGAGGCTCGCCAAAACAGAAAATTCTTAGACTCGTTTCATAAATATTATATGAGAAAAACACTCATTCCATATCCTCTATATATATATTCTGTGGAATAGGCATCATGCCAACACTGATTTACCATAATTTCAGTATTGAAAAAATACTTCTGCTATTAGGCCTAAAAAAAAAGTTAACAATCTGTTTCTCAGGCCCTTCCACATGGTCCCTTTGGCTGTCGCATGCTCTCTTTTCATAACCAATGCAAACTTAAAAAAATAAAAATTAAATGGTTCGTGTCTGATATTTTACCTTTGTAGATAAATCGGATAAATTTGTCCCTTGAGTGTAACAGGGCTTTGCAATGCTTTAGCATTGCAATTTATTTATTTATTGGTGTTTACGGTCACATACTTATGCACAATGACTAATCATGATGGTGACAGTTTTACGGGTGGAGGAAGCCGGAGTACCCGGCGAGAACCTCAAGCAGGGTTGAAGACATGTGCACCATCGATGTGCAGTACGCCTTAGTACACGGCGTCATTGTGTCCCTATGTAGGCAACCAGTATAAAGTGCCTTGCACAAGGACACAACCTGGGTCATCCCGGACGGGGTTCAATATCGGGACCTCTAGCACAGAAGTCCAACAGTCTACCACTGAGCCACCATGCTCTTCTTCAGCATTGCAATGCCTTCTTGCACTCAAGGGACGAAATACACTACCACCTATTTGATGTAATGAAAAGGCTGAGAGAAAATACCCTGAGGAATTCCCTCTCAGTTTGTTGTAAATCAATTGATTGGTGAGTAGTGCCTATGTTGTTTCTAACATTTTGACAAATCATCAGTATGAGTTGATAGTTGAAAATGAATCTCTGTCTACTAGAGACATACAGCTGGTCAGTGTACCAAAAATACCATTCAGTTTTGGTATGGTGTCATGTTAGTACTGACTATTTTACCAATACCATGGCCTCTGACTAGTGCAGGACGGTGTGATCCACAGCTAGGTAATAGCTAGGGCTAGGCAGTATTATCATATACTACTCAAAGTTTGCTAAGCACCAAGTATATCCAACTACCTGTTTTACATTTTAGTTGAAATATTGTAATGAAAAGTGCATATATTTTTTATTTAATTATATCTTTAATGATTTAAGTACAGAAATTAAGATTTTATTTGTGTTTGACATTATTTTTTAGCTTTTGAATATGATAACCATGGAAAATGGATATTATTGGTAAAAGAGGAAATTTTTCAATTTGCCAAAAAGTTGACGGAGCGAACTGGTATGGGTTCAATATCGTGTATGAGACCCATTATTGTTAATTACAGTTTGATGACGCCTTCTCATGCTCCCAATCAGGTTCCTGGTGGTCCTTTGTGGGATGTTGTTCCATTCTTGGACCAGCATGGCACCAAGCTCCTGGACACTTCTTGGCTGGACTGGACTGGACGGGCTGAAATTGCAAGCTGTAACTCATTCCAGACATGTTCGATTGGACTGAGGTCAGGGGATTTGCTGGCCAGTCCATACGCTCAATCCCCTCCCTCTGTCGGTACTCCCCGACAGCATGAGCAACATGAGGACGGGCATTATCGTCCACCAGAATGAATCTATCACCCACTGCACCTGCATACAATCTGACGTGGACATCCAGGATCTCATCAATATACCATTGTGCAGTCAATCTACCACGTTCAAGGACACAGAGCTCTGTACATCCATCCCAGTTGATGCTGCCCCAGACCATGATTGACCCTCCACCATAGCGGTCATGCTCAGCAATTTTGGCTGCACGGAATCGTTCTCCTGGTCTTCTCCATACCCTAGAATGCCTATCTGTGTGGTCTAGGCAGTACCTTGACTCATCTGTTAAAAAGACAGGTCGCCAATCTTCTCTGGTCCATGGCCCATTCATATTGTGGTTCTGTGGTAGCGGAATGCAAATACATGGTCTCGATCGGAGACCACCTTCGTGCAACCTTGCCCGGATAGTCTGCATCGAAACATTTACTCTGTATGCATTCTGAAGGTCACTGTGAAGCTGGGTTGCTGTGGCAAAGCGGTTCCTACGGGCCTGAATGATCAAAAACCGGTCTTCAGCTGCAGATGTTGCTCTGTATCTGCCACCACCATAACATCTTACTGGTGTGCCATACTGCTGAAATCTTGCCCAGGCTCTGGTGATCACCATATGGTTCACACCAAGGGCTTCAGCAATCTGGCAATAGGTAGCCCCTTGCTCCACCATCCCTACAGCCCACCACATTTCTGCTTCAGACAAATGTATTCTTACATTTGCATTTGCCATATTCAATCATTAGATCATAAGGGTTTGTGTTGAAATGAAGATTGAATACCATACACATCTCATGTACATGCAGACAGTACACGAAAACATCATGAAAATCAAGGGGTACATGCTTTCCATGGCTGTCACGAAAAGTCTGCCTGTCAAGAGAGCTAATGTAAACACTGGGGACCATTTCAATATATTCCTCAATCATATCCACCAAAAATATCGCAAATATGTCACCAGCAAATTTTACAAACAGGTGTCAGATATTTGGTGCTTAGCAAACTTTGAGTAGTATATATATATCCCGTGGAATAGGCATCATTTACCATAATTTCAGTGTTGAAAACATACTTCTGTCATTAGGCCAAAAAAAGATATAAATCTGTTTCACAGGCCATCCTACATGGTAATTTTGGCTGCAGCATGCTTTCTTTTTATAACCAATGCACACTTGAAAAAATAAAAACTGAATGGTTTATACCCAAGTTAATAAAATTGATAAATTTGTCCCTTGAGTGCAACAGGGCTTTGCAATACTTTAGCATTGCAAAGCCCTCTTGCACTCAAGGGATGAAATACACCACCACCCATGCTATTCTGTAGATTACGAGGCCTAAAACATAACACAAACTAAGAACACGAACTTTTGATGGCAAAGAAATGATTACAAAAATAAAAAAAACGCCCACCCATATGCAATTTTTTTTTAAACGGCTTGAGAAACAGAATATCTAGTTTGTGGGGCCTTATGTAATCTGTCCATCTGTTAACATTTTTTGGTTTCTGACCGATAACTTCAGTTTGGATCATTTGATCTGAACCAAAGTTGGTTCAATTCAAAATGCCTAACAGGCATATTTAGCCACGCCTGGCGGTGCTATTCTTATAATATCAAATGATTGGTGAGTAGTGCCTATGTTATTTCAAACATTTTGACAAATCATCATCATGAGTTGATAGTTGAAAATGAATCTTTGTCTACAAGAGACCTAAAGGTGGGCAATGTACCAAAAATACAATTCAGTATTGCTATGGTGTCATGTCAGTACCGATATATTTTACCGACACCATGGTCTCTGTCTGACTAGTGCATGGCTAGGTAGTACACCAAAAATACTGCCTGGTATCATGCCAATACCAAATTCCCAGGCCCAAAACTAGGACCTCAAAATTTTTCACCATGGATGGGTGAGAGTTAAAATTTTCTGACAATGTTCCCAGGTTGTTGATTGTTGGTACAATCTTGAAACCTAACTTGATTTTCTTCTTTAACTGGTGGAGAACTAACCTTTTCTTGGTTGCTAAAAAATTTTTTTATATGTCTTTGCCTTGTTACAGTGAGCCCACTTAATTGGATATCTCTTAACTGAATAATCCTGTTAATTGAATATAATTTCCCAACACAAAACCATTTACCATACCTCCAGTATACATTTGATCTGTTAATTGAATATAGGTTATAAACTCCTGTTAATTGAATAAAAAATCTTGTAACCTGTCTAGGAATTACCCTGACTCTCCCCAGTTTTCCTTTGTTTATAAACCTATTTGGCCTCAGTACATCCAACACAGGCATTTAATCTATTATATCTTGTTTCCATGAGCTCTGTCAAACAAGATATAATAGAATAAATGCTAAGTTTATCTCTAGAATACAGGAAACAGACACATTCCCTGTTAATTGAATACTCCTGTTAACTGAATAATTTTCATTAGCAAAGTGGCTATTCTATTAACAGGATTTCACTGTATAAGGCTCTCTCCCATAAATTGTGACAAGGCAAATCCATCAATAGAATAAATTCACTTCAAAAGATGATGTGAATCACATTCACAGAAACCTTCAAATTGTGGTATCAAAACGTAAGAATGGAGCCCAAATATGTAGTGATGCGGTCTAGTCTGTGGTCCACCCCTGGATTGCGGTCTGGTCAGGACCGGGTGCCACTGGACCGGTTTACACTCCCAGTCCAGTATTTTCTGGTCCATTCCACTATTTTACATCAAGGCAACTATCGCAAATTTAAGGTGTATATATTCCAACATACAATGAGCAACGATATTTAATGGGTTCAAGTGGTTAATAGTCAAATATGTGACGCCATGAAAACATCACAATCACATATATAGATGTCATGATCCCCATGCTGCACGTGTCAGCGATTCAGCTGAACACGCCTTTATGGGCGGTCACATGCTTTTGATGCTGTCGACTTGTGGCCGCGTGCTTTGATGTTGCCTATTTCTGACTTCTGGTCATTCGCGGCATAGTTGCAATGCCAGAAGTCTGCCAAAACAGATACCGAGGTGACTGCATGTGTCACACAGGCCTTTTCAAAGATCAAAAGGTAGAAATGATGATTGAAAGATTTTATTTTATTTTTTTTTCTATGTTCAATACGGTGTATTGCCTAAAACAGATGTGAGAATGAATATAATAGTGAATATTCGCATTACTGCATTGGCTTTTGCAGTGTGCCCTTGACATCACTGCCATCAGAGGCAGACAATGTTATACACAATCGTCAAACAATGTATAGGCACTCTTTGAAAAGCAGTCAATTTTATTTTTTTAATATACAGGTTAACAGCTTTGAGACAACGGGCCATTCAATAGCCGGTAGAGTGCTAAATTATTTTTCATCATAGAAATTTGTTCAAATGTCTTTGCCTTGTTACAATTTATGGGAGAGTGCCTAGGCGCTCTCCCATAAATTGTAACCAAGCTAATACACACAGATGGAATAATTTCTCTCCAAAGATAATATGAAGCACATCCACAGAAAATGAAGCCTCTAAGTTCCTTTACCTGCACTTCAGAAAAGAGCCCAAATATGGGCTTCCTGCACTCTAACAGTTAACATATGAGTGGACCTGACCACTTTGGACTGGTTCAGGCATGGGTATCGGACTGGAATGACCTGTACTGTAACAGACTGAACTGTCTTGACAGTGGAGTGGACCATAATGGGTGGTCCGATCCACATCAAAAAATTGATTTGTCCCTTGAGTGCAATAGGGCTTTGCAATGCTTTAGCATTGCAAAGCCCTCTTACACTCAAGGGATGAAATACACCACCACCCATGCTATTCTGTAGATTGTGAAGCCTAAAACATAACACAAACTGAGGACACGAACTTTGATGGCAAAGAAATGATTACAAAAATTTAAAAAATGCCCTCCCATATGCAATTTTAAAAAACAATGGCTTGAGAAACAGAAGATCTACTTTGTGGTGTCTCATGAAATCTGTCCATCCATTAACATTTTTGGTTTCTGAGCGATAATTTCAGTTTGGATTATTTGATCTCAACCAAAGTTGGCATGTGTATTACTCAGCTAGTAATACAGCCCAAGTTTCGAATATGGGTTCCATCCAATTATTTTTGCATGAGCTATGCCCCTTTTTCAACTCAGAATTCGACCATCTATTAACAGTTTTGGTTTCCAATCTATAACTCCAGTTTGGATCATTTGATCTCAACCAAAGGGCTTTCAGCACTCGAAGAGTTCAAACAATAATAACTGACACGAGTTGGAAATGTTTATTGAGCCTAAAAAAAGTTTAAAATATGTTTCTCAGGCTCTTCTGCACGGTCATTTTGGCTACCACATCCTCTCTTTTTATAACCAATGCAAACTTAAAATTAAATGGTTTATGTCTGATATTTTACCCAAGTTAATAAAGTTGATAAATTTGTCCCTTGAGTCAAAAAGGTTTTGCAGTGCTTCACCATTGCAAAGCCTTCTTGCAGGTAAGGGATGAAATACACCACCACCCATGCTAATCTATAGATTGTGAGGCCTAAACCATAAAACAAACCAAGAACATGAACTTTTGATGGCAAAGAAATAATCACAAGAATTAAAATTAAAATAAAAAAATTGCCTGCCCACATATAATTTTAAAAAAACCAAAGAGGTTGTGGGGCCTTATTATTATTATTTTAAAGCAATACTTTTGTTTAATGAAAGTTATTCTTTAAAATAATAATACACCAAATTATTTGTTGTACAAGATTATTCAATTCTCATGTACTTAAAATGAGCGCTATCATGCAAAGGATATTTGAAACATAAGGGAAATTTTGCATAATGAAAACTGTAGTTTCATCATATGGTCAACTTTTTTTTCAAATTAGGGGCTTTAAAAAAAAATGTTGGCATTCAAGAAACCAACAATTTTTTCTGCCAGACAATAAAAAAAATTCTGACGGGTGGGGGGGATGGGGATGGCTGAATCAGAGGAACCCCTGGCACCCCATAAGCCACTAGCTTCGGGCCTGCAAATTCCGTACTAATATTGAGGTATGTCACTGCCAAAATACTGACAGCAAGCTGGAAACTTCAAAATTTTAGTACTGTCCAGCTCTACAGTGTAAATTGATCGTTGCTTCTTTGTCACGTAAAATTTATTTTTAGCATCATTCTTGTCCTGTCCACCATAGTTTCAAGCTGTAATCCACATTATCACTAAGAGCTGTGACATCATCACTTTCTGAATCACTACTGTCTCCAAGAGCTGGGAAATGTCGCTGACCTGAAGCAGTTGCAAGTAATGGCAGTGAAGGATGTACACTGAAAAAATAGGAAATAATATATTAACCATTCATCCAACATAATGGCCAAGACCAGCCAGCATTAATCGCCAAAATCTCTATTCAGTTTTCATAATTTTTTCACTTTCTGTCTCAAAAACATAGCTTATGGCCTGTCAATGGAACAATCTCATTGAGTTCATTCCAATGAGGGGTCATAAGCTATGCTTTTGACGCAAAAATGAAAAAACATAGTTATTCAAGAATTTTATTTGCAAGTGTCGTCTTCTTTTCGCGTGAGGTAAAGAGTTATGATGGGATGAGAAAATGTGATAAAACTAGGGCTGTCACGATTAATAGATTAATAGATTGTCGATCGGTCGTGCCGAAATCAATTAGTATTTTTCGTTGTCAAAGAATCGGTAAATTTTACACCGTTTTAGACGTTTAATAATAAAAAAAAAAATTTGATGAAAAAACTATGGTTTCTAAAGATAAAAGCTCAAGAACGTCGACGTTAACCCTCAAGAATCCGTTAGAAGCATTTGTCTTTTAGATACATTCAAAGCTTTGATGTTCTGAACTTTTGAGCCATCAGTGTAATAATCAAGACCGGTCGGCAGTTGCGAAATTGCAAAGTTCGCAACTGATGACCGGTCTTGATTATTACACTGACAGTTCAAAAGTTCAGAATATCAAAGCTTTGAATGTACCAAAAAGAGGATCGTCTTCGTTGTTTACTTGAGGTAGATCAACTGACTTGAACTTCATTTTTAACGACTTCAAAGAGAGAGAAAGGGGGTCATCTAGGTATGATTAATCGATTATTATCGATTATTTGCAACGATTAATCGATTCCTAAATTTAAAAATTGTGACAGCGCTAGATCAAACGGTCTATTGCTGCATCACTTGTGTATCATCCTACTGGTTGAGACATGAAATGGTCCCCCCCCCCCCCCCCCCCCATGCACATTAGTGAAAATCAACTGCCCAGGTCCTCATGCCTTGAGGGGCCCCTCAAGCCCTGGTACTCATGTCATGCCCACTTTTGTTATAACTGACAAGTTTTGTCAAAGCTCCCACTTTCGTAATAATGTCAGGTTAGTGACATTGATTACCCAGCTAATATGACCTAGAATTACGTACTACCCAAGTCAACAACACGATGGTATAAGGTGAGTTTGTTGAACTTTGGACTAACAGTATGGGGGATTATGTCAATGTGAAAGGGAAAAAAAATAATGTCTTACAAAACCTGTTGATTTCTATGACAAAAGTGGCAATAGTTTTTTTTGTGACAAAAACTGGCTATTTTTTATTACAAAACTGGCAAACTAATTTATGACAAAACCTGAACATTTTTATTAGAAAAATGGGTGCTAAAACAAAACCTGGCGATTTTTAGAACAAAACTGGTAACCGAATTCATGAAAAAAACCTGGCGACTTTTATTACAAAAATGGAAGCTATAACAAAACCTGGCGATTTTTATTACCAAAATGAGAGCTATGATAAAACTTGTCAGTTATGACAAAAGTGGGAGTGACAGTCCCAGGGTTCAGGGGCCCCTCAAGGCACGAGGACCAAAGCAGTTGATTTTCACCCGTCAGCTATGACAAAAGTGGCTGTAACAGACTCCCAAATAGTGTGCCTCTGATTAATGAAGCCAATTTATCACTGAACATCAGTGACATTTCTCTTAAGAATGATGTTTTGAAGACTTGAATACTTTGTGTTTTATTTATACAGTACTATTATTAGCCTACCCAAAAATTGTTTGACATCCCTCATGGGGGCATGGTGGCATTGCGGTAACCGGTTCTCGTCAGATCATCGAAGTTAAGCAATGTCAAGTCTGGTTAGTCCTCGGATGGGTGAGCGTCTGAGAGATCGATTCGGACTCCTGCGTTGTGTCCTTGGGCAAGGCACTTAACCCTGACTGTCCACATGGGGGCACGATGACGCCATGTACTAAGTCATACTGCATGTCGATGGTGCACATGTCTTCAACCAATCTAACCCTGCCTGTGCTGCAGTGTGGAGTTACGATGTTGGGGAGCTGGCAGCTGCTCGGTGGTTCTCTCTGGCTTCCTCCACCCGTAAAACTGTCACAGTCATGATTAGCCATTGTGCATAAGTACATGACCTTAAACACCAATAAATAAATAAAATAAATGACATCCCTCATAACTGAAAAATATCGCTGAGCTCTGTCAAACAAGATATAGTTGGTTATATTTGTAACTCCTTCAAACCAAAAGGTTCATGGGTTGAACCCCACCAGGAGTAACTGTGTTGTGTCCTTGGTTAAGGCACTTAAACCCAATTGCCAATGTGGGGGATGGTGGTGCTGTGTACAAAGGCATACTACACGTTGAAGGTACACTTGTATTCAACCAACGCAAACCCTGCTTGCGCAGAGTTAGTACGTTGGGAAGTCTGACAGTTGCTTGGTGGTTATCTCGGGGTTCACTGGCTTCCTCCTGCCCCACTGCCCCACAAGAGGTGACCTGGCTGTCAAAAGTGTCATTAAACTCCAATAAACAAAAATAAATATTTGTAACTGTAGTATATGAAATTTTTACAACTGAAAACATTACTTTTTCCACATAATAGTGTAAGGAGTTAAGTTCAAAAATCCAACTATTTTCAGGACTGTTTTGTAGATTAACCAAGAAAAAGTCTCCCTCCCTCATTATAAAATTGAGAGAAAATGGTCTGAGAAACAAGAAATCTTTTTTTATACCCCCACTTTCGAAGAAAATGGGGGTATACTGGATTACATGTGTCTGTCCATCCATCCGTGTATCCGTGTGTGAGTCCATCCGAGAATATTCATAACTTAAGTAAATTATTACTTTTTATAATATTTGTTGGTCATAGGTATGCCCACACTGGTTATTTTTTTACTTGTTCACTTAGAAATTGTGTCCGTCCGAGCCAAATTTTGTCTGTTCAGCCTATATCTCGGGTATTGAATGTTCTATTGCAATGAAATTTGCCATGAACACTGCTTATGGTATAGGCTTTAAAAAAATGATTCATCGATATTTCTCACATTCTCCTTTTTAGAGTTTTCCCCCTTTTTTGACTTAGAAATTGTAGGAAAAAGACATTGTTTGTCTGTTCAGTCTGTATCTCTTTTGACTTAGAAATTGTTGAAAACTTTCGAAGAAAATGGGAGGGGGGGGAGGGGCATACTAGATTGGGGTTATTGGATTTCAGTGAAATATGGCATGCAGTTTGCCTATGACAAAGGCTTCTGCCTCATTGCATAAAACTTCCAAATACCAAACAATTTACCATACCTTTTGACTTAGAAATTGTTGTAAATTGTTGAAAACTTTCGAAGAAAATGGAAGGGGGGGGGGGGGTATACTGGATTGCATCCGTCCATCTGAGCATCCGTCCATCAGTCCGTACGAGAATATTCATAAATAATATTTGTTGGTCATAGGTATGTCCACACTAGGCGGTACACCATGTGGGGGTATGCACTGGACGAAAGTCCAGCTCTTGTTAACCCTTTACCTAACATAGCGGCCATCAACGGCCAGGAAATCGACCAAAATAAGCCTACCGCAACCTAAAATATCTTACAAATGTCTCGATAAAACCATACAAATATGGATATCATTAGAACCGGCTCGAGGAGCCGGTTCTAATCATATCTATATTTGTATAGTTTTATTGAAAAATTGTGAGAATTTTTTTTTTAAAATGCGAAATTTAATTTATTTTTTTTTAAAAAAGCTGTGTTAGGTAAAGGGTTAAAAAGCCTTATTATCATATTTGGCATCTGGGGCTATATCATGATCACTACACAATTATAAAGTTAAAGGTAGCCATTTCTTTATACCTACGCTGCACACTTTAGAGAAGCATTGTGTCCTATTTTAAAAGTAAAATGGAAATTGTTTATTATGGTAAGCACTTCCCAGGTTTCCCAGAGGGACTAAAAAGTGCAGAAAAGAACTTTAAAATACAGAAGAGTGGGCAGGTGTGTCCATAAATAATTATAAATCTCTAATAACTATGAGCAGCAGTATGAAATCTTGTGCTATAATTTTAGTGTAAAGCTAAATATCAGATGAACTGAAGTTTAGTATCTCAATTTATTTAATCCACATCTGACAGTAGATTAACCAAATTGGGGAAGTGTCATCACTTTCACCTGAAAATTAAATTTTCTTTCCATCAGGTCAAGAGTCGTTTACTATCAATACTGTACCATGAGGTGAAGCAAATACAACACAAGGAAGCATTTCAGATCACATCCAAGAGCTTCTAATAAAATATTTTAGCATTTTTGTCATTTTAAACCTTTGCTTAGAATTTTGGTATTTTGAGATCAGGCTTAGGGCCTCTTTTGCACTTTTGCTTTGCTTAGGGCCTCCAATTTTTAAAAAGATATGTTCACTATTTCTCCAAATAGGCCTAAAAACAATGGTAATATAAATTTGACCACATCTCATTACTACAGTTGTTCACTTTTCTTTAAGCCAAGTGAAGTTTAGTTAAAACAGCCAGGGTCACCATGTGTCGGACCACTTTTCGGATGAGGAAGCCAGAATACCCAGAGAGAAGCAATGAGCAACTGTCAAATTCTCTGACGTACCAACTCTCGACAAGCGCTGGTTGAAGGCAGTGGCACCACTGACAGGCAGTATGCCTCAGTTCACAGTGCCACCGTTCACCCACATGGGCAATCAAAATTAAGTGACTTGCACAAAGACACAACGAAGGATCAAACCAATGACATCCATCACCTTGACACACTTGCTTGCATGGCAAATGGTCAACTAATACAGTGCTTTAAGCTCAATTCTGGAGTTTATTAACTGGTAGAGTGTTAAATTATGTCCATAGGTCTGCTCACACATTTTGCCAAGAGTTATGACCCTTTATGAAAATTCTCTAATTTTTAGAAAGAACTCGAGAAAGAAATGTCAACTGTTTCAATTAATATCTGGTATTTGAGTTTTTTACAACATCTTGATCAAGTTAGAAAACCAGTGTGGTCCAATTTTTCATTGCAGAGTTATGGTCTTTAATTAATTGATTTTCATGAATTTTGAGTTTATGAGAAAACAAACATCAACTGATTTGATTGATATATGAGTCGTCCAGAACAAAATCTTCATGAAGACGAGTTGATTGACATGTTGACAGTCCACATAAGGCCTTTCTTTATGGGGCAACCAAGGCCCTAAAAGTAACAACCTCCCAGAAAACTTTCTAGATGGGCAAATCTATTCAAATAAATGGTGCTGTAGGGTGGCACAAATGAAGACGAGTTGATTGACATGTTGCACGACCACATAAGGCCTTTCTTTATGGGGCAACCAAGGCCCTAAAAGTGACAACCTCCCAGAAAACCTTCTAGATGGGCAAATCTGATCAAATAAATGGTGCTGTAGGGTGGCACAAATGAAGACGAGTTGATTGACATGTTGCCTATCCACATAAGGCCTTTCTTTATGGGGCAACCAAAGCCCTAAAAGTGACAATCTCCCAGAAAACCTTCTAGATGGGCAAATCTGATCAAACAAATGGTGCTATTGGGTGGCACAAATGAAGACGAGTTGATTGACATGTTGCCCGTCCACATAAGGCCTTTCTTTATGGGGCAACCAAGGCTCTAAAGGTGACAACCTCCCAGAAAACCTTCTAGATGGGCAAATCTGATCAAATAAATGGTGCTCTAGGGTGGCACAAATGAAGACAAGTTGATTGACATGTTGCCCGTCCACATAAGGCCTTTCTTTATGGGCAACCAAGGCCCTAAAAGTGACAACCTCCCAGAAAACCTTCTAGATGGGCAAATCTGATCAAATAAATGGCGCTGTAGGGTGGCACAAATGAAGACGAGTTGATTGACATGTTGCACGACCACATAAGGCCTTTCTTTATGGGGCTACCAAGGCCCTAAAAGTGACAAGATCCCAGAAAACCTTCTAGATGGGCAAATCTGATCAAATAAATGATGCTCTAGGGTGGCACAAATGAAGACGAGTTGATTGACATGTTGCCCGTCCACATAAGGCCTTTCTTTAGGGGCAACCTAGGCCCTAAAAGTGACAACCTCCCAAAAAAACCTTCTAGATGGGCAAATCTATTCAAAAAAATGGTGCTGTAGGGTGGCACAAATGAAGACGAGTTGATAGACATGTTGCACGACCACATAAGGCCTTTCTTTATGGGGCAACCAAGGCCCTAAAAGTGACAACCTCCCAGAAAACCTTCAAGATGGGCAAATCTAATCAAATAAATGGAGCTGTAGGGTGGCACAAATGAAGACGAGTTGATTGACATGTTGCCTGTCCACATAAGGCCTTTCTTTATGGGGCAACAAAGGCTCTAAAAGTGACAACCTCCCAGAAAACCTTCTAGATGGGCAAATCTGATCAAATAAATGGTGCTGTAGGGTGGCACAAATGAAGACGAGTTGATTGACAAGTTGCTCGCCCACATAAGGCCTT
The DNA here is from genome assembly GCA_031216915.1 of Pictodentalium vernedei. Classification (NCBI taxonomy): domain Eukaryota; kingdom Metazoa; phylum Mollusca; class Scaphopoda; order Dentaliida; family Dentaliidae; genus Pictodentalium; species Pictodentalium vernedei. The sequence goes on along the minus strand of CM062290.1, from coordinate 78,872,535 downwards.
TCTTTATGGGGCAACCAAGGCCCTAAAAGTGACAACCTCCCAGAAAACCTTCTAGATGGGCAAATCTGATCAAATAAATGGTGCTGTAGGGTGGCACAAATGAAGACGAGTTGATTGACATGTTGCACGACCACATAAGGCCTTTCTTTATGGGGCTACCAAGGCCCTAAAAGTGACAAGATCCCAGAAAACCTTCTAGATGGGCAAATCTGATCAAATAAATGGTGCTGTAGGGTGGCACAAATGAAGACGAGTTGATTGACAAGTTGCTCGTCCACATAAGGCCTTTCTTTATGGGGCAACCAAGGCCCTAAAAGTGACAACCTCCCAGAAAACCTTCTAGATGGGCAAATCTGATCAAATAAATGGTGCTGTAGGGTGGCACAAATCAAGACGAGTTGATTGACATGTTGCCCGTCCACATAAGGCCTTTCTTTAGGGGCAACCTAGGCCCTAAAAGTGACAACCTCCCAAAAAAACCTTCTAGATGGGCAAATCTATTCAAAAAAATGGTGCTGTAGGGTGGCACAAATGAAGACGAGTTGATAGACATGTTGCACGACCACATAAGGCCTTTCTTTATGGGGCAACCAAGGCCCTAAAAGTGACAACCTCCCAGAAAACCTTCTAGATGGGCAAATCTAATCAAATAAATGGAGCTGTAGGGTGGCACAAATGATGAAGAGTTGATTGACAGGTTGCCCGTCCACATAAGGCCTTTCTTTATGGGGCAGTCAAGGCCCTAAAAGTGACAACCTCCCAGAAAACCTTCTAGATGGGCAAATCTGATCAAATAAATGGTGCTGTAGGGTGGCACAAATGAAAACGAGTTGATTGACATGTTGCCTATCCACATAAGGCCTTTATGGGGCAACCAAGGCCCTAAAAGTGACAACCTCCCAGAAAACCTTCTAGATGGGCAAATCTGATCAAATAAATGGTGCTGTAGGGTGGCACAAATGAAGACGAGTTGATTGACATGTTGCCCGTCCACATAAGGCCTTTCTTTATGGGGCAACCAAGGCCCTAAAAGTGACAACCTCCCAGAAAACCTTCTGGATGGGCAAATCTAATCAAATAAATGGTGCTGTAGGGTGGCACAAATGAAGACAGGTTGATTGACATGTTGCCCGTCCACATAAGGCCTTTCTTTATGGGGCAACCAAGGCCCTAAAAGTGACAACCTCCCAGAAAACCTGGATGGGCAAATCTAATCAAATAAATGGTGCTGAAGGGTGGCACTAATGAAGACGAGTTGATTGACATGTTGCACGACCACATAAGGCCTTTCTTTATGGGACAACCAACGCCCTAAAAGTGACAACCTCCGAGAAAACCTTCTAGATGGGCAAATCTGATCAAATAAATGGTGCTGTAGGGTGGCACAAATGAAGACGAGTTGATTGACAAGTTGCCCGTCCACATAAGGCCTTTCTTTATTGGGCAACCAAGGCCCTAAAAGTGACAACCTCCCAGAAAACCTTCTAGATGGGCAAATCTGATCAAATAAATGGTGCTGTAGGGTGGCACAAATGAAGAGGAGATGATTGACATGTTGACCGTCCACATAAGGCCTTTCTTTATGGGGCAACCAAGGCCCTAAAAGTGACAATTTCCCAGAAAACCTTCTAGATGGGCAAATCTATTCAAATAAATGGTGCTGTAGGGTGGCACAAATGAAAATGAGTTGATTGACATGTTGCACGACCACATAAAGCCTTTCTTCATGGGGCAACCAAGGCCCTAAAAGTGACAACCTCCCAGAAAACCTTCTAGATGGGCAAATCTAATCAAATAAATGGTGCTGTAGGGTGGCACAAATGAACATGAGTTGATTGACATGTTGCCCATCCACATAAGGCCTTTCTTTATGGGGAAACCAAGGCCCAAAAAGTGACAACCTCCCAGAAAACCTTCTAGATGGGCAAATCTAATCAAACAAATGGTCCTGTAGGGTGGCACAAATGATGACGAGTTAATTGACATGTTGCCCATCTGCATAAGGCCTTTCTTTATGGGGCAACCAAGGCCCTAAAACTGACAACCTCCCAGAAAACCTTCTAGATGGGCAAATCTGATCAAATAAATGGTGCAGTAGGGTGGCACAAATGAAGACGAGTTGATTGACATGTTGCCCGTCCACATAAGGCCTTTCTTTATGAGGCAACCAAGGCCCTAAATGTGACAACCTCCCAGAAAAACTTCTAGATGGGCAAATCTGATCAAATAAACGGTGCTGTAGGGTGGCACGAATGAAGTCGAGTTGATTGACATGTTGCCCGCCCACATAAGGCCTTTCTTTATGGGGCAACCAAGGCCCTAAATGTGACAACCTCCCAGAAAACCTTCTAGATGGGCAAATCTAATCAAATAAATGGTGCTATAGGGTGGCACAAATGAAGACGAGTTGATTGACATGTTGCCCGACCACATAAGACCTTTCTTTATTGGGCAACCAAGGCCCTAAAAGTGACAACCTCCCAGAAAACCTTCTATATGGGCAAATCTAATCAAACAAATGGTGCTGTAGGGTGGCACAAATGAAGAGGAGTTGATTAACATGTTGACAGTCCACATAAGGCCTTTCTTTATGGGGCAACCAAAGCCCTAAAAGTACAACCTCCCGGACAACCTTCTAGATGGGCAAATCTGATCAAACAAATGGTACTGTAGGGTGGCACAAATGAAGACGAGTTGATTGACATGTTGCCCGTCCACATAAAGCCTTTCTTTATGGGGCAACCAAGGCCCTAAAAGTGACAACCTCCCAGAAAACCTTCTAGATGGGCAAATCTATTCAAATAAATGGTGCTGTAGGGTGGCACAAATGAAGATGAGTAGATTGACATGTTGCACGACCACATAAGGCCTTTCTTTATGGGGCAACCAAGGCCGTAAAAGTGACAACCTCCCAGAAAACCTTCTAGATGGGCAAATCTGATCAAATAAATGGTGCTGTAGGGAGGCACAAATGAAGACGAGTTGATTGACATGTTGCCCGCCCACATAAGGCCTTTCTTTATGGGCAACCAATGCCCTAAAAGTGACAACTTCCCAGAAAACCTTCTAGATGGGCAAATCTATTCAAATAAATGGTGCTGCAGGGTGGCACAAATGAAGATGAGTTGATTGACATGTTGCCCATCCACATAAGGCCTTTCTTTATGGGGAAACCAAGGCCCTAAAAGTGACAACCTCCCAGAAAACCTTCTAGTTGGGCAAATCTATTCAAATAAATGGTGCTGTAGGGTGGCACAAATGAAGATGAGTTGATTGACATGTTGCCCATCCACATAAGGCCTTTCTTTATGGGGAAACCAAGGCCCTAAAACTGACAACCTCCCAGAAAACCATCTAGATGGGCAAATCTATTCAAATAAATGGTGCTGTAGGGTGGCACAAATGAAGACGAGTTGATTGACATGTTGCACGGCCGCATAAGGCCTTTCTTTATGGGACAACCAAGGCCCTAAATGTGACAACCTCCCAGAAAACCTTCTAGATGGGCAAATCTAATCAAATAAATGGTGCTGTAGGGTGGCACAAATGAAGACGAGTTGATTGCCATGTTGCCAGTCCACATAAGGCCTTTCTTTATGGGGCAACCAAGGCCCTAAAAGTGACAAGAACCCAGAAAACCTTCTAGATGGGCAAATCTGATCAAATAAATGGTGCTGTAGGGTGGCACAAATGAAGACGAGTTGATTGACATGTTGCCCGTCCACATAAGGCCTTTCTTTATGGGGCTACCAAGGCCCTAAAAGTGACAACCTCCCAGAAAACCTTCTAGATGGGCAAATCTAATCAAATAAATGGTTCTGTAGGGTGGCACAAATGAAGACGAGTTGATTGACAAGTTGCTTGTCCACATAAGGCCTTTCTTTATGGGGCAACCAAGGCCCTAAAAGTGACAACCTCCCAGAAAACCTTCTAGATGGGCAAATATGATCAAATAAATGGTGCTGTAGGGTGGCACAAATGAAGACGAGTTGATTGACAAGTTGCCCATCTGCATAAGGCCTTTCTTTATGGGGCAACCAAGGCCCTAAAACTGACAACCTCCCAGAAAACCTTCTAGATGGGCAAATCTGATCAAATAAATGGTGCTGTAGGGTGGCACAAATGAAGACGAGTTGATTGATATGTTGCCCGCCCACAAAAAGCCTTTCTTTATGGGGCAACCAAGGCCCCAAAAAATGTCAAACTCCCAGAATACCTTCTAGAAAGGCAAATCTAATCAAATAAATGGTGCTGTAGGGTGGCACAAATGAAGACGAGTTCATTGACATGTTGCCCGTCCACATAAGGCCTTTCCTTATGGGGCAACCAAGGCCCTAAAAGTGACAACCTCCCAGAAAACCTTCTAGATGGGCAAATCTATTCAAATAAATGGTGCTGTAGGGTGGCACAAATGAAGACGAGTTGATTGACATGTTGCACGACCACATAAGGCCTCTCTTTATGGGGCAACCAAGGCCCTAAAAGTTAAAACCTCCGAGAAAACCTTCTAGATGGGCAAATCTGATCAAATAAATGGTGCTGTAGGGTGGCACAAATGAAGACGAGTTGATTGACAAGTTGCCCGTCCACATGAGGCTTTTCTTTACGGGGCAACCAAGGCCCTAAAACTGACAACCTCCCAGAAAACCTTCTAGATGGGCAAATCTGATCAAATAAATGGTGCTGTAGGGTGGCACAAATGAAGAGGAGATGATTGACATGTTGCCCGTCCACATAAAGCCTTTCTTTATGGGGCAACCAAAGCCCTAAAAGTGACAACTTCCCAGAAAACCTTCTAGATGGGCAAATCTATTCAAATAAATGGTGCTGTAGGGTGGACAAATGAAAATGAGTTGATTGACATTTTGCTCGACCACATAAAGCCTTTCTTTATGGAGCAACCAAGGCCCGAAAAGTGACAACCTCCCAGAAAACCTTCTAGATGGGCAAATCTGATCAAATAAATGGTGCTGTAGGGTGGCACAAATGAAGACAAGTTGATTGACATGTTGCCCATCCACATAAGGCCTTTCTTTATGGGGCTACCAAGGCCCAAAAAGTGACAAACTCCCAGAAAACCTTCAAGATGGGCAAATCTAATCAAATAAATGGAGCTGTAGGGTGGCACGAATGACGACGAGTTGATTGACAGGTTGCCCATCCACATAAACGAGTTGATTGACATGTTGCATGACCACATAAGGCCTTTCTTAATGGGGCAACCAAGGCCCTAAATGTGACAACCTCCCAGAAAACCTTCTAGATGGGCAAATCTAATCAAATAAATGGTGCTGTAGGGAGGCACAAATGAAGACGAGTTGATTGACATGTTGCCAGTCCACATAAGGCCTTTCTTTATGGGTCAACCAAGGCCCTAAAAGTGACAACCTTCCAGAAAACCTTCTAGATGGGCAAATATGATCAAATAAATGGTGCTGTAGGGTGGCACAAATGAAAATAAGTTGATTGACATGTTGCCCATCCACATAAGGCCTTCCTTTATGGGGCAACCAAGGCCCTAAAAGTGAGAATCTCCCAGAAAACCTTCTAGATGGGCAAATCTGATCAAATAAATGGTGTTGTAGGGTGGCCCAAATGAAGACGAGTTGATTGATATGTTGCCCGTCCACATAAGGCCTTTGTTTATGGGGCAAACAAGGCTCTAAATGTGACAACCTCCCAGAAAACCTTCTAGATGGGCAAATCTGATCAAATAAATGATGCTGTAGGGTGGCACAAATGAAGGCGAGTTGACTGACAAGTTGCCTGTCCACATAAGGCCTTTCTTTATGGGGCAAACAAGGCCCTAAAAGGGACAACCTCCCAGAAAAACTTCTAGATGGGCAAATCTATTCAAATAAATGGTGCTGTAGGGTAGCACAAATGAAGACGAGTTGATTGACATGTTGCACGACCACATAAGGCCTTTCCTAATGGGGCAACCAAGGCTCTATACGTGATAACCTCCCAGAAAACCTTCTAGATGTGCAAATCTAATCAAATAAATGGTGCTGTAGGGTGGCACAAATGAAGTTGAGTTGATTGACATGTTGCCCGTCCACATAAGGCCTTTGTTTATGGGGCAAACAAGGCTCTAAATGTGACATCCTCCCAGAAAACCTTCTAGATGGGCAAATCTGATCAAATAAATGGTGCTGTAGGGTGGCACAAATGAAGGCGAGGTGATTGACAAGTTGCCCGTCCACATAAGGCCTTTCTTTATAGCGCAACCAAGGCCTTAAAAGTGACAACCTCCCAGAAAACCTTCTAGATGGGAAAATCTGATCAAATAAATGGTGCTGTAGGGTTGCACAAATGAAGACGAGTTGATTGACAAGTTGCTCATCCACATAAGGCCTTTCTTTATGGGGCAACCAAGGCCCTAAAAGTGACAACCTCCCAGAAAACCTAGATGGGCAAATCTGATCAAATAAATGGTGCTGTAGGGTGGCACAAATGAAGACGAGTTGATTGACATGTTGCCCATCCACATAAGGCCTTTCTTTAGGGGGCAACCTAGGCCCTAAAAGTGACAGCCTCCCAAAAAACCTTCTAGATGGGCAAATCTATTCAAATAAATGGTGCTGTAGGGTGGCACTAATGAAGACGAGTTGATTGACATGTTGCACGACCACATAAGGCCTTTCTTTATGGGGCAACCTGTTAGTTTACTGAGTTACCTCGGAAGACATCTGTAAACGCCATCAGTCCTGTAATGAGACAAGACATCATATAACATCATTGCAGGTCTTTTCTCTTCCAAGCATGGTTTTAGCTATGAACTGTCAATTATTGCATGTAAGATTTTTCTCTGCACTTCTAAAACTTTCCATGGTGTATATACATAACTGTTCATGTTTTGAAACACTTTATACACTATTTACACTGAAAGATCTTTTATAATTAAAGATGAGAGCTTTTGAGGACATCCAGTAAACGATGACTGGAGGCACCTCTTTTTGTCAGACAGTCTGCTATCTGTTTCTTGGCTTCCACCCAAGAAACCTTGATTTCTTGATTATCCACCATCTGCCTTAGTCTTGCCACATCAACCCTGAGTCTCCTATCAGACACCATTGTAGATGTTTGTAGAGTTTCAAATAACGAAGCATTGTCTGTAAAACATTCGATTGATGGTAGAGATGGCGTATGAAATATTTCTTGTATGAGACTTGCAATGAGGAATGCAGCATCTGCTGCATCACACAAAGATAATGTTTCTGAAGCTAATGGACTTTTGGTTACTCTAACCAGTTTCTTTGATTGCCAACAGATAGGTATTACTTGTTTGTTTTCCCCTTCCACAAACACAATGAACCCTCCTTGAGAGGAGCCATCCTCCAAACTAGCATAAGTGGCATCTGAATAGCATTTAATTTTGAGCAAATTTGGATTACCAAGACTTGGGAACTTGAGAACAACTCTTTGCGACTTGAGTTGGGCAACAGCTTTATTTGCTTCATGAAGTTTCTTCACAGTGGGATGCTTGCCAACATTACTCATGGAGCAGGTTTCAAAGCTTAGGTCTGGACGTGTCTGGCTGCTAACCCACATCATCTGACCACTCAGTTTTTTTTAATTCTTTCTTCTCATTCACAGTCATTTCATTAGATTTCTGAGCTAAGCGATCAGAGGTCAATGATATTTCATCTATTAAAGGAATGTACATATCTTGATGAACCAAAATTGCTTTATTGGATTGCGAAACACTGAGTCCTAAATATTTAAAAGATCCATTGGCTTCATGACTAATCTTGAAGATTTTTCTCAGTTCATCTATAACATCATGATGAAAGTCTTCATTTCCACAAAATGCAAAGTCATCCACATGAACTACAATTAGACCAATCAATTTTCCATCATGAGCATCATGCCATAAAAACATAGAATTGTCATATAAACTTATCTCTGCCTTTAGTTTACACAACACATCTCTAACTCTAATATACCATGATCTCGGAGCATCATTTAATCCATATATGCAACGTTTAAGTTTCCATACACACTCATCAGTGCAAACATCTTTAGGTGGTTGAAGAAACAAATCCCTTTCAATTGGCTGCCCTTGTAAGAAAGCTGCTGTGATATCTAAAGAATTCAATTCCCAGAACATGAGTATGGCTGTCATAAAAGCCAATCGTAAGCATTCCCTACTGCAAGTGGGTGAATCTTTCCTCAGACAAGATGAGTCTTCCTCAAAACCTCTAGCCACAAGACGAGCTTTGACAATTTTTTCATCTCCTTTCATCTTTTCAGTAATTATCCATCTTGCTGAAATAACTGGTTGATTCTCATATTTCACTAACTCATAAACATCATTTCTCTTCATATTCTCAAGTTCCTTACCCTTAGCATCCACTACTTCCTGTGACATTTCTTCTACTTTAGTCATGAAGACAGAAGTTTCCACATCAGAAATAACTGACCACGATTCAACTTCATCCCAATTAACACACTTAGGATCATCTTCTCCTTCTGCATGGACATTAATCCAATTTTTATAGGAACCAGTTTGTTTTGGTTGCATACTCAATACTTTTGCTTTATGCCAGTCACTTTCTCCATTTAACTTAAATTTTACATGACAATTACGTTTTGGTTTCTTCTCATTAGTGAATTTTTCAATTTGAGTATCAGTTTCTACCTCAGAAACATCAATCTGAGTTTGGACAGTATTGTCTTCATTATATTCTCCATCAGAGGTACCTTGAGATTTACACTTTTCTTTAAAAATGTCACACAGAGGATCATTCTGTTCTATAGGCTGAAACTCAGTTTCTATGCTTAAGAGTTTATCCTTATCAATTGTTGTTTTAATTTCAGAAGATTTTGTCTTCATTAACTGACATGGATGGACTCTGTAATATGCACCACCATGACGAATTAGTACAAACTGTCCATCTTGTCCTAAAACAACAGCTGGACCCTTCCATCCTTTAAAGTTCTTTCTTTTGTAAAATACTTTGTCTCCATTTTCGTAATGTTCATCAGAATAAGATCGAACTTTATGTCGAAGAGCCCTTCGGATTCTTTCACTAGATTCTGCTTCAATAAAACCTTCTCTAGCTTTATGCATTGCATCTAAGTTCATACGTACTATGTCACAGTTTGTTTGTTCCATAGCAGGAAGTTCATTATTGAGAATACAGGGCATATTCACATTTCTGCCAAAAACAAGCTGATTGGGACTGTAACCACCAGTATTTTGTAAAGAGTTCTTAGCACTAACAGCCCATGCCAGAGCTATATTGTCATTACACTTAACATCAACTAATGTCTTTTTCATAGACTCGGCAAGAACTGCATTATGTCTTTCTACTATCCCATTACTGAATGGAGAATCTGCCGCAGTGGTAGCAGTTTCTATATTAAATTTTTCGTTCATCTCACGAAATGTCTCATTTGAAAATTCTCCACCATTATCAGATAGAAACATACACGGAGCTCCAAAGTATGCTATCCAAATATTGAAAATTTTCTGAACAATTTCATCTTGATGTTTGGTTTTAACCAAACAAGCAGCAGAGTATCTTGTGGCTGCATCTATGAGATGAAGAATCCACGATTCTCCATGAACATGTTCTTTTAGATCCATGCAAACCACTTGATTAAAGTTATCAGCAAGTCTTAAACCAACTATGGGATGTAAGGGTGTTTTCTTGAATTTTTCACAAACTTCACATGAGTCACAGCATTCTTCCACAGCTTTCAAAAATTCATTATCACTGAAATTTTTACTCTCTTTTAATAACTTAATAAGTTTTTCTTTTGAAGCATGGGATAACTGTCTATGCAGCTTAAAAGCCTTTTTCAGCTTTTCTGAGAAAGATAGTTCTTTCAAATTACTGACATGTAGAATCACATTACTATGAATGCCGTCTTTCAATAAACAATCTGTCAATGGTAAACAGTAATGTCCAGAGGCTGTGGTCAATAATTTTAAATTTCTTCCAAATACTTTGACAGTGTCCATTTCAAAGTTTATATTCATTTCAGCTTTTTTCATAGATTCTCTACTCATTAATAGAGGAATATCATTTTTCACAACGTTAGTCTGTATCATCACTTTAGTATTTCCAATAACAGCAGGAATTTTGACAAATCTCTCTGAAGTCACTTCTTTGCCATCACCAAAGCGAAACTTAGTATTTGATGAAAATTCTTCAACTAAAAGTTTATCTGTCTCTCCTAAAGTATCAATATATGACTGAAGCCAAGTTTCTCCAGTTACAGTTTTTGTGCAGGCACTATCCAGCACTGCCATTCCTAAAGTCTCTTTAATCATCGTTGGCATACAGCCATCAGTCCCAGAGTTGAAGAGAGTTATGTGAACTTCATGAATCATTGCGTGAACTTTTCTTGTAGAAGAAGTGGGTTCTCGAGAATGAGGACAATCCCTTGAAAGATGTTTCGTAGAATCACAATTGAAACATCTCAATAGTTTTCCATCCTTCCCAAGTGGATTACCATTCTTCATAGAATTTCCTCTTCCTCCTCTACCATGCCCACGCCAATGCTGTCGCTGACTAATAGTCTGAAAAACTGGCTCTGATTTCACTGAAGGAGCACAGGCAGTATTTTCACCAGCAACAGGATCTCCGAAAATTTTCTGAATTTTCTCTTTCATATTATCATAAGTAAGTTCACCAACTGTAGCACGAGCTAATTTCTCATTCTCATCAGACACATTTGCAGCATTCAACAGAAAGAAAGCCTTGACACCTTCTGGTAACATCATATCATGTTGTGACAGTTTATGATACAAATACTCAAATCGAACAATGAAGTCTGTAATAGAAACACCTGATGGTCTCTTATATTCATAAAATTCTTTGAATGACAAATATGCCCTTGTGTTCCTATCCTTCATGAACAGAGAATCAAGTCTATCAGTGACAGCTTTCACACCATCCTCAGCTCCCAACTGTGCAGGGGTGAGTTCACGAATACACTCTCTAGCTCTCCCAGTAAGTGTCAGATACACTGCAGGACCACGTTTTTTCTTATCAAGGTCAGTAAACAATTCCCACACATGAAGATCATTCAACCACTCTAGATACTGATCCTCAGATTCCAAGACTGGTGGCGTTTTCAACTGCTGAGCCATTTCCAGAGATGAATTTTCCTGTGGAGTCACTGCAAAGCGTTAAACAACTGCGCAGGAATGTGCTACCATGTTAGTTTACTGAGTTACCTCGGAAGACATCTGTAAACGCCATCAGTCCTGTAATGAGACAAGACATCATATAACATCACAACCAAGGCCCTAAAAGTGACAAAATCCCAGAAAAACTTCTAGATGGGCAAATCTGATCAAATAAATAGTGCTGTAGGGTGGCAAAAATGAAGACGAGTTGATTGACATGTTGCCCGCTCACAAAAGGCCTTTCTTTATGGGGCAACCTCGGCCCAAAAAAATGTCAAACTCCCAGAAAACCTTCTAGAAAGGCAAATCTAATCAAATAAATGGTGCTGTAGGGTGGCACAAATGAAGACGAGTCGATTCACATGTTGCCCATCCACATAAGGCCTTTCTTTATGGGGCAACCCAGGCCCTAAACATGACAACATCCCAGAAAACCTTCTAGATGCACAAATCTGATCAAATAAATGGTGCTGTAGGGTGGCACAAATGAAGACGAGTTGATTGACATGTTGCCCATCCACATAAGGCCTTTCTTTATGGGGTAACCAAGGCCCTAAAAGTGACAATCTCCCAGAAAACCTTCTAGATGGGCAAATCTGATCAAATAAATGGTGCTGTAGGGTGGACCAAATGAAGATGAGTTGATTGACATGTTGCCAGTCCACATATGGCCTTTCTTTATCGGGCAGCCAAGGCTCTAAAAGTGACAACCTCCCAGAAAACCTTCTAGATGGGCAAATCTGATCAATTAAATGGTGCTGTAGGGTGGCACAAATGAAGTCGAGTTGAATGACAAGTTGTTCGTCCACATAAGGCCTTTCTTTATGGGGCAACCAAGGCCCTAAAAGTGAAAACCTCCCAGAAAACCTTCCAGATGGGCAAATCTGATCAAATAAATGGGGCTGTAAGGTGGCACAAATGAAGACAGGTTGATTGACATGTTGTCCGTCCACATAAGGCCTTTCTTTATGGGGCAACCAAGGCCCTAAAAGTGACAACCTCCCAGAAAACCTTCTAGATGGGCAAATCTATTCAAATAAATGGTGCTGTAGGGTGGCACAAATGAAGACCAGTTGATTGACATGTTGCACGACCACATAAGGCCTTTCTTTATGGGGCAACCAAGGCCATAAACCTGACAACCTCCCAGAAAACCTTCTAGATGGGCAAATCTAATGAAATAAATGGTGCTGCAGGGTGGCACAAATGAAGTCGAGTTGATTGACATGTTGCCCATCCACATAAGGCCTTTCTTTATGGGGCAACCAAGGCCCTAAAGGTGACAATCTCCCAGAAAACCTTCTAGATGGGCAAATCTGATCAAATAAATGGTGTTGTAGGGTTGCACAAATGAAGACGAGTTGATTGACATGTTGCCCGTCCACATAAGGCCTTTCTTTATGGGGCAACCAAGGCTCTAAATGCGACAACATCCCAGAAAACCTTCTAGATGGGCAAATCTGATCAAATAAATGGTGCTGTATGGTGGCACAAATGAAGACGAGTTGATTGACAAGTTGCTCGTCCACATAAGGTCTTTCTTTATGGGGCAACCAAGGGCCTAAAAGTGACAACTCCCAGAATACCTTCTAGATGGGCAAATCTGATCAAATAAATGGTGCAGTAGGGTGGCACAAATGAAGACGAGTTGATAGACATGTTGCCCGTCCACATAAGGCCTTTCTTTATGGGGCAAACAAGGCCCTAAAACTGACAACCTCCCAGAAAACCTTCTAGATGGGCAAATCTATTCAAATAAATGGTGCTGTAGGGTGGCACAAATGAAGACGAGTTGATTGACATGTTGCACGACCACATAAGGCCTTTCTTTATGGGGCAACCAAGGCCCTAAATGTGAAAACCTCCCAGAAAACCTTCAAGATGGGCAAATCTAATCAAATAAATGGTGCTGTAGGGTGGCAAAAATGAAGACGAGTTGATTGACATGTTGCCAGTCCACATAACGCCTTTCTTTATGGGGCAACCAAGGCCCTAAAAGTGACAACGTCCCAGAAATCCTTCTAAATGGGCAAATCTGATCAAATAAATGGTTCTGTAGGGTGGCACAAATGAAGACGAGTTGAATGACATGTTGCCCGTTCACATACGGCATTTCTTTATGGGGCAACCAAGGCCCTAAAAGTGACAACCTCCCAGAAAACCTTCTAGATGGGCAAATCTAATAAAATAAATGGTGTCGTAGGGTGGCACAAATGAAGACGAGTTGATTGACAAGTTGCCCGTCCACATAAGGCCTTTCTTTATGGGGCAACCAAGGCCCTAAAGGTGACAACCTCCCATAAAACCTTCTAGATGGGCAAATCTGATCAAATAAATGGTGCTGTAGGGTGGCACAAATGAAGACGAGTTGATTGACATGTAGCCCACCCACATAAGGCCTTTGTTTATGGGGTAACTAAGGCCCTAAATGTGACAACTTCCCAGAAAACCTTCTAGATGGGCAAATCTAATCAAATAAATGGTGCTGTAGGGTGGAACAAATGAAGATGAGTTGATTGACATGTTGCCCGACCACATAAGGCCTTTCTTTATGGGGTAACCAAGGCCCTAAAAGTGACAACCTCCCAGAAAACCTTCTAGATGGGCAAATCTAATCAAACAAATGGTACCCTAGGGTGGCACAAATGAAGACGAGTTGATTGACATGTTGTAAGTCCACATAAGGCCTTTCTTTATGGGGCAACCAAGGCCCTAAAAGTGACAACCTCCCAGAAAACCTTCTAGATGGGCAAATCTGATCGATCGAATAAATGGTGCTGTTGGGTGGCACAAATGAAGACGAGTTGATTGACATGTTGCCCATCCACATAAGGCCTTTCTTTATGGGGCAACCAAGGCCCTAGAACTGACAACCTCCCAGGAAACCTTCTAGATGGGCAAATCTGATCAAATAAATGGTGCTGTAGGGTGGCACAAATGAAGACGAGTTGATTGACATGTTGCCCGTCCACATAATGCCTTTCTTTATGAGGCATCCAAGGCCCTAAAAGTGACAACCTCCCAGAAAAACTTCTAGATGGGCAAATCTGATCAAATAAATGGTGCTGTAGGGTGGCACAAATGAAGATGCGTTGATTGACATGTGGCCCGCCCACATAAGGCCTTTCTTTATGGGGCACCCAAGGCCCTAAAAGTGACAACCTCCCAGAAAACCTTCTAGATGGGCAAATCTAATAAAATAAATGCTGCTGTAGAGTGGCACAAATGAATAGGAGTTGATTGACATGTTGCCCTACCACATATGGCCTTTCTTTATGGGGCAACCAAGGCCCTAAAAGTGACAACCTCCCAGAAAACCACATAAGGCCTTTCTTTATGGGGCAACCAAGGCTCTAAATGCGACAACATCCCAGAAAACCTTCTAGATGGGCAAATCTGATCAAATAAATGGTGCTGTATGGTGGCACAAATGAAGACGAGTTGATTGACAAGTTGCTCGTCCACATAAGGTCTTTCTTTATGGGGCAACCAAGGGCCTAAAAGTGACAACTCCCAGAATACCTTCTAAATGGGCAAATCTGATCAAATAAATGGTGCAGTAGGGTGGCACAAATGAAGACGAGTTGATAGACATGTTGCCCGTCCACATAAGGCCTTTCTATATGGGGCAACCAAGGCCCTAAAACTGACAACCTCCCAGAAAACCTTCTAGATGGGCAAATCTATTCAAATAAATGGTGCTGTAGGGTGGCACAAATGAAGACGAGTTGATTGACATGTTGCACGACCACATAAGGCCTTTCTTTATGGGGCAACCAAGGCCCTAAATGTGAAAACCTCCCAGAAAACCTTCAAGATGGGCAAATCTAATCAAATAAATGGTGCTGTAGGGTGGCAAAAATGAAGACGAGTTGATTGACATGTTGCCAGTCCACATAAGGCCTTTCTTTATGGGGCAACCAAGGCCCTAAAAGTGACAACGTCCCAGAAATCCTTCTAAATGGGCAAATCTGATCAAATAAATGGTTCTGTAGGGTGGCACAAATGAAGACGAGTTAAATGATATGTTGCCCGTTCACATACGGCATTTCTTTATGGGGCAACCAAGGCCCTAAAAGTGACAACCTCCCAGAAAACCTTCTAGATGGGCAAATCTAATAAAATAAATGGTGTCGTAGGGTGGCACAAATGAAGACGAGTTGATTGACAAGTTGCCCGTCCACATAAGGCCTTTCTTTATGGGGCAACCAAGGCCCTAAAGGTGACAACCTCCCATAAAACCTTCTAGATGGGCAAATCTGATCAAATAAATGGTGCTGTAGGGTGGCACAAATGAAGACGAGTTGATTGACATGTAGCCCACCCACATAAGGCCTTTGTTTATGGGGTAACTAAGGCCCTAAATGTGACAACTTCCCAGAAAACCTTCTAGATGGGCAAATCTAATGAAATAAATGGTGCTGTAGGGTGGAACAAATGAAGATGAGTTGATTGACATGTTGCCCGACAACATAAGGCCTTTCTTTATGGGGTAACCAAGGCCCTAAAAGTGGCAACCTCCCAGAAAACCTTCTAGATGGGCAAATCTAATCAAACAAATGGTGCCCTAGGGTGGCACAAATGAAGACGAGTTGATTGACATGTTGAAAGTCCACATAAGGCCTTTCTTTATGGGGCAACCAAGGCCCTAAAAGTGACAACCTCCCAGAAAACCTTCTAGATGGGCAAATCTGATCGATCGAATAAATGGTGCTGTTGGGTGGCACAAATGAAGACGAGTTGATTGACATGTTGCCCATCCACATAAGGCCTTTCTTTATGGGGCAACCAAGGCCCTAGAACTGACAACCTCCCAGGAAACCTTCTAGATGGGCAAATCTGATCAAATAAATGGTGCTGTAGGGTGGCACAAATGAAGACGAGTTGACTGACATGTTGCCCGTCCACATAATGCCTTTCTTTATGAGGCATCCAAGGCCCTAAAAGTGACAACCTCCCAGAAAAACTTCTAGATGGGCAAATCTGATCAAATAAATGGTGCTGTAGGGTGGCACAAATGAAGATGCGTTGATTGACATGTGGCCCGCCCACATAAGGCCTTTCTTTATGGGGCACCCAAGGCCCTAAAAGTGACAACCTCCCAGAAAACCTTCTAGATGGGCAAATCTAATAAAATAAATGCTGCTGTAGAGTGGCACAAATGAATAGGAGTTGATTGACATGTTGCCCTACCACATATGGCCTTTCTTTATGGGGCAACCAAGGCCCTAAAAGTGACAACCTCCCAGAAAACCTTCTAGCTGGGCAAATCTAATCAAACAAATGGTGCTGTAGGGTGGCACAAATGAAGACGAGTTGATTGACATGCTGACAGTCCACATAAGGCCTTTCTTTATGGGGCAACCAAGGCCCTAAAAGTGACAACCTCCCCGAAAACCTTCTAGATGGGCAAATCTGATCAAATAAATGGGGCTGCAGGGTGGCACAAGTGATGTCAAGTTGATTGACATGTTGCCCGTCCACCTAAGGCCTTTCTTTATGGGGCAACCACGGCTCTAAAAGTGACAAACTCCCAGAAAACCTTCTAGATGGGCAAATCTAATCAAATAAATGGTGCTGTAGGGTGGCACAAATGAAGACGAGTTGATTGACAAGTTGCCCGTCCACATAAGGCCTTTCCTTATGGTGCAACCAAGGCCCTAAAAGTTACAACCTCCCAGAAAATCTTCTAGATGTGCAAATATGATAAAATAAATGGTGCTGTAGGGTAGCACAAATGAAGACGAGTTTATTGACATGTTGCCCATCTGCATAAGGCCTTTCTTTATGGGGCAACCAAGCCCCTAAAACTGACAACCTCCCAGAAAACCTTCTAGATGGGGAAATCTAATCAAATAAATGGTGCTGTAGGGTGGCAAAAATGAAGACGAGTTGATTGACATGTTGCCAGTCCACATAAGGCCTTTCTTTATGGGGCAACCAAGGCCCTAAAAGTGACAACGTCCCAGAAATCCTTCTAAATGGGCAAATCTGATCAAATAAATGGTTCTGTAGGGTGGCACAAATGAAGACGAGTTGAATGACATGTTGCCCGTTCACATACGGCATTTCTTTATGGGGCAACCAAGGCCCTAAAAGTGACAACCTCCCAGAAAACCTTCTAGATGGGCAAATCTAATAAAATAAATGGTGTCGTAGGGTGGCACAAATGAAGACGAGTTGATTGACAAGTTGCCCGTCCACATAAGGCCTTTCTTTATGGGGCAACCAAGGCCCTAAAGGTGACAACCTCCCATAAAACCTTCTAGATGGGCAAATCTGATCAAATAAATGGTGCTGTAGGGTGGCACAAATGAAGACGAGTTGATTGACATGTAGCCCACCCACATAAGGCCTTTGTTTATGGGGTAACTAAGGCCCTAAATGTGACAACTTCCCAGAAAACCTTCTAGATGGGCAAATCTAATCAAATAAATGGTGCTGTAGGGTGGAACAAATGAAGATGAGTTGATTGACATGTTGCCCGACCACATAAGGCCTTTCTTTATGGGGTAACCAAGGCCCTAAAAGTGACAACCTCCCAGAAAACCTTCTAGATGGGCAAATCTAATCAAACAAATGGTACCCTAGGGTGGCACAAATGAAGACGAGTTGATTGACATGTTGAAAGTCCACATAAGGCCTTTCTTTATGGGGCAACCAAGGCCCTAAAAGTGACAACCTCCCAGAAAACCTTCTAGATGGGCAAATCTGATCGATCGAATAAATAGTGCTGTTGGGTGGCACAAATGAAGATGAGTTGATTGACATGTTGCCCGACCACATAAGGCCTTTCTTTATGGGGTAACCAAGGCCCTAAAAGTGACAACCTCCCAGAAAACCTTCTAGATGGGCAAATCTAATCAAACAAATGGTACCCTAGGGTGGCACAAATGAAGACGAGTTGATTGACATGTTGAAAGTCCACATAAGGCCTTTCTTTATGGGGCAACCAAGGCCCTAAAAGTGACAACCTCCCAGAAAACCTTCTAGATGGGCAAATCTGATCAAATAAATGGGGCTGCAGGGTGGCACAAGTGATGTCAAGTTGATTGACATGTTGCCCGTCCACCTAAGGCCTTTCTTTATGGGGCAACCACGGCTCTAAAAGTGACAAACTCCCAGAAAACCTTCTAGATGGGCAAATCTAATCAAATAAATGGTGCTGTAGGGTGGCACAAATGAAGACGAGTTGATTGACAAGTTGCCTGTCCACATAAGGCCTTTCCTTATGGTGCAACCAAGGCCCTAAAAGTTACAACCTCCCAGAAAATCTTCTAGATGTGCAAATATGATAAAATAAATGGTGCTGTAGGGTAGCACAAATGAAGACGAGTTTATTGACATGTTGCCCATCTGCATAAGGCCTTTCTTTATGGGGCAACCAAGCCCCTAAAACTGACAACCTCCCAGAAAACCTTCTAGATGGGCAAATCTGATCAATTAAATGGTACTGAAGGGTGGCACAAATGAAGACGAGTTGATTGACATGTTGCCCGTCCACATAAGGCCTTTCCTTATAGGGCAACCAAGGCCCTAAAAGTGACAACCTCCCAGAAAACCTTCTGTATGGGCAAATCTAATCAAATAAATGGTGCTGTAGGGTGGCACAAATGAAGATGAGTTGATTGACATGTTGAAAGTCCACATAAGGCATTTCTTTATGGGGCAACCAAGGCCCTAAAAGTGAAAACATCCCAGAAAACCTTCTAGATGGGCAAATCTGATCGAATAAATGGGGCTGTAGGTTGGCGCAAATGAAGATGAGTTGATTGACATGTTGCCCGTCCACATAAGGCCTTTCTTTATGGGGCAACCAAGGCCCTAAAAGTGACAACCTCCCAGAAAACCTTCTAAATGGGCAAATCTGATCAAATAAATGGTGCTGTAGGGTGGCACAAATGAAGACGAGTTGATTGACATGTTGCACGTCCACAGAAGGCCTTTTTTTATGGGGCAACCAAGGCCCTAAAAGTGACAACCTCCCAGAATATCTTCTAGATGGGCAAATCTGATCAAATAAATGGAGCTGTAGAGTGGCACAAATGAAGACGAGTTGATTGACATGTTGCCTGTCCACATAAGGCCTTTCTTTATGGGGCAACCAAGGCCCTAAAAGTGACAACCTCCCAGAAAACCTTCTAGATGGGCAAATCGAATCAAACAAATGGTGCTGTTGGGTGGCACAAATGAAGATGAGTTGATTGACATGTTGCCCATCTGCATAAGGCCTTTCTTTATGGGGCAACCAAGGCCCTAAAACTGACAACCTCCCAGAAAACCTTCTAGATGGGCAAATCTGATCAAATAAATGGTGCTGTAGGTTGGCACAAATGAAAACGAGTTGATTGACATGTTGCCCGTCCACATAATGCCTTTCTTTATGAGGCATCCAAGGCCCTAAAAGTTACAACCTCCCAGAAAACCTTCTAGATGGGCAAATCTGATCAAATAAATGGTGCTGTAGGGTGGCACAAATGAAGATGCGTTGATTGACAAGTGGCCCGCCCACATAAGGCCTTTCTTTATGGGGCACCCAAGGACCTAAATGTGACAACCTCCCAGAAAACCTTCTAGATGGGCAAATCTAATAAAATAAATGGTGCTGTAGGGTGGCACAAATGAATAGGAGTTGATTGACATGTTGACCTACCACATAAGGCCTTTCTTTATGGGGCAACCAAGGCCCTAAAAGTGACAACCTCCCAGAAAACCTTCTAGCTGGGCAAATCTAATCAAACAAATGGTGCTGAAGGGTGGCACAAATGAAGACGAGTTGATTGACATGTTGACAGTCCACATAAGGCCTTTCTTTATGGGGCAACCAAGGCCCTAAAAGTGACAACCTCCCAGAAAACCTTCTAGATGGACAAATCTGATCAAATAAATGGTGCTGTAGGGTGGCACAAATGAAGACGAGTTGATTGACATACTGACAGTCCACATAAGGCCTTTCTTTATGGGGCAACCAAGGCCCTAAAAGTGACAACCTCCCAGAAAACCTTCTAGATGGGCAAATCTGATCAAATAAATGGGGCTGTAGGGTGGCACAAGTGAAGTCGAGTTGATTGACATGTTGCCCATCCACCTAAGGCCTTTCTTTATGGGGCAACCACGGCCCTAAAAGTGACAAACTCCCAGAAAACCTTCTAGATGGGCAAATCTGATCAATTAAATGGTACTGAAGGGTGGCACAAATGAAGACGAGTTGATTGACAAGTTGCCCGTCCACATAAGGCCTTTCCTTATGGTGCAACCAAGGCCCTAAAAATTACAACCTCCCAGAAAATCTTCTAGATGTGCAAATATGATAATATAAATGGTGCTGTAGGGTAGCACAAATGAAGACGAGTTTATTGACATGTTGCCCATCTGCATAAGGCCTTTCTTTATGGGGCAACCAAGGCCCTAAAGGTGACAATCTCCCAGAAAACCTTCTAGATGGGCAAATCTGATCAAATAAATGGTGCTGTAGGGTTGCACAAATGAAGACGAGTTGATTGACATGTTGCCCGTCCACATAAGGCCTTTCTTTATGGGGCAACCAAGGCTCTAAATGAGACAACCTCCCAGAAAACCTTCTAGATGGGCAAATCTGATCAAATAAATGGTGCTGTATGGTGGCACAAATGAAGACGAGTTGATTGACAAGTTGCTCGTCCACATAAGGTCTTTCTTTATGGGGCAACCAAGGGCCTAAAAGTGACAACCTCCCAGAAAACCTTCTAGATGGGCAAATCTGATCAAATAAATGGTGCAGTAGGGTGGCACAAATGAAGACGAGTTGATTGACATGTTTCCCGTCCACATAAGGCCTTTCTTTATGGGGCAACCAAGGCCCTAAAAGTGACAACCTCCCAGAAAACCTTCTAGATGGACAAATCTATTCAAATAAATGGTGCTGTAGGGTGGCACAAATGAAGACGAGTTGATTGACATGTTGAACGACCACATAAGGCCTTTCTTTATGGGGCAACCAAGGCCCTAAACGTGAAAACCTCCCAGAAAACCTTCAAGATGGGCAAATCTAATCAAATAAATGGTGCTGTAGGGTGGCAAAAATGAAGACGAGTTGATTGACATGTTGCCAGTCCACATAAGGCCTTTCTTTATGGGGCATCCAAGGCCCTAAAAGTGACAACGTCCCAGAAATCATTCTAAATGGGCAAATCTGATCAAATAAATGGTTCTGTAGGGTGGCACAAATGAAGACGAGTTGATTGACATGTTGCCTGTTCACATAAGGCCTTTCTTTATGGGGCAACCAAGGCCCTAAAAGTGACAACCTCCCAGAAAACCTTCTAGATGGGCAAATCTAATAAAATAAATGGTGCCGTAGGGTGGCACAAATGAAGACGAGTTGATTGACAAGTTGCCCATCCACATAAGGCCTTTCTTTATGGGGCAACCAAGGCCCTAAAAGTGACAACCTCCCAGAAAAACTTCTAGATGGGCAAATCTGATCAAATAAATGGTGCTGTAGGGTGGCACAAATGAAGATGAGTTGATTGACATGTGGCCCACCCACATCAGGCCTTTGTTTATGGGGTAACCAAGGCCCTAAAAGTGACAACTTCCCAGAAAACCTTCCAGATGGGCAAATCTAATCAAATAAATGGTGCTGTAGGGTGGAACAAATGAAGATGAGTTGATTGACATGTTGCCCGACCACATAAGGCCTTTCTTTATGGGGTAACCAAGGCCCTAAATGTGACAACCTCCCAGAAAACCTTCTAGATGGGCAAATCTAATCAAACAAATGGTGCTGTAGGGTGGCACAAATGAAGATGAGTTGATTGACATGTTGCCCATCCACATAAGGCCTTTCTTTATGGGGCAACCAAGGCCCTAAATGTGACAACCTCCCAGAAAACCTTCTAGATGGGCAAATCTGATCAAATAAATGGTGCTGTAGGGTGGCACAAATGAAGACGAGTTGATTGACATGTTGCTCGTCCACATAAGGCCTTTCTTTATGGGGCAACCAAGGCTCTAAAAGTGACAACCTCCCAGAAAACCTAGATGGGCAAATCTGATCAAATAAATGGTACTGTAGAGTGGCACAAATGAAGACGAGTTGATTGACATGTTGCCCGTCCACATAAGGCCTTTCTTTATGGGGCAACCAAGGCCCTAAAAGTGACAACCTCCCAGAAAACCTTCTGGATGGGCAAATTTAATCAAATAAATGGTGCTGTAGGGTGGCACAAATGAAGACGAGTTGAATGACATGTTGCCCATCCACATAAGGCCTTTCTTTATGGGGCAACCAAGGCCCTAAAAGTGACAACCTCCCAGAAAACCTTCTAGATGGGCAAATCTGATCAAATAAATGGTGCTGTAGGGTGGCACAAATGAAGACGAGTTGATTGACATACTGACAGTCCACATAAGGCCTTTCTTTATGGGGCAACCAAGGCCCTAAAAGTGACAACCTCCCAGAAAACCTTCTAGATGGGCAAATCTGATCAAATAAATGGGGCTGTAGGGTGGCACAAGTGAAGTCGAGTTGATTGACATGTTGCCCGTCCACCTAAGGCCTTTCTTTATGGGGCAACCACGGCCCTAAAAGTGACAAACTCCCAGAAAACCTTCTAGATGGGCAAATCTAATCAAATAAATGGTGCTGTAGGGTGGCACAAATGAAGACGAGTTGATTGACAAGTTGCCCGTCCACATAAGGCCTTTCCTTATGGTGCAACCAAGGCCCTAAAAGTTACAACCTCCCAGAAAATCTTCTAGATGTGCAAATATGATAATATAAATGGTGCTGTAGGGTAGCGCAAATGAAGACGAGTTTATTGACATGTTGCCCATCTGCATAAGGCCTTTCTTTATGGGGCAACCAAGCCCCTAAAACTGACAACCTCCCAGAAAACCTTCTAGATGGGCAAATCTGATCAAATAAATGATGCTGTAGGGTGGCACAAATGAAGACAGGTTGATTGACATGTTGTCCGTCCACATAAGGCCTTTCTTTATGGGGCAACCAAGGCCATAAACATGACAACCTCCCAGAAAACCTTCTAGATGGGCAAATCTAATGAAATAAATGGTGCTGCAGGGTGGCACAAATGAAGTCGAGTTGATTGACATGTTGCCCATCCACATAAGGCCTTTCTTTATTGGGCAACCAAGGCCCTAAAGGTGACAATCTCCCAGAAAACCTTCTAGATGGGCAAATCTGATCAAATAAATGGTGCTGTAGGGTTGCACAAATGAAGACGAGTTGATTGACATGTTGTCCGTCCACATAAGGCCTTTCTTTATGGGGGCAACCAAGGCTCTAAATGAGACAACCTCCCAGAAAACCTTCTAGATGGGCAAATCTGATCAAATAAATGGTGCTGTATGGTGGCACAAATGAAGACGAGTTGATTGACAAGTTGCTCGTCCACATAAGGTCTTTCTTTATGGGGCAACCAAGGGCCTAAAAGTGACAACCTCCCAGAAAACCTTCTAGATGGGCAAATCTGATCAAATAAATGGTGCAGTAGGGTGGCACAAATGAAGACGAGTTGATTGACATGTTTCCCGTCCACATAAGGCCTTTCTTTATGGGGCAACCAAGGCCCTAAAAGTGACAACCTCCCAGAAAACCTTCTAGATGGACAAATCTATTCAAATAAATGGTGCTGTAGGGTGGCACAAATGAAGACGAGTTGATTGCCATGTTGCACGACCACATAAGGCCTTTCTTTATGGGGCAACCAAGGCCCTAAACGTGAAAACCTCCCAGAAAACCTTCAAGATGGGCAAATCTAATCAAATAAATGGTGCTGTAGGGTGGCAAAAATGAAGACGAGTTGATTGACATGTTGCCAGTCCACATAAGGCCTTTCTTTATGGGGCATCCAAGGCCCTAAAAGTGACAACGTCCCAGAAATCATTCTAAATGGGCAAATCTGATCAAATAAATGGTTCTGTAGGGTGGCACAAATGAAGACGAGTTGATTGACATGTTGCCTGTTCACATAAGGCCTTTCTTTATGGGGCAACCAAGGCCCTAAAAGTGACAACCTCCCAGAAAACCTTCTAGATGGGCAAATCTAATAAAATAAATGGTGCCGTAGGGTGGCACAAATGAAGACGAGTTGATTGACAAGTTGCCCGTCCACATAAGGCCTTTCTTTATGGGGCAACCAAGGCCCTAAAAGTGACAACCTCCCAGAAAAAGTTCTAGATGGGCAAATCTGATCAAATAAATGGTGCTGTAGGGTGGCACAAATGAAGATGAGTTGATTGACATGTGGCCCACCCACATAAGGCCTTTGTTTATGGGGTAACCAAGGCCCTAAAAGTGACAACTTCCCAGAAAACCTTCCAGATGGGCAAATCTAATCAAATAAATGGTGCTGTAGGGTGGAACAAATGAAGATGAGTTGATTGACATGTTGCCCGACCACATAAGGCCTTTCTTTATGGGGTAACCAAGGCCCTAAATGTGACAACCTCCCAGAAAAACTTCTAGATGGGCAAATCTAATCAAACAAATGGTGCTGTAGGGTGGCACAAATGAAGATGAGTTGATTGACATGTTGCCCATCCACATAAGGCCTTTCTTTATGGGGCAACCAAGGCCCTAAATGTGACAACCTCCCAGAAAACCTTCTAGATGGGCAAATCTGATCAAATAAATGATGCTGTAGGGTGGCACAAATGAAGACGAGTTTATTGACATGTTGCTCGTCCACATAAGGCCTTTCTTTATGGGGCAACCAAGGCTCTAAAAGTGACAACCTCCCAGAAAACCTAGATGGGCAAATCTGATCAAATAAATGGTACTGTAGAGTGGCACAAATGAAGACGAGTTGATTGACATGTTGCCCGTCCACATAAGGCCTTTCTTTATGGGGCAACCAAGGCCCTAAAAGTGACAACCTCCCAGAAAACCTTCTGGATGGGCAAATTTAATCAAATAAATGGTGCTGTAGGGTGGCACAAATGAAGACGAGTTGAATGACATGTTGCCCATCCACATAAGGCCTTTCTTTATGGGGCAACCAAGGCCCTAAAAGTGACAACCTCCCAGAAAACCTTCTAGATGGGCAAATCTGATCAAATAAATGGTGCTGTAGGGGGGAACAAATGAAGACGAGTTGATTGACATGTTGCTCGTCCACATAAGGCCTTTCTTTATGGGGCAACCAAGGCTCTAAAAGTGACAACCTCCCAGAAAACCTTCTAGATGGGCAAATCTGATCAAATAAGTGGTGCTGTAGAGAGGCACAAATGAAGACGAGTTGATTGACATGTTGCCTGTCCACATGAGGCCTTTCTTTATGGGGCAACCAAGGCCCTAAAAGTGACAACCTCCCAGAAAACCTTCTAGATAAGCAAATCTAATCAAACAAATGGTGCTGTTGGGTGGCACAAATGAAGATGAGTTGATTGACATGTTGCCCATCTGCATAAGGCCTTTCTTTATGGGGCAACCAAGGCCCTAAAACTGACAACCTCCCAGAAAACCTTCTAGATGGGCAAATCTGATCAAATAAATGGTGCTGTAGGGTGGCACAAATGAAGACGAGTTGATTGACATGTTGCCCGTCCACATAATGCCTTTCTTTATGAGGCATCCAAGGCCCTAAAAGTGACAACCTCCCAGAAAAACTTCTAGATGGGCAAATCTGATCAAATAAATGGTGCTGTAGGGTGGCACAAATGAAGACGCATTGATTGACATGTGGCTCGCCCACATAAGGCCTTTCTTTATGGGGCACCCAAGGCCCTAAAAGTGACAACCTCCCAGAAAACCTTCTAGATGGGCAAATCTAATAAAATAAATGCTGCTGTAGAGTGGCACAAATGAATAGGAGTTGATTGACATGTTGCCCTACCACATATGGCCTTTCTTTATGGGGCAACCAAGGCCCTAAAAGTGACAACATCCCAGAAAACATTCTAGCTGGGCAAATCTAATCAAACAAATGGTTCTGTAGGGTGGCACAAATGAAGACGAGTTGATTGACATGCTGACAGTCCACATAAGGCCTTTCTTTATGGGGCAACCAGGGCCCTAAAAGTGACAACCTCCCAGAAAACCTTCTAGATGGGCAAATCTGATCAAATAAATGGGGCTGTAGGGTGGCACAAATGAAGTCAAGTTGATTGACATGTTGCCCGTCCACCTAACGCCTTTCTTTATGAGGCAACTACGGCCCTAAAACTGACAACCTCACAAAAAACCTTCTAGATGGGCAAATCTAATCAAATAAATGGTGCTGTAGGGTGGCACAAATGAACACGAGTTGATTGACAAGTTGCCCGTCCACGTAAGGCCTTTCCTTATGGTGCAACCAAGGCCCTAAAAGTTACAACCTCTCAGAAAATCTTCTAGATGTGCAAATATGATAAAATAAATGGTGCTGTAGGGTAGCACAAATGAAGACGAGTTTATTGACATGTTGCCCATCTGCATAAGGCCTTTCTTTATGGGGCAACCAAGCCCCTAAATCTGACAACCTCCCAGAAAACCTTCTAGATGGGCAAATCTGATCAAATAAATGGTAGTGAAGGGTGGCACAAATGAAGACAAGTTGATTGACATGTTGCCCGTCCACATAAGGCCTTTCCTTATAGGGCAACCAAGGCCCTAAAAGTGACAACCTCCCAGAAAACCTTCTGTATGGGCAAATCTAATCAAATAAATGGTGCTGTAGGGTGGCACAAATGAAGACGAGTTGATTGACATGTTGCCCGTCCACATAAGGCCTCTCTTTGTGGGGCAACCGAGGCCCTAAATGTGACAACCTCCCAGAAAACCTTCTAGATGGGCAAATCTATTCAAATAAATAGTGCTGAAGGGTGGCACAAATGAAGACGAGTTGATTGACATGTTGAACGACCACATAAGGCCTTTCTTTATGGGGCAACCAAGGCCCTAAAAGTGACAACCTCCCAGAAAACCTTCTAGGTGGGCAAATATGATCAAAGAAATGGTGTTGTAGGGTGGCACAAATGAAGACGAGTTGATTGACATGTTGCCCATCCACATAAGGCCTTTCTTTATGGGGCAACCAAGGTCCTAAAACTGACAACCTCCCAGAAACCTTCTAGATGGGCAAATCAAATCAAATAAATGGTGCTGTAGGGTGGCACAAATGAAGGCGAGTTGATTGACATGCTGCCCGTCCACATAAGGTCTTTCTTTTTGGGGCAACCAAGGCCCTAAAAGTGACAACCTCCCAGAAAACCTTCTAGATGGGCAAATCTATTCAAATAGATGGTGCTGTAGGGTCGCACAAATGAAGACGCATTGATTGACATGTGGCTCGCCCACATAAGGCCTTTCTTTATGGGGCACCCAAGGCCCTAAAAGTGACAACCTCCCAGAAAACCTTCTAGATGGGCAAATGTAATAAAATAAATGCTGCTGTAGAGTGGCACAAATGAATAGGAGTTGATTGACATGTTGCCCTACCACATATGGCCTTTCTTTATGGGGCAACCAAGGCCCTAAAAGTGACAACATCCCAGAAAACCTTCTAGCTGGGCAAATCTAATCAAACAAATGGTGCTGTAGGGTGGCACAAATGAAGACGAGTTGATTGACATGCTGACAGTCCACATAAGGCCTTTCTTTATGGGGCAACCAGGGCCCTAAAAGTGACAACCTCCCAGAAAACCTTCTAGATGGGCAAATCTGATCAAATAAATGGGGCTGTAGGGTGGCACAAATGAAGTCGAGTTGATTGACATGTTGCCCGTCCACCTAAGGCCTTTCTTTATGAGGCAACTACAGCCCTAAAACTGACAACCTCACAAAAAACCTTCTAGATGGGCAAATCTAATCAAATAAATGGTGCTGTAGGGTGGCACAAATGAAGACGAGTTGATTGACAAGTTGCCCGTCCACGTAAGGCCTTTCCTTATGGTGCAACCAAGGCCCTAAATGTTACAACCTCCCAGAAAATCTTCTAGATGTGCAAATATGATAAAATAAATGGTGCTGTAGGGTAGCACAAATGAAGACGAGTTTATTGACATGTTGCCCATCTGCATAAGGCCTTTCTTTATGGGGCAACCAAGCCCCTAAAACTGACAACCTCCCAGAAAACCTTCTAGATGGGCAAATCTGATCAAATAAATGGTAGTGAAGGGTGGCACAAATGAAGACAAGTTGATTGACATGTTGCCCGTCCACATAAGGCCTTTCCTTATAGGGCAACCAAGGCCCTAAAAGTGACAACCTCCCAGAAAACCTTCTGTATGGGCAAATCTAATCAAATAAATGGTGCTGTAGGGTGGCACAAATGAAGACGAGTTGATTGACATGTTGCCCGTCCACATAAGGCCTCTCTTTGTGGGGCAACCGAGGCCCTAAATGTGACCTCCCAGAAAACCTTCTAGATGGGCAAATCTATTCAAATAAATAGTGCTGAAGGGTGGCACAAATGAAGACGAGTTGATTGACATGTTGAACGACCACATAAGGCCTTTCTTTATGGGGCAACCAAGGCCCTAAAAGTGACAACCTCCCAGAAAACCTTCTAGGTGGGCAAATATGATCAAAGAAATGGTGTTGTAGGGTGGCACAAATGAAGACGAGTTGATTGACATGTTGCCCATCCACATAAGGCCTTTCTTTATGGGGCAACCAAGGTCCTAAAACTGACAACCTCCCAGAAACCTTCTAGATGGGCAAATCAAATCAAATAAATGGTGCTGTAGGGTGGCACAAATGAAGGCGAGTTGATTGACATGCTGCCCGTCCACATAAGGTCTTTCTTTTTGGGGCAACCAAGGCCCTAAAAGTGACAACCTCCCAGAAAACCTTCTAGATGGGGAAATCTATTCAAATAGATGGTGCTGTAGGGTCGCACAAATGAAGTCGAGTTGATTGATATGTTGCACAACCACATAAGGCCTTTCTTTATGGGGCAACCAAGGCCCTAAAAGTGACAACCTCCCAGAAAACCTTCTAGATGGGCAAATCTAATCAAATAAATGGTGCTGTAGGGTAGCATAGATGAAGCCGAGTTGATTGACATGTTGCCAGTCCACATGAGGCCTTTCTTTATGGGGCAACCAAGGCCCTAAAACTGAAAACCTCCCAGAAAACCTTCTAGATGGGCAAATCTGATCAAATAATTGGTGCTGTAGCGTGGCACAAATGAAGACGAGTTGACTGACATGTTGCCTGTCCACATAAGGCCTTTCTTTATGGGGCTACGAAGGCCCTAAATGTGACAACCTCCCAGAAAACCTTCTAGATGGGCAAATCTAATCAAATAAATGGTGCTGTAGGGTGACACAAATGAAGACAGGTTGATTGACATGTTGCCCATTCACATAAGGCCTTTCTTTATGGGGCAACCAAGGCCCTAAAAGTGAGAATCTCCCAGAAAATCTTCTAGATGGGGAAATCTAATCAAATAAATGCTGTAGGGTGGCACAAATGAAGACGAGTTGATTGACATGTTGCCCATCCACATATGGCCTTTCTTTATAGGGCAACCAAGGCTCTAAATGTGACAACCTCCCAGAAAACCTTCTAGATGGGCAAATCTGATCAAATAAATGGAGCTGTAGGGTGGCACAAATGAAGACGAGATGATTGACAAGTTGCCTGTCCACATAAGGCCTTTCTCTATGGGTCAACCAAGGCCCTAAAAGTGACAACCTTCCAGAAAACCTTCTAGATGGGCAAATCTGATCAAATAAATGGTGCCGTAGGGTGGCACAAATGAAGATGAGTTGATTGACATGTTGCCCTTCCACATAAGGCTTTTTTTATGAGGCAACCAAGGCCCTAAAATTGACAAACTCCCAGAAAACCTTCTAGATGGGCAAATCTATTCAAATAAATGGTGAGGTAGGGTGGCACAAATGAAGACGAGTTGATTGACATGTTGCACAACCACATAAGGCCTTTTTTAATGGGGCAACCAAGGCCCTAAACGTGACAACCTCCCAGAAAACCTTCTAGATGGGCAAATCTAATCAAATAAATGGTGCTGTAGGGAGGCACAAATGAAGAAGAGTTGATTGGCATGTTGCCAGTCCACATAAGGCCTTTCTTTATGGGGCAACCAAGGCCCTAAATGTGACAACCTTCCAGAAAACCTTCTAGATGGGCAAATATGATCAAATAAATGGTGCTGTAGGGTGGCACAAATGAAAATGAGTTGATTGACATGTTGCCCATCTGCATAAAGCCTTCTTTATGGGGCAACCAAGGCCCTAAAAGTGAAAATCTCCCAGAAAACCTTCTAGATGGGCAAATCTGATCAAATAAATGGTGTTGTTGGGTGGCCCAAATGAAGACGAGTTGATTGACATGTTGCCCGTCCACATAAGGCCCTTGTTTATGGGGCAAACAAGGCTCTAAATGTGGAAACCTCCCAGAAAACCTTCTAGATGAGCAAATCTGATCAAATAAATGGTGCTGTAGGGTGGCACAAATGAAGGTGAGTTGATTGACAAGTTTCCCGTCCACATAAGGCCTTTCTTTATAGCGCAACCAAGGCCTTAAAAGTGACAACCTCCCAGAAAACCTTCTTGATGGGCAAATCTGATCAAATAAATGGTGCTGTAGGGTTACGAAAATGAAGATGAGTTGATTGACATGTTGCCCATCCAAATAAGGCCTTTCTTTATGGGGCAAACAAGGCCCTAAACGCAACAACCTCCCAGAAAACCTTCTAGATGGGCAAATCTATTCAAATAAATGGTGCTGTAGGGTAGCACAAATGAGGACAAGTTGATTGACATGTTGCCCATCCACATAAGGCCTTTCTTTATGGGGCAACCCAGGCCCTAAACATGACAACCTCCCAGAAAACCTTCTAGATGCGCAAATCTGATCAAATAAATGGTGCTGTAGGGAGGCACAAATGAAGACGAGTTGATTGACATGTTGCCAGTCCACATAAGGCCTTTCTTTATGGGGCAACCAAGGCCCTAAAAGTGACAACTTTCCAGAAAACCTTCTAGATGGGCAAATGTGATCAAATAAATGGTGCTGTAGGGTGGCACAAATGAAAATGAGTTGATTGACATGTTGCCCATCTGCATAAGGCCTTCTTTATGGGGCAACAAAGGCCCTAAAAGTGAGAATCTCCCAGAAAACCTTCTAGATGGGCAAATCTGATCAAATAAATGGTGTTGTTGGGTGGCCCAAATGAAGACGAGTTGATTGACATGTTGCCCGTCCACATAAGCCCCTTGTTTATGGGGCAAACAAGGCTCTAAATGTGACAACCTCCCAGAAAACCTTCTAGATGGGCAAATCTGATCAAATAAATGGTGCTGTAGGGTGGCACAAATGAAGGCGAGTTGATTGACAAGTATCCCGCCCACATAAGGCCTTTCTTTATAGCACAACCAAGGCCTTAAAAGTGACAACCTCCCTGAAAATCTTCTAGATAGGCAAATATGATCAAATAAACGGTGCTGTAGGGTGGCACAAATGAAGACGAGTTGATTGACATGTTGCCCATCTGCATAAGGCCTTTCTTTATGGGGCAACCAAGGCCCTAAAAGTGACAACCTCCCAGAAAACCTTCTAGATGGGCAAATCTATTCAAATAAATGGTGCTGTAGGGTAGCACAAATGAGGACGAGTAGATTGACAAGTTGCCCGTCCGCATAAGGCCTCTCTTTATGGGGCAACCAAGGCCCTAAAAGTGACAACCTCCCAGAAAACCTTCTAGATGGGCAAATCTATTCAAATAAATGGTGCTGTAGGGTGGCACAAATGAAGACGAGTTGATTGACATGTTGCCCGACCACATAAGGCCTTTCTTTATGGGGCAACCAAGGCCTTAAAAGTGACAACCTCCCAGAAAACCTTCTAGATGGGCAAATCTTGTCAAATAAATGGTGCTATAGTGTGGCACAAATGAAGACGAGTTGATTGACATGTTGCCCATCCACATAAGGCCTTTCTTTATGGGGCAACCAAGGCCCTAAAAGTGACAGCCTCCCAGAAAACCTTCTAGATAGGCAAATATGATCAAATAAATGGTGATGTAGGGTGGCAAAAATGAAGACGAGTTGATTGACATATTGCCCATCCACATAAGGCCTTTCTTTATGGGGCAACCAAGGTCCTAAAACTGACAACCTCCCAGAAACCTTCTAGATGGGCAAATCAAATCAAATAAATGGTGCTGTAGGGTGGCACAAATGAAGGCGAGTTGATTGACATGCTGCCCGTCCACATAAGGTCTTTCTTTATGGGGCAACCAAGGCCCTAAAAGTGACAACCTCCCAGAAAACCTTCTAGTTGGGCAAATCCATTCAAATAGATGGTGCTGTAGGGTCGTACAAATGAAGTCGAGTTGATTGACATGTTGCACAACCACATAAGGCCTTTCTTTATGGGGCAACCAAGGCCCTAAAAGTGACAACCTCCCAGAAAACCTTCTAGATGGGCAAATCCAATCATATAAATGGTGCTGTAGGGTGGCACAGATGAAGGCGAGTTGATTGACATGTTGCCTGTCCACATAAGGCCTTTCTTTATGGGGCTACGAAGGCCATAAATGTGACAACCTCCCAGAAAACCTTCTAGATGGGCAAATCTAATCAATTAAATGGTGCTGTAGGGTGACACAAATGAAGGCGAGTTGATTGTCAAGTTTCCCGTCCACATAAGGCCTTTCTTTATGGGGCAACCAAGGCCCTAAAAGTGACAACCTCCCAGAAAACCTAGATGGGCAAATCTGTTCAAAAAAATGGTGCTGTTGGATGGCACAAATGAAGACAAGTTGATTGACATGTTGCCCATTCACATAAGGCCTTTCTTTAGGGGGCAACCAAGGCCCTGAAAGTGAGAATCTCCCAGAAAATCTTCTAGATGGGCAAATCTAATCAAATAAATGGTGCTGTAGGGTGGCACAAATGAAGACGAGTTGATTGACATGTTGCCCGTCCACATAAGGCCTTTCTTTATAGGGCAACCAAGGTACTAAATGTGTCAACCTCCCAGAAAACCTTCTAGATGGGCAAATCTGATCAAATAAATGGTGCTGTAGGGTGGCACAAATGAAGACGAGATGATTGACAAGTTGCCCGTCCACATAAGGCCTTTCTTTATGGGTCAACCAAGGCCCTAAAAGTGACAACCTCCCAGAAAACCTTCTAGATGGGCAAATCTGATCAGATAAATGGTGCCGTAGGGTGGCACAAATGAAGATGAGTTGATTGACATGTTGCCCATCCACATAAGGCTTTTTTTTATGAGGCAACCAAGGCCCTAAAAGTGACAAACTCCCAGAAAACCTTCTAGATGGGCAAATCTATTCAAATAAATGGTGCTGTAGGGTAGCACAAATGAAGACGAGTTGATTGACATGTTGCCAGTCCACATAAGGCCTTTCTTTATGGGGCAACCAAGGCCCTAAAAGTGACAACCTTCCAGAAAACCTTCTAGATGGGCAAATATGATCAAATAAATGGTGCTGTAGGGTGGCACAAATGAAAATGAGTTGATTGACATGTTGCCCATCTGCATAAGGCCTTTCTTTATGGGGCAACCAAGGCCCTAAAAGTGAGAATCTCCCAGAAAACCTTCTAGATGGGCAAATCTATTCAAATAAATGGTGCTGTAGGGTAGCACAAATGAAGACGAGTTGATTGACATGTTGCACGACCACATAAGGCCTTTCCTAATGGGGCAACCAAGGCTAAATGTTACAACCTCCCAGAAAACCTTCTAGATGGGCAAATCTAATCAAATAAATGGTGCTGTAGGGTGGCACAAATGAAGACGAGTTGATTGACATGTTGCCCGTCCACATAAGGCCTTTGTTTATGGGGCAAACAAGGCTATAAATGTCACAACCTCCCAGAAAACCTTCTAGATGGGCAAACCTGATCAAATAAATGGTGCTGTAGGGTGGCACAAATGAAGGCGAGTTGATTGACAAGTTGCCCGTCCACATAAGGCCTTTCTTTATAGCGCAACCAAGGCCCTAAAAGTGACAGCCTCCCAGAAAACCTTCTAGATGGGCAAATCTGATCAAATAAATGGTGCTGTAGGGTGGCACAAATGAAGGCGAGTTGATTGACATGCTGCCCATCCTCATAAGGTCTTTCTTTATGGGGCAACCAAGACCCTAAAAGTGACAACCTCCCAGAAAACCTTCTAGATGGGCAAATCTATTCAAATAGATGTTGCTGTAGGGTCGCACAAATGAAGACGAGTTGATTGACATGTTGCACAACCACATAAGGCCTTTCTTTATGGGGCAACCAAGGCCCTAAAAGTGACAACCTCCCAGAAAACCTTCTAGATGGGCAAATCTAATCAAATAAATGGTGCTGTAGGGTGGCACAGATGAAGGCGAGTTGATTGACATGTTGACAGTCTACGTAAGGCCTTTCTTTATGGGTCAACCAAGGCCCTAAAAATGACAACCTCCCAGAAAACCTTCTAGATGGGCAAATCAGATCAAATAAATGGTGCTGTAGGGTGGCACAAATAAAGACAAGTTGAATGTCATGTTGCCCGTCCACATAAGTCCTTTCTTTATGGTGCTACCAAGGCCCTTAAAGTGACAACATCCCAGAAAACCTTCTAGATGGGCAAATCTTATCAAATAAATGGTGCTGTAGGGTGGAACAAATGAAGATGAGTTGATTGACAAGTTGCCCGATCACATAAGGCCTTTCTTTATGGGGCAACCAAGGCCCTAAAAGTGACAACCTCCCAGAAAACCTTCGAGATGGGCAAATCTGATCAAATAAATGGTGCTGTAGGGTGGCACAAATGAAGACAAGTTGATTGACATGTTGCCCATCCACATAAGGCCTCTCTTTATGGGGCAGGAAAGGCCCTAAAAGTGACAATTTCCCAGAAAACCTTCTAGATGGGGAAATCTGATCAAATAAATGGTGCTGTAGGTTGGCGCAAATGAAAACGAGTTGATTGACATGTTGCCCGTCCACATAATGCCTTTCTTTATGAGGCATCCAAGGCCCTAAAAGTTACAACCTCCCAGAAAAACTTCTAGATGGGCAAATCTGATCAAATAAATGGTTTCTTTATGGGGCAACCAAGGCCCTAAAAGTGACAACCTCCCAGAAAACCTTCTAGATGGGCAAATCTAATCAAACAAATGGTGCTGTAGGGTGGCACAAATGAAGATGAGTTGATTGACATGTTGCCCATCTGCATAAGGCCTTTCTTTATGGGGCAACCAAGGCCCTAAAACTGACAACCTCCCAGAAAACCTTCTAGATGTGCAAATCTGATCAAATAAATGGTGCTGTAGGTTGGCACAAATGAAAACGAGTTGATTGACATGTTGCCCGTCCTCATAATGCCTTTCTTTATGGGGCAACCAAGGCCCTAAAAGTGACAACCTCCCAGAAATCCTTCTAGATGGGCAAATCTATTCAAATAGATGGTACTGTAGGGTCACACAAATGAAGACGAGTTGGTTGACATGTTGCACAACCACATAAGGCCTTTCTTTATGGGGCAACCAAGGCCCTAAAAGTGACAACCTCCCAGAAAACTTTCTAGATGGGTAAATCTAATCAAATAAATGGTGCTGTAGTGTGGCATAGATGAAGGCGAGTTGATTGACATGTTGACAGTCCACATAAGGCCTTTCTTTATGGGGAAACCAAGGCCCTAAATGTGACAACCACCCAGAAAACCTTCTAGATGGGCAAATCTGATAAAATAAATGGTGCTGTACGGTGGCACAAATGAAGATGAGTTGATTGACATGTTGCCCGTCCACAAAAGGCCTTTCTTCATGTGGCAGCCAAGGCTCTAAAAGTGACAACTTCCCAGAAAACCTTCTAGATGGGCAAATCTATTCAAATAAATGGTGCTGTAGGGTGGCACAAATGAAGAAAAGTTGATTGACATGTTGCCCATCAACATAAGGCCTTTCTTTATGGGGCAACCAAGGCCCTAAAAGTGAGAATCTCCCAGAAAACCTTCTAGATGGGCAAATCTAATCAAATAAATGGTGCTGTAGGGTGGCACAAATGAAGACAAGTTGATTGACATGTTGCCCATCAACATAAGGCCTTTCTTTATGGGGCAACCAAGGCCCTAAAAGTGAGAATCTCCCAAAAAACCTTCTAGATGGGCAAATCTAATCAAATAAATGGTGCTGTAGGGTGGCACAAATAAAGACGAGTTGATTGACATGTTGTCCGTCCACATAAGGCCTTTCTTTATGGGGCTGCCAAGGCTCTAAATGTGACAACCTCCCAGAGAACCTTCTAGATGGGCAAATCTGATCAAATAAATGGTGCTGTAGGGTGGCACAAATGAAGACGAGTTGATTGACAAGTTGCCCGTCCACATAAGGCCTTTCTTTATTGGGCAACCAAGGCCCTAAAAGTGACAACCTCCCAGAAAACCTTCTAGATGCGCAAATCTGATCAAATAAATGGTACCGTATGGTGGCACAAATGAAGACGAGTTGATTGACAGGTTGCCCGTCCACATAAGGCCTTTTTTTATGGGGCAACCAAGGCCCTAAATGTGACAAACTCCCAGAAAACCTTCTAGATGGGAAAATCTATTCAAATAAATGGTGAGGTAGGGTGGCACAAATGAAGACGAGTTGATTGACATGTTCCTCGACCACATAAGGCCTTTCTTAATGGGGCAACCAAGGCCCTAAACGTGACAACCTCCTAGAAAACCTTCTAGATGGACAAATCTATTCAAATAAATGGTGATGTAGGGTGGCACAAATGAAGACGAGTTGATTGACATGTTGCCCAACCACATAAGGCGTTTCTTTATGGGGCAACCAAGGCCCTAAAAGTGACAATCTCCCAGAAAACCTTCTAGATGGGCAAATCTGATCAAATAAATTGTGCTGTAGGGTGGCACAAATGAAGATGAGTTCATTGACATGTTGCCCGTCCACAAAAGGCCTTTCTTCATGTGGCAACCTAGGCTCTAAACGTGACAACTTCCCAGAAAACCTTCTAGATGGGCTAATCTGTTCAAATAAATGGTGCTGTAGGGTGGCACAAATGAAGACGAGTTGATTGACATGTTGCCAGTCCATATAAGGCCTTTCTTTATGGGGAAACCAAGGCCCTAATTGTGACAACCTCCCAAAAAACCTTCTAGATGGGCAAATCTGATCAAATAAATGGTGCCGTACGGTGGCACAAATGAAGACGAGTTGATTGACATGTTGCCCGTCCACATAAGGCCTTTTTTATGGGGCAACCTAGGCCCTAAAAGTGACAAACTCCCAGAAAACCTTCTAGATGGGCAAATCTATTCAAATAAATGGTGAGGTAGGGTGGCACAAATGAAGACGAGTTGATTGACATGTTGCATAACCGCATAAGGCCTTTCTTAATGGGGCAAACAAGGCTCTAAATGTGACAACCTCCCAGAAAACCTTCTAGATGGGCAAATCTATTCAAATAAATGGTGCTGTAGGGTGGCACGAATGAAGACGAGTTGATTGACATGTTGCCCATCCACATAAGGCCTTTCTTTATGGGGCAACCAAGGCCCTAAAAGTGACAATCTCCCAGAAAACCTTCTAGATGGGCAAATCTGATCAAATAAATGGTGCTGTAGGGTGGCACAACTGAAGACGAGTTGATTGACATGTTGCCCTAAATGTGACAACCTCCCAGAAAACCTTCTACATGGGCAAATCTATTCAAATAAATGATGCTGTAGGGTGGCACAAATGAAGAGGAGTTGATTGACATGTTGCCCGACCACATAAGGCCTTTCTTTATGGGGCAACCAAGGCCCTGAAAATGAAAAACTCCTATAAAACCTTCTAGATGGTTAAATCTAATCAAACAAATGGCGCTGTTGGGTGGCACAAATGAAGACGAGTTGATTGACATGTTGCCCATCTGCATAAGGCCTTTCTTTATGGGGCAACCAAGGCCCTAAAACTGAAAACCTCCCAGAAAACCTTCTAGATGGGCAAATCTGATCAAATAAATGGTGCTGTAGGGTGGCACAAATGAAGACGAGTTGATTGACATGTTGCCCGTCCACATAATGCCTTTTTTATGAGGCATCCAAGGCCCTAAATGTGACAACCTCCCCGAAAATCTTCTAGATGGGCAAATCTGATCAAATAAATGGTGCTGTAGGGTGGCACAAATGAAGACGCGTTGATTGACATGTGGCCCACCCACATAAGGCCTTTCTTTATGGGGCAACCAAGGCCCTAAAAGTGACAACCTCCCAGAAAACCTTCTAGATGGGCAAATGTAATAAAATAAATGGTGCTGTAGGGTGGCACAAATGAATAGGAGTTGCTTGACATGTTGCCCTACCACATGAGGCCTTTCTTTATGGGGCAACAAAGGCCTTAAAAGTGACAACCTCCCAGAAAACCTTCTAGATGGTAAAATCTAATCAAACAAATGGTGCTGTTGGGTGGCACAAATGAAGACGAGTTGATTGACATGTTACCCGTCCACATAAGGCCTTTCTTTATGGGGCAACCAAGGCCCTAAAAGTGACAACCTCCCAGAAAACCTTCTAGATGGGCAAATCTGATCAAATAAATGGTGCCGTAGGGTGGCACAAATTAAGACCAGTTGATTGACATGTTCCCCGTCCACATAAGGCCTTTTTCATGGGGCAACCAAGGCCCTAAAAGTGACAAACTCCCAGAAAACCTTCTAGATGGGCAAATCTGTTAAAATAAATGGTGAAGTAGGGTGGCACAAATGAAGACGAGTTGATTGACATGTTGCATGACCACATAAGGCCTTTCTTAATGGGGCGACCAACGCCCTAAACGTGACAACCTCCCAGAAAACCTTCTAGATGGGCAAATCTATTCAAATAAATGGTGCTGTAGGGTGGAACAAATGAAGACGAGTTGATTGACATGTTGCCCATCCACATAAGGCCTTTCTTTATGGGGCAACCAAGGCCCTAAAAGTGACAACCTCCCAGAAAACCTTGTAGATGGGCAAATCTGATCAAATAAATGGTGCCGTAGGGTGGCACAAATAAAGACGAGTTGATTGACATGTTGCATGACCACATAAGGCCTTTCTTTATGGGGCAACCAAGGCCCTAAACATGACAACCTTCCAGAAAACCTTCTAGATGGGCAAATCTGATCAAATAAATGGTGCTGTAGGGTGGCACAAATGAAGACGAGTTGATTTACATGTTGCCCATCCACATAAGGCCTTTCTTTATGGGGCAACCAAGGCCCTAAAAGTGACAACCTCCCTGAAAACCTTCTAGATGGGCAAATCTGATCAAATAAATGGTGCTGTAGGGTGGCAGAAATGAAGACGAGTTGATTGACATGTTGTCCATCCACATAAGGCTTTTCTTTATGGGGCAACCAAGGCCTTAAAAGTGACAAACTCCCAGAAAACCTTCTAGATGGTCGAATCTATTCAAATAAATGGTGCTGTAGGGTGGCACAAATGAAGACGAGTTGATTGACATGTTGCATGACCACATAAGGCCTTTCTTTATGGGGCAACCAAGGCCCTGAAAGTGACAACCTCCCAGAAAACCTTCTAGATGGGCAAATCTGATCAAATAATGGTGCTGTAGCGTGGCACAAATGAAGACGAGTTGATTGACATGTTGCCCATCCACATAAGGCCTTTTTTATGGGGCAACCAAGGCCCTAAATTTGACAATCTCCCAGAAAACCTTCTAGATGGGCAAATCTGATCAAATAAATGGTGCTGTAGGGTGGCACAAATGAAGACGAGTTGATTGACATGTTGCCCGTCCACATAAGGCCTTTCTTTATGGGGCAACCAAGGCTCTAGAAGTGGCAACCTCCAAGAAAACCTTCTAGTTGGGCAAATCTGATTAAATAAATGGTGCTGTAGGGTGGCACAAATGAAGACGAGTTGATTGACAAGTTGCTCGTCCACATAAGGCCTTTCTTTAAGGGGCAACCAAGGCCCTAAAAGTGACAACCTCCCAGAAAACCTTCTAGATGGGCAAATCTAATCAAATAAATGGTGCTGTAGGGTGGCACTAATTAAGACGAGTTGATTGACATGTTGCCAGTCCACATAAGGCCTTTCTTTATGGGGCAACCAAGGCCCTAAAAGTGACAACCTCCCAGAAAACCTTCTAGATGGGCAAATATGATCAAATAAATGGTGCTGTAGGGTGGCACAAATGAAAACGAGTTGATTGACATGTTGCCCATCCACATAAGGCCTTTCTTTATGGGGCAACCAAGGCCCTAAAATTGAGAATCTCCCAGAAAAACATCTAGATGAGCAAATCTGATCAAATAAATGGTGCTGTAGGGTGGCACAAATGAAGACGAGTTGATTGACATGTTGCCCGTCCACATAAGGCCTTTCTTTATGGGGCAAACAAGGCTCTAAATGTGACAACCTCCCAGAAAACCTTCTAGATGGGCAAATCTGATCAAATAAATGGCGCTGTAGGGTGGCACAAATGAAGGCGAGTTGATTGACAAGTTGCCTGTCCACATAAGGCCTTTCTTTATGGGGCAACCAAGGCCCTAAAAGTGACACCTTCCCAAAAAACCTTCTAGATGGGCAAATCTGATCAAATAAATGGTGCTGTAGGGTGGCACAAATGAAGACGAGTTGATTGACATGTTGCCCGTCCGCATAAGGCCTTTCTTTATGGGGCAACCAAGGCCCTAAATGTGACAACCTTCCAAAAAACCTTCTAGATGGGCAAATCTGATCAAATAAATGGTGCTGTAGGGTGGCACAAATGAAGACGAGTTGATTGACATGTTGCCTGTCCACATAAGGCCATTCTTTATGGGGCTACCAAGGCCCTAAAAGTGACAACCTCCCAGAAAACCTTCTAGATGGGCAAATCTTATCAAATAAATGGTGCTGTAGGGTGGCACAAATGAAGACGAGTTGATTGACATGTTGCCAGTCCACATAAGGTCTTTCTTTATGGGATAACCAAGGCCCTAAAAGTGACAACCTCCTAGAAAACCTTCTAGATGGGCAAATCTGATCAAATAAATGGTGCTGTAGGGTGGCACAAATGAAGAGGAGTTGATTGACATGTTGCCCGACCACATAAGGCCTTTCTTTATGGGGCAACCAAGGCCCTAAAAGTGACAACCTCCCAGAAAACCTTCTAGGTGGGCAAATCTAATCAAACAAATGGTGCTGTAGGGTGGCAGAAATGAAGACGAGTTCATTGACATGTTGCCCATCTGCATAAGGCCTTTCTTTATGGGGCAACCAAGGCCCTAAAACTGACAACCTCCCAGAAAACCTTCTAGATGGGCAAATCTGATCAAATAAATGGTGCTGTAGGGTGGCACAAATGAAGACAAGTGGATTGACATGTTGCCCGTCCACATAAGGCCTTTCTTTATGGGTCAACCAAGTCCCTAAATGTGACAACCTTCCAGAAAAACTTCTAGATGGGCAAATCTGATCAAATAAATGGTGCTGTAGGGTGGCACAAATGAAGACGAGTTGATTGACATGTTGCCCGCCCACATAAGGCCTTTCTTTATGGGCCAACCAAGACCCTAAAAGTGACAACCTCCCAAAAAACCCTCTAGATGGGCTAATCTAATCAAATAGATGGTGCTGTAGGGTGGCATAAATGAAGACGAGTTGATTGACATGTTGCCCGACCACATAAGACCTTTTTTTATGGGGCTACCAAGGCCCTAAAACTGACACCCTCCCAGAAAACCTTCTAGATGGGCATATCTATTCAAATAAATGTTGCTTTAGGGTGGCACAAATGAAGACGAGTTGAGTGACATGTTGCCCATCCACATAATGCCTTTCTTTATGGGGCAACCAAGGCCCTAAAAGTGACAATCTCCCAGAAAACCTTCTAGATGGGCAAATCTGATCAAATAAATGGTGCTGTTGGGTGGCACAAATGAAGTCGAGTTGATTGACATGTTGCCCATCCACATAAAGCCTTTCTTTATGGGGCAACCAAGGCCCTAAAAGTGACAACCTCCCAGAAAACCTTCTAGATGGGCAAATCTGGTCAAATAAATGGTGCTGTAGGGTTGCACAAATGAAGACAAGTTAATTGACATGTTGCCCGTCCACATAAGGCCTTTCTTTTTGGGGCTACCAAGGCCCTAAAAGTGACAACCTCCCAGAAAACCTTCTAGATGGGCAAATCTTATCAAATGAATGGTTCTGTAGGGTGGCACAAATGAAGGCGAGTTGATTGACAAGTTGCCCGTCCACATAAAGCCTTTCTTTATGGGGCAACCAAGGCCCTAAAAGTGACAACCTACCAGAAAACCTTCTAGATGGGCAAATCTGATCAAATAAATGGTGCTGTAGGGTGGCACAAATCAAGACGAGTTGTTTGACATGTAGCCCGTCCACATAAGGCCTTTCTTTATGGGGCAACCAAGGCCCTAAAAGTGACAATCTCCCAGAAAACCTTCTAGATGGGCAAATCTGATCAAATAAATGGTGCTGTAGGGTGGCACAAATGAAGACAAGTTGATTGACATGTTGCCCGTCTACATAAGGCCTTTCTTTATGGGGCAACCAAGGCCCTAAAAGTGACAAACTCCCAGAAAACCTTCTAGATGGGCAAATCTATTCAAATAAATGGTGCTGTAGGGTGGCACAAATGAAGGCGAGTTGATTGACATGTTGCACAACCACATAAGGCCTTTCTTTATGGGGCAACCAAGGCCCTAAATGTGACAACCTCCCAGAAAACCTTCTAGATGGGCAAATCTGATCAAATAAATGGTGCTGTAGGGTGCCACAAATGAAGACAAGTTGATTGACATGTTGCCCATCCATATAAGGCCTTTCTTTATGGGGCAACCAAGGCCCTAAATGTGACAATCTCCCGAAAACCATCTAGATGGTTAAATCTGATCAAATAAATGGTGCTGTAGGGTGGCACAAATGAAGACGAGTTGATTGACAAGTTGCCCGTCCACATAAGGCCTTTCTTTCTGGGGCAACCAAGGCCCTAAAGTGACAACCTCCCAGAAAACCTTCTAGATGGGCAAATCTGATCAAATAAATGGTGCTGTAGGGTGGCACAAATGAAGATGAGTTGATTGACATGTTGCCCGTCTACATATGGCCTTTCTTTATTGGGCAACCAAGGCCCTAAAAGTGACAACCTCCCAGAAAACCTTTGAGATGTGCAAATCTGATGAAATAAATGGTGCTGTAGGGTGGCACAAATGAAGACGAGTTGATTGACAAGTTGCTCGTCCACATAAGGCCTTTCTTTAAGGGGCAACCAAGGCCCTAAAAGTGACAACCTCCCAGAAAACCTTCTAGATGGGCAAATCTAATCAAATAAATGGTGCTGTAGGGTGGCACAAATTAAGACGAGTTGATTGACATGTTGCCAGTCCACATAAGGCCTTTCTTTATGGGGCAACCAAGGCCCTAAAAGTGACAACCTCCCAGAAAACCTTCTAGATGGGCAAATATGATCAAATAAATGGTGCTGTAGGGTGGCACAAATGAAAACGAGTTGATTGACATGTTGCCCATCCACATAAGGCCTTTCTTTATGGGGCAACCAAGGCCCTAAAATTGAGAATCTCCCAGAAAAACATCTAGATGAGCAAATCTGATCAAATAAATGGTGCTGTAGGGTGGCACAAATGAAGACGAGTTGATTGACATGTTGCCCGTCCACATAAGGCCTTTCTT
This sequence comes from Pictodentalium vernedei, assembly GCA_031216915.1. NCBI lineage: Eukaryota > Metazoa > Mollusca > Scaphopoda > Dentaliida > Dentaliidae > Pictodentalium > Pictodentalium vernedei. The sequence continues at coordinate 78,828,800 of CM062290.1, read as the reverse complement.
TATGGGGCAAACAAGGCTCTAAATGTGACAACCTCCCAGAAAACCTTCTAGATGGGCAAATCTGATCAAATAAATGGCGCTGTAGGGTGGCACAAATGAAGGCGAGTTGATTGACAAGTTGCCTGTCCACATAAGGCCTTTCTTTATGGGGCAACCAAGGCCCTAAAAGTGACACCTTCCCAAAAAACCTTCTAGATGGGCAAATCTGATCAAATAAATGGTGCTGTAGGGTGGCACAAATGAAGACGAGTTGATTGACATGTTGCCCGTCCGCATAAGGCCTTTCTTTATGGGGCAACCAAGGCCCTAAATGTGACAACCTTCCAAAAAACCTTCTAGATGGGCAAATCTGATCAAATAAATGGTGCTGTAGGGTGGCACAAATGAAGACGAGTTGATTGACATGTTGCCTGTCCACATAAGGCCATTCTTTATGGGGCTACCAAGGCCCTAAAAGTGACAACCTCCCAGAAAACCTTCTAGATGGGCAAATCTTATCAAATAAATGGTGCTGTAGGGTGGCACAAATGAAGACGAGTTGATTGACATGTTGCCAGTCCACATAAGGTCTTTCTTTATGGGATAACCAAGGCCCTAAAAGTGACAACCTCCTAGAAAACCTTCTAGATGGGCAAATCTGATCAAATAAATGGTGCTGTAGGGTGGCACAAATGAAGAGGAGTTGATTGACATGTTGCCCGACCACATAAGGCCTTTCTTTATGGGGCAACCAAGGCCCTAAAAGTGACAACCTCCCAGAAAACCTTCTAGGTGGGCAAATCTAATCAAACAAATGGTGCTGTAGGGTGGCAGAAATGAAGACGAGTTCATTGACATGTTGCCCATCTGCATAAGGCCTTTCTTTATGGGGCAACCAAGGCCCTAAAACTGACAACCTCCCAGAAAACCTTCTAGATGGGCAAATCTGATCAAATAAATGGTGCTGTAGGGTGGCACAAATGAAGACAAGTGGATTGACATGTTGCCCGTCCACATAAGGCCTTTCTTTATGGGTCAACCAAGTCCCTAAATGTGACAACCTTCCAGAAAAACTTCTAGATGGGCAAATCTGATCAAATAAATGGTGCTGTAGGGTGGCACAAATGAAGACGAGTTGATTGACATGTTGCCCGCCCACATAAGGCCTTTCTTTATGGGCCAACCAAGACCCTAAAAGTGACAACCTCCCAAAAAACCCTCTAGATGGGCTAATCTAATCAAATAGATGGTGCTGTAGGGTGGCATAAATGAAGACGAGTTGATTGACATGTTGCCCGACCACATAAGACCTTTTTTTATGGGGCTACCAAGGCCCTAAAACTGACACCCTCCCAGAAAACCTTCTAGATGGGCATATCTATTCAAATAAATGTTGCTTTAGGGTGGCACAAATGAAGACGAGTTGAGTGACATGTTGCCCATCCACATAATGCCTTTCTTTATGGGGCAACCAAGGCCCTAAAAGTGACAATCTCCCAGAAAACCTTCTAGATGGGCAAATCTGATCAAATAAATGGTGCTGTTGGGTGGCACAAATGAAGTCGAGTTGATTGACATGTTGCCCATCCACATAAAGCCTTTCTTTATGGGGCAACCAAGGCCCTAAAAGTGACAACCTCCCAGAAAACCTTCTAGATGGGCAAATCTGGTCAAATAAATGGTGCTGTAGGGTTGCACAAATGAAGACGAGTTAATTGACATGTTGCCCGTCCACATAAGGCCTTTCTTTTTGGGGCTACCAAGGCCCTAAAAGTGACAACCTCCCAGAAAACCTTCTAGATGGGCAAATCTTATCAAATGAATGGTTCTGTAGGGTGGCACAAATGAAGGCGAGTTGATTGACAAGTTGCCCGTCCACATAAAGCCTTTCTTTATGGGGCAACCAAGGCCCTAAAAGTGACAACCTACCAGAAAACCTTCTAGATGGGCAAATCTGATCAAATAAATGGTGCTGTAGGGTGGCACAAATGAAGACGAGTTGTTTGACATGTAGCCCGTCCACATAAGGCCTTTCTTTATGGGGCAACCAAGGCCCTAAAAGTGACAATCTCCCAGAAAACCTTCTAGATGGGCAAATCTGATCAAATAAATGGTGCTGTAGGGTGGCACAAATGAAGACAAGTTGATTGACATGTTGCCCGTCTACATAAGGCCTTTCTTTATGGGGCAACCAAGGCCCTAAAAGTGACAAACTCCCAGAAAACCTTCTAGATGGGCAAATCTATTCAAATAAATGGTGCTGTAGGGTGGCACAAATGAAGGCGAGTTGATTGACATGTTGCACAACCACATAAGGCCTTTCTTTATGGGGCAACCAAGGCCCTAAATGTGACAACCTCCCAGAAAACCTTCTAGATGGGCAAATCTGATCAAATAAATGGTGCTGTAGGGTGCCACAAATGAAGACAAGTTGATTGACATGTTGCCCATCCATATAAGGCCTTTCTTTATGGGGCAACCAAGGCCCTAAATGTGACAATCTCCCGAAAACCATCTAGATGGTTAAATCTGATCAAATAAATGGTGCTGTAGGGTGGCACAAATGAAGACGAGTTGATTGACAAGTTGCCCGTCCACATAAGGCCTTTCTTTCTGGGGCAACCAAGGCCCTAAAGTGACAACCTCCCAGAAAACCTTCTAGATGGGCAAATCTGATCAAATAAATGGTGCTGTAGGGTGGCACAAATGAAGATGAGTTGATTGACATGTTGCCCGTCTACATATGGCCTTTCTTTATTGGGCAACCAAGGCCCTAAAAGTGACAACCTCCCAGAAAACCTTTGAGATGTGCAAATCTGATGAAATAAATGGTGCTGTAGGGTGGCACAAATGAAGACGAGTTGATTGAGATGTTGCCCGTCCACATAAGGCCTTTCTTTATGGGGCAACCAAGGCCTCAAAAGTGTCAACCTCCCAGAAAACCTTCTAGATGGTTAAATCTGATCAAATAAATGGTGCTGTAGGGTGGCACAAGTGAAGACGAGTTGATTGACATGTTCCCCGTCCGCATAAGGCCTTTCTTTATGGGGCTACCAAGGCCCTAAAAGTGACAACATCCCATAAAACCTTCTAGATTGGCAAATCTGATCAAATGAATGGTGCTGTAGGGTGGCACAAATGAAGACGAGTTCATTGACATTTTGTCCGTCCACATAAGGCCTTTCTTTATGGGGCGACCAAGGCCCTAAAAGTGACAACCTCCCAGAAAACCTTCTAGATGGATAAATCTGATCAAATAAATGGTGCTGTAGGGTGGCACACATGAAGACGAGTTGATTGACATGTTGACCGTCCACATAAGGCCTTTCTTTATGGGGCAACAATGACCCTAAAACTGACAACCTCCCTGAAACCCTTCTAGATGGACAAATCTGATCAAAAAAAGGTGCTGTAGTTTACCTCGAGTTTGATGTGAGTTTATCGGCGATATTAACCCAAATTTATTCGCGAGGTTATCACGAATTTATCCTCGTTGCATGTTAGAGTTAATTCTCCAGGTTAACGCGAGTTTGTCGCGAGTTTATCCGTGAGGTTAGCGCGAGGTTAACGCGAGGTTAACGCAATGTTAACGCGAATTTGATCAGAGTTTACCCGCGAGGTTGACGCAAGATTAACGCTTGTTGACCCACGAGGATAACGGATGTTAATCCGAATGGTTAGCGGGAGTTTGACACGAGTTTACCCACGAGTTTAACGTGAGTTGTACGCGAGTTGTATGTGAGTTTAACGCAAGGTTAACGAGAGTTTGACAGGAGTTTATCCGCTAGGTTATCGCGAGTTTGGCGCCAGTTTTTCCGCGCGGTTAACGTGACTTTAACCGCGAGGTTTATGCGAGTTTAACCGCGAGGTTAACGCGAGTCTATCCGCAAAGTTAACGCGAGTTTATATGCGAGGTTAACGTGCAATTTATGCAAGTTGATCTACAAGGTTGACGCGAGATTAACGCTCGTGTTAATCTCGCATTAACCTTGCGGATAAACTCGCGTGAAACATGTGCTAACCTCACGGATACTCTCGTATTAATCTCGCGTCAACCTCGCACTAAGAACGTGAATAAACTCCCGTTAAACTCGAATTCACCTCCTGGATGAAGTCGCGTTTAACTCGAGTTAACCTCACTTTAAACTCGCGTAAGCCTACCGAATAAACTCGCGTTAATCTCGCGATTAAACTCGCGTAAGCGTCGCACATAAACCTGCGCTAATCCCGCGGATGAACACGAGCTAACCATGCGATTTAACTCGCATTAATCTTGCATTAACCCTGGGGATAAACGCGTGTTAACCTCGTGGATTAAGTAGCATTAAACTTGCATTAAACTCGCCTTAACATCAGGGATAAATTCGCGTTAAACTCGCGGGTAAACACACGTTAACATCGCGGATTAAGTCACTTTAAAGTTGCGTTACACTCACGTTAAACTCGCGGATAAACTCGCGTTAATCTCGCACTCGCAGATAAACATGCGTTAACATCCCAGATCAATTGCCATTAAACTCAAGTTAACCTTGATTTACATTCAGTTTAACCTAGCGGTTAGACTCCCGTTTATCTCGCGGATAAGCTCGCGTTAGGGTTGCGCATAAACTCGTTCTCACCTCATTAACCACGCGCATTAACTCGAGTTAATCTCGCGTTAACCGCAGCGATAAACCCGTGTAAAACTCGCGAACAAACACACGTTAAATTTGCGTTATCCTCGAGGATTAACTCGTGGATAAACTCGCGATAACAACGCATATAAACTCACGATAACCTCGCGCATAAATTCGTGTTAACATCGCCGATAAACCCGCGTTAATCTCGAGTTAACCTCGCGAATAAACTCGCGTTAACGTCGCGCCTAAATTCGCGGTGAGCTCGCGGATAGACGCACGTTATACTTGCGCTAATAACGCGAATAAACTCGTGATAACCTTCCGCACAAACCCGCATTAATATTGCGGATAAAGTCGCGTTCATCTGACGGAAAAACTCGCATTAACGTTGCGCATAAACTCGCTTTGACCACGCCGATAACCACAAGTTAACCTCGCGGATTCACTCGTGTTAAACTCGCGTAAAGCTCGCGTTAACCTCGCTGATAAACTTGCGTAAAACTCGTGGATGAACTCGCGCCAAATCGTGTTAACTTCGCGCATAAACGCCCGCTAAACTGGAGTTAACCTCGCGGATAAATTCGTAGTAACCTAGCGAACAAACTCACGTTAATCTCGCGTTGACATGGCGGATATACTCGTGCCAAACTCGCGATAACCTCGTGGGTAAACTCACCTCATCCTCGCGTTAACATCGCGTTTAATTCGCGCTGACAAACCGGGTAAATTCGCGGTAACCTCGCCGTAAACTCGCGTTAACATCACCGATAAACTCGCGTTAAACTCGAGTTTACCTCTTGGATAAACTCGTGTTAAACTCGCGTTAACCTTGCGGATAAACTGGTGTTAAACATGCGTTAACCTCACGGATAATCTCGCGATAACCTCGCGGATTCACTGTCTCTATAAACACGTAATAACCTCGCTGACAAATTCGCTTTAAACTCGCGTTAACCTTGGGTGTAACTCGTGCAACAACGCGGATAAACTCGCGATAACCTTGCAAATAAACTTGCGATAACATCATCGATAAACTCGCGTTAAACTCAAGTTAACCTCACGGATAAACTCGTGTTAATCTCGCGTTAACCTTGCGGATAAACTCGCGATAAACACGCGCTGCCTCACGGATAATCTCGCATCTACCTCGCGTCAAACTCGGGCTAACAATGCGGATAAACTCCTGTTGAACTCGAGTTTATCTCACGTATGAACTCGCGTTAAACTCGAGTTAACCTCAATTTAAACTCACCTTAACCTGTCGGATAGGCTCGCGTTAATTCCACGGATAATCTCGCATTAGTGTCGCCTGGATAAACTCACGTTAACCATCGTTAAACATCGACGATAATCTCGCGTTGAACTCCAGTTAACCTCAGGGATAACAACTTGTTAACCTCCCGAATAAACTCGCGCCAAACTCGCGTTAACCACGCGGATGAACTCATGTTAACCTTGCGTCAAACTAATATTATCGTTGAAAAACTCACAATAACCATGCCCATAAATTCACATTAATATCGATAATAAACACGTGTTAAACTCGCGCTGACATCACGGTTAAACTCGAGTTAACTCTCCAAAAGAATGCGGCTAAGCTCGCGATACTTATGCGGACAAATTCGAGTTAAACTCGAGTTAACTTTGCATTGTACTCGCACTAACAACGCGGATAAACCCGCGATAACCTCGCGCATGAACTCGCGTTAAACTCAAATTAACCTCCTTTTAAATTCGCCTTAACCTAGTGGATAGACTCGCGTTAATCTCGCAGATAATCTCACATTAGCGTCGCCCATACACTCGCGCTCATGTCGAGTATAAACCTCGCTAATTAACTCGCGTTAATCTTGCATTAACCTCGGGAATAAACACGCGTTAACCTGGTGGATTAACTATCGTTAAACTCGCCATAACCTCGGGGATAAATTCACGTTAAACTCGCGAGTAGACACACGTTAACATCGTGGATTATTTTGCGTTAAACTCGCGTTCACCTCGAGGACGAACTCGCGCTAACCTCAAAGATAAACATGCATGAAACTCCTGGATTAACTCGCGTTAAAATCGCGGATATTCTCACGCCAAATGAGCACTAACCATGCGGATAAACATGCATTAACTTCACGGACTATCTCGCGTTAACCTCGCTTTAACCACGGGGATAAACTAGCGGACAAACACGCGTTAACCTCGCGGATTAATTCGTGGATAAACTCGTGTTAACCTCGCAGATAAACTCGCGCAAAACTCGCGTAAACCTCGCGTTAAATTTGCATTAACCTCGCGGATAAACTCGTGTTAAACCCACGTTAACCTTGCGGATAAACTCGCGTTAAACTCGAGTTAACCTTGAGGATAAACTCGCGTTCAGCTCGAGTTAACCTCGCGGATAAACTTGTGTTAACCTAGCGGTTAGACTCGCGTTAATCTCGCGGATAAACTTGTGTTAAGCTCGCGCTAGCGTCGCGCATAAACTCGCGCTAGTCCCGCGGATAAACACGCGTTAACCTCGCGAATTAACTCGCGTTTATTTCGCGTTAACCTCGGTAATCAACTCCCGTTAAAATCGCGGACAAACAAATAAACTCGCGTCGAACTCGAGTTAACCTCTGGGATAACCCCATGTCACACTCATGATAATATCGCGGATAAACTCACGATAACCTTGTTCATAAATTCGCATTAATATCCTGGATAAACACGCGTTAAACTCGCGCTAACCTCACGGATAAATTCGCATTAACCTTGCGGGTTAACTCTTGCAAACAACGCAGCTAAACTCGCGATAACCTCCCGGAGAAATTTACGTTAAACTCGAGTTAACGTCGCGTTGTACTCGCGCTAAGAACGCGGATAAACTCGCGATAACCTCACGCATAAACTTGCGTTAACATCGCCGATAAACTCATGAAAAACTCAAGTTAACCTCGTGGTGGATAAACGCATGTTACCCTCGCGGATAAATTCACGCTAAACGCGTGTTAACCTCGCAGAAAACACGCGTTAAACACGGGTTAACTTCACGCATAATTTCGCATTATCATTGCGGATAAAGTCACGTTCAATTCGACTAAATGCGGCGGATAAACTCGCGTTAAACTGGCATTACGCTCACGGATAGACTCGCATTAACATCGCGAACAGACTCCCGTTATACTCCCGTTATTTCCGCAGATAAACTCGCGTTAACCACGAGTCGCGTTAAACTCGCGGATAACCTCACGCTAAACTCGAGTTAACCTCCCAATAAACTCGGGCTAAAGTCACGTTAACCTTGCTGATTAACTCGCGTTAACATCGGGGATAAAGTCGCTTTAACCTCGTGGATTACCTCGCATTAAACTCGCGGATCAACTTGCGATAACCGCGCGGATGAACACGCATTAACATCGCGAATTAACTCGCGTTAATCTCGTGTTAACATTAGGGATATACTCGCGTTACACTCGCGGACAATCACGCTTGAAATTCGCGTATAATCACTTGTTAACCTCACGTTAACGTTGCGTATAATCACGCGTTACCCACGTGGATTAACTCGCGTTACACTCGCGTTAAACTCGCCCTACCCTCAGGGATAAACTCAGTTAAACTCGCGGCTAAACGCACGTTAACCTCGCGGATTTCCTCGGGTTAAACTTGCGTTAAACTCGCGTTACTCTCGCCGATAAACTCGCGTTAATCTCGCTTTAACCTCGGGGATAAACCTCGGGGATAAACTCGCGTTCAAAACTCGTTAAATTCGCATTAACCTCTCGGATTAATTCGTATTCATCTCCTGGATTAACTCAAGTTAATCTTGCATTAACATCGCGGATTAATTCGCGTTAATCTCGCGTTAACCTCGGGGATATACTCGCGTTAAACTCGCGGACAAACACGCACCAAACTCACGTTAACTTCACGGAGAAACTCGTCGAAAAAACACACGGATAAACTCGCGATAACCTCGGCCATAAACTCGCGTTATAATCGCGGATAAACTCGCGGAAAACTCGAGTTAACCTTGAAGATAAACTCGCGTTAACCTACCGAATAGACTCGCGTTAATCTCGGGAATAAATTCGCTTTAAACCCGATAATCTCGCGATAACCTTGCGCATAAATTCGCATTAACCTCGCGAATTAACTCCCGCTAACAATGAGGATAAACTCGCCATAATCTCGTGGATAAATTCGCTTTAAACTCGCGCTAACAATGTGGATAAACTCGCGATAACCTCGAGAATAACCTCGTGTTAGCATCGTTGATAAATGCGCGTTCAACTCGAGTTAAACTCGTGGATAAACTCGTGTTAGACTCGCTTTAACCTTGCGGACAAACTCGCGTAAGACACACGCTAACCTCACGGATAATCGCGCGCTGACAACGCGGATAATCTCCCTTCAAAATGGAGTTAACCTGGCGGATGAATCCGCGTTAAATTTGAGTTAACCTCGCATTAAACTTGCGTTAAGCTAGCAGATAGACTCGCATTAAATCTCGCAGATAAACTCGCGTTAACATCGCGCATAGACTCGTGCTAATCTCGCGAATAAACACGCATTAACCTCGCGAATTAACTCGAGTTAATCTCGCATTAACCTCACGGATTAACTAGTGTTAAACGCGCGTTAAACTCGCCTTAAACTTGCACTACACTCGCATTAACCTCGTGGATAACCTCGCGTGAACCTAGCAACTGACATGCGTTAACCTCCCGGATTAACTCGCGTTAAACTCGCAGATATTCTCACGACAAACGCCGGCTAACCACGTGGATAAACATAAGTGAACCTCACAGATTACCTCGGATTAATCTCGCTTTAACCTCAGGGATAAACTAGTTTTAAAATCGAGGGCAAACACGCGTTACATTTGAGTTACCCTCGCAGGTTAACTCGCTCATAAACTCACAATAAGCCCGGGGATAAATTCGCGCTAAGGTCGCGTTCAACTCGTGCTTACAACGCGGATAAACTCGCGATAACCTCGCGCATAAAATCGCGTCAACATCACTGATAAACGCATGTTTAACTCGCGTTAAGCTCGCGTTAATCTCGCGCATAACCTCACGTTAAATTTGCGTAACCCTCGTGGATAAACTCAGATTAAACTCGTGTTAAACTTGCGGATAAGCTTGCATAAAGCACGTGCTAACCACATGGATAAACTCACGTTACCCTCGCGTTAAACTCGCGCTAACAACGTGGATAAACTCGCATTAAACTCGAGTGAACCTCGTGGATAAACGCGTGTTAAACTCGAGTAAACTTCGCATTAAACATGCACCTAGTGGTTCGACTCGCGTTAAGTTCGCGGATAAACTCGGGTTGGCGTGACGCATAAACTCGCGCTAATTTCACGGATACTCGTTAATCTCGCGTTAACCTTGGGGATAAACTCGTGTTAAACTCGCAGACAAACACGTGTTAAATTCGCATTAACCTCACGGATTAACTCGCGGATAAACTTGCGATAACCGCGCAGATAAACCCGCGATAACCTGGCGCATAAACTCGTGTTAACATCGCCGATAAACTCAATATTTGCTCGATTTAACCTAGCGGATAAACTCGCGTTAATGTCGGGCATAAACTCGCGTTATAATCGCAGATAAACTCGCGTCAAACTCGAGTTAACCTCACCGATAAACTCGTGTTAATCTCGCGTATCAACTCGCGCCAAACCCGCATTAACCTCGTGGAAAAACTAAAGTTAAACTCTCAATAATAACGCGGATAAACTCGCGATAACCTTGCGCGCAAACTCGCATTAATATCGCGGAAAAACTCGCATTAAAATGGCGGAAAAGCCCGGGTTAACGTCTGGCATAAACTCGCGCTGACCGTGCTGATAAACACACGTCAATCTTGGGGATTTACTCGCGTTAAACTCGCATAAAACTCGCGTTAACCTCAGGGATAAACTCGAGTTAACTCATGGATGAACACCCATCAAAATCGCGTTACTCTCGTGTATAAACGCACGTTAAACTCGAGTTAACCTCGCGGATACATTTGCGATAACCTCGCGGATTAACTCGCGTTAAACTCGCGTAAACATCGTGGATATACTCGAGCCAAACTCGCGATGACTTCGCGGATAAACTCGCCTCATACTCGCGTAACATCGCGTTTAGCTCGCGATAACAACGCGGATAAATTCATGATGACCTCGCCAATAAACTCATGTTAACATAACCGATAAACATGCGCCAAAGCCGCGTTAACCTCGTGGACAAACTCGCGTTCCCCGCACGGTTAAACACTCGTCGACATCGTGGAATAATCTTGTGTTAAACCCGGAGATATACTCGGGGAGTCAATCTGCTGAGTTAACGAAAGTTTATCCGCAATGTCAATACGGGTAATATGTCAATCAACTCGACTTCATTTGTGCCACCCTACAGCACCTTTTATTTGATCAGATTTGCCCAACTAGAAGGTTTTCTGGGAGGTTGTCACTTTTAGGGCCTTGGTTGCCCCATAAAGAAAGGCCTTATGCAAACGGGCAACATGTCAATCAACTCGTCTTCATTTGTGCCACCCTACAGCACCATTTATTTGATCAGATTTGTCCATCCAGAAGGTTTTCTGGGAGGTTGTCACTTTTAGGGCCTTGGTTGTCCCATAAAGAAAGGCCTTATGTGGACGGGCAACATGTCAATCAACTCGTCATCATTTGTTCCACCCTACAGCACCATTTATTTGATCAGATTTGCCCATCTAGAAGGTTTTCTGGGAGGTTGTCAGTTTTAGGGCCTCGGTTGCCCCATAAAGAAAGGCCTTATGTGGACGGGCAACATGTCAATCAACTCGTCTTCATTTGTGCCACCCTACAGTGCCATTTATTTGATCAGATTTGCCCATCTAGAAGGTTTTCTGGGAGTTTGTCACTTTTAGGGCCTTGGTTGCCCCACAAAGAAAGGCCTTATGGGGATGGGCAACGTGTCAATCAACTCGTCTTCATTTGTGCCACCCTACAACACCATTTATTTGATCAGATTTGCCCATCTAGAAGGTTTTCTGGGAGGTTGTCACTTTTCGGGCCTTGGTTGCCCCATAAAGAAAGGCCTTATGTGGACGAGCAACATGTCAATCAACTCGTCTTCATTTGTGCCACCCTACAGCACCATTTATTTGATTAGATTTGCCCATCTAGAAGGTTTTCTGGGAGGTTGTCACTTTTAGGGCCTTGGTTGCCCCATAAAGAAAGGCCTTATGTGGACGGGCAAGATGGCAATCAACTTGTCTTCATTTGTGCCACCCTACAGCACCATTTATTTGTTCAGATTTGCCCATCTAGAAGGTTTTCTGGGAGGTTGTCACTTTTAGGGCCTTGGTTTCCCCATAAAGAAAGGCCTTATGTGGACGGGCAACATGTCAATCAACGCGTCTTCATTTGTTCCACCCTACAGCATCATTTATTTGATTAGATTTGCCCAGGTAGAAGGATTTCTGGGAGGTTGTCACTTTTAGGGCCTTGGTTGCCTCATAAAGAAAGGCCTTATGTGGATGGGCAACATGTCAATCAACTCGTCTTCATTTGTGCCACCCTACAGCACCATTTATTTGAACAGATTTGCCCATCTATAAAGTTTTCTGGGAGGTTGTCACTTTTAGGGCCTTGGTTGCCCCATAAAGAAAGGCCTTATGTGGATGGGCAGCATGTCAATCAATTCGTCTTCATTTGTGCCACCCTACAGCACCATTTATTTGATCAGATTTGCCCATCTAGAAGGTTTTCTGGGAGGTTGTCACTTTTAGGGCCTTGGTTACCCCATAAAGAAAGGCCTTATGCAGACGGGCCACATGTCAATCAACTCGACTTCATTTGTGCGACCCTACACCCCCATTTATTTGATCAGATTTGCCCATCTAGAAGGTTTTCTGGGAGGTTGTCACTTTTAAGGCCTTGGTTGTCCCATAAAGAAAGGCCTTATGTGGATGGGCAACATGTCAATCAACTCGTCTTCATTTGTGCCACCCTACAGCACCATTTATTTGATCAGATGTGCCCATCTAGAAGGTTTTCTGGGAAGTTATCACTTTTAGGGCCTTGGTTGCCCCATAAAGAAAGGCCTTATGTGGTCGGGCAACATGTCAATCAACTCGTCTTCATTTGTGCCACCCTACAGCCCCATTTATTTGATCAGATTTGCCCATCTAGAAGGTTTTCTGGGAGGTTGTCACTTTTAGGGCCTTGGTTGCCCCATAAAGAAAGGCCTTATGTGGACTGGCAACATGTCAATCAACTCGTCTTCATTTGTGCCACCCTACAGCACCATTTATTTGATTAAATTTGCCCATCTAGAAGGTTTTCTGGGAGGTTGTCACTTTTAGGGCCTTGGTTGCCTCATAATGAAAGGCCTTATGTGGACGGGCAACATGTCAATCAACTCGTCTTCATTTGTGCCACCCTACAGCACCATTTATTTGATCAGATTTGCCCATCTAGAAGGTTTTCTGGGAGGTTGTCACTTTTAGGGCCTTAGTTGCCCCATAAAGAAAGGCCTTATGTGGACGGGCAACATGTCAATCAACTCGTCTTCATTTGTGCCACCCTACAGCACCATTTATTTGATCAGATTTGCCCATCTCGAAGGTTTTCTGGGAGGTTGTCACTTTTAGGGCCTTGATTGCCCCATAAAGAAAGGCCTTATACGGACGGGCAACATGTCAATCAACTCGTCTCCTTTTGTGCTACCCTACAGCAGGTGTCATTTTTCCCGTTTTGATGTAAAAAAAAATGTCAAAATGTCAAATAAGTAACTAACTTCACATCGCTCGCACTTTGTTGGTGACAGAAGAAATCAGAGTCACAAGAGGAAATGGCATTGGCAGAGCCGTCGCTAAGATGGCCTATTGGTGGGGTGTAAACCTTTTTTGTCACCACTGTGATGACTCCGTTGCCGACTAATCAAATATTCCATCTACATCATCAAGGCATGTCTTCGTTAACCCTTTACCCAACGCAGACGATATCAAAATTTATTTTAAATACCATTTTTTCAAAGTTTTCAATTTTTTTTAACAAAACCATATCATGTGACCCCTCGTTGCGACGAGCTCGACGAGCTCGTTCCAATGAGGGTCACATGATATGGTTTTGTTGAAGTTTTTTGAAAAATAATATTTTTTCAACTACTGAATTTGCATATTACGCGGGCGGATGCGGCAGATTCGTTGGGTAAAGGGTTAATGGCATGCCTTGATGGCACCTGATGTAGAATTGGAATATAAATCAGTCGGTATTATAGCTAAAAGGTCAAGACTTCTTGAGAATTTATTTTGAATATATAAAAATATACATGTAATAGTCGTGACGGAATCTGCCATTTAATTAACATGCACCGTGTCGGTACTCCAAATTGACCATGCGCTGTGCCCCCAGCAACCCGAATCGGTGGTTACTTCGATCGGACCTTCATTTACATTACTGACTAGATGTGTGCGTGGTAAAGGTTCAAGTAAAGAAGGTACGTGCACACTAGCAAGTGAGAATCAGAATCTACACTCCAATCCTCACGAAATGTTCCGACTGGAAAAATTATTGGGGTGTCACTCCCCTCAATACATTCCCCTTAGCGACGCCCTTGGGCTTGAGGAAATTTCTATATTTTAAAAAGCACATAGCCTACATATGCATATATGCAACATGCATGGTCGGTCGATTCATCATTCGCACCTCTGAGCTCAGAGCGCAAACACCCTGACTGATATCATGGATAATTTGGAAATACCAACAAAACTGAAGAATGCCATCTCAGCTCTGGGCGTCTCTTGACCCATCTCCTGGACTATCCAGGAAATAGGCAAGAGCGTCCAACTGACGCAGGAATTTCGAGTAGAAGAAACCACTACACTACCCTCCTCGGGGAGAGGTAGTACCTTTGGTGAGAGGATTTCCTCTCACACTGGTCCTCACCCGAGGAGGTCAGGAGGCCCTGAAGAGAGGAAAATAAAAAGAAAGAAGAGCCCGTCCACCAAGCAGAGGGATTCCCGAAGCTTGGAGGCTTTCTTGGAGAAGAAGAGAGAGAAAGGTGTGGAAAGGAAAGAGCCAGAAGCAGCCGTCACTTCTGTTCCCACTCCCACAGGTAAACCCACCTTACCTCCAGCTTCACAGCCGGAAACGTCAGACGAGGAAAAACCTGTTGATACTGAGTTGGAAATGGAAGCTGTCTTCTCGCCACTTCCCGATCCCCACTCGCCTCTCCCGTCGATACCACAAAGCCAGAACCAGGACACCGAAACCGTTCCACCTCTACAGACTCAAGAAAGCAAGAATAATGATCAATTCTGGGAAGATCTCAATAAAAAACAAGATGAGACACTCAAACAAGTACAAGAAGTCCAAGAGCAACTAGACTGCATCAACTAAACTGTCCAGAATTCCAGCGAAAACTCACAATAGTACAACAGCTCATAGCAGCACAGGTAGGGAAATAAAACATCAGCCCTCCACCACCAACCACTCAACGGCTACAACTACAACATCGCCGTCACAGCCTCCTCCCCCCAAGAAGAGAAGCAAGAGACATAACGCCGCTAACTTTCTCTCTTTCCCTTTCCTCCTCCAACATGATCAGACATGGTACACGGTAAAAGTAAAAGGAACAATATTATACAGTAAACGAGGGTCGAAAGGGGCTTGGCCCACACCTTCTGCGTGCTAATACCATTAGATTAGATTATGCATATTTCGTCAGAGAAAGGGTTATGGAGGATTGTAACCTTAATTGGCGAGAGGGGATAAAATCAAAAAGGTCTTTGGGTGGCCTGCGTGATAAAGAGGGGCCAAGTTTTGAAGAGGACCTTGATGGCACCTTTGGGGGTCACTGTTGTTCAAGCTGAGGTCGCGATCCCTGGAGCTGAGGGGAGAAATTGGGAAAGACGGTGAAAGGGAGTGCCAGATGTGTAACTTGGGTATGGTGGAGACCCTGGAACACTTTCTTCTAGAATGCCCAAAGTATCAGTCTAAAAGAATGAGATTCACTGGGAGTATAATGGGGAAGTGGGATGGGAGAATGAAGGACATGTGGTTGGGGAGACTCAAAGGAGAGGGTTAATATGCTAATCGGAGAGATTGGGAAGAATGGGGAAAGGGATGTCATCAAGCAGTTCGTCTCCGAGTGGTGGGAGCAGAGGAGAAGCGTGGGAATAGGGAGGCAGTTGGGAGTTCAGGGGTAACCACGGCCTTCTCGTCCGAGAACCGCAACAAATCAGCGGCTGGCCAAAGTGTTATTATTATATGACGATGGGGCATGTTGGTGAAGCTTGAGATCATGTGGGCTTGGGGGTACGTGCGTTTGTTTATTTTTATTATTATGATTATTATTATTATTATTATTATTATTATTATTATTATTATTATTATTATTATTATTATTATTATTATTAAAACAGGACAGGATTTACAAGTTTACGAGCCTGGGGAGAAGGATAAACCAAGGAAAGAAAGTCGCCCGGGAGAGAGACATGAACTTTTGTCGAAGCTAGAGAAAAGGGAAAGAGTAATAATAATAATAACTCTTTGGCCAGCCGCTGATTTGTCGCGGTCCTCATAAGAGAAGGCCATCATTCCCTCTGCACCCCACCCCCTCTTCCCCTCCTCTCCTCCCAGCATTCAGATATAAACTGCTTAATAGTGTCCCTCACTTCCTCTTTTTCAATTTCTTCAATAAGCATTCCTACCCTCTCCCTCGTGTCCCCCTTCAGCCATCTATCCTTTGTTTCTTCACCCCACTTCTGCATTATTCTTCCATAAACAGGTTAATTTGGGGGTGGAAAAAAGAGAGGTTAGACGAAAGTAAACGTGTGAGTGGGTGTGTGATTGTGGATTGAAATGGGGTGAAACACCTAACAACAGTTAGACATTTGGAATTTTCTGCAAACAAATTAGGACCTTCCAGTTGCAATTGCAATGACCGGGTCATGACAACGCTCTGCTTTTGAGGCGAAAAAAAAAATGATCTGAAAAAGTGAAGACCACCCGGCCCACCGAGCTATACCCGTCAGCACCCATCCTGTTTTCCCCATTCTTTCAAAAATAGAAAAGCACTACCAAATTTCCAGCTCATGGACCATTGAGCACAACCCCAATATATATACGGATTTTGTTAGTTTTTGTGCTTCTTGCACTTTGTTCTTTAAAAGTTAGCACTTTTCGGAGAAATCTAAAATCCCATTTTGATTTAGTAATAATAATCCCCCACCCACCTTTTCATTAAAACATTGAGACTGGGGTTTTGCTTTTCATTGAAACATTGAGGTCGTGGTTTTGGAGAGCTATGCAAACACGAGTTATTTAAATGTATTTCTGAAAATGGAGGGACGAATCGTCCAGGTTTGGAGTTGTGTCGGGGGTATTCCGTAACCACCAAGACTGATAACTCACATTGAAAAGTTATACACAAGAATGGCGTTTTCAAGTAAGACCCCCAAAGACGACTTCGAAATCAATATTCTGCTTTATTCCCAATGGCGGCGTGCTGTGGCCACATACACATATTTGTAGGTAATTAAACGTGAGTACTTTCATGTTTAAAATAAAATTTTCTGGCCATTTAAATTTTTATTTTACGGAAGACTCGGAGGATAGGCGTTCCTTGTAAATTTTCGCGCGTATTTTTTTCTCACAATTGGCAGTTCTGTCGAGTTGAAGCCCCAACAGTTTTGGGGTAAATATGAAAATAGTGTACCCAATAAATATGTAAACTACATTGTACTAATATGTAAGAAACTACACACATGAGCGTAGCTACGGAGGGGTAACCCCCCCACCCCCCAACCCTTCATGGAGTGTTGGCTGTGAGACTACTTGCCGAGAACAACCGGGAAGAAAACATAATAATATTTAAAGATGAAAATAAATGCTTACTGTCAGCACATAGGTACTCTGTGTAAAATAGAGAAACAACTTTAAACCATCCAAGTCTAGGGTGAACGGGATTATTTATTACTACCTGTATTGAACTATTCGACTCGGAACCTAGAAAAGACTGCTTACCGAAAACAAAATAATATTTACAGATGAAAATAAAAGTTTACTTTTAGAGTACAGAGTGTGGATGTACTCTATATTATGTACAAATTAGTAACAAACCAATTTTAAGGTGCTATATAAGTAATGGAATTTGTTTTTTTTTGAAATTCCCACCTCTCATATTCCTTAAATTCAAATTAAATATACAAAAATTATACATCAAACAGATCTATATGTACATCCACAATTTCCTTTGGCACATCGCACAGGTCGCATTTATCATGAGCTCACTTTGAAGTTTGTTTGGGGTACCCTCAAGATGGGAGCTATCGATTTTCTTCCTTGTCCGTCAAAAAATGTTGACATTGACAACAACCTTTGAACTTGGTTGAGTTAAAAAAAAAACATTGCTGCTGGCAACAACCTTTGAAGTCAGTTTACTAAGTTAAGTCAGGCCTCAGTATTTCCCTTTGGCACACCCTGCAGGGCACATTTATGATTGGATCACTTTGAAACTTGGTGTGCTTCTTTGGGTAGTTCAGCGATCTGAACGTAGTGGCTACCCCTCTACGTTCAGATTCTTCCCATTCAATCCTATAGAAAAAGTTCCCAACAAGTTTTTATGGGAACTCAAAACTCGAAATTAGGAATATATATCAAGCTTTCGCCCATATTACCGGCTGCAATCGATAGTACACGTATTTCTTTACATTTGGGCATTGTTTATTGATCCAAACTATGTTTTATTCGTTAATTGTCATCATTTGAGTACTCGTGAGGCGTCAACGGAGATTTCGAAATCGACCATGTTTTTGCATAAATATAAAACAGTAAAAACAATAACCCGGTAATGGCCCCGAAACGAATAGACCTTTTATCGATGCGGAATCGGAAATTCGATCGCAATTCGCGCAGAAATGGTCACCAAACTTGGTCGCATTCGCACAGAGCAGGTTATCAACCCCCTCTGCGCAATTGCGATCAAATTTCCGATTCTGCATCGATAAAAAGGCCTATTCGTTTCGGTGCCATTACCGGGTTATTGTTTTTGCTGTTTTATATTTATACAAAAACATGGTCGATTTCGAAATCTCTGTTGACGCCTCACGAGTACTCAAATGACGACAACGAATAAAACATAGTTTGGATCAATAAACAATGCCCAAATGTAAGGAAATACGTGTACTATCGATTGCAGCCGGTAATATGGGCGAAAGCTTGATATATATTCCTAATTTCGAGTTTTGAGTTCCCATAAAAACTTGATGGGAACTTTTTCTATAGGTTTGAATGGGAAGAATCTGAACGTAGAGGGGTGGCCACTACGTTCGGATCGCTGAACTACTTCTTTGGGGTGACCTCTAGATGGGAGCTATTGATTTTCTTCCTTGTCCATCATCAAAACATGTTGACCTTGACAACGACCTTTGGACTTGGTTGAGTTAGGCATAGGTATTTCCCTTTGGTACACTCTTTTGGGCACATTTATGATTGGATTACTTTGAAATTTGGTATGCTTGTTTAGGGTGACCTCTAGATGGGAGCTATCGATTTTCTAATCGATAGCTCCTATCCTAGGGGTTTCAATTCGAAACACTAAAAGTGTGTTCATGTTAATCAATAGGGTCTGTAGATGTGCATAAAGGTTTTGGATTTTTGATTCGGCCCCGAGGGGCGCAAGGGGCACCACTTTTGTCGTTAGACGAATGGTTTCCGGCGAAAAACTCCTAGGGGTTTCAATTCGAAACATTGAAAGTGTGTTCATGTTCATTCATAGGGTCTTTTTGTCTGTAGATGTGCATAAAGGTTTGGGATTTTGGATTCGGCCCTGAGGGGTGCAAGGGGCACCATTTTTGTCGTTATAGGAATGGCTTCCGGCGAAAAACTGCTAGGAGTTTCAATTCGAAACACTGAAAGTGTGTTCATGTTCATTAGTAGGGTCTGAAGATGTGCATAAAGGTTTTGGATTTTTGATTCGGCCTCGAGGGGCGCAAGGGGCACCATTTTTGTCGTTAGAGGAGTGGTTTCCGGAGAAAAACTCCTAGGGGTTTCAATTTGAAACACTAAAAGTGTGTTCATGTTGAATCAATAGGGTCTGTAGATGTGCAAAAAGGTTTGGATTTTTGATTCGGCTTCGAGGGGTGCAAGGGGCTCCATTTTTGTTCTTAGAGGAGTGGTTTCCGGCGAAAAACTCCTAGGGGTTTAAATTCGAAACACTGAAAGTTCGTTCATCTTCATTAATAGGGTCTGTAGATGTGCATAAAGGCTTTGGATTTTTTATTCGGCTTCGAGGGGCACAGGGGGCACCATTTTTGTTGTTAGAGGAATGGTTTCCGATGAAAAACTCCTAGGGGTTTCAATTCGAAACATTGAAAGCATGTTCATCTTCATTAATAGGGTCTGTAGATGTGCATAAAGGTTTTGGATTTTTGATTCAGCCCCGAGGGGCGCAGGGGGCACCATTTTTGTCGTTAGAGGAATGGTTTCTGGAGAAAAACTCCTAGGGGTTTCAATTCGAAACACTAAAAGTGTGTTCATGTTAATCAATAGGGTCTGTAGATGTGCATAAAGGTTTTGGATTTTTGATTCGGCCCCGAGGGGCGCAAGGGGCACCACTTTTGTCGTTAGAGGAATGGTTTCCGGCAAAAAACTCCTAGGGGTTTCAACTCGAAACTTTGAAAGTGTGTTCATGTTGATTCATAGGCAGGCCTGGCCGTTTGAGGGGAGCTATTGCTCCGGCTCTCCTTGGCTCTCCTAAAGGCAAATTGAGGAGAGCCATAATTGCTCTCCTTAAACTGTAATGGCTCTCCTCAATTTTCATATTTATAACCTTGGATTTTTGATTCTGCCCCGAGGGGCGCAAGGGGCACCATTTTTGTCTTTAGAGGAATGGTTTCTGGCGAAAAACTGCTAGGAGTTTCAATTCAAAACACTGAAAGTGTGTTCATGTTCATTAGTAGGGTCTGTAGATGTGCATAAAGGTTTTGGATTTTTGATTTGCCCTGAGGGGCGCAAGGGGCACCATTTTTGTTGTTAGAGGAATGGTTTCCGGAGAAAACTTCCTAGGGGTTTCAATTCGAAACACTAAAAGTGTGTTCATGTTAATCAATAGGGTCTGTAGATGTGCATAAAGGTTTTGGATTTTTGATTCGGCCCTCGGGGGCGTAAGGGGCACCACTTTTGTCGTTAGAGGAATGGTTTCCGGCGAAAAACTCCTAGGGGTTTCAATTCGAAACTTTGAAAGTGTGTTCATGTTGATTCATAGGCAGGCCTGGCCGTTTGAGGGGAGCCATTGCTCCGGCTCTCCTTGGCTCTCCTAAAGGCAAATTGAGGAGAGCCATAATTGCTCTCCTTAAACTGTAATGGCTCTCCTCAATTTTCATATTTATAACCTTGTATAATAGATATTAGTGTAGAATAGCTCCTCTGAAGCAGATTTAGGAGGGCCATAGTGGCTCCCCTGGATTTTTCAAAAGGCCAGGGCTGCATAGGGTCTGTAGATGTGCATAAAGGTTTTGGATTTTTGATTCTGCCCCGAGGGGCGCAAGGGGCACCATTTTTGTCGTTAGAGGAATGGTTTCTGGCGAAAAACTGCTAGGAGTTTCAATTCAAAACACTGAAAGTGTGTTCATGTTCATTAGTAGGGTCTGTAAATGTGCATAAAGGTTTTGGATTTTTGATTTGCCCTGAGGGGCGCAAGGGCACCATTTTTGTCGTTAGAGGAATGGTTTCCGGAGAAAACCTCCTAGGGGTTTCAATTCGAAACACTAAAAGTGTGTTCATGTTAATCAATAGGGTCTGTAGATGTGCATAAAGGTTTTGGATTTTTGATTCGGCCCCGAGGGGCGCAAGGGGCACCACTTTTGTCGTTAGAGGAATGGTTTCTGGCAAAAAACTCCTAGGGGTTTCAATTTGAAACATTGAAAGTGTGTTCATGTTCATTCATAGGGTCTGTAGATGTGCATAAAGGTTTTGGGTTTTTGATTCGGCCCCGAGGGGCACAAGGGGCACCATTTCTGTCATTAGAGGAATGGCTTCCAGCGAAAAACTGCTAGGAGTTTCAATTCGAAACACTGAAAGTGTGTTCATGTTCATTAGTAGGGTCTGTAGATGTGCATAAAGGTTTTGGATTTTTGATTTGGCCCGAGGGGCGCAAGGGGCTCTATTTTTGTCGTTAGAGGAATGGTTTCCGGAGAAAAACTCCTAGGGGTTTCAATTCGAAACACTAAAAGTGTGTTCATCTTAATCAATAGGGTCTGTAGATGTGCATAAAGGTTTGGGATTTTGGATTCGGCCCTGAGGGGCGCAAGGGGCTCCATTTTTGTCGTTAGAGGAATGGTTTCCCGAGAAAAACTCCTATGGGTTCAGGTTTTTTTTTTACCGACGAGAGGGGCCGATAATCGGCCCCATTCCCAATCGAAAATAGTCTCTTTTTTTCCCAATTTGCTCTAAAAAATTCCCAATTGACTCCAGTTGGGAATTCATTTCTGTGTGACCAGTTGATTGTTTATAACTGACAAGGACCGAATATTCAGCAGTGGGCTTCCGAATGTGAATTGTTTCAGTGCGATTGGCATTCACTTCTGTTGATTTGAAACCGTATTGACAATGTTTTCCTGGATGTCGGCTATCGAAATTAACTCCCTTGATGTGCAGCAATGATAATTGAACGACTCGCAGTGAGCGAAGGAAAGTGACAAATTGCATTGCTGTAAACCATAACTGTTCACGAACGGTACCTAACTTTCGTTACCGTGTGTTTCTTGAACCACGGTACCGATTTTTAAGTTCCGTTTTCGTCTGAAATCGAGTCAGATAACCTGTATTTTATCCAAACCGCTCCCCAGTCTGATACTCTTGCAACTTGATATTATTATTAGTGACAAATCGAGTGAGTGTGCTGTGTATTCCCCATCCCCACCCACGGGTATTGCCCGGTGCCCACCCACCTCATGACTATGAAGTATGAATTGAATGAATTCCTGGCTACACGTCTGATTGCATGACACAGCATTCCCGATGTTCATGGCATGTGAAAAGCTTCAGAACTCTCAGATTTGAACAGACTTGCGTAAGGGAGACTACTCTTTTAACAGGAGAGATATTGATGTATTTTCTAATTTTTCTTCCTGCTGAAAGAAAACACACTCAAATCAAATGATCGTCGGGGTTTTTTACTGTAATAAAGCAAACCAACATTGAATATATAACTCATTCTCTCAACAAAATAAACATCATTTTGCGGTAAACCCTGAAAACTTATATTCTGAATAAAATCCTTTCCCCTGACGAAACAGAACACATTTGAGGATGCACCATTTTTTTCAGATGTGAACTGAACTTTCTTCATCTCTCATTAGCCTTGTTCCAGATAGTAATCAATGGTCTGTTTGGGGTTCAGACTGAAAACGGTTCCCCGGGAGCAAGTAAAATTTATACCAAATCAAATTGACGAAGTAGATAAGTTGATATCATGAAACCCCGAATCGTCCCCAGGTCGAACCGTCCTCAATTATTTTACCCATCCGTCCCCCAGGTCTGACACTCCTGCTGACTGATCCCAAATTGTTCATGCTCTTATTGAGGAGGTGAAAATGGCTTTCAAAGTTTCCCCAGAGCTGGATGCTTTCTCTGCACTTGACCCTAGACAGCTGCCCCTAAATGCAGTAGACCTACCTGACCACATGTCTAAAGAAATGGATGTGCTTGCAACATTTTATGGCTCTTGCGCCATTGATGTGTTTGGGGGACACTCAATCAAGGCTGATCCTGAATTTTTGAAGCAAAGTGCCATTACGGAATACACAATGTTCAAGTCACAAATGTTCTCATTGAAAAATAAAAAAAAAATCGATGTTCCAAAAAAACTCTACAATGAATTGAAAAATGACTCAGTTCTGCAAAATATGTTTCCAATCATGATGAAACTGTTGAGATACAGTTTAATTATACCAGCATCTACAGCTTCTGTAGAGAGGTCATTTTCTTTGATGAATCTATTGTGCACTCCACTGCGCAACAGACTGGGACAAGACAGACTTGATAGTCTCATGCGAATATGCTCAGGGCCACCCACACTAAACCAGACAGACATAGATTGGATCATAGATGAGTTCAAGAATTCAGGTGATAGGAAAGTTACACTGTGAGGTTCACAATGCAACTTACCTTTCACCTGAATTCGGAACAGTTGTGTAAATTACTAATCCAACATTTCCTACAGTAACACACACTCACTGTTACTAAGTAAGTAGCAATGACATTGAGTTGGGACCTGCAGATTAACAGACAACATCACAAGTGTTGTGTTTTTTGTTCATTTAAATTTTATTTAAATAATAGACACTGATTACATTATTTGAAATCAAAAACCAGTTTCAAGTTCTGTTATTCTGTTGAGTAGTTTAAGATAAAGTACAAGTTTTCTTGTAGGAAGTCGTGTGAGAACATAATCATTAGACAGGTGAATCCCTGGCAAAAGAGGGGGTAGTGCTCCCATCGACCGTCACCACCAACCAGGTAAGTCGGGGCGCGTATAATCACTCACTAAAATAATTGATTTCTCACCAGGATAACATGCTGGTAAGTTCATTTATTTTTGTCGCCAGTCGCTCACATAAATTCCCAATTTTGACCCCCGCAATGCTAATTTTCCCAACTGGAAAGGCCCCTGGACCCTTTCCCAAAAAGGGTAGAAAAATCCCTGGGGTTTCAATTTGAAACATTGAAAGTGTGTTCATGTTAATCAATAGGGTCTGTAGATGTGCATAAAGGTTTTGGAATTTTGATTCGGCTTCGAAGGGTGCAAGGGGCTCCATTTTTGTCGTTGGAGGAGTGGTTTCCGGCGAAAAACTCCTAGGGGTTTCAATTCAAAACACTGAAAGTTTGTTCATCTTCATTAATAGGGTCTGTAGATGTGCATAAAGGCTTTGGATTTTTTATTCGGCTTCAAGGGGCACCATTTTTGTTGTTAGAGGAATGGTTTCTGGCGAAAAACTCCTAGGGGTTTCAATTCGAAACATTGAAAGTGTGTTCATCTTCATTAATAGGGTCTGTAGATGTGCACAAAGGTTTTTGATTTTTATCCCCAAATTTTAAAAAATGCGGGATATTGTCGTGATCTCCGTCCGTACATCCGGTTTTGTAATTCGAAACGCTGTAACTTTCTACAGTTGTTCAATAGGGTCTGTGCAATCCAAAAATACCACTTTTAAAGTTTTGCGCCACCAGGTGGCTTCTGTTGAGCCTCTTGAAAAATGCGCTAATTTTTCACTTTTCTTTTGAATAATCCTAACCTATGTAATTCAGAGTTCTATAACTGCTCTAGGGTGTTGCTAAATGATCTGTAGATGTGCACAAAGGTTTCAGATTTTTCAGGTGCCATGTGGCTATGCCACCGTTGCCACTTTCGTGTTATCTTAGACCATTTCTGGCGATAGACTCCTAGGGAATGTAATTCGAATCGCTAAAACCATGCTCGAATGTTGCAGTAGGGTCTGTAGATGCGCTCGAAGATTTCGGATTTTTCAGGTGCCACGTGGCTGTGCCACCATTGCCACTTTTGTGTTTTCTTAGACCGTTTCAGGCAAAAGGCTCCTAGGGTATGTAATTCGAAATGCTAAAACCATGCTCAAATGTTGCAGTAGGGTCTGTAGATGCGCACGAAGGTTTCAGATTTTTCAGCTGCCACGTGGCTGCGCCACCCAGGGACCAGCCGTGAGGGCGACTAGAGCGATTACGTCGCCCTTCTAAGCCCAAAGTCGCCTAGAAAAATAGCCGGGGTGATTACAAGTCGCCCTCTAAAAATTGGCCAAAATGAGGAAAGACTGAACAGTTGAACTGTGTGATGCGAGGTTTACATAAAAACGATTATTTTCAAGGATCGAATGTGCTCGAGTGTGATAAATGGGCATTTTAATTCGTCGAATAAACAACCATTTATTTGAAATCACACGTCAATCAATTGTCCATTGTCGCTTTTGGCGGATTTTTTATTTCTATTTTGTTGCGTTTCAGTCGGAGCTTCAAGTGTTGAAACGAAAATAAGTGACTTACGTGACTCAACAAAATAACCCAGTTTGAAAGTAGGTTACCTCGCTTAGGATGCCGAAAAAGTATACACAACAGACGTATTTTATAACACTGTATTTTTATTTCGTTTTGCCGACGACTGTTAACTGTTGGCCGTCTATTCCTAGAAACACGAATGGAATTGAAACACATGAAAAAAAAGCTTTAGTTATGACATGAAAAGCTTTGTACAGGGCACAAGTGTACATGTGGACGATCTTGAAAAGGGTCCTCCTAAACACCGGAATGACATGAAATGATGCGGAATGACACCGGAATGCCACAAAATGATGCGGAATGACATTTCTTTTACAAAATACTCGATCCCAGAATGAATTTTGTTTATTAACTAACAAAGCACCTCCCAAGCAACCTTCTTACATCTGGTCCTGTTCACACTTTCAGACTTAGGAAATTTTTAGCTTAGTAGACTTTGGTGAATGGCAACCACAGGAGGGTGCTGGGGATTGGCATGAATAAGAGGGGAGGGGTCATGAAGGAGAGGGTAGCAGTGGGGGATTTTCAGTCAATAATTACATTGTGATTTTTTAACCTGGCATAGATGCATCATAGACAACTGGACCTGGATTAATCAGACGTTAATGGAGGACCACAAATTGAAAATATGAAGGGGCAGCAGGGGGATGGTACATGAATATCTTAATTTTCCCCACTTGCCTATGAAGTCTCCCTACATGACTGCAGTCTCCCTATTTTTTCTGGAGGGAGACATGAAGTCTCCCCAAAATTTCCCTCTTGGCTGGTCCCTGGTGCCACCGTTGTCACTGATTTTTGGGGTGCCACGTGGCTGTGCCACCGTTGCCACTTTCATGTTTTCTTAGACAGTTTCTAGCGAAAGGCTCCTAGAGTATGTAATTCGAAATGTTAAAAGCATGCTCAGATGTTGCAGTAGGGTCTAGATGTGCATGAAGGTTTCGAATTTTTCAGGTGCCTCGTGGCTGGGCCACCATTGCCATTTTTGTGTTTTCTTAGACCATTTCCGGCGAAAGGCTTCTAGGGTATGTATTTCGAAATGCTAAAACCATGCTCAAATGTTGCAGTAGGGTCTGCAGATGCGCACGAAGGTTTCAGATTTTTCAGCTGCCATGTGGCTGCGCCACCGTTGTCACTTTCGTGTTTTCTTAGACCGTTTCCGGCGAAAGACTCCTAGGGTATGTAATTCGAAATCCTAAAACCATGCTCAAATGTTGCAGTAGGGTATGTAGATGCGCACGAAGGTTTCAGATTTTTGGTGTGCCACGTGGCTGTGCCACCGTTGCCAATTTCGTGTTTTCTTAGACCGTTTCTAGCAAAAGGCTCCTAGGGTATGTAATTCGAAATGCTAAAAGCATGCTCAGATGTTGCAGTAGGGTCTGTAGATGCGCATGAAGGTTTCGGATTTTTTGGGTGCCACGTGGCTGTGCCACCGTTGCCACTTTTGTGTTTTCTTAGACCGTTTCCGGTGAACGGCTCCTAGAGTATGTAATTTGAAATGCTAAAAGCATGCTCAGATGTTGCAGTAGAGTCTGTAGATGCGCACAGAGGTTTTGGATTTTTTGGGTGCCACGTGGCTGTGCCACTGTTGCCACTTTCGTGTTTTCTTAGACCGTTTCGAGCGAAAGGCTCCTAGGGTATGTAATTCGAAACGCTAAAACCATGCTCAAATGTTGCAGTAGGGTCTGTAGATGCGCACAAAGGTTTTGGGTTTTTCAGGTGCCATGTGGCTGTGCACCGTTGCCACTTTCATGTTTTCTTAGACCGTTTCTGACGAAAGGCGCCTAGAGTATGTAATTCGAAATGCTAAAAGCATGCTCAGATGTTGTAGTAGGGTCTGTAGATGCGCAGGAAGGTTTCGGATTTTTTGGGTGCCATGTGACTGTACCACTTTCGTGTTTTCTTAGACCGTTTCCAGCGAAAGGCTCCTAGGGTATGTAATTCGAAATGTTAAAACCATGATCAAATGTTGCAGTGGGGTCTGTAGATGCGCACGAAGGTTTCAGATTTTTCAGCTGCCATGTGGCTGCGCCACCGTTGCCACTTTCGTGTTTTCTTAGACCGTTTCCGGTGAAAGGCTCCTAGGGTATGTAATTCGAAATCCTAAAACCATGCTCAAATGTTGCAGTAGGGTCTGTAGATGCGCACGAAGGTTTCGGATTTTTCAGCGGCCATGTGGCTGTGCCACCGTTGCCACTTTTGTGTTTTCTTAGACCGTTTCTGGCAAAAGGCTCCTAGGGTATGTAATTTGAAATGCTAAAAGCTTGCTCAGATGTTGCAGTAGGGTCTGTAGATGCCCACGAAGGTTTTGGATTTTTTGGGTGCCACGTGACCGTACCACAGTTGCCACTTTCCTGTTTTCTTAGACCGTTTCCGGCGAAAGGCTCCTAGGGAATGTAATTCGAAATGCTAAAACCATGCTCAAATGTTGTAGTGGGGTCTGTAGATGCGCACGAAGGTTTCGGATTTTTCAGCTGCCACGTGGCTGTGCCACCGTTGCCACTTTCGTGTTTTCTTAGACCGTTTCTAGCGAAAGGCTCCTAGGGTATGTAATTCGAAACGCTAAAACCATGCTCAAATGTTGCAGTAGGGTCTGTAGATGCGCACAAAGGTTTTGGGTTTTTCAGGTGCCATGTGGCTGTGCCATGTGGCTGTGCACTGTTGCCACTTTCATGTTTTCTTAGATCGTTTCTGACGAAAGGCTCCTAGAGTATGTAATTCGAAATGCTAAAAGCATGCTCAGATGTTGTAGTAGGGTCTGTAGATACGCAGGAAGGTTTCGGATTTTTTGGGTGCCATGTGACTGCACCACTTTCGTGTTTTCTTAGACCGTTTCCAGCGAAAGGCGCCTAGGGTATGTAATTCGAAATGTTAAAACCATGCTCAAATGTTGCAGTGGGGTCTGTAGATGCGCACGAAGGTTTCGGATTTTTCAGCTGCCATGTGGCTGTGCCACCGTTGCCACTTTCGTGTTTTCTTAGACCGTTTCCGGCAAAAGGCTCCTAGGGTATGTAATTTGAAATGCTAAAAGCTTGCTCAGATGTTGCAGTAGGGTCTGTAGATGCCCACGAAGGTTTTGGATTTTTTGGGTGCCACGTGACCGTACCACCGTTGCCACTTTCCTGTTTTCTTAGACCGTTTCCGGCGAAAGGCTCCTAGGGAATGTAATTCGAAATGCTAAAACCATGCTCAAATGTTGCAGTGGGGTCTGTAGATGCGCACGAAGGTTTCGGATTTTTGGGATGCCACGTGGCTGTGCCACCGTTGCCACTTTCGTGTTTTCTTAGACTGTTTCCAGCGAAAGGCTCCTAGGGTATGTAATTCGAAACGCTAAAACCATGCTCAAATGTTGCAGTAGGGTCTGTAGATGTGCACGAAGGTTTCGGATTTTTCAGGTGCCATGTGGCTGTGCCACTGTTGCCACTTTCATGTTTTCTTAGACTGTTTCTGACGAAAGGCTCCTAGAGTATGTAATTCGAAATGCTAAAAGCATATCTCAGATGTTGCAGTAGGGTCTGTAGATGCGCAGGAAGGCTTCGGATTTTTTGAGTGCCATGTGACTGTACCACTGTTGCCACTTTCGTGTTTTCTTAGACCGTTTCCAGCAAAAGGCTCCTAGGGTATGTAATTTGAAACGCTAAAACCATGCTCAAATGTTGCAGTGGGGCCTGTAGATGCGCACGAAGGTTTCAGATTTTTCAGCTGCCACATGGCTGTGCCACCGTTGCCACTTTCGTGTTTTCTTAGACCCTTTCTGGTGAAAGGCTCCTAGGATATGTAATTCGAAATGCTAAAACCATGCTCAAATGTTTCAGTGGGGTCTGTAGATGCGCTCAAAGGTTTCAGATTTTTCAGCTGCCAAGTGGCTGTGCCATTGCCATTTTTGCGTTTTCTTAGATAGTTTCCGGCAAAATGCTCCTAGGGTATGTAATTCGAAATCCTAAAACCATGCTCAAATGTTGCAGTAGGGTCTGTAGATGTGCACGAAGGTTTCGGATTTTTGGGGTGCGACGTGGCTGTGCCACCGTTGCTACTTTCGTGTTTTCTTAGACCGTTTCCGATGAAAGGCTCCTAGAGTATGTAATTCGAAATGCTAAAAGCATGCTCAGATGTTGCAGTAGGGTCTGTAGATGTGCACAAAGGTTTCAGATTTTTTGGGTGCCACGTGGCTGTGCTACTATTGCCACTTTCGTGGTTTCTTAAACCATTTCCAGCGAAAGGCTTCTAGGGTATGTAATTCGAAATGCTAAAACCATGCTCAAATGTTGCAGTGGGGTCTGTAGATGTGCACAAAAGTTTCGGATTTTTCAGCTGCCATGTGGCTGCGCCACCGTTGCCACTTTCGTGTTTTCTTAGACCCTTTCCGGAGAAAGGCTCCTAGAGTATGTAATTCGAAACGCTAAACGCATGCTCAAATGTTGCAGTGGGGTCTGTAGATGTGCACGAAGGTTTTGGATTTTTCAGCTGCCAAGTGGCTGTGCCGTTGCCACTTTCGCATTTTCTTAGACCGTTTCCGGCAAAATGCTCCTAGGGTATGTAATTCTAAACGCTAAAACCTTGGTTAAATGTTGCAATGGGGTCTGTAGATGCACTGGAAGGTTTCGGATTTTTCAGGTGCCATGTGGCTGTGCCACCATTGCCACTTTCGTGTTTTCTTAGAACGTTTCCGCCGAAAGGCTCCTAGAGTATGTAATTCGAAACGCTAAAACCATGCTGAGATGTTGCAGTAGAGCCTGTAAATGCGCAGGAAGGTTTCAGATTTTTGGGGTGCTACGTGGCTGTGTCACCGTTGCCACTTTTGTGTTTTCTTAGACCGTTTCCTGCGAAAGGCTCCTAGGGTATGTAATTCGAAATGCTAAACGCATGCTCAAATGTTGCAGTAGGGTCTGTAGATGCGTAGAAAGGTTTCAGAGTTTTCAGATGCCACGTGGCGGTGCCACCGTTTTGCTTTCATGTTTTCTTAGACCGTTTCTGGCAAAAAGCTCCTAGAGTATGTAATTTGAAATGCTAAAACTATGCTCAAATGTTGCAGTAGGGTCTGTAGATGTGCATGAAGGTTTCGGATTTTTGTGGTGCCACGTGGCTGTGCCACCGTTGCACTTTCATGTTTTCTTAGACCGTTACCGGCGAAAGGCTCCCTGGGTACATGTATGTAATTCGAAACACTAAAGCCATGCTCAAATATTGCAGTGGAGTCTGTAGGTGCGCACAAAGCTGTGTCACCTGTGCCACTCAATATGATTTTGGTGTGTCATATAATACATTTCATCTTTGTATCAAGCATTCATACAAAGTCAAGGATGCAAATGCGGGGATACACTATAGTGTGCTTTGCACACAAGTGACACCATCTAGTTTTAATATTTTTTATGGAAATTCATAAATATACCCTTCAGTGAGTGCAAAAGCATCAACATTCTTCTTTGACATGGCCTACAGGGTACATTTATTGTAGGATTGTTTTTGAACTTGGTGTGCTACTAAGCCTTTTTCGAAACTGCCATCTTGGACTTTAATCTATGCAAGGTCACAGGTTGCAAGGTGTAAACATTTCAAGAAAACACCTTATGAGCAATGGGAGAAGAGAGCAGGTGAAGTGCTTTGGACCCCATTACGTTCATTAGTGAGAATTCAAAAAAACTGTAGCCTGCCCAAGGTTACCATTTGTTTAAGGCAATAACAATATTGTATGAGAACTTTCATTATTTCGAATTGAGTTCCTATCGACATAAATGGTGTTGGAATGCACACTGTGTCATTACTCTGTGGTCATGAGCACTGTTTTCAACAACTTCCAGGGATTTCCGAAGAAACTCTATGCAACATGTTTCCTTGTCGCCATTCAAAACAAGTCCCCACCTCTGTAAAAAAACTCTGTAAACCTGCAATGTTCCATCGTTTAACATCGTCTGGGGTTGTCCCTTCAGTTAATTCAAATGACGACATCGGATCTTCAAATTTAAACTTGATATTTCACAAAACTAGTTGACTTGACTGACACAGAACTCAATGCGATGAATATGGAAATCGCTTTGTTTACACCCCACGACCTGTGACCTTGCATAGATTAAAGTCCAAGATGGCAGTTTTGAAAAAGGCTTATTAGGCTAGACCTCTTGATAAAAGCTGTTGATTAGCATTCATTTCTGTCAAAAAAGTTGCCGATTACAGTAACCTCTAAAATTACTGCATTTGTGTATCAGCATTCTTCCTTTAGCCAGCCTTACAGTTTACATTTAAAAATGCATGGATTGCTCTGATTTTGTGCATACACAATGCTGTTATGCAGAAGTTTCACCAAATCACATTGGAACCAATGATCTTCAATTTTGTCATTGCACTTATAACTTACCAAGTTCAAGTTTGTCAAGTTGATCTACAGTGTCATTGACACTTTCCTTTTTAGCTCAACTTTGACGTAGTAAAATTTGAAGTTTTGTCATGGCCTGTCGTCCATCTGTCTGTCTGGATGTCTGTCCGTCCGTCATTCAACAATTCGATATGGTTTGGACCAGAGGCCGTATTTATGAACCAATCTTTACGAAACTTCTTGGGTACCTTTGTTATCACAGTGGGACGAGAACGAGTGTTTTTGGGTGCGGTTCAAAATTCAAGATAGCCACCGGTGGTCATTTTGTACCAATCAGTTTTTTGTACAAAACTTCTGTATGAAAGTTCTGATTTGAATAAATTTTTGTTTGAATGTTTATTAACATGGAATGCATCACATATAATACAGGTTTTCTTTCTCGTACAGAAATTATGCAAATTAGATGAACTTTGCTTTATTCAGTGCTACATTTACTTATACACAGTAAGTACACATGTGAATATGGCTCAGGCTTGGGGCTGTATTTATGAACCGATCTTCACGAAACCTCTTGGGTACCCTTGTTTTCACCTGGGGACGAGAACAAGTGTTTTTGGGTGTGGTCCAAAATTCAAGATAGCTGCCGGTGGCCGTTTTGTACCGAAATCAGGTACAAAAAGTTTTTTGTACAGAACTTTTATATGAAGGTTCTGATTTGAATAAATTTTTGAATGAATGTTTAATAACATGGGATACATCACATATAATACAGGTTATTTTCTCATGCAGAAATTATGCAAATTAGAGGAACTTTGATTTATTAGTCCCCTACGGGAACCGTAAGGGGACTATAGGATTGCACAGTCCGTCTGTCTGTCCGTCCGTCTGTCTGTCTGTCAGTCTGTCTGTCTGTCTGTCTGTCTGTCTGTCTGTCTGTCTGTCTGTCTGTCTGTCTGTCTGTCTGTCTGTCTGTCTGTCTGTCTGTCTGTCTGTCTGTCTGTCTGTCTGTTTTCTATGTTACCACCTCTCCCTCCAACATGCTTTAAGCTACACCTTTCATATTTGGTACATAGATAAATGGTTCTGAGGGGATGATGCACGCTCAAAATTTTTTTTTCAAAATCCAAGATGGCGGAATGGCGGCCATTTTTATTGTGTTTTTCAAGCTTTTTTTTCTAAATTTTCATGTTACCACCCCTCCCACCAACATGGTTCAAGCTACACTTTGCATATTTGGCACATGGATAGAGGGTTGGGAGGGGATGATGCACGTTCAATATTTTTTTTTCAAAATCCAAGATGGCGGCAAGGCGGCCATTTCTGTTGTGTTTTTAAGCTTTTTTCTCTATTTTTTGTTACCACCCCTCACTCCAACATGGTTCAAGCTACACTTTATATATCTGGCACATGGATAGAGGGTTCTAATGGGATGTTGCATGTTCAATATTTTTTTTCCAAAGTTCGTCCGAACGTCTGTCCGTCCGTCTGTCTGTCTGTCTGTTTTTTATGTTCCCACCTCTCCCTCCAACATGCTTTAAGCTACACCTTTCATATTTGGTACATGGATAAATGGTTCTGAGGGGATGATGCACGCTGAAAATTTTTTTTTCAAAATCTAAGATGGCGGGATGGGGGCCATTTTTGTTGTGTTTTTTAAGCTTTTTTCTCTATTTTATGTTATCACCCCTCACTACAACATGGTTCAAGCTACACTTTTTATATCTGGCACATGGATAGAGGGTTGTAATGGGATGTTGCACGTTCAATATTTTTTTTCCAAAGTTCAAAATGGCGTCATGGCAGCCATTTCTGTTGTTTTTTTTAAGCCTTTTTCTCTATTTTATGTTACCACTGCTCCCTCCAACATGGTTCAAGCTGCATTTTTCATATATTGTACATGGATAAAGGGGTTGTGAGGGGATTATGCACGCTCAGTATTTTTTTTCAAAATCTAACATCTGTCTGTCTATCTGTCTGTCTGTCTGTCTGTCTGTCTGTCTGTCTGTCTGTCTGTCTCTGTCTGTTTTTATGTTACCACCTCTCCCTCTAATATGCTTCAAGCTACACCTTTCATATTTGGTACATGGTTAAATGGTTCTGAGGGGATGATGCACAGTCAATATTTATTTTTCAAAATCCAAGATGGCAGAATGGCGGCCATTTTTGTTGTGTTTTTTAAGCTTTTTAGTCGAGTTGTGACGAAGTCAAACTCGACTTATAGTTTGGTGAATGGCGGCGGGCGTCCGGGCGGGCATTCGGGCGGGCGTAAACAATTGGTTTCCGGATGATAACTTGATAGTGGTTCAACTCACATTCATTAAACTTCATACGTAGGTTGGTCTTGGTGGGAGGAAGAACCCTATTGATTTTGGACATGCTACGTCGAAGGTCAAGGTCACAGTGACCTTGAACGTAGTAAATCTTAAACAATTGGTTTCCGGATGATAACTTGATAATGGTTCAACTCACATTCATGAAACTTCATAGGTAGATTGGCCTTGGTGAGGGGAAGAACCCTATTGATTTTGGACTCGCTATGTCAAAGGTCAAGGTCAACGTGACCTTGAACATAGTAAATCGCAACAATTCCTTTCCGGATGATAACTTGATAGTAGTTCAACCTACATTCATGAAACTTCATAGGTGGGTTGGCCTTGGTGCGAGGAAGAACCCTATTGATGTTGGACTCACCAGGTCAAAGGTCAAGGTCACAGTGACCTTGAACATAGTATATCGCAACAATTGGTTTCCAGATGAGAACTTGATAGTGGTTCAACCTAGAGTCATGAAACTTCATAGGTGTGTTGGCCTTGGTGCGAGGAAGAACCCTATTGACCTTGGACTCGCCAGGTCAAAGGTCAAGGTCACAGTGACCAAATTGCAACAATTGGTTTCCAGACAATAACTTGACAGTGGTTCAGCCTATAGTCATGAAACTTAATAGCTGCATTGGCCTTGCTGTGAGGAAGAACCCTACTGATCTTGAACTCGCCAGGTCAAAGGTCAAGGTCACAGTGACCTTGAACATAGTAAATCGCAACAATTGGTTTGTGGACGATAAATTCATAGTGTCTTAACCTACATTCATGAAGCTCCATAGGTGGGTTGACTTCTTGCAAGGAAAAACCCTATTGATATTGGACTCACCAGTTCAAAGGTCAAGGTCACAGTGACCTTGAACATAGTAAATCACAACAATTGGTTTCCGGATGATAACTTGATAGTGGTTCAGCATACATTCAATAAACTTCATAGGTAAGTTGACCTGGGTGCGACGAAGAACCCTATTGATTTTTTTGGACTTGCTAAATCAAAGGTCAAGGTCACAGTGACCTTCAATGTAATAAATCATAAACAATTGGTTTCTGGATGATAACTTGATAATGGTTTGACCCACATTCATGAATTTCATAGGTAGGTTGGCCTAGGTGAGTGGAAGACCCTTATTTATTTTTGACTTGCTAGGTCAAAGGTCAAGGTCACAGTGACCTTGAACATAAATCATAAACAATTGGTTTCCAGATGATTATTTGACAATGGTTTCACCCACGTTCATGAAACTCCATGGGTAGGTTGGCATTGGTGCAAAAAAAAGCCCTATTTACTTTGCAATCACTAGGTCAAAGGTCAAGGTCACAGTGACTCTTCACATAGTAAATTATAAACAATAGGTTTTCGGGATAATGAATTGATAATGATTAAACCCACTTTTTTGCTGTCACAACTCGACATTGGATCAGTGATCCTATCGGCATTTTTTCTCTATTTTATGTTACCACCCCTCCCTCCAACATGGTTCAAGCTATGCCTTTCATATATGGTACATGGATAAAGGGTTGTGAGGAGATTATGCATGCTCAATATTTTTTTTTCAAAATCCAAGATGCTTATATACTCTAGTGTCTTCTGTGACAAAAACACCTTATGTCACAAAAGCGCCGTAGGGGACTAATACCACATCGGTGGTAAAACACTTGTTCAGTGCTACTTTTCCACAGTCAGTACACATGTCAATATGACTAAGGCTAGAGGCTGTATTGATAAACTGAGCTTCACGAAACTGCTGGTGAAGCTCAGTTATCACCTTGGGATGAGAACGATGGTTTTGGGGTGCGGTCCAAAATTTCAAGATGGCCACCAGCGACCAATTAGACAAACTTTTGATTTATTCAGTGCTACTTATACACAGTAAGTGCACATTTCAATTAGGCTCTGGCTGGAGGTCGTATTTATGAACTGATCTTCACAAAACCTCTTGGGTACCTTTGTTGTCACTGTGGAACAAGAACAAGTGTTTTGGGGTTTGGTCCAAAATCCAAGATGGCTACCATTGGCCATTTTGTGCTGAAATTAGGTGCAATCAGTTTTGTAACAAACCTGAGCCCTGCCCCTCTCGATTTACACCACAAGTAGTGCCTGGTGTGGTTCTAATTGAAGGCAGTGCCTCCAATAGACCTCTACAGAGAAATGCCCATGCACCGCCCCCCGATCAAAACAACAAGAGGGTCCCATAGAGGTCCGCAGTTTGGGAAAAACTGGGGGTTAAGAATCAGGTTCTCATTCCTAGCGGGTTTTCCAATGACTAAACAACAAGAAAATAGATGATAATATAAACAAACCATTTCCAACACTTTTCAGTACTTTAGTCTTCTCCTCACTCAAGTGTGGGGATCTTGCATCTTTCTCTTTTATTTAAACTGGCCAAGGGGCCATTCAAGAAAACTTCTTTACCAACAACCTTAAGGAGGGTTACCAAACTGAGCAGGTCTTGTTTACCTGTGCAAACAAGCACTACTCCATATTAAAGCTAACGCGTTACCTTCTTCCAATACCAGTTGCGAACGCTCAACCACGCGCGAAATAATAAATTGGCTACTACCCTTACCCTATCCCCATCGGAGGAGGGGAGCTACAAATAGTTTCAGTTCTTCGAACACAAATGAGTTCCAGTCCAAAACTCCGCACCCAAATCGTGTTCAAAATTACATACTCAAGAGAGTACCACTACCAAATACCATGATTATTGCGACACAATCTATAACTAATTTATCCAGTGCTGACCTCTACGGAGGTGAGCTGGCCTACTTAAATCGGATCCCAATCATTAACTATTTTATCCAGTGCACACCTCTACTGAAGTGAGCTGGCCTACATAAACCAGGCCTGGCATTCTTAAAAATGCAGGAGGGCTAAAAGTCGCTCTCCTCCCATGGCCTAGGCGAGGGATTAGCTCTCCTCCAGCTTACAAAAGCTAAAAGTGGAAAAATGAAGTTTTACTGCTAATGAATTCTGCTTAGTGGGCTTTGTACATTTTATTATACGCCCATTTAAAAAACGGTTGTATTATGTTATCAGTCTGTCCGTCTGTCTGTCCGTAAACAATTTGGTTTCCATTCACTTAAAGTCGAACGCCTTGACGGATCGACATCAAACTTTCAGAAGTTGTTTTTAGCATTAAAATACAGGTCAGATTCGATATTGGTGTTTCTCAGTCTATCTGCTGCAGAGATATTGCCCTTTGAAAACACAATTTTCTAAAAATATTGGTTTCCGTTCATTTAAAGCTGAACGCCTTGACGGATTGACACCAAATTTTTCAGATGTTGTTTTTAGCAATGAAATACAGGTTAAGTTCGATATTGGTTTTTCTCAGTCCATCCACTGCAGAGCTATGGCTCTTTGAAAACACAATCTTTCGAAAAAAATTGGTTTCCCTTCATTTAAAGTCGAACGCCTTGATGGATCGACATCAAACTTTCAGATGGGGTTTGTAGCAATAAAATACAGGTCAAGTTCGATATTTTTGTTTCTCAGTCCATCTGCTGCAGAGTTATGGCCCTTTGAAAACAATTTTTGAAAAAAAATTGGTTTCCGTTCATTTAAAGCCGAACACCTTGACGGATTGATACCAAATTTTTCAGATGTTGATTTTATACACCCGTTTGAAAAACGGGACGTATTATGTGAATGGTCTCTCCACCCATCTGTCTGTCTGTCCGTCCATGGACACATTTCGTTTCCGGACGATAACTTTAGTTGTAATGGATTGAGCTGTGTTAAATTTGGCATGTGGATTTAGTATGACAAAATACAGGATGGGTTCGATTTCCGTTTCTAGCAGCCCATTTGCAGTAGAGTTATGGCCCTTTATTTATGAGAATTTAGCCCAACTTTTCGTTTCCGGTCGATAACTTTAGTTTGTCTTGACCGATTTATTTCGAATTTTTGTTTTTGACCACAAAATACAGCTCAAGTTCACTTTTGACCACAATCGCATATACCTTTCCACAGTTATTCCCCTTGAATGATTGCAAATTTGTGGATTTTGTGGTTTCCGGATGATAACTTTAGTTTGCCTTGACCGATGTTTTTCAAATTCTCAGGTTTTGTTTTTGACCACAAAGCACAGCTCAATTTCACCTTTGGCCATAATCGCATGTACCGTTCCATAGTTATTCCCCTTGAATGACTGCAAATTTGTGAATTATGTGGTTTCTGGATGATAACTTTAGTTTGCCTTGACTAATTTGTTTCAAATTTTCAGATTTTGTTTATGACCACAAAGCACAGCTCAAGTTCACTTTCGGCCAAAATTGCATGTACCTTTCCAGAGTTATTCCTCTTGAATTTGTGCATTTTGTGTTTTCCGGATTATAACTTTAGTATGGCCTCACTGATTTTTTATACACCTGTTGAAAAACCGTCGAATTATGGAATCAGTCTGTCTGTCTATCCATTTGTCCATCCGTCAGTCTGTCCGTTTGTCAACATTTGGTTTCCAGATGATAACTTTAGTATTTTTTTTTCGATTGACTCCTAAACTTGTTATGTGGTTTAATCAAAACAAAAGACAGGTCAAGTTCGAATATGGGGTCAGTTCGAACTTCGAAGTTTCCCTGAATTATGGACCTTGTTGGACATAGAATGCATCAAATATTTGATTTCCGGATGATAACTTTTATGATTTGTTTTCCGATTGGTACAGACTTGGTATGTTGTTTAATCACAACAAAATACAGGTCAAGTTCGATTATGGGGTTGGTCCAAACAATTTTCACCCTCACCCCCATCCTTACCCCAACCCTTCAAAATCACAAAATGGGCGTATATTGTCCCGCTATGCGGTGCTCTTGTTTGGTGCTGCTAACAAGGTAGTCTCTGTGAGCCGGCCACACTGCCCTTCCCATACCTCCGGGCCTCTGCAAGGCCCGGAGGTGTAGAAGGGGTAGTGTGGCCATCTTACACAGATCACTAACAAAGCAGAGATCTGAAAAGATGTGGGTTTTAGAAATAGACGGTTATGGTAATCACTATTTTCTAAGGCCAGGAGGGCTTGTTTTCGCCCTCCTTAATTTTTTTTAAGGCGAGCAGTAGGCGAGCGAGTAAATCGCTCTCCTGAAAATGCCAGGCCTGACAAATCGGATCCCAATCCTAACCATGTTCAAGCTAAAACGCTTATAAAACTTAACAACTCCTCCTGTACTTTACGGGTGGGGAGGGGCAAAAGTCTCCCCCTCACCTACAACCAAAGTGCGTCCCCCACTAAAGTGATCTGTCCATAATGTACTAATTTCGATCCAGGATTATGACATGATCTCTACAATTCCACTATAATGTTGTCAAAGATTGCCTAAGGGAGAGGGGGCAGTATCTCGGCCAGTCAAAACTAGGGTGGATTCAGATTACTCTGCCCTTGGCCCACCTGGTTGAGTCTGCCACTGGCTGAGAAGTGTGCGACCCCTCTAAGAAAATCTCAGTCAGGGCGCACAATTCTCAAGCACAGAATATCAAAAATGGCAAAAAAAATATAGTGAATTTGCCTACAGACACACCGGATCCGCCGAGAGAGGAAATTCCATAATCCTTCCCAAATCTGACTAGCAAGACATCGAAGCAATAATATTTTTCCACATAAATATAACTAAATGTTACCTCAGCTGCCTTCACAAAATCCCAAGTCTAATCATTCAGAAATGATTTTTATACACGAAGATGCATTCAAGCGATACATTCTTCACGTAATTATCGCTATGAGAAAGGAAATCCATGCAGCTAGTGATGTTTGAATTACCCGTCTCCGAGAATTATCTTTTAACTCTTCCTCAAAGGCAAGAAATAACATTTAACTCTTCCACGGCCACTACTATCGGTCCCAAACTACTGAACCAAGCCGAGACTTATTTACTGACCCTACCACGGCTGGATCGTTTCACTTACCCCACTCTAGAGGGCAATGTTCTCATTGAAAATGTAAGCAAGACTATTTACAAAATATATAAGTGCTCTGCTTTTAAGAAAAATACATTAAAAAAAAAACACAACCCTGATTTAAAAAAAAAAAAAAAATATTTAGCCAAAAAACCTCCAATAATTTTGTGACTGGAAGGATACTCCCTATGTAGAGAACATTATAAATCTCAAAATTCCAAACACATCAGCGGAACTAGAAATTTCACAAGTGAAATTTCCGAGCTTGAACCACGCTTCCCAGCCAGTCCACGATACTCGTGGACTGCTTGCTGCCATGCATAAACTTGCGCCAAGAGATGTTATCGCTAGTGTTAGAGTGTCTCAACCTCACCAATTAGACTTGACCAAAACATCATATTTTATAATAATATTCCGAGTAAGACCTTTAAAATTCTATTAAAAAATAAGTATTTCCCCGTGCATTCAAATGCATACAATCAGCCAACATATGGGTGGCCATAGTTTGTGTGTGTCGTACAAATAAAACTTTTTGGCCAGACATAACCTTCAAGGACTGATTCAAATGATTTCTTCTTATATCAAAGATATCGGAAGACACATGACGAGTATTGACTCTGGGAAAGATACTACATACAACAGTGTTTTTAACACCAGCAACCTCAAAGCGCTGCAATAGTTTCTAAAAGTCACTCTGATATAACTGATGAAAAGTTTTTGTCATCAATGTCATTGCCACCAATCAGCGGATTCAACATTCACCATGACCAAGTCCACCAATTTTGCTCCAGGCAAACCAACAAATTCCACTGCATCTCTAAAGTCGAAATCTTTCCATATATTTGGATGCTTCTGGAATTTGTGGAGACAATGAGTAGAAATATGGCCCAGTATCAAGATCTTCATCATAACACTGAAAGCAAAACCATTCAGCCCAAGTATCTGATGACGAAATATATATATTATTTTCAGTTTTACATATTTCCTAGGAGCATCCCTTCCAGAAAAAAAAAAACAAACTTAGAATTATACCTAGATATGGGACAACCCTCTTTCCGACTGTCCAGTTCGACTGATGTAGGCCACCAGTCCCACCACCCGCGGACAACTCACTTGCTCCCCCATTCACCTGTATAGCGCCATACTTTAAACAATCATACTTTAACTTAC
The DNA here is from genome assembly GCA_031216915.1 of Pictodentalium vernedei. Taxonomy (NCBI): domain Eukaryota; kingdom Metazoa; phylum Mollusca; class Scaphopoda; order Dentaliida; family Dentaliidae; genus Pictodentalium; species Pictodentalium vernedei. The sequence goes on along the minus strand of CM062290.1, from coordinate 78,787,480 downwards.
CCCACAAACTGACACACCACCCCAGGCACCACACACGACACCACCCAGGAGATCCCACGCGATACCCCCACCCTAAAACCAACCCATCAGAGCACGATGCCCCACAATCGAACCAGACGGGAGGATCCGAAGTCATCACCACCTAGAGTAAAAAAAAACCCAAATATCCAACATTTAAACTTTTGTTCAGTTTGATGAGATGTCTCCATCCGCGAACGGTTTCCTAAATACACCCAAAACTGGAAAACGCACAATACGCGATCCCCCATTCATAAAAAAAAATCATTATGAGACATCGTGTCTATATTTACACTTCTCAACACCATAACGCGTGCCCCAGTCATTGACACCAGCCAGTGCCGCATTACAATATTTTCTACACTTGGTTACAACAACCAGCATAGATTTATATATACAATCTATATATATAAATAAAATTTAACAGGCTCTAGGTAACGCCTAACGGAGTCATGACCCTCAATAGCACAGCGAGCTAAAACTTAAAGCACCCAATATCATATAGCGCCATTCCAAATATTCACCATACTCTCATCATCATATAATTCAAATAAAATTAATTACTCTAACTTCAGCTCAAAACCTAATTCACTGGTGGACCATCTCAACAATTCTAAAGGTTGGCCCAGGGGTGCAGGAATTCAAATTTAGCATAACCTGAAAACCGGTTATGCAAATTATTTTTTTGCATAACCCAATTTTTTGTGCATAACCCACAGTTGCCCAGCCACCCCCCCCCCCCCCCCCCCCCCACACACACACACACATACACACTTCACACAAACTGTTTACCAACCCTGGGTGTATTTTTAAAATCTATTGCAGAACATTACACCATCGGCAACAATATTTCTTGGAATATTCGTTTTTCACCAAAGAAACGTTACAAAAAATAATGTTGGCGTCTGTACATTTCCCAAATCGACAAAAATGAATTCCCCAGCCACAACCCGTAATCTATATTTTTATACTGTACCAATGACCCAGACATAGCTGGTGCTAACTCTTAAAATATAGGGCCAAACACAAATTTTGCCCCCCAATCCCCAAAATTTGCATCTAAAACTAAAGAAAACATGTCCTGAAAGGCCCTCCACACTTCGCCCCTACTGCGCATGCGCAGTGTCAAGGACGTTCCGAAATTGGCGCCATTTATCATTTCTAAGTTTGGCCCTTCATCAGTTAACATCTGACTGATCTTTGTGCTTTTAAATCTCAGTTTAAATGATGCCAGACACATAAATATTAGTGAAATGGTGATTCTAAGGAGGATAGAAAAGGAGGAGAGGAAAAGAATGTGTGACAGAATATTATCAGGGCTGTAACTTAAAATTTTTTAATGAAATTATGTTAAGTTACCTATTTTCAAGGCAGCAGCCATTTTGTTGTCATTCTGATTATTTAGTTACACTGTTTTTTCAAGTGTTTTTCCTCTCTCCCTGTCCTTTAAGTTCCCCCTTGCTATTCTCCCATGCTTTTGGCATAGTTTCTGTAATTATTATTACTAAAATTTCTTGGGAGTTTTAGCTGTATAACAGAATGAATTCTGTTCTTCCCCATGTTTACGTCTTCACCTACGGGTGGTTAGGCGTTGTGTTCTGCATCTACCATCTGATGTTCTGCAGTTTCTTCCCTGGAAGTCTCTGTTTTGCATCAGATGGTGTATTTTTGGTAACTGATTTCGGGCCTGGGTGCCTGGAGTCTTATTTTAGTGTTTTTACACTCATTGTTTACATTTACAACAGCCCTCTGTGTGAGGGGGGGATTTCTAAATAATAATATCTTTATGTTATTTTAATCATAACTAGATACATTATTATTGTTCGTAAGTGTTGAATAAATTGTTTAAAATATTTTTAAAATTTTTGTCCACACTTAGGCTTGGGATCCATTGGGGCTCAACGTTACTTTTCAGAAACTTGGGCTGTTCTGAAAAAATATTTTTTCAAAATATTTTGATTTCAATTATTTTTTCTATATTAATGGATCATATTATTATTATGTATTTTGATTGCCAGGGGTTAGTGCGAGTACCAGGACTTGTTTTCTTTTCACATTGAAAGGATATTGATCAATTGTTTTAAGAGGAAGTCTTCCTCTGACCTTATTATCATTCTATATGTGGTCAGTGTACTCGCATTAACTCCTGTTCTGTATCGTATGATTTCGATGACAATATGGGAAGCGTATGTCACGGTATGTTGTTGGGGATTTGGACACTCCGGTCCTTTCCCCGCAGGGTCACTCTACTTTATCAATTTCTATTTCAGACGATCAAGATTAGGGTGATGTATCTGTGATGTCTTCCAACAGTGTGCCTCCGTCGTCACAATTAATGAAGGGCTAGCGGAAAAGTGCTCATGTAATACGCCAATTGCCTAAGAGGACCCTAGTAGGTTCGACGGCCTTTGACGTCCGCTAGCTTGCCCGGTGTAGCGTCCATTCACCGAATGGTTCGGCAGCCGGGTTCGTCCGTTGCGGTCTAGAAGGAATTTTGGGGTGATGCGAGCACTATAAAATTAACTTAATGCACACCCAGTGACGGCGGATCGGAGGGAGAACGGAGGAAGCCTTTTAGTCCGTTCATAGCTCGTTCCGGTCCATCCGGACGGCAAGCGAGAGAGGCCCCTCTCTCGTTCAACAACATCTGGCCCCAGATGTTGTGGTACAAATGTGTCGTTAGCGGAGCATACGTCCGTCGCTCGGGACGCTCCGTTGTATAGGCAGTCCGCTGAGACTGCTAAGGCTTCCTCTTCTCGTCAGCGCACACGACCGCACCTTGGCTGCGTGACCGCCGATATATTACCAGCTTCGCCGATCAAGGATTCTTCGGCGACCAGGTCACACCATCCGGCAGCCAGGGATTCGAGACCGATGGACTCCGGACGTTCGCATAGGAAAAGTATGCGGGAGCCATCTGATGCGGAGCTGCCCTCGGCGAAGCAGCGATAGACTGCGCCTCCGCAGGTCTCGACGCCGGACATTCTTGTGCACATAGCACAGCTTATCGCAGCATCCCAGCAGCCGACAGAAACGGTGTCGGATCGAGAATTATCCGACAGCGTTGGGTCGGTAGCCGGGGACTCGAGGCCTGCAGACTCCGGACGTTCGCATAGGAAGTGTGCGGGAGTCAACGTACACGGAGCTTTCAGCGGCAATGCATCGTAAGTCCGCTACTGCACAGGCCTCGGGAACGGACGTGCTTTCCTTAATAGCACAGTTTATCGCAGCATCCCAGCATCAACTGAATCTGTCGCATATATTTTATCCGACGATGCTGGGTCGGGACGCTCCGCGGAAGCGGGTACGGACGTCCGAAAGTTTCATCCGGTCCGACGGGATACCGAAAGGGATTCGGTGGATTTCAAGCTTTCCCTTTCGGAACAACATATGCTGCGATGCCGGATAAGAAACTGATAGCGTCGGTGGACTTAGAATTTTTTGGTTCGGTTCAGGGACATCGTCCCTCAGTTCCGACATAGTCCAATAACGTCACACAAACTTTCGAATTATTGAACGACGCTATATATATTATTATTTTATGCTTGCTATCCAAGCATTTCTGGTTTCTTGTTCGAAGAGTTATGGAGATATCTTTCAAAAGTGTGCCTCTGTCGTCTTAGTTAATGAAGAGTTAGCGGCAATAAGTGCTCATGGAATATGTCTATCGCTTACGGAGTGACATTCGCTAGCTCACCCGGTGTAGCGTACATTCATCGAATGGTTCGGCTGCCGGGTTCGTCCGTTGCGGTCTAGGAAGGAGATTTGGGTGATGCGAGCACTTTAATTACTTTAGTACTCACCCAGTGACGGCAGATTGAGGACAGATCGGAGGAAGCCAACAACATAGGGGACCGCATGTTGTGGTTCAGATATTTTACATTCGGAGCATATGTCCGTTGCTCGGGACGCTCCGTTATATTGACAGTCCGAGAGACTGTCTTTAATGCTTCCTCATCCTCACAGCAGGGCACACGACCGCACATTGGCTACGTGACCTCGAGTATCCGATCAGTTTCGGCATTCAGTGATTCCACAGCGAATAGGTCGCGCCATCCGGTAGCCAAGGGACACGAGGCCTATACACTCCGTTCGCTCGCATATTGGAAGTATGCACGGGGTAACGATCTCGGAGCTTCCTGCGGCAATGCATCGTAAGACCGCTGCTCCTCAGGCCTCAGTGACGGACGTGCTATCCGAGTTAGCACAGTAGTTTCGCAGCATCCCAGCAATTGACGGTTTCTCGGTCGAATCAGGAATTATCCGACGGCGCTGGGTCGGTGCGGTCCGCGGTTGCATCAAGCTACGGACGACCGAACGCTTTATAGGGTCCGACAGGATGGCGAAAGGGATTCGAAAGATTTCGAGTTTTCCCTTTAGTAGTATCGGAAGATGCCTTTCATATCTTCTGGCATTTCTTCCAGTGATTATTTTTCGGACTTCATTGCTGCGATCTTGGATAAGAGACTTATAGCGTCATTGGACTCGGATTTTTCGATCGGTACAGGGACTTTGTCCCTGACTTACCGACGCAGTCCAATATTGTCTTTACAACATGTGTTTTATTTTTCGACGCTATATATTTATATATATATACAAGCCTGCTACTAAGCATGATAGTTTAGTTTCTTGTCCGCGTGGCTCATTTCTGCCATTTTATCTTTTTTACATATAGTTTATTTTGGCAGAGCAGGGCATACCGAGAGTTCATATGCGTCTAGACGGTGTGATTAAAGACTGCATATATTCTTTTTCGCCGTTTATGTCTTTTCCAATTTCAATGTTGGGAACGACATTATGTATAGTAGACTTAACTTAGACGCTTTATTATACGTAATCCGCCTTACTGAGGCGTTATCATTACGTCTTCAAAAAAAAAAAAAAAAAAGATTTACGGGATATTATTCTCTATGTAATTTCTTTTGAGGGCAGTAGTTTGTTCACGTATAACTCCGCCCTTCAGTGGCTGATTGGAGTTGGTTAGACGTGATGCAGCCCTAGCTACATCCACGCGTGGATAGTAGGTTAAGAACTCTCTCAGAGTCGCTTCGTTCTCGGAGGAGCTTCTCTTCGACGGCAACTTTCCGGCAATCCATGAATTGCTTGATTTATACATTCTCTTGTCTATCTAGTGTTACAAGAGATTCAGACTGGGGCAAACATTCGGTGGTTGACTCAGAGAGTGCCGCCGCAGTTGCCGGACCCGAGTGTGGCTGTTATGACGGTTGCCAGTCAAACAGATTGGGATATATACTGATCCCTACGGATTCGAAGTGCCAGGGTCTTTGGGTTCCGCAGTCTTTTAGCTATCAGTTTAACTTCCGCGGAATAATGTTTTTTAGGCTTGCTTTATGTCATTGCATGAACATTATTCAGAAACGCATGCCCAAATTCCTGTCCTTTAATTCGACAGTAGTGGCGTATCTCCGGAACCAGGGAGGCACTCTTTCGTTTCCGTTATTCAATTTAATGGAAAGAATCCGTCTGTTGGTTATAGTACACCAAGTTCAGTTTTGGTCCGTCATATTCTGGGTCGTCTGATTGTTTTATCGCACTCCCGTTCTCTTACGGGTCGCTTGTTGCTGTCAGAATGGACTCTCAACAAACAAGTATTTAATCAGATTTGCTATCTATGGGAGCGCCCAATGATGTTTTATTTATGACACAGCTTGCTAATCAATTGCAGACGTATGTGTTGGCTTGTCCAGATCTCTGAGCTAATACTGTTAACGCTCTATTGATCTATAGGACGGAATGATAGGATACGCGTATCCTCCGGCGCTGTTGTTTTAGCAGGTATTGCTAAGATAAACAACCACAATACATTTCTGTTGATAGCATCTCTATCTTCACAGAGATCATGAGTAATTTACTCTCTTGTCTACTGTGGATCTTAACGTGAAATCGTCCTCTATGTGAGGATCTTTTTTCACTGGGTAAATCGTGTCATCTTTATCACAACCAGCAAGGTCGCAACCTTCATGTATTCCGTTGTGTGGTCCGTATTGCATTGTAAGCACTGTACTGGACGAGCTTTGGACGCGATTTCTTACTATAGGAGATCCTCTTCTTCGCTATTCTATGCGACTAAAGTGGAGGCTCTTCCGTCGTGGTGTAGGGATCATTATGTTCATATGGTTGATCCCTCCATACTACTCATTGCTATTTTTTAGTATACTTGTTTCACAAGATCTACTGCAGCCTGTTGTTATTTAGGTTATAGGTTTATGTTACCTCATACCTATGCACTCTACGATAGTTTACAATTGAGTCTTTTGTCTCTTTATCTAAGTCAGTTAGTAACTTTTTGATAAATAGACTTAGAATCTTTAGATTAAATTCCTATACGGATTTTAACTTCGGTTCTTATTTAGCTAAGTAATCATTTGAGCCTCTGGAAACAGTAGTTTTCAAATTCTGACCTTTTAGACAGTAATTCTGTTGGTTTCTCTTTTACTGTAGAGTCAGTGAGTTTCATGCACTATCGATGGATGATTTTCACTTTCATAGTTTCGGAATCAATACTTCCGTTACTATTTAGGTTGGATTGTTGCATAAGAGTTAGGCTCCTATTATCCGGAACCTATTATTTTAAGGTCCTTCCGTCTTCGTATGGGCATAGGCCTTTACTCTTTCCGGGTACAGTTTATGTATTTATAAACAGATATCTGTTTATTACAAGGGCGTAAGCTTCTTCTGTCTTTGATGTCTAGTAGAAGGACGTTACGCTCCATTTTATTGTTAATGGATTCTATTAACTAGCGTACTGCTTATGGTATATCATTGGCTTAGCAGTTGTGCTTAAGAATTCGGCTCATGAAGTAAGAGTTCTTCTACTTCTTGGGCTTACATTAATAGTGTTGCTATTATAGATTTTTGAAGGCTGCTCATTGCGCTCAGCCATCCATTCATGAATTTTATCTCAGAAATATCGAGTCCATTTCTGGAGGCCTCTATTGTTAGGTCTATTATCTACTGCTCAGAATGTCATTCACTTAACAGTTGCTACTATAGCTAGGTAGGCTGTCTGTTTCGGCAGTGTCTCCGTTCGGCTGCCCTCTTCGCTCTGGGCTATTTGACCCAGGGCAAGAAAAAGGGGGGGGGGGGGGGGAGGGTGTTCCCTTGGGTCACCTGTTTTTACTATGAAAACAAGGGGATACCTCCTCCGGAGTTAGTAATTCTGAGCTGTTATTGGGATGGTTGTTTAGTGAGAAGTTTAAGTTTATAAAATTCATTCAAGTCTTAGTTTTTAAAGTATAGCTTTTGAATATTGCATATGTCAACGGACATGATTATGCAATTCTCACACACTTTTAGGAGTATAAGAGTCTCTATTCTCTAGACTTACTTTATTATTGGCTTACTTTAAAAATTATTAGTATAAGGATTATTGGATATTAATAGAGTACATGGATGTATGAAGCTCAATTTTTGGAAGGTGTTGTATCTTTCTAATTTATCATAAATAAGAAAGATACATGTAAGGCCTATTACTTCTTTTCCCTACAGGGGATGACTCTATTTTATTTTATTGAGCGTATTCCATTTTGCTCTATGTCCTTGGCCCTCCAGCCTTTTTACTGTTCAGCTATGTCTGGGTCATTGGTACAGTATAAAAATGTTAAAAAATTTATAGTAATTTATATATTTTTTATACTTACCAATGACCCAGACGGGGATGGCCCTCCCAGGAGTTGGGAACTCTTGCCTCCCCGCTGAGTACATAGCGCTTACCAGGCACTGGTTATTAGAATGATAAATGGCGCCAATTTCGGAACGTCCTTGACACTGCGCATGCGCAGTAGGGGCGAAGTGTGGAGGGCCTTTCAGGACATGTTTTCTTTAGTTTTAGATGCAAATTTTGGGGATTGGGGGGCAAAATTTGTGTTTGGCCCTATATTTTAAGAGTTAGCACCAGCTATGTCTGGGTCATTGGTAAGTATAAAAAATATATAAATTACTATAAATTTTTTAACTTTTCAAAAGCCTTTCCAGTAAGATACTCTATTGCCATATTTATGGAATGTTGTCGCCCAAAACGTTGCAAAAATGAAGTCGAGGTGCCCCCCCCCCCCCCCACCTCGCCCATCCCGCATCGATCACAAACTCAACAGACTATTGAGTTTGTGATGGTTCAGGGTCGTTTCGGCCTCAGGACGTTTCGGCCTGGATATTTTCCCCGAAAACTTTTCGTCTTCGGTTTCAAAAAATATCGAGGCCGAAACGTCCCGGTGCCGAACTGGTAAAAGAGCCGAAACGTCCCACTCCCTTTGTGATCAATCTGAGATGGGGTGTGAGGTCCTCCTATTACCGTCTCAGTTTACTTGTTCACGTGTACCTCACCCCACCCCACCCCCCCCCCCCTCCAGTGACAGATTACACCATTTGATACTGATATATAAACGGTAGAAATATTGATAACTATATCCATCAACGGTGCAGTATATTTCCGTTAACTGTCAATTGAACACGGGGGCGTCTGGCCACAATTCGACATGCTGCATGTCGAATTGTGGCCAGGTGTCCCCGTATTCAACTGATAGTTAACGAAAATATACTGCACTGTATACCACCGGCGTCGGGCGATGAGTCGTGTTGAACGAACCTCACAATCGACATTTTGGGGGTTTTTAACAGCCGTATTACAACAAATCTTGCCATTCTTGGAAACGAAAATTTAACTCGTTGTGCAGACGGGGCCACCCTTGTCGTATTATCCGAATTTAACATATAATATTAGACAATAGTTTAAAATTGACTTTTTTATATAGGGCCTATTAAACACTCTTTTATAGTGTTCATATTATATTTTAAAAATGATTGAATATGTTAAATTCTGATTACACGACGAGGGGAAGAGCATGTCACTTTCTGTCGGTAGTTCCAAAATGGAAGGCTGTGGAAGTATGTTAATTTTTGGTCCAGCCTCTCCTAAGCACGTGACTTCATTGAATATTAATGATCTATTTTACAACCGGGATTTCTGTTGGCCCAGCCTCTCACAAGCACGTGACCTCATTGAATATTAATGTCTATTTTTAAAACCTGGAATTTTCCCTTCTCTTCTGTCGTTCTGTTTGCTTTTGAAGTTGTGTGTTTTCTCAGTGAAGCCTGGAGGCTTCGTTTACTCAGTATGGTAACCATTCCATGCGCACTTTTACGTCACAACTATGCATTAACCACATATCTCTGAACTAAGGTCAGTACAACATACCTTGGCGAGATTTTCGTTTGCTCAGCATGGATACTGTTAAAAATGTCGTCACAGATCAGTTGTTGGATATAAAATCTAGGTCATAAGTCCAAACATTTACCCAAAGTCTGTAATATAATTTTTTTCATGTGGTACAACCTGTGGACGCAGCGCATCAAATATTATCTTATGAACTTTGGGTCCATGTCTGGACTGGTCGATGAAACAAACCAACGGCATCATGCCTTGACCATTTGAAAATTGATAATAAAAAAATTAACCACACTGTGTACAAATGTACAGTCATTGAGCCCTTGGCCCGGAGTGGGGGTGGGGGGGGGGGCAGCACTATATGTAATAATCACCATTCAGATGTCAATATGTTTTCAATTTATGTCTGAAATGAAAAACAGAGCTTATTGCCCCTCATTGCAATGAGCTTGTTCTAATCAGAGGGTCATGGGACCTGTTTTTGAGACCAAATTTTTTTTTTTTAGTTAACAATTTTCTTGACAAGCGTATTCTGCTTCCCGCATTAGGTAAAGGGTTGATATAGCCAAAAGGAGGGGGTGGGGTGTGGGGCTAGATTGAGTTGATAGCACTATGTACTTGACTCTTTGCTTATAAATGTTTCATAAACACATCTTATGTATCTCATTGGAACAAGCTCATTGAGCTTGTTGCACTGTGGGGTATTAAGCTATGTTTTTTTGAGAGTCAGACAAAACATAATAGAATTTCAAATGGCAATTTTTGAAAATTACATTGGTGGATGGTCGATTTTGACAATTATGTTGGGCTGGCCAAAGAGTTAAATGTATCAATTTATGGGTGCTTTTGTGTTACAGTAGTACTGTATAAAATAAGTTCTCAATCTCTTACAACAGGCCCGAACGTTTTCTATGTCCAGTTGAAAAAAAATTAAAATTTGTTCAAGTACTGATCTGGCACTTGATTAAAAATTCAAGAGAAATAGTCAAAAGTTCAGACATTAACTAACAGATTTTCACCCATCCCACTTGAAGCATGTCAGTGTGAAAATGTCACATGCTCACCTGGTGGTCCATTTCACAGATTTCACCATCAGATGTGCATGAAATATTTTCATGATCACTGTCAAATGACATGATTGATTCTGTATCAGAATCTGAATCAGAGAAATTATTATCTGACTCAACGAGAATTGTTTCTTTGGTTTCTATTTGGTTGTCATTAAATGGTGCACCACTGAAAGAAGGCTTCAAACCCCAACGCCACCTGGTAGCCTTCAAGTACCTATCTTCTGCATTTGTTAAAAGCTGTTCCTCATAATTTGTTTCTGTTTGAGTGCAAGTGTTTAAAATTGGAAGATTCAGTTTGATCATTAGCATATCATTTAGAATTTGATTTCGAAGCTTTGTTCTTTTTTCATTCATAAACTGCTTTAAAGTTGAGAAACCCCTCTCTACAGTACCCTGTGCCCAGGCAATAGCTAAGCAAATTTCTGCTAGCAGTAATATGTTTTTAAATGACTCATGATTATACAAGAAAATTTTTCTCCAAAATGAAATCTTGTTTTTAACAGTTTTATACTTTTTCATTTGAAATTTTTTAAGTTGTATGAATTCACGCTTTGCCTCATCCAAGTTAAAATGTTGAACTGTAAGCTGCTCAGAAAACTTGTCTGATAAAGTGTCTATTTCCCCCATAGCATACTCATTATTCATTTCATCCCACCTTGTATGATCTATCAGGGATGCCATTGAACAAATGGCTGTGTCTGACTTTAGGCTCTGGAATCTCTTATTAACACATTGTTTTATTTCTGGAATGAGTGTTGTTTTTAGGTTTTCAAGTTGTTGAGTACCAGATTTGACATTTGTTAGTTTAAATGTTTCATTGTGTTTTATTTCTTTTACCAGTGATTTGCTTAAAGTTGTTTTCTGTGATTCTGTCAAATGAGCTTCTTCTGTCATTGCCAAAGTAGAAGGAAGATTGGTTGCAGTAGTTGTGATGTTGATGTTATCAGCATCATCACACCTATTGCACACAAAACTTCCATAAGATTTTGGTATGTGATTTCCCCTTTCCATTATTTCATTTAATTTTTCTTCACAGGCATCTAAGGCATCAAATATGTCACTTATTACACTACTCTCACACTCCATTGTGTAAGTGACATGTGCTGTTTTTTCCAATACTTCTTTGTACAATGCAATGCTACCAACAAACTGATATTGTAACATTTTTTTGTGCATGCCAGCAACCTTTGCTGTCATTGTGGGTGTTAGGAGACCAGTAGACTCTTTTGCATTTTCGGCAAACAATAAAAACACACAAAAATTATACAGCAAGACTTTTAAGCCCCGTTCTTTGTGGGACTGAAATCTGGTACCATTTGTTTTGGGATAGCGTCTGACATTTACCCCTAATCGTTCAGCTATCAGTAAAAAAAGTCGCCAGTTTTTGCCACTACTTTTGAAAAAATAAAAAAGAGATTCCATCAGATTGTGAACAAATTTAAAATGATCAGATTGTTTGAAGGCATCATGAATTGATAGTTCGAATTTATGTAACGAACAATGCACAAGGGGAACACAGTCATTGATCTCTTTTTTCAGTACAGTCATTGCACCATTTTTTACACCCATATTCACTGATGCCCCATCAGCACATAGGGACATAATTTTTGTCTTATCCTCCCCAGTTATATCAATTTCAAAATCACTGAATGCATTCAAAAATGCATTTTTCAGAGACAGTGCCCCAGTACCACCAAAATTTTTCATTTTTTGGCACTTTAGAAACACAAATACTGGGGTACCAAGTACAACTGTTTTTGCATAAATGAGTTCTTTTTCATCCCTGGTCTTGCGGGCCTCTGATCCATCGCAAAGACCCGAAATAAATTTGGCATTATTCAGAATTGTTCTTATGTCATCTCTGATAACAGATGCAATTGTCTGTATCATTTCAACACAAGCCTCCCTGTTGTTTTTACCTTTCATTATTTTAAGGCCATTGTCCTTCTGCAATTCAATCAATTTTGGGAATTTGGTGAAAGCTTCCTCATTGTTTACAATAAATAGAGCTGTTCGGAACATTTTAAGATAGGAATCTTTATTGGACTTGAGGAAAATTGTGTCTAATGTTGGGTTTGACAACGATGGCTTTGCAGGTGACCCAGAAGCTGAGTCTGTTTGCTTGGTCATTGTGTTGGAATTAATATTACATGCTTGTGTTGTGTCACTGCTGGAGAGTTTGTTCTTCAGGGTCAATGCAAATTCATGCAATGAACCAGGTTTGCAGTGCCTTGAAACATTTGCGCGATGCACGTAATTCACACCGTCAATGTACGTTTTCACATTGTTCAGGGCACTGCCTTTCAACCCTCGTAACTTCGCTTCCTTCTGTATATAAGCCCACATTTCGCTGCATATTGTACAGCGTAAGTTTTCAATTTTCCCGTTCTCATTCAGATCATATAAAAATAGGTCGGAACTTGACCACTTTTTAAAAGTATTTTCGTTCACGGACTCTTGCTTATTTGCCATTTTGAAAATTCGCGGTACACGTGTTTTTTTATTTACTATAAAAGCCGGGTATATTCTGTTTATACAATCATGTTTTCACTGATAAACATTTTTATGTGGATCGCAAAACACGATTGTAGAAATAGTCTATACCTATTGACCAACCGGCGATGCGTATCGTGTGAAATTAGATCACTTGTTTATTTGTCATGACAACCCAGCCACTTCGAAAAACATCGAAACCCAATCTCAGCTTGTCGATTGTGGTCGATGCACATTACTTTTTACTGATAAATAATAACGAAACACCCGAACTTGGAGAATTTTTATTTCATTAAAATCATGTAAATGCAGACACTTTTTATTGAATGCAAATAACAACATGCACGATTTATTTCTGGGCACATCAAAGTGGGTAGGCCAAATTTGAAGAAGAACGGAAACACGGTTTTGCCAATTGCAGTTTGCACGAACGATGCACGAACGAAACAGTCGTTCGTGCAATTTCTGCACCCCTGTTGGCCCGCCATGTCCCGGACACATGGCTGGCCCTTTTTCTTAACAAATGAATCGGGGCAAAAAAAAATTAATAAAAACAAAATCTTGGGAATTTTGCCATCGAGGACGGCGGAGCGTTTGACCCCGACGGTTTGAAGGCAGCTGAGTGGCATTATCGCAGTCCTCACCACATGGACCAACCCATGGAGACCGATTATCATCTAGATTACTAGGGTTGAGCTCACCTAGAGCAGATGGTGCTTGACCATCCACCTCAGGATTAGATGATTTTTGTGGGCGCTGAAAACATCGTTTTAAACGATTAAAATGTACTATCTGTAAATGTCCCCTTTGTTCTCGGACCACTACATAGTTGGCGTCCGAGAGTTTCTCTCTGGTCAATATAGGGACCATACCAGAACTTAGCAAATTTTGAGGTTTGGCCTTTCTTCACCTGTGGAACATGAAGCCAAACCTTATCCCCAACTACAAATGGCTTGCCATGAACTCGTCGGTCATAAATCATTTTTTTGATGACTAATAGCCGCTTCACAATTTTGAGAAACCATTTGAAAGATTCCGGGCATGCGACTCTCCAACTCTCTTAACATACAGGTTAGGGCTTGTCTCCTTACCCGGAACATTTCCCGCATCCACTTCCGTGGGAAGAGTAATAACTGTAATATCCCTGCCAAACATGACATTAAAGGTAGTGAACCCAATAGTTTCATGTGTGGCACTATGATAGGCCATCATAACAAAAGGGAGATAATATTCCCAATCGTTATGATTTTCCTCCTCGAAACAGGCTAGCATAGAGGCCAAAGTCTGATTAAATCTTTCGACTTGTCCATCGGACTGAGGCATATATGGTGAAGTACGGGTTTTCTTAATCTTGAAATATTTACACACCTCTCACACTAATTCAGATTCAAAGTTAGTTCCCTGGTCTGAGTGGACAAATTTAGGCATACCGTACCTAACAATCCTCTCACGTACTAAAATATCAGCTACCGTACTTGGGAATAGCAAAAGTCTCGGTCCATTTAGAAAATTAGTCAGACTACCAAAATATAAAGGTTGCCTTGAACCGATTCCGGTAGGGGCCCTAAAATATCCAAGGCTATATGTTCTATTGGTTCAGACACCTTGTCTGTAACCATAGGAGCCTGAAAAGCCTTAGGAGGTGACTTACGACGCTGACAAATCTTGACATGAATGCACCCATAATTCTACATCTTTTTTCATTCCAACCCCCCCAAAAAACGTTCCTTAATTTTCATCAACGTTTTAAAGACTCCTAGATGAGCTCCTATCAATGAGTCATGATATTCCCTACACACCCTATCCTTCAGGTCCCTTGGAACTAACCACAGCATTTTATTTTGACCTCCAATCTCACAGCATTCTCTAAATAGAATATCATTCTTCAGAACTATTTGTTTCCACTGACTAACATACCTATGGAGCAAAAGGGGTGTTCCTTTTAATAACACAGGGCCTGGCTTTACTCCATCTCTTTTAAACTCTCTAAGTTGTTTCAGAATCGGGTCAGCTTGCTGACTTTCTTCGGTAAATTCAACCACCGAACCAAGCTCTATTGTGTTCACAACTACAGGTGTATTGACTGGAATCCTACTCGGTGCATCAGCATTCCTATGCTCTTCACCGCAACGGTGAACAACAGAAAAATCAAACCCACTCAGATATTCCAGCCAACGTGCTACTTGTCCATTAGGCTCCTTAAAATTAAACAACCATTGTAAAGAGCCATGATCCGACCGTACAGTAAAATGCTTTCCGACCAAAAAATGACGAAAATGTTTAAAACTTTTTATCACAGCCAACAACTCCTTACGAGTTGTACTGTAATTTCTCTCTTCTGGAGAATTGACTTTACTGAAATAGACTATAACTCTCTCTTTACCACCATTGTACAAAACAGACCCGGAACAATATTGACTTGCATCGAATGAATTCATAATTAAAATCAGGGTATGCCAAAATAGGGCTATGACATGATTTGTCCTTTAAAATGTCGAACGCCCCCTGCTGCTCCGCCTCCCACTGAAATTTCACATTTTTTCGTATTAATCTTAACAAGGGATTAGCCAAATCGGAGAAATGCGATATAAATTTTCGGTAATATGAACACAACCCAACAAAACTTAATACCTCCTTCTCACAAGTGGGTACAGGCCAATCTTTTATACGAGCTATTTTATCACGGTCTGTCCTAACACCATCCGAGGACACAATATGACCTAGATAGGACACTTGTCATCTAAATAATGCACACTTAGACAGTTTTAATTTTAACCCTGCATTCCTAATGCATTTAAAAACTTCTCCAAGCTGCTCCAAATATTCTTCGAACGTGTGAGCATGGATAATGACGTCATCAAGATATATCAATCACGTTTTCCAATGAAGCCCTTTTAAAACGAGCTTCATGAGCCTCTCGAATGAGGAGGGGGCCCCAGAAAGCCCGAACGGGAGCACCAAAAATTCATATAACCCTGTCCCTGTGGTAAAGGCCGTTTTCTCCCGGGCAGAGAGGGCTAACTCCATCTGCCGATATCCCGATGCCAAATCCAGTGTGGAAAACCACTCTGCACCCGACATCCCCTCTAAACTCTCATCAATTTGGGGCAAGGGATAGGCGTCTTTACGGGTAATGGCGTTTAGTTTACGGTAATCCACACAAAAACCTTAAACTGCCGCCCTTCTTTTTTACTAAAAACAATAGGTGCGGCCCAGGGACTGTTAGAGGGTTGAATCACCCCTTGATTCAACATAGACTCTACTTGTTCCTCGACTTCCCATCTCTTATGCAAAGGAAGCCGATAAGCCCATTGTTTAATAGGGGGGTGCTCACCCGTGTGAATTTCATGCTGGACTATATCAGTATGTCACAAATCTCCTTCAAACTGTATAAAAACATCACAATATTTTTATACTGTACCAATGACCCAGACTTAGCTGGTGCTAACTCTAAAATATTTAGGGCCAAATGCAAATTTTACCCCCCCCCCCAATCCCCAAAATTTGCATCTAAAACCGAAAATTACATGTCCTATATGGTCCTCCATACTTTTACTCCACTGCACATGCGCAATGTCAAGGAGGTCTTGAAATTGCCGTCAAAAGTCATTCTTTGTTTGGCCCACAATACAGTTACACTTCACTGTTATTTGTGCTTGTAAATCTCAGTTTTAAGATGCCAGACGCATAATTATGAGAGAATTGGTGGATATATGGTGGAAATAGAAGGTGGAGAGGAAAAAACAGTGGATACAATTGTTCAGGGCTGTAACTTATAAATTTTTTTTACGAAATTATTCATGTTACCTATTTTTGAGGCATGACCTTGTGGTCATTCTTGATATGAATGTTCCATTGTTTAATCAGTGTTTCCTCTCTCCCCTTTCCTTTATTCCCCCCTAGCTATTCTCCCATGCTTTTGGCTTATTTTTATAATGTTTATTACTAAAATTTCTTGGGAGTTTTGGCTTGGTAACAGAATTATTTTCTGTTTTTTCCTTACCCTAGGGGTGTTTAGGCGTTTTGTCCTGCATCTACCATCTGATGTTCTACAGTTTCTTCTCTGGAAGCCTCTGTTTTGCATCAGATAGTGTTTTAATTCGTAACTGATTTCGGGCCATGTTTGTTTCAGTGCCTGGAGACATGTTTCCGGTTTGTTGACACTTTTGCTTATGTTGACAACTGTTACTTCTGACAGTGATTACTTGTCTTCTGCTTAATTTAGTTCATAGTAAGATACATTAATATTGTCTGTAAGTGTTACATTAATTTTTCAAAATGATTTTAAATTTTTGTCCACACTTAGGCTTTTTTGGGATCCATTTGTGCTCAGGGTTCCCATTGGGAACTTGGGCTTTTCTGAAAATTTTTTTTCTTTTTGAATAATTTTTTCGCAATGTTATAATGGATTATTTTATTATGTATCTTTGTTTTCAAGGTTTAGTGCGAGTACTAGGACTGTTCACTTTTTCACCTTGAAAAATTATTGTTCAAATTGTAATGGGAGGAAATCTTCCTTTGATTCTTGATTTCTGTATTAATTATAGTCAACGTACTCGCACTAACCCTTGTTCAATGTGTATTAATTGGGATGACAAATGTCGGAGGCATGTGTCACGGTAGGTTGTTTGTGGGGAGAGGACCATGCGGCCCTCTCTCTGCCTGGTCACTCTAGTTTTTCACTCTCTTTTTCAGAGGAACAAGAACAGGGTGATGTTTCCGTGATGTCGTCCAAGAGTATGCTTCTGTCGTCACAATGAAGAGCTAGCGGCAAAAGTGCTCATAGATATACGGCAATTGCCTAAGAGGCCCCTAGTAGGGTCGACGGCGTTGACGTCAATGTCCGCTAGCTCGCCCGGTGTCGCCCCCATTTACCAAATGGGTCAGCACCTGGGTTCATCCGTTGCGGTTCAGGAAGGAATTGCGAATGCTATAAACATACCATGTGCACACCCAGTGACGAAGGAACAGAGGATAGTATGGAGGAAGCCTGTTAGTCCAGTTCCTAGCTCGTCCAGGTCCGTCCAGACCGCGAGCGAGAGAGACCCCCTCTCTCTTACATCAACATCTGCGCCGCGATGTTGTATGTTCGTTTGATAGTCGGAGCATACGTCCACTCCTGCTCGGGACGCTCTGTCGCATAGACAGTCCGACGCGGCTGTTCTATTGGCTTCCTCATCCTCACATCAGCACACACGACCACACCTTGGCTTTGTGACCACAGATTCCGGAGGACGTTCATATATGATATAAGGCAGGAAGGAACGTTCCGGGATCTCCTTCGCCGTCCAGGGAGGGATTCCACGTCAACCAGGTCACTCCATCCGCTTGCCAAGGACACAAGGCCTTTCCAGTTGGGACGTTAGCATATTATATAAATGCAGGAATGAATGTCCCTGGAGTTTCCAGCAGCTATTTATGTAAGACCGCGGCTCCACAGGTCTCTTTGACGATCAAGAACAGAGTAATGTTTCCGTGATGTCTTCAAAGCGTGCTTCCGTCGTCACAGTCAAATTAAGAGCTAGCGGCTAGAGTGCTCATGCAGATCTGTCAATTGCCTAAGAGGTCCCAAGTAGGATCGACTGCTTTGGCGTCCGCTAGCTCGCCTGGTGTAGCGACCATTCAGCGAATGGCTTGGCACCCAGGTTAGTCCGTTGCGGTCCAGGATGAGGTTTGGGTGATGCGAGCACTATAAATACACGTGCACACCCAGTGACGACGGATACGAGGATGGTACGGAGGAAGCCTATTAGTCGGGTTCCTAGCTCGTCCAGCTCCGCACGGGCTGCGAGCGAGAGAGGTCCCTCTCTCGTACAACAACATCTGGGTACAGATGTTGTCGTGCAGAATGTTCCTCTGTCGGGGCATACGTCCACTGCTCGGGACGCTCCGTGATATAGACAGTCCGGAGAGACTGCTTTATTGGCTTCCTCATCCTCACGGCAGTGCACACGACCGCACCTTGGCTACGTGACCAGTGATATCCATCCAATCTCGCTGACCAGGAATTCACGGCGACCAGGTCATGCCATCCGGTAGCCAAGGATACGAGGCCCTCATACTTCGGACGTTCGCATTAAAAAGTATGCAGGAGTCAACGTCTTAGGAGCTTCCAGCGGCTAAATATTGTAAGACCGCAGCTCCACAGGCCTCCATTACGGATGTGCTACTGCAGTTAGCACAAATTGTCGCAGTATCCCAGCAACTGACAGAAACTCTGTCGGATCAGGAATTATCCGTAGAAGCTGGGTCGGTACGTTCCACTGCAGGTGCAGACATGGACGACCAAGTATTACAAGTGGTCCGACTGGATGGCGAAAGGGATACAGAATAGTTGAATTTTCCCTTTCAGAACAACATAATTGCTGTGGAGTTCATCCGGCTTTAATTTTCTGACGTTCCTCCGGACCAAAATGCTGCATTGCCGAATAAGAGACTGATAGCGCCACTGGACACAGATTTCTTTAATCGGTTCAGGGACATCGTCCCTCAGTTTCCGTCTCAGTCCAGAAATGTCTCAGAGACATTTGAATTTTTATATGACGCTATATATAACTTGCTATTAATAGAGCAAGTCCGGTCTCATATCGGCAGGTGCTCTTCATCTGCCTTTCATCAATTCATGGAATAATTCTAAACGGCAGGACAGGGCATTCCGAGAGTTCCTCTGCATCTAGACGACCAGGTCTAAGTCCTAGAGTTGTCTATACTTTCATCTATGTCTATTCCAACCATGTTGGAAACGTTAATATCGTCTAATACGGCTAGCTTAGACACATTATCATACGCAGATCACCTTACCAGAGCATTATCATTATGCCTCAAGGGAAAAGAATTCCAGGATGTATATCCTCCTTATAAATTCTTTCAAGGGCCTCATGTAGAACTCCGCCCTTTAGTGGCAATATGGAGTTGGTTAGACGTGACGCGGCCCTGGTTACATTCACACGTGTGGATAGTAAGGTGAAAAACTCTCTCAGTGTCGCTCCAGTCTCCGGAGAGTTTCTCTTCGATGGCAAGCTTTCCGCAATATATTATCAAATAACTCAGAAAGCTTAATCTCTCTGCTCTTCAAATCCGCTTCCTATAGTCGGATTCAGCGGAGAAAGGACAGGCACTTCTGGGGTGAATACGCCCGACGGAAGTTCCTATAGAGGTTTTTATGCGTCCTCTAGTGTTACGGTATGGAAATATTTTTGATATTGGTAACAGAAAGAAAACTGAGAATCAGCAACAATAACTATGAATTTAACTATTCTGAAATTTAATTAAAAAAAATTAATATATATATAAAAAAAATGATACAAAGATCTTTTACACAAATTGGGTTACAGAAAATAAAAACAATGGTACTTATCAATTATAGAATTAGTCCAAAGTACAGTTTGACAGAATCCAGTAATCCAGTAGTGAAGTATCTTCTGAAGAAAGTTACCAGCTGGTAGATTTAGTATTAAATCCAACAATGTCTCTTCAGAAACAGTATCCTGTAGATTGTAATAAAATTTTCACTTAGAAATTTCAGCAATACCTTGGGAATCTTCCTGGGCAATATACCCACCTGCTCCATTGTCACTTGCATCTATAAATAATTTGAAGGGCTTTTCATAATTGGGACTGGCCAGGACAGGGGAATTATTTAATAAAGTTTTTATTCTGTTAAAGGATTTCTGGCACTCCTCAGTCCAAACAAACCTACCGGTAACCCTTTTGCTCAATAAACTGGTCAAAGGGGAGACAACATCTGAGAAATTTAAACAAAATTTTCTGTAATATCCAGCCATGCCTAAGAATCTCATGAGCTCTTTTTTCGAGCTTGGTACTGGAAAATTTACAGTGGCATCAACTTTTGCCACAATTGGCCTCACCTGCCCCTGACCCACAACATGACCTAAATAATTTACAGTTGCTTTGCCAAATTCTGATTTTACCAAGTTAATAGTTAGGTTGGCTTGGGTCACTTTGTCAAAAAATTCTTGAATATGCTTTAGATGATCAGCCCAATTTGTATCGGTGTGTATAATAACATCATCAATATAAGCTTCACTGTGATCTAGGTCTGCAATTAAGTGGTTAACCATGCGCTGGAACGTTGCCGGAGAATTTTTCATGCCAAAAGGGGTTACTTTATATTGATACAATCCAAATGGTGTAACAAAAGCAGATATTTCTTTTGCTTTTTCTGTTAAAGGGACTTGCCAGTAACCCTTTAACAAGTCAAATTTTGTCACAAATTTAGCATGGCCAAGTTTGTCAATGCAGTCATCAATTCTTGGAATTGGATAATTGTCTGTTTTGGTGAGTCTGTTCACTTTTTGGTAATCCGTACAAAATCGGTAACTCCCATCAGGTTTTGGGACAAGTATACAGGGCGAACTCCAGTTGCTATGGCTAGGTTTTATGATAGCATTGTCCAGCATATACTGTATTTCCTTTTGCATGATCTCAGCTTTGAAAGGGTTCAATCTATATGGATGCTCTTTGATGGGATTTGCCTCTCCTACATCAACATCATGAAAAATAACAGATATCCTACTAGGCACATCGGGAAATAAGTGTTGATATTTGAAAATTAAATCAACTAAATCGTTTCTTTGGTCAGGCAGTAAATAATCTATTTTATTTTGTAGATCTCTCAGGACATCTGAGTTCTGTAACTTTAGAGGTACATTTTCACCACCTTCATGAACATCCTCCACAGGACTTTCCAGCTCATCCATGTGGGTGACTGTTGAGACTGGTAGAGAGTTTGGTTCTCTCTCATAATATGTTTTCAACATATTTATATGGCACAGCTGAGTATTTTTGAGTCTTTCAGGAGTCTCAACAACATAATCAGTATCACTGATCTTGTGCTTAACAATATAAGGGCCTGAATATCTTGCTTGTAAAGCATTGCCCTTTAAAGGGAATAATACTAGCACCTTGTCCCCAGATTTAAATGTGCGAAATTTTGCCTTTTTATCGGTCTTCATGTGACTCTGGGCTTTCTGTAAATGTTGATTTGCCATTTCTCTGGCCTGGTGCAATTTTTCTTAAAAGTGGACACATAGTCCAGAAGAGAAATTTCAAGTGGCTCTTCCTCGAGCCATTTCTCCTTCAAAGCAGTGAGTGGCCCCCTCATTGAGTGTCCAAACACTAATTCAAAAGGGCTGAACCCCAGAGATTCCTGTACAGTCTCACGGACTGCAAATAAGAGGAGATGTACACCTTCATCCCAATCCTTCTCATTATCCTCCCCATAGGCCTTTATCATGGTCTTCAGTGTTTGATGGAAGCGTTCAAAAGCACCTTGACTTTCGGGATGACAGGCACTTGATGTGTCCTGCTTAATTTTGAGCCATACATCACCTGCTGAAAAATGTGTGACATAAAATTTGAGCCTTGGTCTGATTGCACTGACCTGGGTAGACCGAAAGTCGTGAAAAATTTTATCAAGGCCTTAACTATAGTTTTAGTTTTAATATTTCTTAGAGGTATAGCCTCAGGAAATCGTGTAGAAGCACACATGATGGTAAGAAGATATTCATTTCCAGATCTTGTTCTAGGCAATGGGCCAACACAATCAATAATAATTCTACTAAATGGCTCCTCAAAAGCAGGGATTGGTTGAAGGGGAGCAGGAGGAATCTTCTGGTTGGGTTTTCCTACAATTTGACATTTGTGGCAGGTTTTACAAAATTCGACAACATCCTGTCGAAGCTTGGGCCAGTAAAAACACTGTTGAATACGAGAGTAGGTTTTCCTAACTCCCAAATGTCCAACCATTGGATTTTCATGAGCCAGGCTTATTATTTCATTCCGGTATTTAGTGGGGACAACTATTTGATAAATAACCTCCCAATCACTATTGGAGGGTACTTCTGGTGGTCGCCATTTCCTCATGAGTACATCAGATTTTTTAAAATAACAGGCAGGGTAGTTTTGGGCTTCTGCCTCTGTTAGAGCCCTTTCACGTGGCTCGGCAAGGTCAGGATCACTTTCCTGTTCCTGAATTAAAGATGTCCGGAAAATGACATTCAAGGAGGTCCCCCTATCACTCTCAGGTGTAGTGGCCTCTTTACAATCACTGGAGGAGTCATCACACTGACTCAAAAATGTCTGAGACAAATCAATGTCTTCAGAATCCGTAATTCTGTGACTGTTCTTATTCTCAGCTTTGCTGTTCAAATCAACACAATTGAGGTTGTTATCAACCTCAGCTTTCTTTGCCATGGACTGAGTCACAGCACATGCTGGAAAGGCAAAAGGAAAACATTCCTTCAAGTTAATAATACTTTCATCTGTGCTTGGCTTATCCATCACTTGAGGTTCTACAGTGACTTTGTCACCAGCTAAGTCATTTCCCAATAATAAAGAAATACCTTTTACAGGTAGAGTAGGTCTGATTCCTACTGTCACAGTCCCATTTACTAAACCACTTTTCAAATTTATTTTATGAAGTGGGACATTTAAAGAATTTAACTCAGTTCCCGATATTAGAACTTGTGCCCCTGTAGCACTTTCTTCAGAAAATGGCAAAATGCCTTCTAACATTAAAGACTGAGTAGCCCCTGTGTCTCTAAGTATTTTTGTTGGTAAGGAACAGTGCTTATCCCCCTCAAGGGAAACAAAGCCTTCAGAAATAAATGGCTTATAATTTTCTAAAGCATCTTTCTTTATTACATAATTTTCAGAGCATGGAGAATTATGCTAGTGCATTCTGTGAAGTAGAGGACTCATTTTTCCTTTTTAACAGCCAGCAATCGGATAATAAATGACCTGGTTTCTTACAATAATTACAAGTTTTAGTTGAACTGTTGGGTCGTAATGATGTAGGGCTGGCATTAGGTGACTTATTCTCATTAGGCTTTCTATTAAATTTGGGTGATGAAAAGTTTGGAGGATTGGAAGGATGATTGGAAGGATGAGATTTATCTGAAGTTGGTCTAGGTCCACTTTGGAAAGAATTCTTGTGAAGCCAAAAATTTGTAGAGTTACGACTCATTTTATGAGTTAAGGCATAGTCATCTGCTAGTACCTCTGCTCTGTTCAAAGTGTCAACTTTTTGTTCATCCAGGTGGGCCTTTATATCTGAATGTATCTTTCCTTTGAACTCTTCAATTAGCATCATTTCTTTTAATTTAGAGAAATCTTTCCCTATTTCTTTTGAATGGCACCACCTGTCAAATAAATTTTGCTTCTCTCTGGCAAATTCCACATGAGTTTGATTTTCGTTTTTATAATAATTAATGAATTTCTGCCTATAGACCTCTGGAACAAGTTCATATGCCTCAAGTATAGCCTCTTTAACAGTGTCATAATTATTGCTTTGCTCAGAAGATAGAGCAGAATAGATTTCTTGGGCCTTCCCTTTCAAAACACTTTGCAATAGCAAAGTCCAGACATCTCTTGGCCACTCTAAACTTGTTGCCACTTTTTCAAAATGTAAAAAATATTTATCAACTTCTTTTTCTTGAAAGGGGGGAACTAGCCTAACATGTTTAGTTGCATCAAATCTACTTGGGGAAATTACATTTGAGCCTTGACGTTGAGATTCTAATTCTTTTATTTTTATTTCCTTTTGGGTCTGAATTTCAATTTCCCTTAAATGCATTTCTTTTTGAGCCTGAATTTGTTCCATTTCCTTTTGAGCCTGAATTTGTTCCATTTCCTTTTGAGCCTGAATTTGTTCCATTTCTTTTTGAGCTTCTAATTCTTTTAATTTTAATTCCCTGTCCTCTTTTTCTTTTTGAGCCTGAATTTCAATTTCCCTCATTTTTTGTTGCATTTCAAACTTTTTTAATTCCAATTCTAACTTTTTGAGTTCAAGGGCATCCGTGGGTTGTGGTTCAGAGGGGAGAGTTTCAGACTGAGGCAAAAGACCTTCCTCCATATAATGATTAACAATGAGCTGTTTAAGTTTATGTTTGTTCAAACCAGGGGTGGCAGGTAATTTTAGATACTGAGCAAGTTGAAATAAATCCTCCTTCTTAAGAGATTCTAAAAGGGCTAAACTAGGAGATCTTTCAAATTCAGATATAAATTCTGTCACAATAAATACCATGATGAAAAGGTTTGCTGGTTTTCAGAATATAAATAATAATACAGAAATTTTCTAAGAAAATTTAAATGTTTTGAAAGTGAGCCAAAATAATAATTGCAATTTGCAATTTTCTCGTTATCTAATATTCAATCTCGGCAACGAGCCTCCAATTTCTGTTACGGTATGGAAATATTATTGATATTGGTAACAGAAAGAAATCTGAGAATCAGCAACAATAACTATGAATTTAACTACTCTGAAATTTAATTTAAAAAAATTAATATATATAAAAAAAAATGATACAAAGATCTTTTACACTAATTGGGTTACAGAAAATAAAAACAATGGTACTTATCAATTATAGAATTAGTCCAAAGTACAGTTTGACAGAATCCAGTAATCCAGTGGTGAAGTATCTTCTGAAGAAAGTTACCAGCTGGTAGATGTGGTATTAAATCCAACAATGTCTCTTCAGAAACAGTATCCTGTAGATTGTAATAAAATTTTCACTTAGAAATTTCAGCAGTCTCCAATAAAATATAATAAAATGCTCTGCAAAATTCAAATGGAGTAAAAATCCACGAAGTATTGGTGCCACAGGTAATTTCCAAATAATCCAGTAGTATCCTGGCTTTTCACAAAATATTATTCTGTTTCACAGAAAGTATAAATTCTCTTTTTCAAGACGAACAAATTCTCTTCAAAATTCTCTTTTGGAATCAGTCTTCCAAATTCACAAAGAAGCACTGCTTCTATAATAAATGCACTGTCCTAGAACAATAATAATCTCCAATGGAAACAACTGCTGTGTTTTAACTGAAGTGAATCTTTCTGAAATGGCTTTCTAAAAATGAGTTTTTGAATTCTGTTGACAAACCTTTATATAGTAACCAGATAGAATGTCCTAGAAGATGAAATGTCTACAATGTTCTGTCAGTTTCTATCAGTTTCCAGGTGATTCTGTCATAATCCAAGTAAACAAGGTCCCTGACGTACTTAAACAGTCAACAGCTATATGTACAATAATTGTAGATCAGTGTAACAAAGATATAAACAAGGTCACTGGGTGCAAATGAGTGAGACTAGTCAGAAAATGCACTAATAAAAAATATCTTTCTCATATAATTATCTACTGAGGATATATCAATCTCAATATAATATGGGGGCTATAACATCTAGGTCTTACTCTAGAGACCGTCAGGGTAGCGACTCAGGTCGGGGCTGTAATTCTGACCGAGACATCCGGTCAGATGCCCCTCGGTTGACGGGATGAGGTGCGGGCCGTGAAAGACATGGTTTCTCCTTCTGCTAGCCTCGCAGGACCAGGAGGTATTGGTCTTATCCTCTATCGTGTACAGTGAGTGGAAGACTGTCGAGTTTTTGGGAGTAGTTTACGGACGTCCCTTGGTTTCGAAGGGTGATTTCGGTAGGACTATATTGTCCTTCAAACGTTCTTACGTTAACTCTAAGCCCAGGATGGACTCAGTTTCCGTCAAGGAAAGAGGCTCGCTTCCACTAGAAGTCCAGTCTCTTTTGGTGGGATCGCGATAGAGATCATAGAAATCTAGGAATTTCCAGGTTTCTACAACCATCCTTTCTGGTTCCAAACCAGATGGCTTGTTCCGTCCACTCATAATCTGAGCTGGATAACAAGCTGATTGTGGCTCCAAGTATCTATATGGAGTCCATCCGATCGGTCAGAGCGAGCATTCGGGTGTACGACTAGGCTACATGCATAGATTTCTAGTTGCATACTTTCACGTCATGGTACATCAGGCGTTTAGAAAGTATCTTTGCTTCTTGATCATAGGAATTTTGTATCAGCACCAAGCAATGTGTTCCAGTATGATTCTAGCCCCTGGGCTTTCACTCGAATACCGAACTCGGTAATGACTCATTTCCGAGCTCATTCGTCTGTGGTAATGTCGGCCTACCTGGACGACATTCTTCAGAGGTATGGCAATGAGTTAACGCTTCAGAATGATGTGCAGATTCTGCTTCTATTGATCCGATGTCTCGGTTTCATAAGTAAACAAGGAGAAGTCGGATTTGGTTTCGTCCAAGTCATTTACCCACCGGGGGACGAGCTTCGAGACGCATTACATTCTTGTTTGTCTGCCGTTAACCAGAGCGAAATTAATCAGTTGTTATACTCACTATTGTCTTCAAAAGACAAGGTCTCAGCGAGAGATCTCATGAGACTGATACACTTATGTGGAACTGCTGCGATTTTATTCCGATTCCGACTGTTACGCATTGGTCCTCTTCAATTTCTTTTAATTCAGAATTGGAGGGTGATGATTCTTTCGCTCGATACGGACATCTTCTTGTCAAATCAAGTGAATAAGAGTTTCAGACTTGGGCAAGTTTTCAGTGCTTAACTCAGGTAGTTCCACTGCAATTGCCGGATCCGAGTTTTACAGTTTTGATGGATGCCAGTCAAACACGTTGGGTCGTTTCATTGAGCACAACGGATTTGAAGTGCCAGGGTCTTTTGATTCTGTAGTTCCTTATCAAGCCCTCAAACATCAAGGATGATGTCATTTTGGCTTGTGCTACGTTATTGGATAACGTTATTATACCCCACGCAACGAAGTTGCAGGGGTATAATGTTTTTGACTTGTCCGTCCGTCAGTCCGTCAGTCAGTCAGTCCTACTTGTTTTCCGGACTTTTTTTCTACACGCTTCCAGATATTGAGCTGATTTTTGGTATGTGAGTCTAACATGGTGGCCTGCAGATCAGGTTTGCATTTTGTTCCGCTCCACTGATTTTTACCAAAATTACGGCCCTTGGACTCTGATAAATTCATCAAAATGACAGTTTTCCGGACTTTTTTTCTACATGCTTACAGATATTGAGCTGATTTTTGGTATGTTAGTCTGACATGGTGGCCTACAGATCAAGTTTGCATTTTGTTCCGCTCCACTGATTTTTACCGAAATTACGGCCCTTGAACTTTGAAAAGTTCATCAAAATTACAGTTTTGCGGACTTTTTTCCTACACGCTTCCAGATATTGAGCTGATTTTTGGTATGTTAGTCTAACATGGTGGCCTACAGAACAAGTTTGGGTTTTGTTCTGCTCCACTGATTTTTACCGAAATTACAGCCCCACAGACTTTGAAAAGTTCATCAAAATTACAATTTTCCAGGCTTTTTCTCTACATGCTTCCAGATATTGAGCTGATTTTTGGTATGTTTGTCTCACATGGTGGCATACAGATCAAGTTTGCTTTTTGTTCTGCTCCTTGTAGTGCTTCTTGTGTATAGGCCTCAGTGGATTAATCTTAAAGAATTCACCAAAAACTTAGTTCAAGTTATGGATAAATTAGATAGACCTCCTACTGTAATTGTTGGTGTCTTAAATGTCAATACTTTGAAAGAACCAAGCAATGTATTAGTAAAAACATTGTCTTCAAAGCGTTACAGCCAAGTTATTTGCTCACCGACTTACATTTCTGGCTCCTGTATTGTCCATGTGTACATAAAAAAAGACATAGCTTGTGACACAAGAATAATCCCGGTTCCATATTCCCAGCATGCAGTTATTCAAGTCAGGATTAGAATATGAAGCGACTTCGAATTTGTTCATGAAGTAAAACAATAATCTATTTCACTTTTTGTGTATAATCACTATTATTTGGGATAGCAATTCTAAATCTGACACCTTTTTTATAAACAAGCGTACACTAAAGTAATTTTATCAGCAAAGACCTAATGTGACCTTACATTATTTACAATGTGTGTTGGAAAGATCAAATTGGATTTAAAAAGGTTGGTATCATTAAATCTTAACATGGCTCCACATTTCAATTAAAATTAATTCTGCTTGAATTCTTTCAATATCGTTGAAACTACAGAACACTGTTTTCTGCTGTATTCCTAGAATCTATGTTTATTTTTTAAAAATGATTAGAGGTTGAAATATCGGGGCACGTGGGGTATGTGAGCGTGCTCACTAAGGTTCTATATTTAAGAATGCTCATATGCTAATTCTGTCCGACAACTCGACGGTATTAGCGTATTTCTTATCAACCTACTCACAATTGTTTACTTCAGGCTTGCACTACAGTGGAAGTCCCTAACTCGGATATAATACTCTCTATTTTTGTCTTTCCCAAGCAAGCTGGGAAAGAAAAGTGGTGCAAAAGCACCAATAAAAAATAAGCCAAAACTGGGTCGAGTGCAACCGGCGCAGACCCAGTACGGGACGCTCTCTCCCAAGTACAACTCCACGACTTCCGTTGCCAGTGCGCATATACCGTCTCTAAAGACTCATTCTTTTTATAATCCGCTTCGTGTCGAGATGTTTTTGCACGCTTATCAGTGTTCCACCAGCTCGATGTTTGATGATTCCTGATTCATTGTACCACAGTGTATCCTTTGTATTCTCAGGAACAGTGTTTTTTTTATATTCTCTTTTCTATTGTATGTCCATAATGTATTTTTATTTGATCTCTCTCGAGTCGCGCGCGAATTTCGTGTGCCACGCGGTTCGGATTTAGATTATTTCACAATTATTGTTAATGCTTTTTTTGCAAAATTTTCTAATTGTGTTAGAGTTAGGTGTCAGCGGGGTACCACTCCTACAGTGTTTCTTCTTTCTTTTGAGAGTAGTCTTCCTGTTGGGTGGTTCCCGGTCGACCGTCTGGGGTCTTTGTTTCTGTCACCTTTCTCTCTTCTTTGGGGGTGTTCTGTTTTCTGATTTCACCTTCTCTGCTCCTCTCACCTCTATCATGCCCAGGACAATTCCTTGTGGGCAATGTCTGCTGCCAAAGTATGTGGACGATGTGCATTCGTCGTGTTCCTCCTGTAATGGGTGTTCGGCCGAGCGGCCATGTGGTGTCTGTGGAACATGGTCTTCCACCTTCTGGGCGTCAGTAAACCGTGTCATTCGTTCTCGTGGCCATGCCTCCCGCTCCCGCGGGAAAGGAGAACGTGGTCGTTCGGGGCCTCCCGAACCGACTTTGTCTGGTGAGAGTTATTCCTCCTCCGTGGGGGATGTGCAGTCTTTTCCTGTGGTGGATACTGCGGGAGCCATTGAGTGTTCTGGTGAAGAGATGCCTGGTTCCGGGCCTGCGGTCCCCCTCCAGTCGACATCTGAGGCTGTCACTAGGGTTGTGACTCCTCCTTCGGAGCCGAGCCGGTGTGCTCTCTCCACTATTTCACCAGCCTCAACGACTCTCGACGTATCTACTACTGCTGCTGGTCCGTCTGCTTCGTCGTCTGTTTCAGCCGGCCTCGGCTTTTCGATGCAGGGGACTGCAGGAATGTCCGATACTGTAGACGTGGGATATCGGCCTCACCCTTCCCTGACTTCAACTCGGCGAAGTCGGAAGGGGCTGCCGGCCGAACCCATCTCTGTGGTCTCTTCGCCGTCGAGCACCACAGTTGTGTCTTTGGATTCAGATGTTCGTAGTGGAAACACTATGAACTCCGTGGCGTTTCCGTCTACTCATTCTGGCCACTCGACCAGTTTTGGGGGACCAACGCCTTTTGTGCAGCCTGGACCTTCTGCCCCGCAGAGGTCCACGGTGACTCTCATGAGTTCTCGCCAAATTGATCCTTGGGGTGCATCGTACCCCTATACACGTCTGCCTTCAGATGTTTCGGCTGCCGCCCGTTGTCCCACGTCGGGTGTTTTGGAGGATCGTAACCCTTCGCTGGTTAAGAGGGTCAGAGGTGAAGCCACTTTGCCAGTTCGCTCCCCTGTCGAACCGGTCGGTACGGGCAGTGAGCTTAGGTAGGCCCTCTCCTTACTCACTCAGGTTCTTTCTAAGAGCCTTCCTGTTGCTTCCAGCGAGGCTATGAGTGGTTTCCAGGCGCCTCCTATGGCGCCGCCTCCCGGGATTGGAAACAGGCCGGTTTCTGATTCCTCTGGTGTTCCGACACCATGGGAGGCGTCGGCTGGTTTGCCCACGATGGGCTATGTGTCTTCCGACTCTGGGGAGGAGTCCAACATGCTTGATGTCGAGGGCCAGCAGTCTTCGGACTTGGGGGCAGCTCTTGACTTTGTGTTTGGGTCTCTGCCAGATCTCAAACCTGCTAACCAGCCGACAGTGTCAGCCTGGCCGCGATCATCGGTCGCGCGCCAACAGCCTATGGAGCAACCTGCTTCTGGGCGCCTTCGACCGTGCCAGTTAGTACAGGTGGTTGAAGCTTTTTCAGCATTGGATTCCAAGCTGAATTCCAAGGCTTTGAAGACTTCGTTCTTCACCAGGGTTGACACCTTTTTGCCTCCTGTGCGTTATCGTTCCTACGATTCCGCCAATCCGTCGGTCTGCCAGACTTTGACGGTTCTGGATCAGGACTCCACTTCTCTCGGGCTTTCCAAGCCCAAGTCTGCCGTCATTCCAATGACGACTCTGGAGTCCACGTTGGGCTTATCTAGAGAGATGCTTGGCATGCTTTCTCTCTCAGATCACGTCGTCTCAGCTTTGGCTGCTTATCTGCCTCCTTTCCGTGTGCTGTCCAAGGCGCTTATGCACCTTACTCACACGCATGCCTGTAACATGGCTAATTTGGAATTGGTTCGAAGGGACGCTGTGCTGGACACTGGACGATCCCTTCCCGAGGAGCAGCGTGCTGCTCTTCGATCTGCTTCTTTGGCAGGTCCGCAACTTTTCCATGGTTCCGTGTCGACGGTCCGGGATGACGTCCTACGTCATTCCAAAGATCAGCTGCTGTTTCGTCAGCTTGATCAGCCTTCTCGTGGAGGCAAGGGCCGTTCCAAGCCTAACAAGTACCCTTCTGCTTCCTCTGTGAAGCAAAAGGCTGGTCCTTCTGCCGCCGCCTCTACTTCTTACTCACGGGGTAAAGGTAGGGGTCGGCAGAATCGAGGGAAGTCTCAGGATTCTTCATTTAGCAGAGGAGGTGGTTTCTCCTCTCGTCGGGGCTCGAAATGAAGGTCCTCACCTCGACTCGTCCCAGGTTGGAGGAAGGATAGCAGAGTTCGCAGACCATTGGGCCATCATCACATCCGATCCATGGGTGTTAGATGTTGTTCAGTCCGGGCTGCGCATATCCTTCCGACGGCACCCCACTCTGTCAAGGGTGCCTCTTCCAACCACAGTTCCTTCAGACGTTTTACGTCTGGAACTTTTGTCCACGGAGATTGCCAGTCTCCTGGCAAAGGGGGCGATCGAGGTCGTCAAGAACGTTCAGTCAGTGGGTTTCTATTCCCGCCTGTTCTTGGTGCCGAAGAAGGACGGCCGACTCCGACCGGTTATCGATCTGAGTATCCTGAACCAGTCTATCATTGCTCCCAAGTTCAGTATGGAGACTTTCAGGTCGGTCCGCCAATCAATTCACCAGGGAGATTTCACAGCCAGCATCGACCTGCGAGACGCTTACTTCCACGTTCCGATGCATCGGGCGTCACAGAAGTATCTCAGGTTCGCTTTTCTGGGGTGAGTTTACCAGTTCACGGCCATGCCTTTCGGCCTCAACCTGGCTCCTTGGGCATTCACCAGACTGATGTCGCATGTGATAGCGTTCCATCGCACAGAGTCCAGGGTGACTACATCGGCATATCTGGACGATATCCTCCAGAGGCATTCCAATGCTGCCTTACTGGAATCGGATGTCGCCACTTTGTTGAGCTTGCTCACGTCGCTAGGATTCAGAGTCAACGAGGAGAAGTCGGACCTGGTCCCTTCTCAGTCGTTTTGTCATCTGGGGATGTCTTTCCAAACCAAATTCAATTTGGTGGCGGTTCCCCAGGCCAAGGCTGTGATTCTCTCAGCTTTTGCTCTGACTCTGTCCCAGTCCAGGTCCGCGACCGCTCGGAGTTTTCTCCGGCTGATCGATCTCTGCGGTTCGGTGACAGATCTCATTCCTCTAGGTCGGCTGCGTGTCAGACCTCTCCAACACTTTCTGCTCAGTCGTTGGAGGCCGAATGTAGATTCTCTGGATCAGGTGCTTCCGTTTCCGGACTCTCTGTATCCTCACCTTCTTCCCTGGACAGATGTTCAGTGGATTACGCAGGGTGTTCCACTGGACTTACCCACGTCCGATCGCGTTCTGACGGCAGATGCCAGCGATCTCGGATGGGGTGCGACGTTGGATCCTCTCGGTCTTTCCCTACACGGGATGTGGGACCAGGATCAAGCAGCTCTACACATCAACCAGAAGGAGCTTCTTGCTCTTCTTCTGAGTTTCAGGCAGTGGATCCCTCACCTGTCGAATCGCCAGGTCCTTCTACTATCCGACAATTCAACAGTGGTTGCTTACATTCGAAACCAGGGCGGCACACACTCGGTTCCGATGTACGAGTTAGCTCGGGATCTTCTACTGCTCGCTCAGGATGTTCACGCCGGAGTGGTTGTTCGTCACATTCCCGGTCGTCTGAACGTCCTAGCCGACTCCCTGTCCCGACAGGGCAGGGCTATTTTCACCGAGTGGATGCTTCACAGGGCAGTGTTCCAGTCGCTTTGCGATCTCTGGGGACGTCCCCACATCGACCTCTTTGCGACTCGTTGGAACCATCAGGTGGACACTTTCATGTCCCCGTGTCCAGATCCTCTGGCTTTTGCCGTGGACGCTCTGTCACTCGATTGGAACGGTCTAGTCGGCTACGCCTTCCCGCCGGTTCCGATTCTTCCTCGGGTTCTCGCCAAAATTTGAACCTGCAGTTGTCGAATCATTCTGATCGCTCCCCTGTCGCCTCAGCGGGTGTGGATCAATCAGCTCTGCTCGCTGATGGCGGCGGTTCCGGCACATCTCCCGCTACGTCGCGACCTTCTTTGTCAAGGTCGCCCGAGGAGGTTTCACGTCGACCCGACTTCGTTGTGCCTTCACGCATATCTTTTGTCAGGCCCTGTCTCCTCTGTAGAGGTTTTTCGAGACGAGCAGTGGAGTGCATTTCTTCTTCAAGGAGGCACTCCACTGGTTTAGCTTATGCAGCTAAATGGAAGGTCTTCTGTCGATGGTGTGCTGATCACTCTGTTGATTATGCCAATCCTTCGATTTCACAGATTGCGGAGTTTCTGGTATATCTGTTTGATTCTCGGGGTCTCCATCCTGTTACCATCAAGGGTTACAGGCCTATGCTTTCAGAGACTTTTTCTTATGTGGGGAAGCGTCGTATCGGCACTAATCCTTACCTCTCCAAGCTTGTTCGGCACTTTTCTTTGAAAAGGCCTCGGACTTTGCAGCTTACTCCACGATAGAATCTTTCGTGGGTGCTGCTTTGCTTGGGTGGGGGGCGCCGTTCGAACCTTTATCCCAGGTGGATATGCATTTTCTCACATATAAGACGGCTTTTCTGATGGCATTTGCTTCGGCCAGACGGGTTAGTGAGCTTCACGCCCTCTCGGTTGACCCGGCCTTTTTTAGGAGCTCTCCCAACAGTGTTACTTTTACCACTGATTGCTCCTTTTTGGCTAAGAATCAGTTACCAGATACTACTCCTCCTCCTATCTGTATCAGGGCTCTTCCTTCTGTTGAGGGTACTCGCCCTTTGCTCTGTCCGGTCCGTGCTATTCGCATTTATCTTGATCGGACACTCTTCATACGGAAAGGCAGAAAACGTTTTTTTCTGTCTCTCATTCCGGGTCGACAGAAGATCTCTCCTCAATCCATTTCTCGATGGATTTGTCTTGCTATTCGTACGGCTTATAGTCGTTTAGCAGCTGGCGATTGTATTACCAATCGTATTTCTGCCCACGAGGTGCGGGCACTGTCTACCTCTTGGGCTTATTCTAACTCCGTCAAGTTGTCGGATGTTATGCAGGCAGCCTACTGGAGAAATGCTTCTACTTTCTCCACCTTTTATTTGCGCCAGTTGCAGGAGCAGTCGGAGGACCTTTTTGCCCTGGGTCCTCTTTCTTCTGCTCAGGCTGTTGTCTGCCATAGCCATTAGGCTTCTTGGAGGTCAGTTTCAGCCTTGTGCTGTTACTGCCCTTTTTCTGTCTGTGTGTCACACAGGCTCATATGTCTCTTTTCATTGTCCTTTACCAATGATTGCGACATTATGGTTGATAAGCCTCGGGACCTCTTCCTTCTACTTCACGGTTCCAGTGCACTGGGGTTATGTGGGGGTTGGTTATGCGATTCCCTCCAGCCTTTTGTCTATTCAGCCTGAAGTAAACAATTGTGAGTAGGTTGATAAGAAATCTAAATTTTATAGTAAATTTCCTTTCTTATTATACCTACCACAATTGTTTACATGGAGGCCCTCCCGTCTTTACGGGTAAAGAATCTTTCCTCCCCGCTGATCACATAGCTCTAACGTTTACGGATTCAAAAAGAATGAGTCTTTAGAGACGGTATATGTGCACTGGCAACGGAAGTCGTGGAGTTGTACTTGGGAGAGAGCGTCCCGTACTTTGTCTGCGCCGGTTGCACTCGACCCAGTTTTGGCTTATTTTTTATTGGTGCTTTTGCACCACTTTTCTTTCCCAACTTGCTTGGGAAAGACAAAAATAGAGAGTATTATATCCGAGTTAGGGACTTCCACTGTAGTGCAAGCCTGAAGTAAACAATTGTGGTAGGTATAATAAGAAAGGAAATTTACTATAAAATTTAGATTTTCGGAATTATAGAGGCACTAATTCCATCCTGTTATTCATGTTAACGGAATGAATCTTTCGGTTGGTACTAGAACATCAAGTTTTATCGGTCTGCCATTTTTCGGGTCATCTGAACGTATTAGCAGACTCCCTTCATGGAGGGGCCGTTTGTTGCCGCCAGAATGGGCTTTCAACAAACGAGTATTCAATCAGATTGATACCAAGGAGAGCGGTCTATGATCGACTTATTCACGATGCATCTCAGCAATCAGTTGCAGTCGTATGTGTCACAATGTTTGTATCTTCGAGCGTTTGCAGTAAACGCTCTATCGATCTTGTGAGACGGAATAATAATATCTTCCAGCGCCGTTGATTCAGCAGATATTGCTCTAGTGTAATTTTTTCAATGCAAATTCTGTTGGTAGCTTCTCTAGCTCCACAAAGACTGTGGACAAATTTACTCAGGCGTCTGTTGTGAGACATGCCATGGTAGCTTCCTCCACATTTCGGTCCATTCTATGGCCAGATGGATTCTATTTACTATCAGTACTGCTTATGATAATATCTTCAATCAGCAGTCTGTACTTTAGTTTTAAGCTCATGAAGTAAGAGTTCTTCTACATCATGGGCTCAAGCTAATAATGTTGCTATTACAGATCTAATGAGAGCTGTATATTGGTCTTAGCCTCCATTTTCATGAATTTGTATCTGAGAATATTGAGTCCTTTTCTGCAGATCTACATTGTTTTGATCCATTATTTTTTACTCAAAATGTTGTCTACTAAACAGTGGCAACTATGTGTGTATAGGCTTTCGGTTCCAGCAGTGACTCTGTCCTGCTGCCCTCTTTGCTCTGGAGTATTTGATCCAGGGCAAGGGAAAGGGGTTGGGGGGGGGGGGGTGTTCCCTTAGGTCACCTGCTTTATAGTGTAAAGCAAGGGAATACTTCCCTTGGAGTCAGTAATTCCGAGTCGGTTCCGAGATGATTTTTAGGGTAAAGCCTATGTTTACTTATCTGTGTAATAATTTTTAAGTATTGATTGGTGTGAAACATTTGTATATATCACATGATTAATTGGATGTTAATATACAATCCTTGAATACTTTTAAATGAGTATATAGAGTTTCATTTATCTAGACTCCCGTATTTATTGACTTTCCTTAAAAATATTGGTATAAAGGGTTATACTGGATGTTTATAGAGATCATTGATGTTATTGTGCTCAATTACAGAATAGAGTTGTTTCCTTTTTGATACAAATAAGAGAAAGATACATGTAAGCCTATCTCTCCTTTTCTCCTTATGGGGATAGGTCTGTTATGGGTAATTGAGTCTATTGGATTTTCCTTATGTCCTAGGCCCTCCAACCTTTTTACTATTCAGCTGAGTCTGGGTCATTGGTACAGTATAAAAATGTTAAAAAAATTTATAGTAATTTATATATTTTTTATACTTACCAATAACCCAGACGGGGATGGCCCTCCCATGAGTTGGGAACTCTTCCCTCCCCGCTGAGTACATAACGCTTACCAGGCACTGGTTGTAAGAATGACATTTGGCAGCAATTTCGAGACCTCCTTGACACTGCGCATGCGCAGTGGAGTAAAAGTATGGAGGACCATATAGGACATGTAATTTTCGGTTTTAGATGCAAATTTTGGGGATTGGGGGGTAAAATTTGCGTTTGGCCCTAAATATTTCAGAGTTAGCACCAGCTAAGTCTGGGTCATTGGTAAGTGTAAAAAATATATAAATTACTATAAATTTGTTAACTTTTCTTCAACATTGAAGTGGCCTGCTCCACCTGCAGTTCTGTCAGCACATCTGGGTCAAACATTTGTTTGAAAGAACATTTACCGGTTTCCAAAGTGAGGGGAGTCTCACCAGTGGGATCCACCAAAACCTCACTTGTCTCTATTATTGCAACAGTCTTTCCTTGATTAACACGTTAAGGCGAACTCGACAAATTAATCGATCTAATTGGAATTTCCCGTTGCTGTTTTAAATCACAAACACTACGGCCCAACATTAATCCAGAATGTTTTTCAATAAACTTTGGATGGGCCTCGCTCAAACCCTGCTCGATCGACGGATTGTCCACACATCCCTTTATGAATACCTCAGAAAAGGGAGGCAGGGACAAACCCCCAATCAATAAAACATGAATCCTATTTTCCGACTCCTTATAATATTTTAGGGGAAACTCAACACCAGAAATTTTTATAACATTTTTTTGTAAAAATAATTCAACATTGGAGCCCTGCAAAAAATCTATTCCTAAAATTGCTTCAAAAGCAAAATCAGCCACATGAAAAGTATGAACAATTTTATCATTACCAATTTCAACAGATAGATCAGTCAATCCTGCCACATCCAACAGTTGACCAGTGGCCCCCAAAATCTCACTTGGGGCCTTCCGTAATGCTGAGGACTTAATTCCCATAATTTTCTCTAACATTTTGGAACTCAACAAACTTACTGCAGATCCGATATCTAGAAGAAAATCAGCCTCCTGACCAAACATTTTTAGTGTAAGATATACATGACCAGTTTCATGTTTTAGGAGGGTCCTATGTCTTTCAGACTGAGGTTTGACCCCAACCCCAGTCTCTAATCTTTTAAATTATTTACATTATCAATCAAGACCTCATCTTTTTGGCCCATCTGACCACGACCCCTTCTCCTATTCCACCAATTTCCACCTCTACATCGACCACAGCAACCCTTGGGTTGAACATCCCGAAAACCTTGACCTTGCAACTCATTTCTTTACTTTCGTTGTTCCTCATTCAACTCCTGCAACTGCTTTTGCAGATCTTGCACCATCTGGGTCAACGCTCCTAAACTTCCGGAGTCCACTGACTCATTAACCACCCCAAGAGATGACATAGGAATATCGACCCTTTTATATGACTCGTCTTCTAATGCCAGCCGGACTACCACATCCAGTGTCTCTGGTTTTGCTCTGACTACCAGCATCCAGGTTTCGTTATCGGTCTGTCAAGGCTGATATGAAACTTTCCTTGGACAAATCATCCCTAACCAACAGGGCTGTCACGATTATGAATTTTCATAATTGATTATTTTGTCATAAAAATCGACGGTTATTCGTTTATTTATGGTTAATATTTCTGTCTCGTTTTCTAGAACTTCGTCTATGAAATAACTTGGGAGGCGTTAAAAATTAAAATATCCTAATCGTAAATGAAGCAAACGAACACCAAACCTTGAAAAATTTGACAAAACAGAATCTACATCGCATAGATTCAAACTTCAAATCATAGAAAAATGCATACTAAACTCACTAATGGCACCATCCGTGCTCAATGCGTAATGATTATGAATTTAGCCTCAGGGAATGTCAAGTCAACAAAGCTTTACACGTGGAACTTTGAAAATAAATAACATGGCATTTTGAAGTTTTTCTCTCTTGACTTTCCGTATGTTAAATTGCTTATCAAGTATCAAATTGATAAAAACAAAAACAACTCAACACTCGTCGATGTCTTATTGGCAAGGAATACAATGTAGCCATTGACAGTAAGGCATCATCGAGTGTTATGTTATTTTTGTTAAATTGTTATCACCACTAATGGTAGTGAGCCAGCGATGCTGGAACAGGAAAGTTCGGCCCATGAATGATAATAATTCAGCCCCTGTTCCGTGTGAAAATGCTTTCCCTTTGGGGGCTCAATCTTTCCAGGGATTTATTTTATTGAAAATGCTTCGAGATTTCTGACTGTCTTCGCGAGGACATTTTGATAGAATATTTTTCAGCTACGTTTTACTTCGACTTTTATAAATTTTATGTATCGGTTGGAAATTGAGTAATTTGAGTTCAAAAGGAGGGGAAGATCAAAGACATGCAATCGACAGCATGCTTTTGATACTCGGCAGAAGAATACAACCTCGTAACAACATTGATGGTTTTTTTGGCAGGTCACATGACTCACATCAAAGGAATGAAAAGTATTAGGAACTGAGTGATCACGCATACGATGATGACTGGGTTTCGGCTAACTTTAACTCGCGTGGTGCCGCGACTTGAAGCTATATATTGGTTTTATGTTTTAACTGCGTTCACACACACATTTGTTGTCGAAATAGGTCCTGTATGTGAAACAACAGCTTGTGAATCAATATTTCCCCTTTGTTTAACAAAAAGGTATGACAGCACATGTCCAGTCAAATTATCGATCATTGAAAAGAATCGTCGATTATGACCTCAATCGACGGTTGATCGATTTTTCGATCATTCGTGACAGCCTTTTCCAAATCCTCATAAAACTGTAAAGCTGTACCTCTCAACGAGACAACCAAAAACTGTTGGGTAAGGTCCTCTGACCATTGGTTAATCAAAACGCATTTCTGAAAATGGGTCAACCAGTCAGTTATACTGGTCGAACCATTATAAGTATCCGGCGAAATTATCGGTTTCCTTGGAAACCCTTGGTTCGGACACCTATAATCATCTTTACCAAAAACATACCTAGAATCTGGCAGATGTGTATCATGATCCAAATTTTGCATATCGCTCCCGGATTTCAGCCCAGAGTGTTTTGTTTGAGGCACAACAGGCCTGGGGCGTGTCTGTGTCGCAATCATGGGTGATCCCAACGAACCCTGTCTCAAGGGCCTGAGGCCATCTTCCATGGGTGTGCCACTGACTCACACCCTCTGCTTTTTAGAAGTGATGTCAGGTTTTCTTCCAGGGGTCTCACTTATTTCATCCAACTGCCCCGAATGGACCTGTAATTCTAACAGTTCTCTGTAACTCACCCCTTTCATATTCCAAAAATCGAATAGAATCCTATATATCTTGCTCGGGTGTAGGGTCAGGAGTACATAAAGACTCGGGAACTCCCCGAGACTCTTTAGGTCTTGGCCCCCCCCCCCCGTCCTGGCAATTCATCCGAATGAACTCACGACCTCGAGCTTTGAACATAGTCATCCGAATCGTAATCAATTCTGGCCGTCATTTTCACAGTTCTATCACAACTCTCCCGTAAATAAAAACAATTTAATCATTGGAAATCCACCAACTAATCAAAAAAGAGAAAAGGAAAATCCTGTCAGCAACACCAAAAACTGTAACAAACCTAAGCCCCGCCCCTCTCGATTTACACCGTAATTACAGCCCTTGGACTCTGAAAAATTCATCAAAATTACAGTTTTCCGGACTTTTTTTCTACACGCTTCCAGATATTGAGCTGATTTTTAGCTCAACTTTGGCGAAGCCAAATTTGAGCTTATGCCATGGCCAGTCGTCCGTCTGTCCGTCAACAATTCAATACGGCTTGTTCTAGAGGCCGTGTTTATGAACCGATCTTTACGAAACTTCTTGGGTATCTTTGTTATGACTGTGGGACGAGAACGAGTGTTTTTGGGTTCGGTCCGAAATTCAAGATAGTAGCCAGCCACCATTTTGTACCGACGATGCAGAAATCTGTTTTTTGCACAGAACTTCCATATGAAAGCGCTGATTTGAATAATTTTTAGCTTAACTTGACATAGTTAAGATAAGCTATTGCCATCACGCGTGCGGAAGTCTGTTAGTCTGTGAGTCTGTGACGTCTGTGATGTCTGTTCACATTTTCCTTTAGCACGGGCTACACCCCGCAGTTCTTCCCCTTTTGGTCTTGATCAGGCAACCGGTATGGCTGCCCGAGCCCAAAACCCGAAAACCATTAGCGCAGTCTACAGGTCGTATTTATGAAGGGATTTCATTGTAATTTGGTAGGATGCCTCTGTATAATGCCTAGATGAGAACGTCCCCTTTTGGGCATGATCTAT
This sequence comes from Pictodentalium vernedei, assembly GCA_031216915.1. NCBI lineage: Eukaryota > Metazoa > Mollusca > Scaphopoda > Dentaliida > Dentaliidae > Pictodentalium > Pictodentalium vernedei. The sequence goes on along the minus strand of CM062290.1, from coordinate 78,746,385 downwards.
CAACCGTGATGGCTGCCCAAGCCCGAAACCAAAAAACTTCAGTCTGCAGGTCATGTTTAATGTGGTGGGATTTCATTGTAACTTGGTAGGATGACTCCTTATGATGTCTAGATGAGAATTTCCCCATTTGGGCATGATCTGCCAACCGTGATGACTGCCCGAGCCCAAAACCCGAAAATCTTTAGCACAGTCTGCAGGCCATATTTATTGAGGAATTTCATTGTAACTTGGTGGGTTGACTTCATACAATGTCTAGATGAGTAAGTCCCCTTTTGGATGTGATTGGGCAGCTGTGATGGCTACAGGGGCCCGAAACCCGAAAACCTTTAGCACAGTCTAGAGGTCATATTTATGAAGGGATTTCATTGTAACTTGGTAGGATGACTCCAAATAAGTCATCTAGATGAGAACGTCCCATTTTGATCGCGATCATGCAGCCTTGATGGGTGCCCGAGCCCAAAAACCTTTAGCATAGGCAAAATGTCATATTTATGGAAGGATTTCATTGTAACCTGTTAGGTTGACTCCATATAATGCCTAGATGATGACATCTCCTTTTGGTCGTGATTGGTCAGTTGTGATGGCTACAAGTGCCTGAAGCCCGAAAACTTTGAGCACAGTCTACAGGTCATATTTATGAAGGGATTTCATTGTAACTTCTCAGGATCACTCCAGATGATGCCCAGTTGAGATTGTCCTCTTTGGTTGCGATCATTCAACCATGCTGGCTGCCCGAGCCCGAAGCCCGAAAACCTTTAGCACAGTCTACAGGTCATATTTATGAAGGGATTTCATTGTAACTTGGTAGGTTGACTTCATATAATGTCTAGATGAGAACGTCCCCTTTTGGACACAATTGGGTAACTGTGACGGCTTCAGGGGCCCAAAGCCCGAAAACCTTTAGAACAGTCTATAGGTCATAATTATGAAGGGATTTCATTGTAGCTTGGTAGGATGACTCCAAATAGTGTCCAGATGAGAACGTCCCCTTTTGGTCACGATCATTCAGCCTTGATGGCTGCCTGAGCCCAAAAACCTTTAGCATGCCTGTAGGTCGTATTTATGGAAGGATTTCATTGTAACTTGTTAGGTTGACTCCATATAATGCCTAGATGATGACATCCCCTTTTGGTCGTGGTTGGTCAACTGTGATGGCTACAGGTGCCTGAAGCCCGAAAATCTTGAGCACAGTATACAGGTCATATTTATGAAGGGATTTCATTGTAACTTCACAGGATCACTCCAGATGATGTCCAGATGAGAATGTCCCCTTTTGGTTGTGATCATTCAACCATGATGGCTGCCCAAGCCTAAAGCCCGAAAACCTTCAGCACAGTCTTCAGATCATATTTATGAAGGGATTTCTTTGTAACTTGGTAGGTTGACTTCATGTAATGTCTAGATGAGAACAGCCCCTTTTGGACACCATTAGGCAACTGTGTTGTGTTGGCTACAGGGGCCCAAAGCCCGAAAATCTTTAGCACAGTCTACAGGTAATATTTATGAAGGGATTTCATTGTACCGTGGTAGGATGACTCTAAATAATGTCTAGATGAGAACGTCGCCTTTTGGTCGCGATCATTCAGCCTTGATGGCTGCCCGAACCCAAAACCCCAAAACCTTTAGCATAGTCTATTGGTCATATTTATGGAAGGACTTCATTGTAACCCGTAAGTTTGACTCCATATAATGCCTAGATGATGACATCCCCTTTTGGTCGTGATTGGTCAACTGTGATGGCTTCAGGGGCCCGAAACCCAAAAACCTTGAGCACAGTCTACAGGTCATATTTATGAAGGGATTTCATTGTAACTTTGTAGGATCACTCCAGATGATGCCCAGATGAGAATGTCCCCTTTTGGTTGCGATCATGCAACCATGATGGCTGCCAGAGCCAAAAGCCCAAAAACCTTTAGCACAGTCTACAGGTCATATTTATTAAGGGATTTCATTGTAACTTGGTAGGTTGACTTCATATGATGTCTAGATGAGAACGTCCCCTTTGGACGCAATTGGGAAACTGACGGCTACAGGGGCCCGAAGCCCGAAAACCTTTAGCACAGTCTACAGGCCACAATTATGAAGGGATTTTAATGTAACTTGATAGGATGACTCGTTTTGGAATAATTTCACTGTAACTGTGAGGGCCACATACATTACCTCAGCTCTTTAGTACAGTGTACAGTACTAACAGCTGATTTTTGGTATGTTAGTCTAACATGGTGGCCTACAGAACAAGTTTGGGTTTTGTTCCGCTCCACTGATTTTTACCAAAATTACGGCCCCAGAGACTTTGAAAAGTTCATCAAAATTACAGTTTTCCGGGCTTTTTCTCTACATGCTTCCAGATATTGAGCTGATTTTTGGTATGTTTGTCTAACATGGTGGCTTACAGATCAAGCTTGCATTTTGTTCTGCTCCACTGATTTTTTCCGAAATTACGGCCCTTCGACTTTGATAAGTTCATCAAACTTACAGTTTTCTGGTCTTTTTTTCTACACGCTTTCAGATATTATCGAAATTACGGCCATTTTAGTATAGTCTACCACAATGACTTACAGATCAAGTTTGCGTTTCGTTCTGCTCGGCTGATTTTTGCGGAAATTACAGGCCCTGGACTCTGAAAAATACAAGGTACAGATTTCCAGGTCATTTTCCTAAAAATTACAGTTTTCCGAGCTTGAAATATCGGGGCGCGTGGGGTATGTGAGCGTGCTCACTAAAGTTCTATATTTTAAACTGGCCAAGGGGCCATTCAAGAAAACTTCTTTACCAACAACCTTAAGGAGGGTTACCAAAATGAGCAGGTCTTGTTTACCTGTGCAAACAAGCACTACTCCATATTAAAGCTAACACATTACCTTCTGTCCAATACCAGTTGCCAACGCTCAACCACGCGCGAAATAATAAATAGGCTACTACCCTTACCCTATCCCCATCGGAGGAGGGGAGCTACAAATAGTTTCAGTTCTACAAACTCAAATGAGTTCCGGTCCAAAACTCCGCACCCAAATCCTATTCAAAATTACATACTCAAGGGAGTACCACTACCAAATACCACGATTATCGCGACACAATCTATAACTAATTTATCCAGTGCAGACCTCTAGGGAGGTGAGCTGGCCTACATAAATCGGATCCCAATCATTAACTATTTTATCCAGTGCACACCTCTACTGAAGTGAGCTGGCCTACATAAACCGGATCCCAATCCTAACCATGTTCAGGCTAAAACGCTTATAAAACTTAACAACTCCTGTACTTCACGGGTGGGGAGGAGCAAAAGTCTCCCCCCACCTACAACCAAAGTGTGTCTCCCACTAAAGTGATCCGTCCATAACGTACTAATTTTGACCCAGGACTATGACATGATCTCTACAATTCCACTATAATGTTGTCAAAGATTGCCTAAGGGAGAGGGGGCAGTATCTCGGCCAGTCAAAACTGGGGTAGGTTCGGATTACTCTGCCCTCGGCCCACCTGGTTGAGTCAGCCACTGGCTGAGAAGTGTGTGACCCTTCTAAGAAAATCTCAGTCGGGTCGCACAATTCTCAAGCACAGAATATTAAAAAAGGTAAAAAAAAATATAGTAAATTTGCCTACAGACGCACCGGATCCACCGAGAGAGGAAATTCCATAATCCTTCCCAAATCTGACTAGCAAGACATCGAAGCAATAATATTTTTCGGTGGTTCTCTCTGGGTCCTCCGACTTCCCCCACCCGTAAAACTGTCACGGTCACGATTAACCATTGGGGATAAGTATGTGACCGTAAACACCAATAAATAAATACCGTCCGGGAAACCCTCCGTGAAATCCTTCTGTCAATAAATAGCAAAGTAGTAATGTAATGCAAGAAATATTAACAAGCTGTTCAACATCCCTTTAATCAACTCATTTTGACTTGAACTGTACCCATCACTGCGTATACTAGCTCTCTAGATGGTTTAAACCATATCAAATAAACTAATTTGTGTGTGACAGTAACTCATATTACATGTATATCATTGTATCTGAAACAGATATGTTGGAAAAATTGTGAAATCATGGAGTAGGAAGCTTACCCTCCTTTGTTGACAAATCCCACACATTCACAAACACAGCATGATAGAGAATAAATTAATTATTGATATTTAAGGTCACTTTCAGCATCTACAGCTATATCATGACCATAATATAGGTATTTATTCAAGTCCAGGTATTCATTGCATAGGCGTACAGGGCTATTTTTCAGGGGGGGTGGGGGGGATGACCCCTTCTAGCCTAAAACGTTGAATCTCAGGAGGAAATGCCAAATGTGGGTATGGGAGGTAGGGGGTGGGGGATCTCCCTCCCATTGAGTACCTGGAGAGAACCACCGAGCAATGGCAAGCAACTCAGACTCCCCAACATACTAACTCCACAAAAGCAGGGTTAGCATTGGCTGAAGACAAGTGCACCCTCAAAGTACTCTTAATACACATCGCCATCATGCCCCCCCCCCCCCCCCCCCCCCCCCCCCCCCCCCCCCCACGTGGGAAATTAAATTGGGATGAGGTGTCTTGCTCAAGGGCACAATGTGGTTGCCACAGGCGGGATTCAAACCGAGGACTTCTTGGATTGCAACAATCATCTCTATCTTCTGAGCCACCGTGCTCCCGTAATATGCAGTAATAGAACTCAGTTTTTATATGTACGTGTGTGATTATAAATGAATAATATTAATGTGGCTACGGTTCCACTGAATCAACTTGTACAGTATAATGTTCAGTTTACTTGCAACTTCTAAGTGATGAGATAGGAAAACAACATTTTGTGTGGAAAACCAAATGTTTTGTGGTCATTTCTGGCAACTAAATTGTCCGAAATTTTCTGGCATATTGGCTGAAAAATCGGCTCCTTTCTGACTCAGGGGTAGGTTGGAGCACAGTCCTTCATGAAACCCCGGCCCGTACGCCCATAATTCATAGGTACTAATTTTTTCCAAAGCAGAAAGGACATCGCTTGTTTTGCTTTATATGAAAATATTCTGTAATTATTGAAGAGCAAATTTTGTGTTAAATGTCTTGGTGTCCTTCTGTATCTCAAATATCTGTTTTGTCTGCATAAAAACTAGTAGCATCACAAAAACTTTGATTTCCACTAAATTTTCTGTTTTCAAAACTGATAGTTTTGTGTACAATACAGTTTGCCTTTTCACATTAAAAAGTTGGGAAAGCCCGTAATTTGTCCAACAAATTACAATTCTCAAGTTTTTCATGATGTTGATGTAGGAGAGGCAAATTCCATCAAACAGCATCCATACAGATTGAACCCTTTCAAAGCTGAGATCATGCGAAAGGAAATACAGTATATGCTGTACAATGATATCATAGAACCTAGTCATAGCAAATGGAGTTCGCCCTGTATTCTCGTCCCAAAACCTGATGGGAGTTACCTATTTTGTACATATTACCGAAAGGTGAACAGCCTCACCAAAACAGACAATTATCCAATTCCAAGAATTGATGACTGCATTGACAAACTTGGCCACACTATATTTGTGACAAAATTTGTCTTGTTAAAGGGTTATTGGCAAGTCCCTTTAACAGAAAAGCAAAAGAAATATCTGCTTTTGTTACCCCATATGGGTTGTATCAATATAAAGTAACCCCTTTTGGCATGAAAAATTCTTTGGTAATGTTCCAGCGCATGGTTAACCACTTAATTGCAGACCTAGATCACAGTGAAGCTTATATTGATGATGTTATTATACACACAGATACAAATTGGGCTGATCATCTAAAGCATATTCAAAAAATTTTTGACAAAGTGACCCACGCCAACCTAACTATTAACTTGGTAAAATCAGAATTTGGCAAAGCAACTGTGAATTATTTAGGTCATGTTGTGGGTCGGGCAGGTTAGGCCGAATGCAGCAAAAGTTGATGCCATCGTTCATTTTCCAGTACCAAGCTCTAAAAAAGAGCTCATGAGATTCTTAGGCATGGCTGGATATTATAGAAAATTTTGTTTAAATTTCTCAGATGTTGTCTCCCCTTTGACCAGTTTATTGAGCAAAAGGGTTAGGTTTGTTTGGACTGAGGAGTGCCAGAAATCCTTTAACAGAATAAAAACTTGATTAAATAATTCCTCTATCCTGGCCAGTCCCAATTATGAAAAGCCCTACAAATTATTTATAGATGCAAGTGACAATGGAGCAGGTGGGTATATTGCCCAGGAAGATTCCCAAAGTATTGATCACCCTGTATGTTATTTCTCCAGAAAATTTCTCAAACATCAAAAGAATTACTCTACAGTAGAAAAAGAAACTTTGACTCTAATTTTGGCACAAACCCATTTTGATGTGTATCTAGGAACCACCCAATGCCCAATTACAGTTTACACCGATCATAACCCCTTAACTTTTTATGATTTTTTTTTTTATCAGTAAAATGAAAAACAAGAATCAAAGATTATTGTGGTGGAGTTTAGCCCTTCAAGAATATAATTTATAGAGATTAGGCATATTTTGGGAAGAGATAATGTTGTAGTTGATGCTCTTTCCAGAATATCCTAATTTAAAATGATATGATTGGTCCCTATTCACTTCAAGTGTGTATATATGTTCATTAAAAAAATTGTGAAGATTATCGTGTGTGTATTGTAAACCTGTCAGAGCCTACTAAACTTATATAAAAAGTGTTCAGTACTTTCAAACTTTTTCTTTTAAGGCGGGGTGTGTTATATAGCCCCCTTATTATATTGAGATTGATATATCCTTAGTTGATAATTCTACAAGATTGATATATTTTTTTTTTGCATTTTCTGACTGGTCTGACTCATTTGCACTGAGTGACCTTTGTTTACATCTTTGTTACACTAATCTATTGTACATATAGCTATTGATTGTTTAACTGGTAAAGTGCTAAGTTATTTTGGGTCAACAGAATTTGTTCACATGTATTTGCCTTGTTGCGATTTATGGGAGAGTGCCAGTGGACACTCTCCCATAAATTGTAACAAGGCAAACCCACACAGACTAAATAATTCCACTCACAAGATAATATGGAGCACATTCACAGCATATGAAGCCTTTATGATACAGTACCTGCCCTTTAGAATAAAGCTCAAATATGGGCTTCCAGCACTCTACCAGTTAAGTAGGTCAAGGACCTTGTTTACTTGAATTATGACAGAGTCACCTAGAAACTGATAGAACTTTGTAGACATTTCATCTTCTAGGACATTCTATCTGTTTACTATATAAATGTTTGTCAACAGAATTCAAAAACTCATGTTTAGAAAGCCATTTCAGAAAGACTCACTTCAGTTGTTTCCATTGGAGATTATTATTGTTTCAGAACAGTGCATTTATTATAGAAGCAGTGCTTCTTTGTGAATTTGAAAGATTGATTCCAAAAGAGAATTTTGAAGAGAATTTATTTGTCTTGGACAAGAGAATTTATACTTTCTGTGAAACAGAATAATATTATTTTGTGAAAAGCCAGGATTCTACTGAATTATTTGGAAATTACCTGTGGCGCCAATATTTCTTGGATTTTTACTCAATTTAAATTTTGCAGAGCATTTTATCATATTTTATTGGAGACTGCTGAAATTTATTTATAAGTGAAAATTTTATTACAAATCTATGGGATACTGTTTCTGGAGACACATTCTTGGATTTAATACTACCAGCTGGTAACTTTCTTACTGGATTCTGTCAAACTGTACTTGGACTAATTCAATAATTGATAAGTACCACTGTTTTTATTTTCTGTAAACCAATTAGTGTAAAAGATCTTTGTATCGTTTTTTTTATATTAATTTTTTTTTAAATTAAATTTCAGAATAGTTAAATTCATAGTTATTGTTGCTGATTCTCAGATATCTTTCTGTTACAAATATCAATAATATTTCCACACCGTAACATCACCTGACGAGGTTTCACATCAACCTGACTTCATTGTGCCTTCACATATATCTTTTATCAGGTCCTGTCTCCTCCATAGTGGCTTTTTGAGATGAACAGTGGAGTGCATTTCTTCTTCAAGGAGGCACTCCACTGGTTTAGCCTGTGCAGCTAAGTGTAAGGTCTTCTGTCGATCGTGTGCCGATCACTCTATTGATTATGCCAATCCTTCGATAACACAGATTGTGGAGTTTCTGGAATATCTGTTTGATTTCTGGGGTCTCCAGCCTGTTACCATCAAGGTGTACAGGTCCATGCTTTCGGAGACCTTTTCGTATGTGGGACAACATCGTAACGGCACTAATCCATACCTCTCCAAGCGCTTGTTTGGCACTTTTCTTTGAAAAGGCCTAGGACTTTGCAGCTTACCCCAAGATGGAATCTTTCTTGGGTACTGCTTTGCTTGGGTGAGGGGGGGGGGGGGTGCGCTGTTCGGACCTTTATCCCAGGTGGATATGTGTTTTCTCACATACAAGATGGCTTTTCTGATGGCTTTTGCCTCAGCCAGATGGGTTAGTGAGCTTCACGCCCTCTCGGTTGATCCAGCCTTTTTTAGGAGCTCTCCCAACAGTGTTCTGTTTACCACTGATTGCTCCTTTCTGGCCAAGAATCAGATACCAGGAATGACTCCACCACCTATTTTTATCAGGGCTCTTCCTTCTGCTGAGGGTAATCGCCTTTTCTTCTGTTATGTTCGTGCACTTCGCATTTATCTCAATCGGACGCAGTTCATTATTAAAGGCAGGAAACAATTTTTTCTGCCTCTTATTCCTGGTCAACAGAAGATCTCGCCTCAATCCATTTATCGGTGGATTTGTCTTGCTATTTGCGTGGCTTACGCTCGCCTAGCGACTGACGATTGTATTACCAATCGTATTTCTTTCCATGAGGTGCGTGCATTGTCTATCTCTTGGGCTTATGCTAACTCCGGCAAGATGTTATGCAGGCAGTCTACTGGAGAAATGCTTCTACTTTCTTCACCCTCTATCTGCGTCAGTTGCAGGAGCAGTCGGAGGACTTTTTGCTTTGGGCCCTCATTCTTCTGCTCAGGCTGTTGTTTACGCTAGCCATTAGGCTTCTTACAAGGTCAGTTCCAGCTCTGTGCTGTTACTGTCCCTTCTGCCTGTGCGTCGCACAGAACCATATGCCTCATCTCTCATTGTCTTTTACTAATGATTGTGATCCTATGGTTTGATAGGCCAAGGGACCTCTTCCTCTGTCCACGGTTCCAGTGCAGTTGGGTTATGTGGGGGGTTGGTTATGTGATTCCCTCCATCCTATTCTCTATTCAGCCTGTAATAAACAGTTGTAAGGTAGGTTGATAAGAAATTTAAATTTTATAGTAAATTTCCTTTCTTATTATATCTACCTTGTTTACATGGAAGCCCTCCCATCTTCTTTTTCGGGTAAGAATCCTTCCTCCCCGCTGATCACATAACTCCAATGTTGGTGGATCCATAAGAATGATTCATTAGTTACTGCCTGCGCACTGGTACTGAAAGCAGTGGATCTTTACTAGTAGAAGAGCATCCCCTACTGGGTGTGCGCCAGTAGCACTTGACCCAGTTTTGACTTATTTTTATTTGGTGCTTTTGCACCACTTTTCTTTCCCAAATCCCTTGGGAAAGATCAAAATAGAGAGTATATTTTCCGAGTTAGGGACTTCCGGAAATTTACCATAAAATTTAAATTTTTTTAGATCTTCTGGTCAGAATCTTTGGATATTTGGTATAAGCTTTTCTTAGGAGGGGCAGATGCAACTTGCTGAAATCAATTCCCTGTGTTGATATTTAGGTTACCATGTCAGGCGAGCACCCTCAAACCTCCTGGGGCCTGTTGTTCCCCTGACTTAAGTCGGGTGGCATATAGTGATTGAAGTGTGCATGTGTCTGTGTGTGTGTCCGAGCCATTAACTTGAAAACGGTTAGGGCCACAGTCATCAAACTTCACACAATTATAAAAAACCATGGGAGGCTGTTTCACACACTATAGCCGGGTTCGTACCTTCAAGGTCAAGGTCACATTTCAAGGTCACACTAAAAAGTGGTCAATATTCGTGTCTCAGCCGTAACTCAGAAACGAATCATAGTACAATTGTTAAACTTTTTACAAATGTTAAGGACAGTCAAAAGGTGTGTCGTGTAATATAGTTTCCAACACATCCGCAAGGTGAAGGTCACAATTGACCTTCATATGTTCAGGCTCACAAATCGTGTCTCAAGCATAACTCCAAAACTATTAGGGCTACAATCTAACATCGCTCAATTATAAAAGACAACGGGTGGATGTGTCACACACCACCACACCACAGCCAGGACCGTAAGTTCAAGATGAATTTTTGTTGGGGGGGGGGGGGGGGGGGGGAAGGAGATGTGTTACCTTAGTAACATATTTCTTGTTTTTTTATCTGAACATGCATGTTCGTTTTGTGGTGGGAGTAAGCACTGGGCGAGTTGTCAATGTACAATCCTCTTACTGTTAGTGTGTTGTGTGTGGATGTATAAGTGAACTACTGTGTGGTGTCATGTTCATAATGACGGAAAGGAAATTGTTTGGAATTGTACTTTAAATGCTTCAAATTGTGAGTGATTCTTAAAAATTTTCCAACATCAAAACTTAATTGAATGTTTCTGTTGACGCAACTTAAAAGGATGAAAACACACCCAAGAACAGAGGCAAGCAATTATTTGCGCACCTTGGACAATTTTTCCATGAGCGATGGTGCGCAAGAGCAATCATTTGTCATGAAAAAAAAATATTCCCCTCCCCCTCCCCCCCCCCCCAAAAAAAATGTTCAGATGTTCCGACACTCATCTAATTTCATGCAGTAAAAGCCCACACTCACTGGCCATAGTCGTTCTTGTGTAGGCCCCATTGGCTAGTCTCACAGACATGTTGTGACTTAAACAAAGATAATAGTTGCAGGGGATGTATTTTGACTGAAAATTTTGGGTGCGACGCAGGAGGTATTTTAGCTGAAAATATTGGGTGTGACGTGCACGTGGGAGCAACTTGTACATGGACATAATTATACAGTAATAATCGCTTTTGGATTTGCCCATTCTGTTGACGTTCGCTGCTATTTTAAAAATGAGATTACGAGGGGATCGTTGTAAATTTTGAAGTTTAACGTCAGAGTATGTAAAAATCGTATGGCTGTTTTTTTGGCACCTGTAGGTTTGTTTTTTGGTTTGCGACAAAAACCAAAACCGAACCAAAAAACGTCCTTGCTCAAGCGGGTGGTTGGGAGGGCGGTAACTTGATAATAGTTTGACTCACATTCATGAAACTTCATAGGTTGGTTGGCATCAGCGAGAGTAAGAACCCTATTTATTTTGGACTTGCTAGGTCAAAGGTAAAGGTTACAGTGACCTTGAACATTGTAAATTGCAAACAATTGGTTTCCAGATGATAACCCGCATTCATGAAACTTCATATGTAGATTGGCCTTTGTGAGAGGAAGAACCCTATTTATTTTGGACTCGCTAGGTGAAAGGTCAAGGTCACAGTGACCTTCAACATGGTAAATCGTAAACAATTGGCTTCTGGATGATTACTTGATAATGGTTCGACTCACGTTCATGAAACTTCAAAGGTAGGTTGGCATCAGTGAGAGGAAGAATCCTATGTATTTTTGACTCACTAGGTGAAAGGTCAAAGTCACAGTGACCTTCATCATAGTAAATCGTAAACATTTGATTTCCGGATGATAATTTGACAATGGTTTGACCCACATTCATGAAACTTAATAGGCAGATTGGCCCTGGTGAGAGGAAGAACCATTTGTATATTGGATTCGGTAGTTGGAAGGTCAAGACCACAATGGCATTGAACATAGTAAATCGTAAACAATTGGTTTCCGGATAATAACGTGATATTGGTTCAACCCACATTCGTGAAACTTCATATATAGGTTGTCCTTGGTGAGAGGATGAACGCTTCTCTATCTATTTTGGACTCACTAGATGAAATATCAGGGTCACAGTGACCCTGAACATAGTAAATCGTAAACAATTGGTTTCCGGGTGATAACTTGATAATGGTTTGACCCACATTCATGAAACTTCACATGTAGATTGACCTTTGTGAGAGGAAGAGCCCTATATATTTTGGACTCACTAGGTCAAAGGTCAAGGTCACAGTGATCCTGAACATAGTAAATGAAAACAATTGGTTTTCGGATGATACCTTGATAATGGTTTGACCCACATTCATAAAACTTCATAGGTTGGTTGGCCAAGGTGAGTAGAATACCCCTATTTATTTTGGACTTGCTAGGTCATAGGTCAAGGTCACAGTGACCTCGAACATAACAAATCGAAAGCAGTTGGTTTCCTGATGATAATTTGACAAGGGTTCCACCCAAGTTCATGAAACTCCATAGGTAGGTTGGTACTGGTGCAACAAAGAGCCCTATTTATTGGAATCAATAGGTCAAAGGTCAAGGTGACAGTGACCTTTCACATAGTAAATTGTAAACAATTGGTTTCTGGACAAGAAGTTGATAATGATTAAACCCACTTTTGTACTGTCACAACTTGACATTGGATTAATGATCCGATCGGCATTTTTACTGGTTTAAGTCAGTAGAAATTAGTCCTGTTTTTAGGTGGATTACTGTGGTGTAGAATGGAACATAATTTCCATTGACAACTTTATTTTTCCCTAAGATATGAATATGTATAAAGTGTTTCAGAGTTTATATTGTAGCTGAGCATCTGACTCAGCGATGTCCAGTTACAGGTGATTGATTTTCTCAATTACCTAAAGTCGAGTTTGCCTCGCATGTAATTCAGGCCAAACTGCATGCACTGTTCACTAATTAACCTAAACTAACATTAAACTTATTGGACAGTCAAATCTGTCCATGCAGTTCTATTGGACAGATTTGTTTACTGCTCACCAGTGTCTGTAAGGGTGATTTTTTGGACAAGGATTTGAAACAATTCTCCAGTTTTGTTCAGAGAAATAAGCTGTGTTATTGTGATATCTATGTTTTAGTGAAATTATATTATTTATTTCTGTGTAATACATGGGAAGATGTCAAGAAAATAATCATTCATTATAATAACATGGGATGAGGAGGATATAAGGATTTCTTGAATCAAGGTACAGTCAAGGCACATTTGGCCACAAGTTGGGTAAAGCTGAAGAATGGGGAACTTTTCCTTTTATGTAAAAACAACGCATTTTTCTCACCTTTTTTCTACATTTTCCTATTACTAGTCATGTTTTCGATAAAATGAATGAAAGATATTCACTTTTGACTGAGATTAGAGATAATTTAAACCCTTTTAATGTTACAGTGCCAGAGATTCTTCTGCATTCTCGCCATTTTGAAGTGTGCATTTACATAAATTTTGTTTTCTCTTTGGCTGGCGATTGTAGGTCTAGGGTCAGTGTAGTGAGGGTTAGGGTTAGCTTACCAGTAAGCTAACCCTAGCCCTCACTACACTGACCCTAGACCATGTCGGGAACAGAACAAACAATCATACCAAAAACAACCAATACACAGAGCAGCCGCTGAAAAACACAAAAATACATGGAGGAAAGATGAATGTAAATGTCACAAATCGCACAGGTAAAAGCAATTGTTGAGCAGTTATAATTGCCAGTAAAAGTGAATATCTTTCGGTCATTTTATCGAAAACATGACTAGTAATAGGAAAATACAGAAAAAAGGTGAGAAAAATGCGTTGTTTTTACATAAATGGAAAAGTCCCCTATTCTTCAGCTTTACCACAAGTTGTTCTCAGGAAATATTATTGTATTATCAGTTCTGGTACGAATACGGAAGCAGACTTTCAGGAACCAGTGGTCAACTCTTTGAGTTGATTTCATATATATAGTGTTCTATACCTCCCAACCTTCATTTGATGTATAATTTGTGTATATTGAATTTGAACTTGACGGGACGTGTAACGTACATTTGGTCAAATTTCAGGTAATTTTCCCAAAAGTCCCGAGAAGGTCAGAAAGGAATAACCCCAATAAATTATATATCAATTTGTTTGGAATGAAACATAGATTTTGTGGAAACTAAGATTTGCCATGGAACCGTTACCATGTGGCAGAAACCACTGCCTGAAAGTCTGCTATGGCATAAGTAAGAGATCAAATTTTATACAATAAAATACCTTAAGGGGCTATATAAGTGATTTTGTTTATTTTGAAAATTCTCACCTCTGATATTCCTTCAATTCAAATTAAGGTGATTCTAAACTGAAGATTGTCGTTTGAGTGGACAGGTCGAAAACATGATGATTTTTTCATTACTTTTCAATAGTAATGGTTATTTAATACATGAATGATTGCTTCCTACCTAATAGATTACAAAAATGTGATAAAAATTTAAAAAAAAAGAATTTACTCACCAAAAAAATGCTTTTGAAAATCCCTAACTCACGGTCAACTTCCTGCCACGAAAACTTAAAATATGAATCTCACATTGAAGAATATGTTTTCTATGTGCACTAGAGAACAACAGTTGAGTCATAACTTTTTAAAAAATAAATCTAATTGTATGTTTATTTAAATTTTTGATGGACCACTGCATGCACTGATCCAGCCATTTTTGCACAGGGAACTATTTACAGTTCAAAAGTATGGCACACTGCACTTATCAGTAATCTAGATGACCGCCCCTGGAAATATTAACCATACAAGTGATATATCTGTTCTGCTCTCTTCCACAAGTAAAACTGTCTTGACATGAAATGACCCTGTTGAAAGTGTATCGTCAAATCCCAATAATAGAAAATAAAAGACTGCGTGGCCACACCTCCCCCCCCCCCCCCCCCCCCCCCCCACACACCACAAAAAAATGGAATTTTTCAAAATTGAAAAAGGGACATAACTCTGGCAAAAATTGTTGGATCAAACCCTGATTTGACTTGACCTGCATTTTATGTTGCTGAACCTACACAAAATTTTTTATTTGATTCTGCCAATTACAGCTCAAGTTATTGGTTGGAAACTAAAAAAAGGAGTTTTCAAAGTTGAAAAAGTGTGACACTGGAATCACCTACCAGGACTACATGCAGGCTCGAAGGGAAGTTATGGATTTGAATTCTGCCAATGAGTCGTATCGATTGACCAATACTTACAGTGCTCAATGTATAAAATATTCGTCCAATTATTGAAAAAATCCGATAAGGTGGTTAATGTATAAAAGTGTTTTTAATGTGTTAAATGCCATGTTTTGGATCATGAATAAACTCATGTTGTGTCAGAAACCTACCTTGTATTATTTTTTTTGGTGGGAGTTGACCCGTGGCGACTTGACCCGGTAGCGAGTTGACCCGTTCCCAAAAATTTTAAGCTCGATTGTGCCTTGTGTGTGTTGCCATACTTCACTTTCGTGGAGAATTTCTATGCAACGACTAATAAAATAATTTTCTAGAGAAAAATTTCATGTTCACACTTCTGTCATATTTTATTTGTGATAGGGGTTCTAGTGGGGTGGATAGAAAGAAAAAAATATTATTTTTCGCACTTTGAACAAGCGCCTTACCAACGCATGTGGCTTTCCGGTGACAACAACTTCGATCAACAAACACTTGCAGGCATGAGTCTAATAGCCCACAGATTATTCAAAATTATCGATGATCTTTGTGGATTGCAAACAAATTTAATGAAATGCATCGTTTACAATGATTCGCAATGTAAATCACACCAGATCGCAAAATTAGGAGCATTATTTCTGGAACTCACCGAAACCAGACCGAAACGGGTCCGAATGACAGACCAATAAAGTTAACCATCAATATTACATGACGAAGAATAGTTCCCCCGATTTGCGATTAAAAGAAGTGAAAAATCAACCAGTTTACGAATATTTCAACAACGAAAGAATACAACATGGGTTTCTAATTCCACTATATGTCACCGTTTTGTTAATTAAAGAAAATTGAATTTTTTGTTCTCTATTGGTAATTTTGGCGCATGAATACAAACTAATGGCAAGGTCGATCCATGTAAACAAATTAATTGCTTCAGTTGGTGAGGGAAGAATATTTACATAGAACAGACAATCAGTGCAATTTGCCTCTATTAGTCTGCCTCCCTTGAGATATATCGACAATCAGAATTTCAGCAGTGGCATTGTCATGAGAATTTACGGGACATGTGGCGAGATCTTTTGTCGCAATGTTGCCCACAAACTTCAGTGTTTTGAATTTCCCACCGTAAACATGGCGGACACTTTTGAGACTGAAACGACCCAGGTTGACAACGTGCTTAGTCCTATCTTCGATGTGTTTTATTAAAAATTAAGACTCAACTGCTGCAGTACATTACTGATAGCTCACGTTGGTTGTTCATTGGAAGGTGAGGCGTCTCGCTATTTTTTGAAAACCTGTCCACGCCATTTCCGACTTTTTGACAGTACACATTTTCTAATGTCTCCAAATGACTCGTAAATTTGTTAAATGCATATTTTTCGGGTCCCATCACGTTCTATGTGACATGACCATTCCCCCCAACCCTGGTATCCAAGGGCAAGGCTGTTTCGTTGCCAAGTTATTGTTCAATGAAATGTTCACATTTTTCTGTGTTTCTGGCTTCCATGTTGGCAGCCATGACTTTAGAATCACCTTAAGGTGATGGTCAAGTGACCAGATGTCAATACGTTGCATCGAATTACCACAAAAGAGGCTGGTCATTTCTGAGTTATACATTCAGAATTATATATAGCAACCACATATAATTGTGTTCTATAAAATATATTCCTTTGCATAAAAGACTCTATTTGGCCAAAAAATGCTGCATTTCATCACGAGTGCCACTTGAATAAAAAAAATCTCAGGAAAAGAGCCCACTGGACTGTCTCAGCAACTTGAGAATAACACCTCAGCTGACAAAAATTCTTTCATGTGCCGAAAGCACGTTTGTCAAAGTACAATAACCGAGACCCATTTTTTCGCATTTCATCCTGGTTTTGCTTGTCTGTTTCAAACAACACGTCTCACTGTCAGACCATTTTCCGGCGCCATATTGTTGGAGTTGTTTACATGTGCAGATATCAAGTTTACGAGTGATTTTCTGAAAATCGCAAAAAGCGATTGCTACATTGCGGCCTCAGATGAGATTTTAACATTTTCCCTGTTGACATGCAACCAATGACATGTTATATCTTTGTCCGGTATTTAGATGTTGAGGTGATAAATCACTCGTTGACAATCTTGTTTACAACCACTTCGTTCTTCTCGGCGAACAAGAAGGAAGCGAGCCTAATTGCGTTTGATGCGCTTCTAACCGAATATACATAATTAAATCATGATTGTAGTTTGTGAACTTTAATGATCAAATTAACCATAATGCTACCATGTAAGGGTCATATAAATTGTGTACCAGCTTTAAATTAAATTTTTTCCCCGAACTGTTTGGTGTCTTTCACTTCCGGCGGCCGATCCTGGTGACGACAACGGGAAGAGTAGGTGATTCCGACAGAGACGTTTCTTGCAAACTCTTCTGAATTTACTGAAAAACATTGTGACTTGAAGCAATCGGTAAATAATCCAGCACAAAGCACCAAATTTGAGAACTCCCCAGACGATGTGATGATACGATCACCTCATATTTACTTCATATCAGTGTTTAATCACTGATGTGTTCTCCTGTCATTCACTGTTGTCACCAAGTTTGTTGTAGCGACAACAACGGTTGGCCACTTCCGGTTACGATATCTGTCATAGTGCAAAACGTGTAAGTTTATGAGCAGTAAATAGACCAAAATTCAACAAAGTACGGAAAACCTAAACAAAAGTTTGAGGAATAACATGTATATAAACTAACAGAAAGTGCTTAATACAAATTTAAGTGACTATAAGTTGATATTCTGTCGCCGATAAATGAATAATTTTTTGTTGGAATCGCGTCATGGGGGCCACCATTTTGAGATAAACAAATGACCCCATCGATTCCCATTGTGATTACGCAAACACTTAGACGATGAATACCTTGAAAACAAATAACTAACAATATATTTTAAACATCATTGTTTATTTTTTATTGGGTCATATTTCAAGGTTTGTGATTTTTATATTTGTATTGATCAACGAAACATAGCCTATTTTCGTGCATGGAAAACGTCAACAAATATTCAATAACTCCCAATAACACACGAGCGATGTGATAGATAATTCCATTCCCTACATGGTGAATATATTTATTTCCATTTTGGTTTTCAATTTCATGGTGTTATGGCTCATCAAAAGCAACTACCCTGCCACAGTGGGATACATGGCGATTCGACCCCAGGTAGAATCTGCCCCAAAACGATGCTGCCCTGGAAGATTCGGCCCCACATTTCTAGCTGAAAGGTAGCAGTTTACCACAAGCCTACCAGAGTTAAAAATTTGCGCAATCTGGAGATAAGTCCTGCAAATTTAAGTGTGTAACCCATGTTCGTGTATTTAATCCACGGTCGGGGAGAGGTTCCGTATTGACCAAACACCCTCTGTCAGCATCAATTTCGGGGTTGATGCTGCCACAGTGTACCGTCTTATCGGGTGGGGACGTAAAATTGCTGACCTCTGTGCAGGGAGAGACACACCCTGTGCATGCTAAAGATCTATCTGTGGTAGCCTAGAGGGGAGCTGAAGAGATTCATCCCACAACCCCCTGAATTCATTGCATAATCATCAACCTGTTGAAGACCGCAATTATATGAAGAAAGAAAGAAAGAATGATACTATTTTAGCATTATGTTAAGATGTACGCAGAGATGACGGAAAGGCCCAACTGGTTGTTTGAGACATTCTGCTAGGATGAAATGAGCTTTACATGGGGATTCCTGGGTTGAGATGCCGAAGGCATCTCCTGAAGGCCTGAGGAGGGGTTGGGTACGGGAGGGGGTGTACCCTCCCATAGATGGGGGGAGGGGGTCTGCACCCCCCCGGAAAATATTTCATATTTCAGTGCTCTAGGAGCGATTTCCAAGCATTTTGTTAGCACCTGAGAGCATTTACAGGCACGCCGATCAGCCAAAATTCTCCCTCATTGTTCACGTCAACCATTTTTTTTTCGGGGGGTGGGGGGGGGGGGGGGCAACAAACTTTTGGGGGCTTGTCCCCCAGTCCGCCCATAGCTACGCCCCTGGTAGAGGTTGTGACAAAAACTAATCATACATGTTTGCAAGGGGATATCCAGACTGGTACAATATAAAATACTCGGGGGACATCGCTATATACACATACCAGCTGATGAAGGAATATCAGGCAGGTGATCTGAAGATACTTCTCTAATACAGGTAATATATATTGCAATATTAACTGTTACCACACTTGACACATCTCAAAGTATGAAATTTTGAGCAAAGAGTAACTGCATGACATCCATGTGTGGACTTAGTGATTTTGACAGACAAAAAAGCTGCCGTCCCGACCCAAAAACATGGAATTTTTTTTTTCTTTTTTCCAGTTCCCCCCAAAAATGTTGGTTGTAGTTTTAACAGTGCTAGAGCTTTCCTAAAATACGTACATTGGTTAGTTTTCTGGAAAAAATGCAAAAACTTGTGTTGTCGCTATTTGTTGACATCTTCCACACGTGAACGTATCGTAAAAAAACGAAGAAAAAGGTTTAAAACATCATTTAATAAACTGTTTTTGGAAAAACAGTCACTCTCCCCACATGAAAAATTATTTTATAACCTGGTAAGGTACCCTTTCTAAAAAATATATCGCTATCTGATGAAAATATTTTCATGCTTTCAGTGAGAACGAAATGTATGGCTGACCGTGTCAGTATTGAAATCCAGTTCAGAACTATTATTGATAATTCTTCAATATTTAGGGTTTTTTTTTTTACATTTCCTGTTGCCACAATTTATTGACAACTTAAGCAAGAACACTTCTGAAATTTGACATGGGCATCCACAAAAAAAAGAGAAACAAATTCAATATTGCTGGTGGCAAACACAGCAGGATTGTGAAAAGGCAGAAGAAATGTTTAAAAATTGTTATAAAAAAACATATATTACAAGATTGGAACCCGTGCACAAAATATTCTGTTAAAAAAAACAATGAAAATCTAAAATTGCTATTTCAAAAACATCAAGCAGATACACCTGGATATAGACTTATTAATCTCGAACAGCTTGAAACCCATATGTGTGACATTACAAGACATGTTGTTGTATGTACAAAAGTACAAAAGCTTATCAAGAGTGGTCAAAATCACATAAAAATTATCAGTGAAAAAAAAAACTATGGCTTGGCATCAGTTTTACATGTCCAGTGTCAGGGGTGTTTCAAACAATTTTCGTTGCCAACAAGTTTTCGAATAAAAACCTCAGACAACCAGAGCAGGTACACTCACCTACATGCAGAAAATACCTGTATTAATAAGACCACAGTTAATTAATCATTCTTTTAGTGGTACATTGTATTCTCCGCATTTAACAAACACATTTTGTTAATTATTTGTCGAAATACCTTTCCAATTTCTCCGCAGTGATCACATTTATTGTGATTCATGAACTGTACGTTTTTTTTGAGCCTGCACATTTAATGTGCATCAGCACTATTAATCTTTTCAGTGTAAATTGTCCAGCACTCTTTATTTGGCACCTGATAGAACATCATATAAAGAGTTCGGAGGGAGTCAACACTCAAAATTTAAAATTTATCTTCGTACTGTCTTCCTGGACCAATAAGGTACATGTAGATGTAGTACATCTAACTTATGGATGTGGGAAGGAGGTAGTATACATCTTACATGCAAGATAAACTTTGATAAATGCAATACCTTGCGGAAATATTTATCAGAAAATGTATTGCATATAAAGGTTTATTCTTATCAGTGAATATGGATAGTTTGTCCAATATGTTTATGAGGATAAGAAGACTAGAAGGAAAATAATTAATAATTCCCTCATTTCTCATTTGTGTGAAAGAATAGAAACGCTAAAAGTAAGATTAATTAACTGTGGCCTAACTACTCAGCTCCACATTTTTCATACCAAAGAAATGGCACTTTAACGTCATGCTTACATGTAAATGTGATGGCAGCATCATTAATGTTGAAGATAATTTTGAGCATCATCTTTATTTTGGCCTAAGGCTTTACCTAGTGCCCTGTGATTAAAGAAATCGCGATTCTCGATTCAGGGTTCGAAATCGGATCAAATAATTTTTGTTTCCAACAATCAAAAAAATGAGATTTATTTCTCACCTTCCACGCTGTCATTTTCTGACGAAACTAGCATAAAACAACTAATCAAACCAGTCCACTATATCGGAGACAGACATATCAGTATATATGTGATAATACTCAATAGAACTGTACACAGTACACATGTGCAGGGGCAACGGAAGCACCAAAAAGTGAGGGGGCCCACAATGTTTTCTTCTGGGTAACCTATGGGTTGTAGGACAGAAAATAAGGTTTTAGGGGCTCAATGGGGGAGGAGGCGGCGGATTGGAGTGATACTTTGTCATCGCGTATGTCATGCATATAGGTAACAAAATTAAATGCAGCTCCGGAAAGTGGACACATCCACACATGCCGGCCTGTTTTACATAGTCCAAACTTGAACCCAAATTCTGTCATATAATTCTTGGGTTTGGTACATCCTTTGGAAGTACCAAACCCCAAAATTATATTACTGAATTTGGATCCAAGTTTGGACTAGTTTTACTATCTATTACTATAGTCTGTACCTATTATGACTACTTGTGCACTCGCGATATCTCAGTATGTAACGATACTGTAAGTATTATGTTGCTAATTTTGTTAGAACTATTACTATCTCCCACAGTCAATTTGGCCACAGGGGTTGTGTACGTATGTCAGAATCATGGTACCCATAAATGGTAAAGCCCCTCCCCCCGGCTTTACCATCCCTGCACATGTGCATGTCCTACCATTCAACTTTTTATATCATGCTTATTACAAGCAGACATTCGGTATGTGGCGGATGTATAATTATCAGGCACCTTGTCCGTCTTTTGTTAATACTGTGCAATCCCTGGTAGTGATGTCAATTGAGTAAAGTTCACCGAGAATACATATGGGATGACCTGGTCCAAACTTGAACCCAAAGTCCATAATATATTTTTCTGGTTTGGTACGTCCTTTCAGGCATACCAAACAAAACAATTATAATACAGTCATCGGGTCGATTAGTTTTAGACAAGGTATGACCCCCTGCTGTCCTGCATGTAGCCCGCAATTGAGCCGGAAATTTGTGTTTTAGTGTCATTGTTACCTTGGAGCATTCGCTCGAATCAAACCGAAAAATAATCGATTCACGATTCGACTGTCTGCATCGGATCGAGAATCAAATAGATGTGAAAAATGTTCAAATTGCAAAATCCAAACTTAAACATTCACCCACCTTGGATCGAAAATGACACATGCCCAAAAATTATTGAATAACTAAAAAGTTTATGACCCCCTCGTTGGGATGAGCTCATTCCAATGAGGGGTCACAAGTTATGTTTTGAGACAAAATGACAATTTTTTAGTTACTCAAGAATTCAACAAAGATTTTTCCATCCAGTGTAATGCCCCTTGCTTGATTATTTTGAATTTTGAGCTCCTTTATTCTCCAAGATGCATTTTGAAGGACTTAGATGGTTTTGATGTGAAAAAAAGTGACCCCTATGACCTTCCTTCCCCACCCCAGGGGGGGGAGGGGTGCGGATAATTTCAGGGTGAAAAATTTAAAAAATTACCTTAACCAATTTACCGTTCCCGTGATTTCGGTTTGGCTAACCGATCGTTCGGTTTCGCAAAAATTCTTGGCTAACCGTTTTGCAACTTTTTGTCACCAGTTAAAATCTATGAAAATAGTGTTTCAAATATAATTTTGTTCGGGTGTTACGCTTCCTGGGAGTGTAGGCGTGGGTCACGAGGGGGGTAATAAACCGATTTAATTTGTAACGATGAAATTATAAAAATATACTTTCCGTTTCGAAGCCGATAGGTATTGCTCGATTTCAGTGAAATCGAGTGCCCCTGAAGCAGATGACAAAATGGGTGTAGTGACTGTACTCGTTTGAAAGTTAAACACGGACAAGTCAGAATAAGAGTAGTTATCTCCCTTACATGTATTCTACTCTTTTTTTACAATTCATTTCCAAGAAACTGCATTTCAATTTTCATCGAAAGGTAAAATTTACGTTCCGTTTACAGTACATGCAAACACTTCCAAGAACATTTTGCATGTCAGAAAGGGACATAGGTGCATTGCTTAACCGATCAACTGTTCGTGTGTTTTACATTTTGCGTAACCGACACGCGAACGGTACAAGTGTTCGTGTGAAATTTTTCGCCCTGTAATTTGGTTGAAATTTTAATGTTGGCTCGAGAATGCATTCCGACAGTTTTATATTGATATGATGCAGAACAATGGCCCCCTCTGACCTCCTCCCACACATCAACACACCCATGGGGGTGTGTGGGGGGGGGGGGGGGTAATCAATTATGTGGAATTGTTTTTTGCTTCAAAATGCATTTTGAGGGATTTCGTTGATTTTGAGCTACAAAAATCTCCCTATAACCACCAACAAATGTTTAGCCTTGTCATTGCTGCACGTTTAGTGTGGGTCATCAAAAAACTAGGCCCAGTATTGGTGCTGCAATAACTTGAGTGTCCATTTATGTAAAGATCCGTATTTTCATGCAGACCGTCCATACTGTATCAATGATTTGAATTGTAATTGCAGTCCAAAGGTCAAGGTAACTGTTTTGCTCCCCTCATCCTTTTGCTCCCTCCATCCCCCCACACACACACACAAACACACACAAATCATGGAGTTCTGCCATCTCTACACTAGTGAATTAAATATAACAATTCAGTTGTTTTTGGAATGACAAATTACTTAAAGAAAATCATTTTTTCTGCCCACAAGGCATGATGTCAATGTTAGAGCAGTTTGGGGCAGTATGTCTACAGGATCTGGCGCTTCGTCCCTAAATGAGGTTTTAGCAATGATTGGTGTTCCAGGAATTGATCAGACATCCTTCACAGCTATTGAACATGAGATAGGAAAGTTGTGGAAGACACTCTCATCAGATGACATGAAGGCAGCAGGAGATGAAGAAAGACAATTAGCCATTGCCAGAAATGACTTCCATGATGGGGTACCATCAATTACTGTGATTGCTGATGGAGGGTGGTCCAAGCGATCACACAAGCACATGTATAATGCTCTAGGTGGTGTTGGTGTCATCATCGGACAGGCCACTGGTAAATTACTTCATGTTGGTGTCCGCAATAAAAGTTGTTATATTTGTAAGGTAGCAGAGACACAGAAGAAAGAGCCACAAGATCACGAATGCTTCAAAAACTGGACTGAAAGCAGTCAAGGTATGGAGGCTGACATTATTGTTGATGGTTTTCAACAAGCTGAAAAGGTACATGGGCTCCGATACATGCGTTTGATTGCCGACGGAGACAGCTCAGTGTATGCACGCATCCAAGAAGAAGTTCCAGTTTGGGGTTCTCATGTTGTCAAAGCTGAATGTGCTAACCATGCCTGCAAGTGTCTACGAAGTAGCTTGGAAAAGTTAGTTGCCGAAAAGCCACACCTAAAAGGAAAAAATAAGCTTACAAAAGCACAGAGAGTGAGATTGTCAACTGCTGTCAGATGTGCCATCAGAATGAGATCAGCTGAACCCAACCACAAACTTGCAGTGAAGAAACTGGAGAGAGACATCAGAAACTCTGTTCACCATGTATTTGGGAAGCACGATTTTTGCAGCAGTGATTTCTGTAAGAAGACTGACACCAAGACATCTCAGCTGATTGATAAACATGTACCAGTATCTGACAGTGACACACAAGGTGGTGAAGATGTGACAGATTTAGATGATACTTTGAGAGAACTGACAGATTATTGGTTGGCTGGGTCATCAGTTGAAGAGGAAGAGAAGAGTCGACTTACCATTCCACCTACTGCCAAGACTGATCAAGAACTATTGAGAGAAGTCAGTATACCTCTGAACCGCCTTGCCGCTAAAGCAGATCGCCTCATAGGGAACTTCACAACAAATGCTGCAGAGAATTGGATGTGTATCCGAGCCAAGTTTGATAATGGGAAATTTTTCAACCGTTGTCATCGTGGATCTTGGACAGCAAGATGCTTTGGCGGATCTCTGAGGAAAAATTTGGGTCCATCCTGGTCATCAGTAGCCTGGGAAAAGTGTTTCAACACAGATGCTGGTCCTCATGCCTATCAACTTTTCCAACAACGATCCAAGAAATTAGCCACCAATCAAGTCCGCTACCAACAAACCATATTCAAAACAAGAAGGAGGCAAAGGAAACATCATCTCCAAAAACAGAGTACTTCTAAGAAAGCCAGGCTTCAGTATGGAGAGCAGTCAATGAAAGTAACTGAAGATCTTAATACAGACGAGTTGGAGAGAGAAAAGTCCTCCTTCTACACAGACAGAGTGGTAGTAGATGAAACCCGAGTGCAGTTCATTGAGGGGAATACAAAAGACCAGTCTATTAGTACCTTGTGGAGAGAAGAAAGAGGAAAGAGATTGACATCTTCATCTTTTGGTGCCATCATTTCCAGGAAACCTATTACACCAGTAACACCAATGGTCAAAACACTTTTGTATACTACCTTCCAAGGCAATAGATACACCCAAACAGGTCTTCGCGAGGAGGCATCATCTATCGAAGAGTATGTGCTCTCTAGAGCTGAACATGGGCAGGTCGTCACCATGGAGTCAACTGGTTTGAGGATATCATTGGAGCATCCATTTCTGGCACCCATCACAGATGGCATTGTTACAGAGTCAAATGGTGGTAACAAGGGACTCATTGAAATTAAAAATGTTTTACTCCGGGAGAAGAGCACATTCCAACAAGCAGCCAAGAAAAGCCAATTTTGTCTCACAAGCCAGGGGAAATCATTGAAACTGAAAAAACCCCACAAATTCCATTACCAGTGCCAGGGTCAACTTCATATTTTCGGATACAAATGGTTAGATTTCGTTGTGAGGCGAACAAATCCCTATCAGCTGCATGTAGAAAGGATTTTTCCGGACAGTAAATTGTGGCATCAGGAAATGCTTCCTAAATTGAAAGCATTTTACTTTAGTGCACTTTTGCCTGAACTTGCAAGTCCGAGGTATGGGAAGCATCCTGGTATTCGGGAACCAGGGATTTGGGTAAATATAACATTAACACAGCGAGACGCTTCGTACAAATTGCTGTATATTCATTATTAAACATGTTTTTCAGGAACTCTTGCTTGAATGTCTGTGAATATAAGGTTTGTGTTGACTTTTAGGAGCTGTAAATCAAAACTCGTTCAATTAAAAAAAACAGAATGCATTTTACCAATGTGATCATCAATCTTGTAATTTTGAAAGAATTTTGGTTGAGAAAGCTCTATGTAAAGAGATGATTATCACTCAACACCTGTGAAGAAGAGTTCCCATCACATTCCAATTGCAGGAATGATTCGAGTTCACATGCACACACCAAACTAATGGTGTGGGCAGAATTCTTGAACTCTTCACCTAACATAATGTTCAAAACAAGCCAGCACTATTCACAAACATCACTATTCATACATGTTTTTTAATTTATATTCTCATTTTTGGTTGCATAATGCATAGCTTATGACCCCTCATTGGAAGGAGCTGTTTCACTGTGGGGTCATAAACTATGCTGTTGAAGAAAATTGAAAAAGATTTAGTTGGAGACAGATTTCCTTGTAATGGTCATCTCCTGGGTGCATTTACTGATACATGTAATTCACTTTTCACATATTGTCATTGGAAATCAATACTTGTTGTCCCCACTTCAATGTCAGTGGTGCCCAATGGAAGTGGGACTCTGCTTCTTTATGGCATTACACAAGTTATTTGTATCAGTCAGACAGGACCCACAGACTAACTTCTTGAATGATGTTTATCTTCAGTGGGCTACATGTATATTATGTATAGACGATTAACTAAACTTGACTTGATACTTGTGTTGTGGTCAAGTTGTAGTCATACATGTACATGTAAATGTACGAAGGGAACTTGAACAGAAATAAGAAATTACCCTCAGTAAATAAACAAATAATGCAGCCTATTGTCAAAACAACTTTATTTTGTGGGCAATGATTGTAATTTTTAAATTTCATTTCTATTTTCAGTATAAATCAGCTGTGAAGAAAGCATCTTACACTAAAGTCAAAAGCCCTCAACCTGGGTGTAGTACGTGCCTCACAGTCATCAGTGTGCAGTGTGAGGAGAAGAAAACAGCTTTTTGTGGGCAGGAGGATCAGTCATTGCTGGATTGTGGAAGAGGATACAGGTAAGTTCAGTGTACTTTTATGTTTTTTACTCTCATGTGCCAAATAATAGTGATGGCTTGCATTTTCATCCAATATTAAGAATAGTGATAGCGTTTTCACTCTATGTCTCATTACCAAATAAAAGTGCTGGTTGGGATTTTTCTCCAGAATTAATAATAGTGCCAACACTAGTATTTGGCACCTTAGAGTACTGTACAATCCCAAGGCTGAATGACGCTGAATTGTGCTACATGTAGCTCCAAAATATCTACTTTCATCTGGCTAGATGATGAAAGGGCAAATATTGGGACACTGGGTTGTCTTTCACTAATGTATATTAAAACAACATGCTTAAAAAGAAAGCTGTTTTGTAACCTTTTAAACAGGTGCTTAACCAGTAGAGTGCTGATTTATTTGTTGCAGTAAAAAAAAATTCACAAATTTTTGTTTTGTAACAATTTATGGGAGAGTGCCTAAAGGCACACTCCCATAAATTGTTACAAGGCAGACACTCATAGAGTAAATAATTTTACTTTGAAATTAATGTGAAAAACATCCACAGAAGATGAAGCATCTAAGCTGAGATACCTGTAGTTCTGAATAAAGCCCAAATATGGGCCTCCAGCACTCAACCAGTTAATATGAATATGATATGTTGCACATGCATAGATTTGGACAAGAATCCATTTGACGGAGAAATTTTGCTGAATTGCTGCCAAGTCCAGGGCTACTTCCTTCAGTTGTTTCCCTCGCAAATTGGCAATACCTTACAGTGGTATAATATATGCAGTAATCATCATTGCAAATTATTAATTTCATTTCTTCACTTACAAACCATTGTTTTAAACCACTCATTATCCAAGGTCATTTAGTTCATTCCAATGACATGGCATACATGTACATGTACATCTCAGATATGATCTAGAAAGGGAAATCCAAAATATTTGATTGTTAGGAAATATCATTACTACTTTGTCAACATATTGCTTTTGGTAAAGGATTAATGATACATGTATGGCAAAACATTTCCATCACACTAATCATCTACCTAACACAATGTCAAAACTGGTCAACACTATTCGCAAAAATTGCTCTTCAAATTTTATTATGTTTTCAATTTGTTCTCCAAAAGCATAATGGCTGATCCATCATTGAAATGAGCTCATTGAGCTTATTCCTATGAGGGGCTATAAGCTATGTTTTTTTGACAGATTATTTGAAAATTTCATTTTTTCTACATTTCTTTTACACATTTCGTTTTCTGTCGAAATTGGGTAAGGTGTTAACCACTATTCCCCCACATCACCCCTCCCCCCCCCCCCCCCAAACCTGCCATCATGGAGTTCTGTTTATTGTTGTAAGCCGGTCCTGTGTTCCTGTTAGAACAAGATCCTTTAAGTATAAGCACCACTTGTGGTGGGAATCACCATGGAAAGACAGTGTAAGTGTCTATGATGGGCTCAACTTTACTGTGTGGACTTAAGGTTTACAGCTGTATTTTCCACAAAGTATGAAAAGGGAGGTGAAACACTCATTTATCCAATAACCTTTCTTCGTCTGTTTATGATTTTTATCAAATTTATGTCAGGTGACATTTTTACAACAATACTGTTGACATTACATTTCTAAACCTCCAAGCCCTGTTTACATGTAGTAAATTTCATCTGCAGTGTACTTGTCATGGTAAAACATATTTTTTGTCTTTTCTTAATTGTAAAAATACACAATTTGATAATGTCAAAACACTGTTGCCTCTTCTCTATGTTTCTGTTCTTATCTCAGGGAAAACTGAATGGTTTGATGGCTCTGTTTTGGAAGTGGTGGATGGCTCAGATGGCACTGAGGGGTGTATTTACAGGGTAGTGTATGATGACGAAGATGAAAGCTTTGATGTTGACCATTTGGTGAAAGACTTTCAAGAAGGCTCTGTGAGGTTTATTGACGTTTAATTTAAATGTAAGTCATTACTCTTTTTCTGTTGCTGTTTGTTGTAAAGTTGATTGTATAAATATGACCCTACCCTTCATTTCAAAATCAAACTTCTACAGTTTCTCAGGGTTATTTCTAATCCTGTCTTCACATGCATCACTATTTGACTGGTTGAGTGCCACTCTCAAGGCTCTATTGCAAAGTGCTATACGCCAATATAGTGTGTTTAAATTGTATGTTCTTTCTTTAATGTTGAGATGAAAGTGTTTTGTTGCAATGTATTGGAGAGTGTCACAGACACTTTCCACAAAATTTAACAAAACAGTTGTCGAGGAACAACATTATGAACATTTGGTGTACCAAAGGCTAACTTGTTGGTTGCATGGCTGTCATGCGAACAAAATAGTAATGTTACAATTACATGCAGGAAATAATTTTGTACTCCACCACTTCTACATGTAGCACTGCCTATACTTTCATATATAAAATATTTTTTGAACTTGAATAGTTTATGACATAAAGTTGATTTATTTGCCAGCTGTTCAGCTTCTTTGTAGGGATAATGTTCCTGTGAGGGTTTAGAATAGAATGTAAGTTTCTAACTTGATGATATATAAGAGAAACATAATGTGTCTGTCCTAGTCGGCTCTTGTTATAAATGCCTAATATGTCTGTGTCTACATGTAGACGAATCAGCTTCATACAACAGTTATTGTCCCATGTGCTGATGGTAACTTCAAAATTAGAAACACAAGATGAAAAGTCATTAGATTTGTCTGCCACATTTAAAGTTTTTTTTTTCACATTTCTGCCTACTCAGACAAAAGGGGGTTAAAATTGGCACATTATGTAAAACACTGTCCCTGAATGGTGTATTTATTTTTCTGTTAATCAAACGTATTAAAGTGTGTGTAAGCTCATATTTTCAGCTTCTGCCATCAGATCTGAAATGATATTGGAAATTCACTACTCAACAAATTTTTGGTCCAATTGGTGCACCATACCTTCATAAAAAGTTCCCTTTCAATCAATGGATGTTTGTTTACTTTTTTTCAGATTTACCACAGCATTTTATCTTCTGTACAATCAACTGTTAACAACTTCTTCAGAGATTTGGTGGCTCCATTACTCTTCTGTGTGTTTCAGAAAAACTTTTGCCATTACTTTTTTAAGGATTTGGACTTAGATGAATTCACTGCTGTGACATTTTTACAGAAATATTAAATATCATTTTTGGTGAGTTTTATTGTTTAATTGTCACTTTTTCCAACATAACATCAATTTTTCATAGTTATAGACACTACAGACACCTTAAATACAGGATGAAATGGATTTATTTGATTTATAAGTGCAAAATTGAAATTTTCAGCCATATTGTGTCACTTGGCCATCACCTTAAGGGGCTATATAAGTAATGGAATTTTGTTTATTTTGAAATTCTCACCTCTCATATTCCTTAAATTCAGATTAAATATAGGGCAATGGAGGGAGTATTCGACCAGCGGTAGTATTCGACCAGAAAAAAGTGATAGGAGTTCACTCCACTTCGCGTGTGCAATCCAGGAGTCGCCAAGCGGTGTTTAACATGCGCAGACTACACTCCATCTTTTTTCAGAGCAACCTTGAAAAAGACAAAAATGGCATATGTTGTGAGAGCTGTTTTTTCACATGTCCCATCGATAAATCCATCTCCCGCCATTTTTTTACAATCTCCCGTAACTAGCACATGTCTTCTTAATGCATTTCCGGCTTTACATTCTTTATAAATGTATTTAAATATCTATTAATGGGGTTGAAGTGTATCGATGTGCGTGAATTGAAAGTTATTTTTGTAACTGATCACATGTATAATCACGTGACCGATGGTCGAAAACTGCCCCAGTTTTCCAAGTCAAGAGGCAGTATTCGACCGGGGAAATACCGATTTATGTGAAGTGGTAAAAATTAGGTCATTCTCACGCAATGAGTTTTCAAATCAAAATATTCAGATCCTGAGCCATAAACAAAAAGGTTTTATAATTACACATGCCCGCAAATTCTCAAATGGAAGAATATTTGTGCCGTTTGAAATCTCCAACAAGCCTATTGACAAACTCTCAGCTTTGATTTTTTAGTTCATGCAAGGTCATGGGTCAGCCAGCATGAAAAATCAACAACTACACGTGTTCAGATTCTTTTCCATTTCGACAAAACGTACAGTTGCAGCTAAAGTTTGTGTATGTCAAAGGGTGATGGTGGGGGGGGGGGGGGGGGGTTGCATTCTCCCTTTGTGAGTAAACCTTTTCTTCTTGTTTCTTTCTCCTGTAACCAGCCTTCCTGGAGATCAATGAATCCTGTCACCTGTATTCCATTTTTTTCATTCTTGTCTTGTGTGTTCAATTGTTTTTTGAACAGTTCCAACTACATTTACCCTTTTACACAGCGTGAAGGCAAACAGTGAATATGGTCAGGACTATTAACAAAAATCTACATTAAAGTTCCATTATGTTTTGAATTTTTTTGTCTTCGAAACCCAGTTTATGACCCCTCATTGAGAACAGTCTCATTCCAATGAAGGGTCATAAGCTGTTTTCGAGACGAACAAATTAATTTTCTTTTTGATTCACTTTTTTTGTCAGCCTCCACGTTGGGTTAAGGGTTTTCACTTTTCTTGTTGATTATATTTATACATGTGTTGGGGTGTTAGTTATATGTTTGTTGGCTGTTATATTTTCTCTTAGATCAATAAATAAACTGTTAAACCTGTTTGTTTGTTCTTGTTATTTATTGCTGAAGATTTCACATTGTTATGTTGTTTTTTTTCTAATCCGCAGAGTTGCATTTGTGAGTTGGTGTTAATGCTCTTTCATTGTCTTCCACTCATACTGTATGTGACCTGTTGGTTAGTTCAGTTAACAGTTCCAGTTTTTAACTTTCCTTGGCTTTAAAGAGTTGTTTTTTCACGCACCGTTGTTGTTCTCCTTTGGTTCTTTGAAATTAAAAAAATGTGGTTTTGAGTGGTGGTTTTGCTCTTCTAATTTCAGACCAAATGCAAAAAACCCTTAAAATGCAGGCCACCTTATAGGAAGTGGGGGCAGGTGGAAATTAACCACGCAATAACGGCTGTTCATAGCAAGCAGCTTAGCATTAACAAAGCAGCGGATACTTTTGGGATACCTCGAACCACTCTAAAGAATAAACTTTCAGGTCAAACACCCATTGTTTCAGCTCAAGGACCAGATCCTATTCTAACAAATCAGGAAGAAATTGAACTCGTGGAGTGGGCCAAGTCATTGTGTGAAATTGGATATGGTAGGACAAAGATAGAGATCATGGACATTGTCCAAAAATTAATGAAACAAACTAACCGGTCGAATCCATTCACTAATGATAGGCCAGGGAAGGACTGGTGGTATGCTTTCCTAAGGCGCCACCCCAGTGTGACACTCCGGGCACCTGAAAATCTCAGTAAAGCAAGAGCTGTAAGCTGCTCCAAGGAAGCTTTAGCAAAATGGTTCAGGGAATTCTCGAATTACCTTCGAGAAATAGACTGTGAACATGTTGTGCAAAATCCTGCCTGCATTTATAATGCGGATGAGGCAGGTTTCCCACTGAATCCCAAATCAGAGGGCAAAGTATTGGCACAAGTAGGATCGAAAGATGTGTACAGCCTGTCAAGTGCAGACCGTACACAGATTACGATCCTTGCTTGTGCCAATGCAGCTGGATCACTTATTCCACCTCTCCATGTGTTTCCCGGAGAAAGATTTAAATATAATCCATTGCATGGGGCCGTACCAAATTCCATGCTTGGCAGGACTAAAAATGGGTGGATAGACACCGAAGTATTTTTTATGTGGTTAGCAAACCATTTTGTCAAATACATTCCCCCAACACGCCCTGTCATTTTACTTGTGGATGGGCACTCAACACATATAGACCTACAGACAACAAAATTTTGTCGTGCCAACAAAGTTATACTTTATTGTCTACCAGCCCATGCAAGTCACGTTATACAGCCTCTAGACGTCGCCTTTTTTAGACCCCTCAAAACAAATTGGAGGAAATCAGTTAAAAAATACAGGGATGATAACCCAGGGCAAACACTGACAAAGCAGATGTTTGCATCGGTTTTTAGGTCAGCCTGGGAAGCAAGCAACAGGCCCCAAACATTTATCAATGGTTTCAAAGACGCTGGAATATATCCCCTTAATCCAGAGGCAATTGATTTTTCAAAATTAGCACCATCTAGACTATTTATGGAGCCATCAGAGCAGCCACTCCTTGATGACTCCATAACTAGTCTTCATGGATCAACTTCATTACATTCAACTGCACTTGAAAGTAGTCACACTCACTCTTCTGACAGTAATTCCATCTCCTCAAGCCGGCCACATACAGACACACAAGCACTTCAGCCACAGAGAGATTCAAATGCATCATCACCACATTCACCTGTACTTGCATGTTCATCCTCTAGCAGTAGCCAAACTGAAGATACACCTCTCCCTTCCACATCAACTGATACACCTGCACAAGCCTCCACTACAACAAATTCTGAAACATGCTTACCAGGCAAAACACTCTCTGCAATATTTAAAGGTATTATTTCCTACCCTAAAGTTGTCAAAAAATCAAACTTAAAACGACGCCAAGAATTGCCCAAAGCTCTATCCAGTGTACAAATGGAGTCGTTTCTTGAAAAAAAACAGAAAGAAAAAGAAATAAAAGAAAATGAGAAAGAAAAAAGGAAACTTGAGAGGGAGGAGAAAAAGTCCCTAAAAACAAACACTGCACCAACAAAATCTAAACAGAAAAAAATTCAAAGTAGTAAAACTAAAGAATCTCAGACCACAGATACTAACAAATGTGATAAATGTGGTGGAACTTACCAGGAAAGGGATTGTTATAAATGGGTAGGGTGTGATTGTGGGCGGTGGTTCCACCTTTGGTGCACAGATATTGATTTAGGGGTGGAAAATATCCAAGATGAAGACATCCCAGAACAACTTGAGGAAATAGACTGGTATTGTGACCACTGCCTCAGTTAATTCTATAGCTTATCTTATTAGTAGGAAATACATTTATATGATAGTTCAGCAATACAGCACATGACACAAAAATCTTCTTCAAATTAAAGGAGAATTTTTGTGTAATGTACTGCAGTTTAAAAAAAGTTGGATTCTAATTTCTGTTTTTAATACTTTAAGTTAAATGCACCGATTATAACTCCCTAACAACAATAACAAGGAGTACTTGCAAACTTTTAGTTCATTGCCCACCGTTTCATTGAACATCAGGTGGTCCATGAACTGAAAATTTACTTGTTTTCCTTCAATATTTTGGAAAAATATCTTTGTTTGAAAATATACGTAAAATTATCAACATCCATGTGTTGTTTTTAACCCTTTACCCAACAAATCGGCCACAGCTGCCTGCGTAATTCACAAACTAAGCTGTTGAAAAATTAAAAATTTTCAAAAAATGTCAACAAAATCACATCATGTGACCCCTCATTGGAACGAGCTCATTCCGATGAGTGTCACATGATGTGGTTTTGTTGATATTTTTGGAAAAATATTGAAAATTTTAAATTAAAATAATAAATTTTGATATCGTCTGCATTGGGTAAAGGGTTAACATGTTTGAAGGCCTGCCAAATATAGACTAAAAGTCAATATGCCAAATAAAAAAAAAAATAAACATTTTGGTTCATTTTTATTATTGGTTGATTTTAATTTCCTCTGCCATTTCAACAAGTTCAGTGAATGAAATATAATCTTGTCCTTTGTATGTCTCGTCTCCCATTTTTCCAACCTTCAGTACAAGACTTGTGTCTTCAAACTGACATCCTTCAACAAGAAATTCAAATATTACATCTGATAATTTCCTGCGAAACAATGCTGACTTTTTTGCAAATTCACTCATTTTGCTGTAGAATGCACATAAGCAGTCTGTATCAAACAACCACTCTTTTTGAAACATTTGCTGAAGCCCCCATTCTACACCAAGCTTTCCTATATCATTTGGCATACCGGCTTCTCTTCTTTGAAGGTGGTAAATCACTGACATAATGCTCCAATTACTGAGATGTTGAGGAAGAATATCCTTTCAATGAAAAACACCAGAGCTAGTGCTGAAACGGTTAACCCATTTTCATAACCGGTTAACCGTGAGCTATATAATAGGGGGGGGGGGGGCATACACTGGTTCCCCCTCCCCACTGGATCTGCCCTTGAATGCCAATCACTATCGAAATTACGGATAACCGGTTGATATACTTTCTAACCGGTTACGTCGGTAGTCAGTTATAAAAGGGTTATTTTGTTATCCATGTCATCACTAATCTGAGCAACTATAATTTCTTACTCTCATTTTGATCACAATGCAATCCAGAGTTTGATCAATTCATTCTTGTTTGACTGAATAGTTGAGCTCAGTCAAACAAGGTTGAATTGGTCTAATTCAGGCTACATGTAATTGCATTATAGCCATACAATTGGAGCTCTAAATGTTTCAACAATGCACATAAATATTTAACCAATTCACTTTTGTTTACCAAAGCTCATTGAGCTTAGTCAAGCAAAACTGGATTG
This sequence comes from Pictodentalium vernedei, assembly GCA_031216915.1. Taxonomy (NCBI): domain Eukaryota; kingdom Metazoa; phylum Mollusca; class Scaphopoda; order Dentaliida; family Dentaliidae; genus Pictodentalium; species Pictodentalium vernedei. Next base: position 78,710,695 of record CM062290.1, on the reverse strand, counting down.
GTTGGTTAAATTCATAGCTGCGTTGTGGAAATACATTTCTATCTCTAAATATCACCAAACTTCATTTAAATGTTTTGCCAATTCAATCTTGCATGACAGAGCTCACTGAATCAAGATTTAATCTGTCAAATTCCAAGTAGCATTTCATAATTTGCTGATTGAAGTTGGAGTATTATTTACACCATGTGGATAATGGATAATGGAAATAGTAAGAAACAAAGCTTACCAAAGAGTCTGGCTTTTTAGAAGAGAGAATTAGCATACTTGCAAGGTAACAATGCCCCTGCTATCAGCGTGGAAAGGGTCCAAATGGCAAATGATATTTGTGTGACTGTGACCTGCAATGGAAGGCTGTTGTAGTATTTGTCTTGGGTGCCCTTATAAAAAAGTACCATGGTAAACCATGGTAAATCCCAAAATACCCTGGTAAACCATGGTAAATCCCAAAATACCCAGGTATACCACGGCATTACCAGGGTATTTTGGGATTTACCATGGTACTTTTTATAAGGGTGTAGCCAGGATTCTATAATTTCGGTGAGGGGTCACTTTGGGTGTGTAAGGGGGTGGGGTCTACCATCCCACCTAGGACCCTCCCATTTGTACCCCCTCAGTACACATTAATGACAGAGCGTTCTAGTTAAGACATGGTAGCGGTGACCGGGTAATGACCAGAGTGTCCAAGTTAGATCTAGGCATCCCTTGCAAAAATTTTGAGAAATTGAAAACATTTTGGGCCCTCAAATTGTGTTGAGCTTGTACTGAGTATAATTATATATACTTTTTTGGGGGGGGGGAGGGGGGTGCTAAACTCTTAGCCTGCCAGGCCTGGGGGATGTCTGATCTCCCCCCCCCCCCCCCCCCCCCCTTCCATGGATCTAACACTTTTATTTGTACCTGCACTTTCTTTCAAAAACTTTTCACAGCAAGAGAGGGAAACCCTCTCTTACCATGGGAACGTTTCTGAAAAAAAACGTAGGGCTACAAACGATACTGTTTGGTGGCATTTTTAGTAAGCCATATTCATAAGAATTATCAATCTCTACAGATGAAGAGGTTAATACTGCCTCTAATCACTGCGTGTTGAAAGAAAAGGATACAATTCCCAACAGATAAGCTGTCGAGTTGGGAATGGTCTGGTGTTCCCGGGACTCGTATTCGTAAGACCTCGGAGGTTTGACTTTGAAAAAAGGCGCTCAGAAAAGATTGCATAGCTTTTATTTAACCAATGAAAACAATCATTATATATAAAAATACTACAGCAGCTTTCTGTTTGTGTTATCTTCCTTAATTGGTGAATAAAATCTGAGAACGACAAGACAGTTGAAACTCAATATTTCTTGCTTGGTCTTCGCGTGTACTGTAAATCCAATCTGTTCCCTACTTTCGTTTGGTCGAAATCTAATTTTTAAAACAGTGGTGTGTGGTATAATTCAGCGCTTCCAATCCAGTACATGTTGTAAAGGAGCTAATTGATTAAGAATCGTTAGTTGGGTGAGTGATTATTTCAACGTCAGTGATGTTCTACACAAAATCGCACGGTGGTCGAATACTACCTCAGCTGGTCGAATACTGCCATTTTCGCAAAACGTGTTACGGGCGTCCTTGAACTTGAAAATTCCAGATCGACGTCACAGAATTTAACTGGGATATCCCCCGTTCGTGTGTTCATTCTAATGAAAGATCGGTTCGGTAAAGAGACCAGTTCTGATATCGTGACGTGGTAAAATACATTAACTGGTCGAATACTCCCTCCGTTGCCCTACACAAGTTATACATCAAAATAAAGGTTGGGATGTATAGAACATGAAACACATATGTAATCAACTCATCGAGCCGCCTGTAGGCACCACTGGTTCCTGGAAGTCTGCTACCGTATTCGCAGCAGAACTGATAATAAAATAATATTTCATCAGAACAACTTGTGGCCAAATGTGCTTCAGATATTCAATAACAAAGCTAGGCATTCAAAACACTTTCGAGTGCAGCGATAGGACTGCATTTTGGAAAAGGACAACACTGCCTGCATTTCTTATCAACCTACCTTACAATTGTTTACTGCAGGCTTGCGCTACAGTGGAAGAACCTAACTCGGATAAAATGCTCTCTATTTTAAGGTGATTCTAAACTGAAGATTGTCGTTTGAGTGGACAGGTCGAAAACATGATGTTTTTTTCATTACTTTTCAATAGTAATGGTTATTTAATACATGAATGATTGCTTCCTACCTAATAGATTACAAAAATGTGATAAAAATTTTTAAAAAAAGAATTTACTCACCAAAAAAATGCTTTTGAAAATCCCTAACTCACGATCAACTTCCTGCCACAAAAACTTAAAATATGAATCTCACATTGAAGAATATGTTTTCTATGTGCACTAGAGAACAACAGTTGAGTCATAACTTTTTAAAAAATAAATCCAATTGTATGCTTATTTAAATTTTTGATGGACCACTGCATGCACTGGTCCAGCCATTTTTGCACAGGGAACTATTTACAGTTCAAAAGTATGGCACATTGCACTAATCAGTAATCTAGTTGACTGCCCCTGGAAATATTAACCATACAAGTGATATATCTGTTCTGCCCTCTTCCACAAGTAAAACTGTCTTGACATGAAATGACCCTGTTGAAAGTGTTTTGTCAAATCCCAATAATAGAAAATAGAAGACTGCGTGGCCACACCTCCCCCCCCCTCCCCCCCCCCCCCCCCAACCACAAAAAATGGAATTTTTCAAAATTGAAAAAGGGACATAACTCTGGCAAAAATTGTTGGATCAAACCCTGATTTGACTTTACCTGCATTTTATGTTGCTGAACCTACACAACAAATTTTATTTGATTCTGCCAATTACAGCTCAAGTTATTGGTTGGAAACTAAAAAAAGGAGTTTTCAAAGTTGAAAAAGTGTGACACTGGAATCACCTACCAGGACTACATGCAGGCTCGAAGGGAAGTTATGGAATTGAATTCTGCCAATAAGTCGTATCGATTGACCAATACTTACAGTGCTCAATGTATAAAATATTCGTCCAATTATTGAAAAAATCCGATAAGGTGGTTAATGTATAAAAGTGTTTTTAATGTGTTAAATGCCATGTTTTGGATCATGAATTAACTCATGTTGTGTCAGAAACCTACCTTGTATTATTTTTTTGGTGGGAGTTGACCCGTGGCGACTTGACCCGGTAGCGAGTTGACCCGTTCCCCAAAATTTGAAGCTCAATTGTGCCTTGTGTGTGTTGCCATACTTCACTTTCGTGGAGAATTTCTATGCAAAACGACTAATAAAATAATTTTCTAGAGAAAAATTTCATGTTCACTCTTCTGTCATATTTTATTTGTGATAGGGGGTCTAGTGGGGTGGATAGAAAGAAAAAAATATTATTTTTCGCACTTTGAACAAGCGCCTTACCAACGCATGTGGCTTTCCGGTGACAACAACTTCGATCAACAAACACTTGCAGGCATGAGTCTAATAGCCCACAGATTATTCGAAATTATCGATGATCTTTGTGGATTGCAAACAAATTTAATGAAATGCATCGTTTACAATGATTCGCAATGTAAATCACACCAGATAGCAAAATTAGAAGCATTATTTCTGGAACTCACCGAAACCAGACCGAAACGGGTCCAAATGACAGACCAATAAAGTTAACCATCAATATTACATGACGAAGAATAGTTCCCCCGATTTGCGATTAAAAGAAGTGAAAAATCAACCAGTTTACGAATATTTCAACAACGAAAGAATACAACATGGGTTTCTAATTCCACTATACGACACCGTTTTGTTAAAGAAAATTGAAATTTTTGTTCTCTATTGGTAACTTTGGCGCATGAATACAAACTAATGGCAAGGTCGATCCATGTAAACAAATTAATTGCTTCAGTTGGTGAGGGAAGAATATTTACATAGAACAGACAATCAGTGCAATTTGCCTCTATTAGTCTGCCTCCCTTGAGATATATCGACAATCAGAATTTCAGCAGTGGCATTGTCATGAGAATTTACGGGACATGTGACGAGATCTTTTGTCGCAATGTTGCCCACAACCTTCAGTGTTTTGAATTTCCCACCGTAAACATGGCGGACACTTTTGAGACTGAAACGACCCAGGTTGACAACGTGCTTAGTCCTATCTTCGATGTTTTTTATTAAAAATTAAGACTCAACTGCTGCAATACATTACTGATAGCTCACGTTGGTTGTTCATTGGAAGGTGAGGCGTCTTGCTATTTTTTGAAAACCTGTCCACGCCATTTCCGACTTTTTGACAGTACACATTTTCTAATGTCTCCAAATGACTCGTAAATTTGTTAAATGCATACGTTCTATGTGACATGACCATTCCCCCCCAACCCTGGTATCCAAGGGCAAGGCTGTTTCGTTGCCAAGTTATTGTTCAATGAAATGTTCACATTTTTCTGTGTTTCTGGCTTCCATGTTGGCAGCCATGACTTTAGAATCACCTTAATCTTTCCCAAGAGATTTGGGAAAGAAAAGTGGTGTAAAAACACCACGAAAAAAATAAGCCAAAACTGGGTCAAGTGCCATCGGCGCACACCCAGTAAAGGACGCTCTTCTCTTAGTACAATTCCATGACTTCCGTTAACCAGTGCGCAAGCAGTAATCAAAACCATTCTTCTTTTGTCCGTGCAACATGGTTGACGTGTTGTGCCATCTTTGCATTATGATACAGTGATAATTCATCTCATCGATAATGGTTTTCCTGTGACTGGATTATGGATCTGAAGATCGTATAATAACAGGACTGTGTTTTATATATTCTCGTTAATATTTTCAACCACATTCTTATTGTATATTATTATTCCGTTTTCGCGAATGTTTTTTCGACATCGTGTCAATGTGGTTCGACAATGCAATTTTTCGGTTGATAAAGTTAAATTGTTATTGGAGTTAGGTGTCAATGAGGGACTGTCTGGACAGGATTTCTTCACTCTGTTGAGGGCTGAATTTCTGTTTTTTTTTCGATCTCTGTGGGCCGTCTGGGTTCTGTCGTGTGCCCACCCGTTTTTTTTCTGCCACCTTCTCTCGTAGTTGAGGATGTTCTTCTACTTTCTGTGTCTGTTGAGTTCACCATTTTCTTCTACTGCTCTCACCTCTGTTATTTCCAGTTCGGTTCCTTTAGAGCAATTCCTTTTGCCCTCGCCTTGGTGCGTTCTCGTGGCTGTTTCTTCTGCACCCGCGGGTGGTGTGGAACGCTGTCGTTTCGGGGCCCCCCGACTCTACCACGTCTGGTGTGAGTTATACCCCCTCCGTGGGGGATGTGCAGCTCCTCCCGCACCCACGGGGGAGGGGGAAACACTGTCGTTTCGGGGCCCCCCGATTCGACCACGTCTGGTGAGAGTTATTCCCCTTCTGTGGGGGATGTGCAGTTTTTGTTTTTTTTTTACTGTGGTGGATACTGCAGGAGCTGTTGGATTTCTGGTGAAGAGATGCCTGGTTCCGGGACTATGCACCCTCTCCAATCGACATCTGAGGCTGTCACTAGGGTTGTGACTCCTCCTTTGGAGGCCGAGCTAGGTGGCTCTCTCCCCTTTTCTGCCAGTTCCAACAGCTCCCGTCGTATCTGCTGCTACTGCTGCTTCGTCTACAACATCATCGGGCACCATTTTTAACTAGCCTCGGCTTATCCCTGCAAGGGTCTGCAGGGATGTCTGTTGTGTGGTTGTGGGGTATCGGCCTCAGCCTTCCCTGACTTCAACTCGGCGAAGTCGGAGGTGGCTGCCGACTGAACCCCCTGCTGTGTCCTCTCAGCCGTTGAGCACAGCAGTTTTATACCTGCAGTGGTCTGCTGTGGTGTCTGGTAGTGTAGGCATGGGGGTATCGGCCTCAGCCTTCCCTGACTTCAACTCGGCGAAGTTGGAAGTGGCTGCCGGCCGGACCCTCTACTGTGGTCTCTGCGCCGTCGAGTACCACAGTTTTGTCATTGGCGTTTTCTGTGCCCTCATTCTGGTCGCATGACCAGTTTTGCGGTACCAACGCCTTCTGTGAAGCCTGGACCTTCTGCCCCGCGGCAACTCTCCTGAGTTCCCGCTATGTTGATCCTCGGGGTGTGTCATACCCCTATACATGTCTGCCCTCAGATGTTTCGGCTGCCGCCCGTCGCCCCGCTTCTAGTGTATTGGAGGATCGTGACCCTTCGCTGGTTAAGAGGGTCAGGTGTGAAGCCACTTTGCTGGTTCATCCCCATGTCGAAACGGCTGATACGGGTAGTGAGCTTAGGGAGGCCCTCTTCTTACTCACGGTTCTGTCCAAGAGCCTTCCTGTTGCTTCCAGCGAGGCAGCGAGTGGTTTCTAGGTGCCCCCTATGGTACCGCCTCCCGGGATTGGAAACAGGCCGTTTTCTGATCCCCCTGGTGTTCCTACACCATGGGAGGCGTCTGCTGGTTTGCCCATAAAGGGCTATGTGTCTTCTGACACCGGGGAGGAGTCAGACATCCTTGATGTCGAGAACCAGCAGTCTTCTGACTTGGGGGCAGCTCTTGACTTTGTGTTTGGATTCCTTCCGGATCTCAAACCATCAAACCAGCCGACAGTGTCAGCCGGGCCGCGATCATTGGTCACGCGCCTCCAGCCTGTGGAGCAACCTGCTTCTGGGCGTCTTCGACATTGCCAGTCCATACAGGTGGTTGAAGCATTTTCAGCCTTGGACTCTAAACTGAGTTCCAAGGCTATGAAGGATCCGTTCTTCACCAGGGTTGACACCTTTTTTGCCTCCAGTGCTTTATCGTTTCTACGATTTCGCCAATCCGTCAGTCTGCCAGACTTTGGCGGTTTTGGATCAGGACTTCAATTCCCTCGGGCTTTCCAAGCCCAAGTCTGCTGTCATTCCTATGACGTCTCTGGAGTCCATGTTGGGCTGATTGGAAGGAATGCTGGGTTTGCTTTCTCTCCGATCATGTCGTCTCTGCCTTAGCTGCCTATCTGCCTCCAGATAGGTTTGACGATCTACAGGCTCCTTTGCGTGTGCTGTCCAAGGCGCCCATGCATCTTCTCACACGCATGCTTGTGACACGGCTATTTTGGAACTAGTTCGAAGGGACTCTGTGCTGGACTCAGGCCGATCCCTTCCTGGGGGCGGCACGCTGCTCTTCGATCTGCTTCTTTGGCAGGACCGCTACTGTTCTATGAGTTCCGTGTCAACGGTCCGGGAAGACGTCCTACGTCATTCCAAAGATCAGCTGCTGCTTCGTCAGCTTGATCAGCCTTCTCGGGGAGGCAGGGACCATTCAAAGGCTAACAAGTACCCTTCTGCTTCCTCTGCGAAGCAAAGGGCTGATCCTTCTGCCTCTGCTTCTACTTCTTACTCACGGGGTAAGGGTAAGCGTCGGCAGGCTAGAGGGAAGTCTCAGAATTCTTCATTCAGTAGAGGAGGTGGTTTCTCCTCTCGTGGGCCTCGTCGGGGCTCGAACTGAAGGTCCTCACCTCGATTCGTCCCAGGTTGGAGGAAGGATAGCAGAGTTTGCAGACCGTTGGGCCACCATCACATCCAATCCTCGGGTGTTTGATGTTGTTCGGTCCGGGCTGCAAATATCCTTCCGAAGGCACCCCACTCTCTCCAGAGTGCCTCTTCCAACCACAGTTCCTTCAGATGTTTTACATTGGGAGCTTTTGTCCATGGAGATAAACAATCTCCTGGCCAAGGGGGCATTCGAGGTCGTCAAGAACATTCAGTCAGTGGGGTTTTATTCCCGCCTGTTCTTGGTGCTGAAGAAGGACGGCCGACTCCGACCGGTTATCGATCTGAGTATCCTGAACCAGTCTATCATTGCTCCCAAGTTCAGCATGGAGACTTTCAGGTCGGTCTGCCGTTCCATTCACCATGGAGATTGTGCTTCCAGCATCGACCTGCGAGACGCCTACTTTCACGTTCCGATTCATCGGGTGTCGCGGTAGTATCTGGGTTCGCTTTTCTGGGGCGAGTTGACCAGTTGAAGGCCATGCCTTTCGGCATCAACCTGGCTCCTTGGACCTTCACCCGACTGATGTCGCATGTGATAGCTTTCCATCGCACACAGTCCAGGGTGACTACTTCGGCATATCTAGTCGATATCCTCCAGAGGCATTCCAATGCTGCCTTCCTGGAGTTGGACGTCTGCACTCTGCTGAGCTTGCTCATGTTGCTAGAATTCAGAGTCAATGAGGAGAAGTCGGATCTGGTCCCTTCTCCATCGTTTTGTCATCTGGGATGGCCTTCCGCACTCAGTTCAATACGGTGGCGGTTCCCCAGGCTAGGGCTGTGATTCTCTCAGCTTTTGCTCTGACTCTGTCCCAGTCCACATCCGCGACAGCGCAGGGTATTCTCTGGCTGCTCCGTCTCTGCGTTTTGGTGTCGGATCTCATTCCTCTAGGTCTGCTGCATGTCAGACCTCTCCAACACTTTCTGCTCAGTCGTTGGAGGCCGAATGTCGATTCTCTGGATCTGATGCTTCAATTACCAGAATCTCTTCATCCTCACCTTCTCCACTGGACGAATGTTCCGTGGATCACGCAGGGTGTCCCGTTGGACTTACCCACATCCGATCGCATTCTGACAGCAGATGCCAGCGATCTCGGATGGGGTGCGACATTGGATTCTCTGGGTCTTTCCCTTCACGGGATGTGGGACCAGGATCGGGCATCTCTTCACAATAACCAGAAGGAGCTTCTGGCTCTTCTGAGTTTCAGGCAGTGGATCCCTCACCTGTCGAATCGTCAGGTCCTTCTTTTGTTCGACAATTCGACAGTGGTTGCTTCATTTGGAACCAGGGCGGTACGCACTCGGTTCCAATGTATGAATTGGCTCGGTATTTTCTACTGCTCGCTCAGGATGTCAACGCCGGGGTGGTTGTTTTTCACAATTCCGGTCGTCTGAACGTCCTAGCTGACACCCTGTCCCGACGGGGCAGGTTCGTTTCCACCAAGTGGATGCTCCACATGGCAGTGTTCCATTGATCTCTTTGCGACTCGTTGGAACCATCCGGTGGACATTTTCGTGTCCCCATGTCCAGATGCTCTGGCTTTCACCGTGGACGCTCTGGCCCTCCTTTGGGACGGTCTTGTCGTAAACGCCTTCCTGCCAGTTCCGATTCCACCTCAGGTTCTAGCCCAGATATGAACCTGCAGTCGTCGAATCCTTTCGATCACACCCCTGTCACCTCGAGGGTGTGGATCAATCTGCTCCGCTCTCTGTTAGCAGCAGTTCCAGCCTCGCCCGAGGAGGTTTCAAGTTGACCCGACTTCATGGTGCCTTCGCGCATGTCTTTTATCGGGTCCTGTCTCCTCCGTAGTGATTTTTAGAGACAACCATGATGGTGTGCGATCACTCTGTTGCTTCTGTCACTCCTTCGATCACACTGCTTGCGGAGTTTCTGGTATATGTTTGTTTCTGGGGGTCTCCAGCAATGGGTACAAGTCCATGCTTCGGAGACCTTTTTCATATGTGGTACCGCATTGTTTCAACACTCATCCTTGCCTCTCCAATCTTGTTCAGCTCTTTTCCTTGAAAAGGCCTAGGACTTGACAGTTTACGCCAAGATGGACAATTTCTTGGGCGCTGCTCTGCTTGGGGGGGGGGGGGGGGATGGGGCGTTTGCGCCTTTATCCTGGATGGATATACATTTTCTCACATGCCAGATCTCTCCTGCATCCATTTCTCGATGGATTTGTCTTGCTATTCGTGCAGCTTCCGCTCGGCTAGCTACTGGTGATTGTATTACTTACCAATTGTTTTTTTCTGCCACGAGGTGCGTGCATTGTCTTCCTCTCAGGGCTTTTACTAACTCTGTCATGTTGTCGGATGTTATACTGGCAGCCTACTGGAGAAATGACACCTCCATTTATCTGCGACCTTTGTCCTACGGGCCCTCTTCTGCTCAGGCTGTTGTTTATCCCAGCCATTCAGCTTCTTACAGGATCAGTTCTCGTTACTGCCTTTTCTGTCTGTGTGTCGCACATCACCATACGCCTCATCTTTCATTGTCTTTTACTAATGTTTGTGATGCTATGGTTTGATAGGACTAGGGATCTCTTCCTCTGTCCACGGTTCCAGTGCAGTTGAGTTATGTGTGGGTTGGTTATGTGATTCCCTCCATCCTATTGTCTATTCAGCCTGTAGTAAACAGTTGTAAGGTCGGTTGATAAGAAATATAAATTTTATAGTAAATTTCTTTTCTTATTATACCTACTGCAGTTGTTTACATGGAGGCCCTCCCGTCTTCTTATTCGGGTAAGAATCCTTCCTCCCCACTGATCACATACCTCCTATGTTGGCGGACTCAGAAGAATGGTTTTGATTACTGCTTGCGCACTGGTTAACGGAAGTCGTGGAATTGTACTAAGAGAAGAGCGTCCCTTACTGGGTGTGCGCTGATGGCGCTCGACCCAGTTTTGGCTTATTTTTTTTCGTGATGTTTTTACACCACTTTTCTTTCCCAAATCTCTTGGGAAAGATTAAAATAGAGTTTTTTTTATCCCAGTTAGGTTCTTCCACTGTAGTGCAAGCCTGTAGTAAACAATTGCGGTAGGTATAATAAGAAAGGAAATTTACTATAAAATTTATATTTTTTTATTGAAGATGGTTTCCATGTTTGACAGACATGCGCAAATCACTCGACACCACAAATTTCCATTGAAAAACAAAACCATATTTCTAAGAAATTTCAACAGGTATCATGATACCTTGCATTGAATTGAATTGAATCTCTAAAATCAAATAATGAAAAAGATCGCCTTCATACAGTATATATATTCCCCGTGGGAACCCCGGGAAGTAAGCAGCACTTGTTTACTGTGGTAAACCAGTTTCGCTTTACTAGTAAAATAGGACCCAGTCACCAATGCTTGGGGTGAAAGTCCTCTAAAATGGGCAACATGTAGATCAACGATTGACTAAACTTGACTTCATCTCCATGTTGTGTCACGATTAGCCATGGTGCATAAATATGTGACGTTAACCACCAACAAACAAACAAACATCATACAGTATACTGTTATTAGATAGAGATTGTACAATTGCCATATTCAGTGCAAGGTATCATGATACCTGTTGAAATTTCTTAGATTACGATTTTGTTTTTCGATGGAAATTCGTGGTAACAAGTGATTTGCGCATGTCTGTCAAGCATGGAAACCGTCTTTAATAAAAAATGCAGACAGTGTTGTCCTTTTCCAAAATGCAGTCTTATCGCTGTATTCGAAAGTGTTTTGAATGCCTAGCTTTGTTCTTAGATATGTGAAGCACATTTGGCCACAAGTTGTTCTGATGAAATATTATTTTATTATCAGTTCTGCTGCGAATACGGTAGCAGACTTCCAGGAACCAGTGGTGCCTACAGGCGACTCGATGAGTTGATTACATATGTGTTACATGTTTTTACATCCCAACCTTCATTTTGATGTATAATTTGTGTATATTTAATCTGAATTTAAGGAATATGAGAGGTCAGAATTTCAAAATAAACAAAATTCCATTACTTATATAGGCCCTTAATAATATTTCATGAGAACAACTTGTGGCCAAATGTGCTTTAATGTCCAAGAACAAAGCTAGGGTATCAAAATTCTTCAAAACACAGCAAAAGAGCTGCATGGGGGTAAATTCCAAAACCTTAGCTTTTGTTTACTTAAGAATTTACTTTCGATTTCCGGTCGATGTCATCGGACGGAAAAAGCATTTATGTACGCCTTCTAAAAACAAATAATAACAAAGATCGCCTTAATACAGTATACTGTTATTGGAGACTGCACAGTTACCATATTCAATGCAAGGTATTATGATACCTGTTGAAATTTCTTAGAAATACGAGAAATACGATTTTGTTTTTCAATGGAAATTCATGGTATCAAGTGATTTGCGCATGTCTGTCGAGCATGGAAACCATCTTCAGTAAAAAATGCAGACAGTGTTCTTTTTCAAAATGTAGTCCTATTGCTGCGCTCAAAAGTGTTTTGAATGCTTAGCTTTGTTATTGAATATCTGAAGCACATTTTGCCTCGAGTTGTTCTTGTGAAATATTATTTAATTATCAGTTCTGGTACGAATATGATAGCAGAAACTAGTGGTGCCTGCTGTCAACTCTATGAGTTGATTACATATGTGTTTAGTGTTCTATACATCCCAATCTTCATTACCTTAACTTAACATAGTCAAGACAAGCTATTGCCACCATGCGTGCGGAAGTCTGTTAGTCTGTGAGACTGTGAGTCTGTTCACATTTTCCTTTAGCACGGGCTACACCCTGCAGTTCTTGTCTGATCGTCACGAAATTTCATATGCAGGTTTGGGGTCATGTCTAGATGAGAACGTCCCCATTTGGTCGCGATCAGGCAACCGGTATGGCTGCCCGAGCCCAAAACCCGAAAACTATTAGCACAGTCTACAGGTCGTATTCATGAAGGGATTTCATTGTAACTTGGTAGGATGCCTCTGTATGATGCCTAGATGAGAACGTCCCCTTTTGGGCATGATCTGTCAACAGTGATGGCTGCCCAAGCCTGAAACCCAAAAACTTTTAGCACAGTCTTCAGGTCATGTTTAATATGGTGGGATTTCATTGTATCTTGGTAGGATGACTCCTTCTAATGTCTAGATGAGAATTCCCCCATTTGGGCATGATCTGCCAACCGTGATGACCTCCGAGCCCAAAACCCGAAAACCTTTAGCACAGTCTACAGGTCATATTTATTGAGGAATTTCATTGTAACTTGGTGGGTTGACTTCATATACTGTCTGGATGAGAAGGTCCCCTTTTGGGCAACTGTGACGGCTACAGAGGCCCGAAACCCGAAAACCTTTAGCACAGTCTGCAGGTCATATTTATGAAGGGATTTCATTGTAACTTGGTCATATGACTCCAAATAATGCCTAGATGAGAACGTCCCATTTTGATCGCGATCATTCAGCCTTGATGGGTGCCCAAGCACAAAAACATTTAGCATAGGCAAAAGGTCATATTTATGGAAGGATTTGATTGTAACCTGTAATTGTAACTTCGTAGGATCACTCCAGATGATGCCCAGATGAGATTGTCCCCTTTGGTTGCGATCATTCAACCAGGAGAGCTGCCCGAGCCCAAAGCCTGAAAACCTTTAGCACAGTCTACAGGTCATATTTATGAAGGGATTTCATTGTAACTTGGTAGGTTGACTTCATATGTCTAGATGAGAACGTCCTCTTTTGGACACGATTGGGCAACTGTGACTGCTACAGGGGCCCGAAGCCCGAAAACCTTTAGCACAGTCTACAGGTCATATTTATGAAGGGATTTCATTGTAGCTTGGTAGGATGACTCCAAATAATGTCTAGATGAGAACGTCCCCTTTTGGTCATGATCATTCAGCCTTTATGGCTGCCCGAGCCCAAAGACCTTCAGCATAGGCTATAGGTCATATTTATGGAAGGATTTCATTGTAACCTGTTAGGTTGACTCCATAGAATGCATAGATGATGACATCCCCTTTTGGTCGTGATTGGCCAACTGTGATGGCTACAGGTACCCGAGGCCCGAAATCTTGAGCACCGTCTACAGGTCATATTTATGAAGGGATTTCAGTGTAACTTTGTAGGGTCACTCCAGATGATGCCCAGATGAGAATGTCCCCTTTTGGTTGCGATCATCCAACCATTATGGCTGCCCGAGCCCGAAGCCCAAATACCTTTAGCACAGTGTACAGGTCATATTTATGAAGGGATTTCATTGTAACTTGGTAGGTTGACTTCATATAATGTCTAGATGAGAACGTCCCCTTTTGGACACGATTGGGCAACGGTGATGGCTACAGGGGCACGAAAGCCTTTAGAACAGTCTACTGGTCATAATTGTGAAGGGATTTCATTGTAGCTTGGTAGGATGACTCCAAATAATGTCTAGATGAGAACGTCCCCTTTTGGTCGCGATAATTCAGCCTTGATGGCTACCCGAGCCCAAGACTCCAAAACCTTTACCATAGTCTATAGGCCATATTTATGGAAGGATTTCATTGTAACCTGTTAGGTTGACTCCATATAATGCCTAGATGATGACATCCCCTTTTGGTCGTAATTGGTCGACTGTGATGGCTTCAGGGGCCCGAAGCCCAAAAACCTTGAGCACAGTCTACAGGTCATATTTATGAAGGAATTTCATTGTAACTTCGTAGGATCACTCCAGATGATGCCCAGATGAGAATGTCCCCTTTTGGTTGCGATCATTCAACCATGATGGCTGCCCAAGCCCAAAGCCCAAAAACCTTGAGCATAGTCTACAGGTCATATTTATGAAGGGATTTCATTGTAACTTGGTAGGTTGACTTCATATAATGTCTAGATGAGAACGTCCCCTTTGGTTGGTCGCAATTGGGAAACTGACGGCTACAGGGGCCTGAAGCCCAAAAACCTTTAGCACAGTCTACAGGCCATATTTATACTCCCCGCAAACAAAGTTTGGGGGGTGTATACAGGAATCACCCTGTCCATCCGTCTGTCCGTCCGTCCATCTGTCTGTCCATCCATCGTAAGCGCAACAACTCCTACACCGTTTGAAGAATTTTCATGAAACTTTACACAATGGAAGAACTCCATATGGCATTGTGCATGAAGCAATATAATTCCGTTCTGACATTTCCAAGGGGAGATAATCTGTTCGTCTGACCATCCTTGTAAGCGCAACTCCTCCTAAACCGTTTGAACAATTTTCATGAAACTTTACACAATGGAAGAACTCCATATGAAGATGTGCATGAAGCAATATAATTCCGTTCTGACATTTCCAAGGGTAGATAATCTAACTTATACCATCTGTCCATACTTGTAAGCGCAACTCCTCCTAAACCGTTTGAAGAATTTTCATGAAACTTTACACAATGGAAGAACTCCATATGAAGATGTGCATGAAGCAATATAATTCCGTTCTGACATTTCCAAGGGGAGATAATTTAACTTATACCGTCTGTCCATCCTTGTAAGCGCAACTCCTCCTAAACCATTTGAAGAATTTTCATGAAACTTTACACAATGGAAGAACTCCATATGAAGATGTGCATGAAGCAATATAATTCCATTCTGACATTTCCAAGGGGAGATAATCTAACTTATACATTTCAGGTGTGGGGGTGGGGGGGGGGGGGTGGGTGTATCACTTTGTGAGTTTGCTCACAGTACCTCTAGTTATGAAGGGATTTTAATGTAACTTGATGGGATGACTCGTTTTGGAATAATTTCACTGTAACTTGGTAACTTTCGTTAATATACGTTCACTGTGAGGCCGCATACATTAACTGTGAGGTCATATTAACCCACCCCTCAGCTCTTTAGTACAGTGTACACCTCATATTATTTTTATCATAAACATAGCATACAGGGAACAGAAATGAACATATTCCCAATTATCAGAATTCTTGTCTTATTTCATAATCCTTTCATAAACATTGAACATTATCCTTTTCATCAAATACAACACACAAGTTAAGCTACAGTGTCATTGACACTTTCATTTTGATGTATAATTTGTGTATATTTATTCTGAATTTAAGAAATGGGTACGTTTCCATGGGCCATTCCGAATATATTCAGAATTCACCCGACTAGTGTGTCATGCGCAGTTCAGTTACAGAATGTTATTCTCAAGAAAACCTTCATTTGATGTTGCAAGTTATTCAGAATAACCAATATTGTTCAAGATTGCGCTTCTCAAGAATTAAACAACGACACAGAAAAAGTTGGTTGTGTTATCCGGATATACTACTTTCAGCCCGTGCTGGGTATTTCATGTAGCTGAGAAGTAGAAGTTCATTTTTAGCTCAACTTTGGCAAAGCCAAAATTGAGCTTATGCCATGGCCAGTCGTCCGTCTGTCCGTCAATAATTCAATACGGCTTGGTCTTGAGGCTGTATTTATGAACCGATCTTTACAAAACTTCTTGGGTACCTTTGTTATGAACTTGGGTCGAAAACAAGTGTTTTGGGGTCTGATCCGAAATTGAACTTGGCCGCTGGCAGCCATTTTGTACAAAATTAGGTGCAGTCAGATTTTTGCACAGAACTTCCATATGAAAGCGCTGATTTGAATAATTTTTTGTGTGAATGTTTAGTACCATAGGATACATCACATATAATACAGGTTTTTTCTCGTGCAGAGGTTATGCAAATTAGATGAACTTTGATTTTTTCAGTGCTACTTACACACAGTAAGTACACATGTCGGGCTAGAGTCTGTATTTATGAACCGATCTTCACGAAACGTCTTGGGTACCTTTGTTATCATCGTGGGATGAGAACAAGTGTTTTTGAGTATGGTCCGAAATTCAAGATGGCCACCAGCAGCCATTTTGTACCAAAATTAGTGCAATCAGTCTTCTGTAAAGAAATTCTGTATGAAAGTTCTGATTTGAATAAATTTTTGTATGAATATTTAGTAACACGGAATACA
This sequence comes from Pictodentalium vernedei, assembly GCA_031216915.1. Lineage (NCBI taxonomy): Eukaryota > Metazoa > Mollusca > Scaphopoda > Dentaliida > Dentaliidae > Pictodentalium > Pictodentalium vernedei. The sequence goes on along the minus strand of CM062290.1, from coordinate 78,694,278 downwards.
TCACATATAGTACAGGTTTTTTCTCGTGCAGAAATTTTGCAAATTAGATGAACTTTGATTTATTCAGTGCTACTTATACACTGCAAGTGCACATGTCAATACGGCTCAGGCTGGAGGCTGTATTTATCAACCGATCTTCGTCGAAACTTATTGGGTACCTTTGTTATCATCTTGGGACAAGAACGAGTGTTTCTGGGTGCGGTCCAAAATTCAAGATTGCTGCCAGTGGCCATTTTGTACCGAAATTATGTCCAATCAATTTTTTGTCACAACTTCTATACAGCTCGTATTTATGAACTGATCTTCACGAAACTTCTTTGGTACCTTTGTTTTCACCTAGGGACAGGAACGAGTGAGTTTTGGGATGCCTTTGTTATCACTGTGCTATGAGAACAAATATTTTGGTGTTCAGTCAGACCCACTCTGGGACTCAAAGATTTCTTTTCTAGTTTAGCATCTGACCCACCTTTACAATACTTTACCTATACATTTGTTACAGGCTATGGTCAGTATTTATGTACAGACCGTTGCAATACTTATGTACCTTTGTTATCAGGTCATTACCAAGATGTTTGTCATTGCTGTGTCACATACTATACATGTACATGTCTTAACAAGTTGAGCTACAGTGTCATTGACACTTTCAGTTTGTTTGTTGCTTTGTATTTTAATAATGTCTTGAACAAGTTGGGTAATCATCATTAATAGGAAAAAATTAAGCGAGTTATTGCCTTCGAATGTTGCCCCAAATTTCATTGTTTTTTGCAGTAACTTGGAACAGTTGACCTCAGATTATAATAAAAAATTTTATATCACCATTTTCTTGGAGAAGTTTGAAAACCACTGTAATTTCATACAAACTGAGAGTTATTGCCCTTTGTTTGTTTTTTTGCTTAAAATGTCATTGTTTGTGCGATAACTTGAACATCAGATTTCAGTAAAATGCAAAATGTTGATCTCATTCTTTGCATTAATAATGTCTTGGACAATTTTGAAACCTGACATGACTTCTTGATATTTGAGAGAGTTATCGCCCTTTGTTGATTCTAATTTACTTATGCATTATAAAAAGAGGGGGGCATATTATTTTGCTACAACATACCACAATGTCTGGGTTTGTATGAGTGTTTGAAATTGCTTAAATTTTAAAATGATTTAGGCCCCAATGGATCACTCTTTTTTTATGCCCCTGATAGGGAGGCATCTTAAAACTGGGTTGTCTGTCTGTACGTCTGTCCTTCAGACTGTCTGTCCAGACATCCATCTATCTGACTTTAGTTGTCTGTCCAGAGCCATAAATCTATAATACTTATGTGGATTTCCATGAAACTGAAACTTTACACAATGGTAAGACCAATGGAAGGTCTTTTGCACTGCAACATCATGCTCGAGTGACAAAGGTCAAGGTCACAGTAATGAGAAAACTTTATTCTCTCTGTCTGTATTTGTCCGTCTGGAGCCATAATTCTATCATGTTTGGCAGACAAAGTTGTCATCTGCTTACACACTTTTGTCATTTACAATACCTGTGTGCCAGGTTCCCTTGTTTGAAAGGCTACTCTATATCAGTTAACCCTTTATCCAACAAAGTTTTTTTTTTTATAATAAACTAAATCCCACTCAGGCCTGAAAATAAACAGTCTGACATTTGCAGAATGAGGTCCCCAGGGGTGAATTTGATGATGCTCTCCCATACAGTGGGCTAATTTATCCTCTGGGGTACCTCTTTCTGTTCAGTTTTGAGACCCTGATTCAGACTGAGGTTCACAGAGGGTACATTTAGTTATGCTACCCTGCATAGCAGGGTAGCATCACTAAATTCACCCTCTGGGGACCTCATTTTGCAGATGACAGTCTGCTTATTTACTGGCTTGATTCCATTCATGGGGGAAATATTTTGTCTCTGTTTTCCAATGAAACCATTCAGATATTGTCAAAAGAACTTGCATATTACAGTACAAGTCAAAGTAAGTTGTAACAACTGCAATAAACTAAGTATACTGCTGATTGCGCACTGATAAGACCAAAATCTGACATCATCTTCTGGAAAGCCCTCTGTGAGAGCTTTCCAGAAAATGTTAGATTCTGGTCTTAGTGTAGAAAGAGAAAGATACAAAGATTATAGCGGTTATTCTACAACTTTATTTTGACTTTTACTGTATGCCAGTTCAAGTGACATACATATGTGTGTGGTTCTGTTAAGAAAGTTCCAACATATTAGTGGCTGTTTTGACCTTATGGAAGTAAGATGAATACAGCTTTTGGCTGCTATGTTCGTATGTATGTTATTGTTTCCCCACAACAAGTCTGTCCGTCCATCCATCTCTGTCCGTCCGTCCATCCATCTTTCTGTCCATCCATGGACATAATTTTGTCCAGAGATTTTCTCCAAAGTTTATGGACCAGTCTGCTCAAAACTTGGTTTTGAATGTTCACCACCATGTGAACCTGGGCATCTGCGATTATAGTTTCGGTAGGAGTATTTTTTTCAGATTTATGCCCCTTTTTGACTTGAAAAAGCAGGCCTAGAAGTTTGTCCGGAGATTTTTTGAGATGTTCATGTATAGATTCCTTTGAAACGTGGTATGGAGGTTGACTACCATGGGAACCTATGTACCTGTGATTATAGTTTTGATCGGGGTTTTTTTTGCCAGCGTTATGTCCCTTTTATCTTAGAATGTAAGAAATTTTGTTCGGAGATTTTCTCAGATGTTTATGGGTTGATTTTTTTTTAAACTTGGTATGGATGTTCCCTGTGATGGGATCCTCTGTACTTGTGATTATAGTTTTGATCAGACCTTTTTTCCAGAGTTATGCCCCTTTTCATCTTAGAATGCCTGAATTGCCTAGAATTTTGTCCGGAGAGTTTCTCTGATGTTTATGGGTCAATTCAATTGAAAATTGGTGTGGATGTTCAATACTATGGGTACCTGTCCTGTGCACCTGCAATTATAGTTTTGATCAGACTTTTTCCCCAGAGTTATGCCCCTTTTCATCTTAAAATTCCTGAATTTTGTCCAGAGATTAGCTCAGATGTTTTTGGTCAATTCCTTTGAGACTTGGTATGGATGTTCACTACCATGGGAACCGATGCACCTGCAATTATAATTTTGATCAGACTTTTTTAACCGAGTTGTTCCCCTTTTCTTAGAATAATCATGACAGTAGGGGTGGACTATATGGACTATAGTGAGCACCAAATTCAACACAAAACTTTTCATTCCAGTATTATAGGCCATTTGTCCATAGTTTTGGGCATCCGTGGCCAAGAGGGCATCTTGTTTATTACTGTAAGGGGTTACTTTAGGCCGCACAAAGTAGATCTTCTGTTTCTCAGACCATTATTTGTAAAATTGCGTGCAGGCGAGCGTTTTTTTATTTTATTTTTTATTTCTGTAATTATTTCTTGGCCATCAAGAAGTTCATGTTCTTGGTTTATGTTTTAGGCCTCATAATCTACTGTATAGCATGGGTGGTGGTGTATTTCGTCCCTTGAGAGCAAGAAGGCTTTGCAATGCTAAGGCATTGCAAAGCCTTCTTGCACTCAAGGGACAAATTTGTCAATTTTTTTTAACTTGGGTAAAATATTGGACATGAACCATTTAATTTTAATTTTTTAGCTCAACTTTGACGAAGTCAAATTTGAGCTATTGTCATGGCCCGTCGTCCGTCGTCCGTCTGTCCGTCTGTCAGTCTGTCCGTACGTCAACAATTGGCTATGGCTCGGGCTAGAGGTCGTATTTATGAACCGATCTTTACGAAACTTCTTGCGTACCTTTGTTATGACCCTGGGACGGGAACGAGTGTTTTTAGGTGTGGTCCGAAATTCAAGATGGCTGCCAGTGGCCATTTTGTACCGATGATGCAAAAATCAGTTTTTTGTACAGAACTTCTGTATGAAAGTTCTGAATTGAATAAAGTTTTGTATAAATGTTTAGTACCATGGGATACATCACATATAATACGGGTTTTTTTCTCGTGCGTAAATTATGCAAATTAGACTGACTTTGATTTATTTAGTGTTACTTTCAGAGCTGTAAGTGCCAAGCTGCTATGGCTCGGGCTAGAGGCTGTATTTATGAACCGATCTTTACGAAACTTCTTGGGTACCTTTGTTATGACCGTGGGACGAGAACGAGTGTTTTTGGGTGCGGTCCGAAATTCAAGATGGCTGCCAGCTGCCATTTTGTACCGACGATGCAGAAATCAGTTTTTTGTACAGAACTTCCATATGAAAGCTCTGATTTGGATAATTTTTTGTATGAATGTTTAGTACCAGGGGATACATCACATATAATACGGGTTTTTTTCTCGTACGTAAATTGTGCAAATTAGACTAATTTTGATGTTTTTTGGGGTTACTTTCAGCACTGTAAGTGCAAATGCCAATACGGCTCGGGCTAGAGGCCGTATTTATGAACCGATCTTTACAAAACTTCTTGGGTACCTTTGGTATCACCGTGGGACGAGAACGAGTGTTTTTGGGTCCGGTCCGAAATTCAAGATGGCCGATGGCAGCCATTTTGTACAAAATTAGGTGCAATCAGATTTTTGCACAGAACTTCCATATGAAAGCCCTGATTTGAATAATTTTTTTGTGTGAATGTTTAGTACCATGGGATGCATCACATATAATACGGGTTTTTTTCTCGTGCAGAAATTATGCAAATTAGATGAACTTTGATTTTTTCAGTGCGACTTACACACAGTAAGTACACATGTCAATACGGCTCAGACTAGAGTCTGTATTTATGAACTGATCTTCACGAAATGTCTTGGGTACCTTTGTTATCACCTTGGGACGAGAACGAGTGTTTCTGGGTGCGGTCTAAAATTCAAGATGGCTGCCAGTGGCCATTTTGTACCGAAATTAGGTCTAATCAGTTTTTTGTACACAACTTCTATACAGCTCAGACTAGAGGCCATATTTATGAACCAATCTTTACGATACTTCTTGGGTACCTTTGTTATCACCGTGGGATGAGAGCGAGTGTTTTTGGGTGTGGTCCGAAATTCAAGATGGCCACCAGCAGCCATTTTGTACCAAAATTAGTGCAATCAGTCTTTTGTATAGAACTTCTGTATGAAAGTTCTGATTTTAATAAATTTTTGTATGAAAGTTTAGTAACATGGAATACATCACATATTGTAAGGGTTTTTTTTTCATGCAGAAATTATGCAAATTAGATGAACTTTGATTTATTCAGTGCAACTTACACAATGTAAGCACACGTCAATACGGCTCAGGGTAGAGGCTGTATTTATGAACCGATCTTCACAAAACTTCTTGGGTACCTTTGTTATCTCCTTGGGATGAGAATGAGTGTTTCTGGGTACGGTCCAAAATTCAAGATGGCTGCCAGTGGCCACTTTGTACCGAAATTAGGTCCAATCAGTTTTTTGTCACAAGTTCTATACAGCTCGTATTTATGAACTGATCTTCACAAAACTTCTTGAGTACTTTTGTTTTCACCTTGGGACAGGAACGAGTGTGTTTTGGGGTGCCTTTGTTATCACTGTGCTATGAGAACAAATATTTTGGGGTTCAGTCAGACCCACTCTGGGACTGAAAGATTTTTTCTAGTTCAGCATCTGACTGTCACCCACCTTTACAATACTTTACCTATACATTTGTTACAGGCAACGGTCAGTATTTATGTACAGACCGTTACAATACTTTATATGTACCTTTGTTATCAGGTCATTACCTAGATGTTTGTCATTGCTGTGTCACATACTATACATGTACATGTCTTTGTCTTGACAAGTTGAGCTACAGTGTCATTGACACTTTCATTTTAAGTCTACATGGGGTATGAAAAGAGGGCATGCGGCCGTCTAAATGACCACGTGGGGAGGGCCTGAGAAACAGATTTTAATTTTTTTAGGCCTCATGTTGGTTTTGTATAGTTTTTAACACTTTACCCACCGAATTGGTCGCATCTGCCTGCATAATATGCAATTTCAGCAACTGAAAAAATATATTTTTATACTGTACCAATGACCCAGACATAGCTGGTGCTAACTCTTAAAATATAGGGCCAAACACAAATTTTGCCCCCCAATCCCCAAAATTTGCATCTAAAACTAAAGAAAACATGTCCTGAGAGGCCCTCCACACTTCGCCCCTACTGCGCATGCGCAGTGTCAAGGACGTTCCGAAATTGGCGCCATTTATCATTCTAAGTTTGGCCCTTCATCAGTTAACATCTGACTGATCTTTGTGCTTTTAAATCTCAGTTTAAATGATGCCAGACACATAAATATTAGTGAAATGGTGATTCTAAGGAGGATAGAAAAGGAGGAGAGGAAAAGAATGTGTGACAGAATATTATCAGGGCTGTAACTTAAAATTTTTTAATGAAATTATGTTAAGTTACCTATTTTCAAGGCAGCAGCCATTTTGTTGTCATTCTGATTATTTAGTTACACTGTTTTTACAAGTGTTTTTCCTCTCTCCCTGTCCTTTAAGTTCCCCCTTGCTATTCTCCCATGCTTTTGGCATAATTTCTGTAATTATTATTACTAAAATTTCTTGGGAGTTTAGCTGAATAACAGAATGAATTCTGTTCTTTCCCCATGTTTACGTCTTCACCTACGGGTGGTTAGGCGTTGTGTTCTGCATCTACCATCTGATGTTCTGCAGTTTCTTCCCTGGAAGTCTCTGTTTTGCATCAGATGGTGTATTTTTGGTAACTGATTTCGGGCCTGGGTGCCTGGAGTCTTATTTTAGTGTTTTTACACTCATTGTTTACATTTACAACAGCCCTCTGTGTGAGGGGGGGATTTCTAAATAATAATATCTTTATGTTATTTCAATCATAACTAGATACATTATTATTGTTCGTAAGTGTTGAATAAATTGTTTAAAATATTTTTAAAATTTTTGTCCACACTTAGGCTTGGGATCCATTGGGGCTCAACGTTACTTTTCAGAAACTTGGGCTGTTCTGAAAAAATATTTTTTCAAAATATTTTGATTTCAATTATTTTTTCTATATTAATGGATCATATTATTATTATGTATTTTGATTGCCAGGGGTTAGTGCGAGTACCAGGACTTGTTTTCTTTTCACATTGAAAGGATATTGATCTATTGTTTTAAGAGGAAGTCTTCCTCTGACCTTATTATCATTCTATATGTGGTCAGTGTACTCGCATTAACTCCGGTTCTGTATCGTATGATTTCGATGACAATATGGGAAGCGTATGTCACGGTATGTTGTTGGGGATTTGGACACTCCGGTCCTTTCCCCGCAGGGTCACTCTACTTTATCAATTTCTATTTCAGACGATCAAGATTAGGGTGATGTATCTGTGATGTCTTCCAACAGTGTGCCTCCGTCGTCACAATTAATGAAGGGCTAGCGGAAAAGTGCTCATGTAATACGCCAATTGCCTAAGAGGACCCTAGTAGGTTCGACGGCCTTTGACGTCCGCTAGCTCGCCCGGTGTAGCGTCCATTCACCGAATGGTTCGGCAGCCGGGTTCGTCCGTTGCGGTCTAGAAGGAATTTTGGGGTGATGCGAGCACTATAAAATTAACTTAATGCACACCCAGTGACGGCGGATCGGAGGGAGAACGGAGGAAGCCTTTTAGTCCGGTTCATAGCTCGTTCCGGTCCTTCCGGACGGCAAGCGAGAGAGGCCCCTCTCTCGTTCAACAACATCTGGCCCCAGATGTTGTGGTACAAATGTGTCGTTAGCGGAGCATACGTCCGTCGCTCGGGACGCTCCGTTGTATAGGCAGTCCGCTGAGACTGCTAAGGCTTCCTCTTCTCGTCAGCGCACACGACCGCACCTTGGCTGCGTGACCGCCGATATATTACCAGCTTCGCCGATCAAGGATTCTTCGGCGACCAGGTCACACCATCCGGCAGCCAGGGATTCGAGACCGATGGACTCCGGACGTTCGCATAGGAAAAGTATGCGGGAGCCATCTGATGCGGAGCTGCCCTCGGCGAAGCAGCGATAGACTGCGCCTCCGCAGGTCTCGACGCCGGACATTCTTGTGCACATAGCATAGCTTATCGCAGCATCCCAGCAGCCGACAGAAATGGTGTCGGATCGAGAATTATCCGACAGCGCTGGGTCGGTAGCCGGGGACTCGAGGCCTGCAGACTCCGGACGTTCGCATAGGAAGTATGCGGGAGTCAACGTACACGGAGCTTCCAGCGGCAATGCATCGTAAGTCCGCTACTGCACAGGCCTCGGGAACGGACGTGCTTTCCTTAATAGCACAGTTTATCGCAGCATCCCAGCATCAACTGAATCTGTCGCATATATTTTATCCGACGATGCTGGGTCGGGACGCTCCGCGGAAGCGGGTACGGACGTCCGAAAGTTTCATCCGGTCCGACGGGATACCGAAAGGGATTCGGTGGATTTCAAGCTTTCCCTTTCGGAACAACATATGCTGCGATGCCGGATAAGAAACTGATAGCGTCGGTGGACTTAGAAATTTTTGGTTCGGTTCAGGGACATCGTCCCTCAGTTCCGACATAGTCCAATAATGTCACACAAACTTTCGAATTATTGAACGACGCTATATATATTATTATTTTATGCTTGCTATCCAAGCATTTCTGGTTTCTTGTTCGAAGAGTTATGGAGATGTCTTTCAAAAGTGTGCCTCTGTCGTCATAGTTAATGAAGAGTTAGCGGCAATAAGTGCTCATGGAATATGTCTATCGCTTACGGAGTGACATTCGCTAGCTCACCCGGTGTTGCGTACATTCATCGAATGGTTCGGCTGCCGGGTTTGTCCGTTGCGGTCTAGGAAGGAGATTTGGGTGATGCGAGCACTTTAATTACTTTAGTACTCACCCAGTGACGGCAGATTGAGGACAGATCGGAGGAAGCCAACAACATAGGGGACCGCATGTTGTGGTTCAGATATTTTACATTCGGAGCATATGTCCGTTGCTCGGGACGCTCCGTTATATTGACAGTCCGAGAGACTGTCTTTAATGCTTCCTCATCCTCACAGCAGGGCACACGACCGCACATTGGCTACGTGACCTCGAGTATCCGATCAGTTTCGGCATTCAGTGATTCCACAGCGAATAGGTCGCGCCATCCGGTAGCCAAGGGACACGAGGCCTATACACTCCGTTCGCTCGCATATTGGAAGTATGCACGGGGTAACGATCTCGGAGCTTCCTGCGGCAATGCATCGTAAGACCGCTGCTCCTCAGGCCTCAGTGACGGACGTGCTATCCGAGTTAGCACAGTTGTTTCGCAGCATCCCAGCAATTGACGGTTTCTCGGTCGAATCAGGAATTATCCGACGGCGCTGGGTCGGTGCGGTCCGCGGTTGCATCAAGCTACGGACGACCGAACGCTTTATAGGGTCCGACAGGATGGCGAAAGGGATTCGAAAGATTTCGAGTTTTCCCTTTAGTAGTATCGGAAGATGCCTTTCATATCTTCTGGCATTTCTTCCAGTGATTATTTTTCGGACTTCATTGCTGCGATCTTGGATAAGAGACTTATAGCGTCATTGGACTCGGATTTTTCGATCGGTACAGGGACTTTGTCCCTGACTTACCGACGCAGTCCAATATTGTCATTACAACATGTGTTTTATTTTTCGACGCTATATATTTATATATATATACAAGACGGCTACTAAGCATGATAGTTTAGTTTCTTGTCCGCGTGGCTCATTTCTGCCATTTTATCTTTTTTTACATATAGTTTATTTTGGCAGAGCAGGGCATACCGAGAGTTCATATGCGTCTAGACGGTGTGATTAAAGACTGCATATATTCTTTTTCACCGTTTATGTCTTTTCCAATTTCAATGTTGGGAACGACATTATGTATATTAGACTTAACTTAGACGCTTTATTATACGTAATCCGCCTTACTGAGGCGTTATCATTACGTCTTCAAGAAAAGATTTACGGGATATTATTCTCAATGTAATTTCTTTTGAGGGCAGTAGTTTGTTCACGTATAACTCCGCCCTTCAGTGGCTGATTGGAGTTGGTTAGACGTGAGGCAGCCCTAGCTACATCCACGCGTGGATAGTAGGTTAAGAACTCTCTCAGAGTCGCTTCGTTCTCGGAGGAGCTTCTCTTCGACGGCAACTTTCCGGCAATCCATGAATTGCTTGATTTATACATTCTCTTGTCTATCTAGTGTTACAAGAGATTCAGACTGGGGCAAACATTCGGTGGTTGACTCAGAGAGTGCCGCCGCAGTTGCCGGACCCGAGTGTGGCTGTTATGACGGTTGCCAGTCAAACAGATTGGGATATATACTGATCCCTACGGATTCGAAGTGCCAGGGTCTTTGGGTTCCGCAGTCTTTTAGCTATCAGTTAACTTCCGCGGAATAATGTTTTTTAGGCTTGCTTTATGTCATTGCATGAACATTATTCAGAAACGCATGCCCAAATTCCTGTCCTTTAATTCGACAGTAGTGGCGTATCTCCGGAACCAGGGAGGCACTCTTTCGTTTCCGTTATTCAATTTAATGGAAAGAATCCGTTTGTTGGTTATAGTACACCAAGTTCAGTTTTGGTCCGTCATATTCTGGGTCGTCTGATTGTTTTATCGCACTCCCGTTCTCTTACGGGTCGCTTGTTGCTGTCAGAATGGACTCTCAACAAACAAGTATTCAATCAGATTTGCTATCTATGGGAGCGCCCAATGATGTTTTATTTATGACACAGCTGGCTAATCAATTGCAGACGTATGTGTTGGCTTGTCCAGATCTCTGAGCTAATACTGTTAACGCTCTATTGATCTATAGGACAGAATGTTAGGATACGCGTATCCTCCGGCGCTGTTGTTTTTAGCAGGTATTGCTAAGATAAACAACCACAATACATTTCTGTTGATAGCATCTCTATCTTCACAGAGATCATGAGTAATTTACTCTCTTGTCTACTGTGGATCTTAACGTGAAATCTTCCTCTATGTGAGGATCTTTTTTCACTGGGTAAATCGTGTCATCTTTATCACAACCAGCAAGGTCGCAACCTTCATGTATTCCGTTGTGTGGTCCGTATTGCATTGTAAGCACTGTACTGGACGAGCTTTGGACGCGATTTCTTACTATAGGAGATCCTCTTCTTCGCTATTCTATGCGACTAAAGTGGAGGCTCTTCCGTCGTGGTGTAGGGATCATTATGTTCATATGGTTGATCCCTCCATACTACTCATTGCTATTTTTTAGTATACTTGTTTCACAAGATCTACTGCAGCCTGTTGTTATTTAGGTTATAGGTTTATGTTACCTCATACCTATGCACTCTACGATAGTTTACAATTGAGTCTTTTGTCTCTTTATCTAAGTCAGTTAGTAACTTTTTGATAAATAGACTTAGAATCTTTAGATTAAATTTCTATACGGATTTTAACTTCAGGTTCTTATTTAGCTAAGTAATCATTTGAGCCTCTGGAAACAGTAGTTTTCAAATTCTGACCTTTTAGACAGTAATTATGTTGGTTTCTCTTTTACTGTAGAGTCAGTGAGTTTCATGCACTATCGATGGATGATTTTCACTTTCATAGTTTCGGAATCAATACTTCCGTTACTATTTAGGTTGGATTGTTGCATAAGAGTTAGGCTCCTATTATCCGGAACCTATTATTTTAAGGTCCTTCCGTCTTCGTATGGGCATAGGCCTTTACTCTTTCCGGGTACAGTTTATGTATTTATAAACAGATATCTGTTTATTACAAGGGCGTAAGCTTCTTCTGTCTTTGATGTCTAGTAGAAGGACGTTACGCTCCATTTTATTGTTAATGGATTCTATTAACTAGCGTACTGCTTATGGTATATCATTGGCTTAGCAGTTGTGCTTAAGATTTCGGCTCATGAAGTAAGAGTTCTTCTACTTCTTGGGCTTACATTAATAGTGTTCTATTATAGATTTTTGAAGGCTGCTCATTGCGCTCAGCCATCCATTCATGAATTTTATCTCAGAAATATCGAGTCCATTTCTGGAGGCCTCTATTGTTAGGTCTATTATCTACTGCTCAGAATGTCATTCACTTAACAGTTGCTACTATAGCTAGGTAGGCTGTCTGTTTCGGCAGTGTCTCCGTTCGGCTGCCCTCTTCGCTCTGGGCTATTTGACCCAGGGCAAGAAAAAGGGGGGGGGGGGAGGGTGTTCCCTTGGGTCACCTGTTTTTACTATGAAAACAAGGGGATACCTCCTCCGGAGTTAGTAATTCTGAGCTGTTATTGGGATGGTTGTTTAGTGAGAAGTTTAAGTTTATAAAATTCATTCAAGTCTTAGTTTTTAAAGTATAGCTTTTGAATATTGCATATGTCAACGGACATGATTATGCAATTCTCACACACTTTTAGGAGTATAAGAGTCTCTATTCTCTAGACTTACTTTATTATTGGCTTACTTTAAAAATTATTAGTATAAGGATTATTGGATATTAATAGAGTACATGGATGTATGAAGCTCAATTTTTGGAAGGTGTTGTATCTTTCTAATTTATCATAAATAAGAAAGATACATGTAAGGCCTATTACTTCTTTTCCCTACAGGGGATGACTCTATTTTATTTTATTGAGCGTATTCCATTTTGCTCTATGTCCTTGGCCCTCCAGCCTTTTTACTATTCAGCTATGTCTGGGTCATTGGTACAGTATAAAAATGTTAAAAAATTTATAGTAATTTATATATTTTTTATACTTACCAATGACCCAGACGGGGATGGCCCTCCCAGGAGTTGGGAACTCTTGCCTCCCCGCTGAGTACATAGCGCTTACCAGGCACTGGTTATTAGAATGATAAATGGCGCCAATTTCGGAACGTCCTTGACACTGCGCATGCGCAGTAGGGGCGAAGTGTGGAGGGCCTCTCAGGACATGTTTTCTTTAGTTTTAGATGCAAATTTTGGGGATTGGGGGGCAAAATTTGTGTTTGGCCCTATATTTTAAGAGTTAGCACCAGCTATGTCTGGGTCATTGGTAAGTATAAAAAATATATAAATTACTATAAATTTTTTAACTTTTCAAAAAATTTCAACAAAACCATATCAGGTGACCCCTCGTTGGAACGAGCTCATTCCAATGAGGGGTCACATGATATGGTTTTGTTGAAATTTTTTGAAAAATTAAAAAAAATGATATTTAAAATAATAAATTTTGATATTGTCTGTGTTGGGTAAAGGGTTAAGTTCCTTTTTGTTGTTTAGTTTGCCATTTACCATATTTAATGTTCTTTTTAATTGCTGACATGAATTATCACACAAGTAGTTCATAATTTAACAATGTGTCCTTTTTCTAACATTATCTTGTACTTTGGCTCCATGATTTATTTTTGCATATTCAGTGACACACATAATTATTATAAATGGCTACATTCCAGAATTGAAGGTCACTTGTTCTTGCGCTTTCTATTACAATGTCTGACAGCCTCTAAATCAACCACAGCTCTGGTCCTTGCACCTCTTCTGACATATTCAAGGATGCGAGAGTTCAGCTGATTATCTGATTTCAGATTTTTTTTCACTGAAATGTTGAAATTGTATTTTCTGTAAAGTTACAGGGAAAATATCTGAAAGACCATGTACCTGCAAGTTTATAAAAATACAAGATATGGCCTAAAAAAAAGTTAAAAATCTGTTTCTCAGGCCCTCCCACATGGTCATTTTGACTGCCGCATGCTCTCTTTTTATAACCAATGCCAACTCCAAAAAGCAAAAATTAAATGGTATTTGTCTGATGTTTTACCCAAGTTAACAAAATTGATAAATTTGTCCCCTGAGTGTATCAAGCCTTTGCAATGGTTTAGCATTGCAAAGCCTTCTTACACTCAAGGGACGAAATACACCACTACCCATGCTATTCTGTAGGTTATTAGTCTAAAACATAAAACAAACCAAGAATATAACCTTTTGATGGCAAAGAAATAATTCCAAAAATAAAAACCAAAATAAAAAACCTCCCGCCCACATGCAGTTTTACTAAAAATGGCCTGATAAACAGAAGATCTCTTTTGTGGGGCCATGTGGAAATATTTTTAATCTATACATATAAACCGTAGGAATTTCAGGTGATTTCTTTGATGAATAATGTTCTCATGCCTGCATGTTACATTGAAGCTGTTCCTTGCCATGCTCTGTTTATAAATAAGGGCATTTGGGCCATGTGCTAAAAAGTACCAAATTTTTAAAGAAAAAATGCCCCCGAAAGTGATTGGTCATGATCAATCAGTCAGTCTTTCAATCTTTATTTTGCATTATTTATTTATTTATTTATTAAGGTTTAACGATACTTTAACAGCCAAGGTCATATCGTGTCGGTGACAGTTTTACGGGTGAAGGAAGCCGGAGTATCCAGAGAGAACCTGTACACCTGCAGTTTTGAGATTGATCGGACAGTTGCTCTATTTGACTTAGAATTTGTCGTCTGCGGACACATTCTTTTCTCAATTGCATTCTTTCATCTGGACATCATGTTTTAAAACTTGTCACAGAGATTAATCAGCTCGGGAACCTGTGTACATGTCATTTTAAGATTGTTTGAACTCATTTTCAGAGAGTTTTTTGCACATCTTTTCAACTTCGGGTATTTTGGCAACCGACATCATTCTGTCTCTGCTTGTTTGGTGACATTTTTAAAAACTTTGACTTGGATTAACCAGCATTGGAACCTGTGCAACAATATCGATTAGATTTACAAGACAATTTTTGTACGAATTATTGAACTTTTGTGACTTGTAATATTGTCACAACCTGCTTAACCTGTCATTGATTGTTTGAACTCATTTTCAGAGAGTTGTTGTACATCTTTTCGACTTGACGTATTATTGCAAACTTCTTCATTCTGTCTGCTAGTTTGGTGATGTTTTTGGAAACTTTGACATGGATTAACCAGTACAGTTTTTACTTATTGTGGAATGCTGGAGGTATTGTTAGTTACATTTTGACAGACACCTGCAGTATTGACAGAATTACTTCAATTTCAAGACATAAAAATCCGAGACTGACTACTTCAGTCTGTGATAATACTTTTTGAGAACCATGACTTTATACTTACAATGTGACGGTTTATATTTTAGTCACTACCGGTACCTCCCAACCTAAAAATTGATTGTTGGCAAAATTTGAAAAAATTATATTTAAAATAAAAAATTTTGATATCGTCTGCGTTGGGGGTAAAGGGTTTAGAACATCTAGCTTAAGCATTTAGTCTATCATATCTTATTTGACAGTTTATCATGAGAATACATGATCAAATTCCTGGGGGATGCGGTGGCTTAGTAGGTAGAGATGCAGGCTGCAAGCAGAGAGGTTCTCAGTTTGAATGCCACCTGTGGCAACCATGTTGTGTCCTTGGACAAGATACTTAATCCCAATTGCCCATGTGGTGCACGGTGGCGTTGTGTACTAAGGCCTACTACACGTCGATGGTGCACTTGTCTTCAAGCAATGATAACCCTGCTTATGTGGAGTTAGTACGATGGGGAGTTTGCCAGTTACTCGCTGTTGCTCACTGGTTCTCTAAAGGTACACGGGCTTCTTCCACCCTTAAAACTGTTCGACATGAGGTGACCCTTGCTGTTGAAAGTGTCATTAAGCCCCAATAAATAAAAAGTAAAATTCCTGTCAGTTTAATACTCTTGTTAATTGAATACTTCATTCTGACAAAGTGGCTGTGTGGTTAATGGAGTTCCTCATTACAAACAGTTGAAAAGACCTAACATTTCAATATATTTCTTTTATTGATAAAATATAGTAATATTTCTATTTATTAAGTAATGCATTTATTTTCATTTCAGCAAGTTATATGTACACATGAGATTATTAATATATTCTGTGCTTGTCAAGATGGAGAAGACATGAATTTCTTTGCATACATAACAAAAGATAGCCAAACAAACAAACATTACTGTCATGTTTTAGTGTTAAAACAAAAGTAAGTATTTTAATATAAGTCACTTTGTATTGTTAGTTGCAAGTAGTATTTTTCTCTCTTCTATTTTTGGGGGTGGGTGGGGTGGTTATAATATAATATATCTGCCTTATATTGTTCTGAGTTCCCTATGGGAACCCTGGGAAGTAAAGCAGTGCTTGTTTATCGTGGTAAACAAGCTATGTTTTACTGGTAAAATAGGACCCATTCTCCAATGCCTGGAGTGTAAGCCCTCTAAACTGGGCACCACGGGTATAAACGATTGACTAGGGCTGAAACGGTTGGCTCATTTTCACAACCGACTAACCGAGAGGTATAACCGGTTAATATCTGGTTATCTGTAGGCATTATTTCACCGAATCTGGGATAAAAACTATAGGAATTGGAAAGCAGTATTCTCAGAAACTATTCCGCAGTGTTATACAAGCGAACGTTGTCGAGTACTCGACAACGTTCGTTTGTATACATACTACAGAATAGTTTCTGCGGTTACTAAGTACTCTCGGGAATTGCCGATCGTCAACCAAGTCGTGAAGCCATAGTCAACTATTTCTCAATATATACAGTGCTGCTTCGAGGTGTAATTTATCCCAAAGGAGAAGCGGCAGATTTATTACATTTTAACCATGGAATGACGATCACTATCGATATTTCAGATAACCGGTTGACGTTTTTTAAAATCTGTTAGGTTGGTAAGCGGTTTCAAACTGGTTATCCGGTTAACAATTTCAGTACTACGATTGACTGGACTTGACTTTATATCCATGTTGTGGCGATTTTTCCTCAAATTCAACTATTATTTGACAAAATGGTTGTTTTCAAATTTGAATGCTTGCATTGGATCCTGATAATCAAGCCTGGAAATGAGCAATCTGCCATTTGCAGAATGAGGTCCCAAGAGGTTGAATTTGATGATGCTATCCCATACAGTGGGCCAATTTATCCTCTGGGTATCTCTTTCTGTTTAGTTTTGAGACCCTGATTCAGATTGAGGTTCACAGAGGGTAAATTTAGTGATGCTACCCTGCTGTGCAGGGTAGCATAACTAAATTCACGCTCTGGGGACCTCATTTTGCAGATGACAGTCTGCTTATTTTCTGGCTTGATGCTATCCCACACAGTTGGCCAATTTATCCTCTGAGAACTTCTTACTGATGCTATTCCATATAGTTTATCCTCTGGGTACCTCTTTCTGTTTAGGCCTGAGACCTAGATTCAGATTAAGGTTCACAGAGGCTGAATTTAGTAACTCTACCCTGATGTGCAGGGTAGCATCACTAAATTTACCCTTCAGGGACCTCATTCTGCAGATGATAGCCTGTGCATCTTCAGGCTTGCTAATAATGATAAGGTATCAACGATAAGTTATTACATTCCCACATAACCTGCTTAAATACTCACAGGTACTAACACTTGGGGCAGCTACTGGTAGTTTTTGCATACCTAATGTAGTGTCAGACACCCTTGTGGCACCAAAGCTGTAGTCACAGAACTATTCTGGTTGCTTCCAGCTGGAAGATAGTTAAGGCCCCACAAAGTAGATCTTGTGTATCTCAGGCCATTTTTAGCTCAACTTTGGCGAAGCCAAATTTGAGGTATTGCCATGGCCCGTCGTCCGTCGCGCTGTACACACGGCTCGGGCTAGAGGCTGTATTTATGAACCGATCTTTATGATACTTTTTAGGTACCTTTGTTATCGCCATGAGACGAGAACGAGTGTTTTTGGGTCCAGTCCGAAATTTAAGACGGCCGCTGACAGCGGCATTTTGTACCAAAATTAGGTGGAATCAGATTTTTGCACAGAACTTCCATATGAAATCTCCGATTTGAATAATTTTTTGTATAAATGTTTAGTACCATGAGATAACGTGCATAAGTTATGCAAATTATACATAACTTTGATTTATTTAGTGTTACTTTCAGCACTGTAAGTGCAAATGCCAATATGGCTTGGGCTAGAGGCCGTATTTATGAACCGATCTTTACAAAACTTCTTGGGTACCTTTGTTATCACCGTGGGACGAGAACAAGTGTTTTGGGGTCCGGTCTGACATTCAAGATGGCCACTGGCAGCCATTTTTTTTACAAAATTAGGTGCAATCAGATTTTTGTGCAGAACTTCCATATGAAAGCACTGATTTGAATAATTTTATGTATGAATGTTTAGTACCATGGGATACATCACATATAATACAGATTTTTTCTATCGTGCATAAATTATGCCAATTAGACTAACTTTGATCTATTTAATGTTACTTTCAGCACTGTAACAGCAAGTGCCAATATGGCTTGGGCTAGAGGCCGTATTTATGAACCGATCTTTACGGAACTTCTTGGGCACCTTTGTTATCACCTTAGGACGAGAACAAGTGTTTTTGGGTGCATTCCGAAATTCAAGATGGCTGCCGGTGGCCATTTTGTACCAAAATTGGTGCAATCTGTTTTTTGTTAGAATTTTTGAATGAAAGTTCTAATTTGAATAAATTTCTGTATGAATGTTTAGTAAGATGGAATACATCACATATAATGCAGGTTTTTTTCTCGTGCAAAAATTATGCAAATTAGATGAACTTTGATTTATTCAGTGCTACTTATACACATTAAGTGCACATGTCAGTATGGCTCGGGCTAGAGTCTGTATTTATGAACTGATCTTCACGAAACTCTGGCTAGAGACTGTATTTTTGAATCGATCTTCACGAAACTTCTTGGGCACCTTTGTTATCACCTTGGGATGAGAACGAGTGTTTCTGGGTGTGGTTCAAAATTCAAGATGGCTGCCAGTGGCCATTTTGTACCGAAATTGGGTCTAATCAGTTTTTTGTACACAACTTCTATTCGGCTCAGGATAGAGGCTGTATTTATGAACCGATCTTTACGAAACCTCTTGGGTACCTTTGCTATCACCGTGCGAAGAGGAGTGTTTTTGGGTGGGGTACAAAATTCAAGATGGCCGCCTGCAACCTTTTTGTACCAAAATTAGTGCAATCAGTTTTTTGTACAGAGCTTCTGTATGAAAGTTCTGATTTGAATAAATTTTTGTAGGAATGTTTAGTAACATGGAATACATCACATATAATACAGGTTTTTTTCTCGTGCAGAAATTATGCAAATTAGATGAACTTTGATTTGTTCAGTGCTACTTATACACAGTAGGTGTACATGTCAGTATGGCTCGGGCTAGAGTCTGTATTTATGAACTGATCTTCACAAAACTTCTTGGGTACCTTTGTTATCACCTTGGGACAGGAACGAGTGTTTTTGGGTGCCTTTGTTATCACTGTGCTATGAGAACAAATATTTTTGGGTTCAGTCAGACCCACTCTGGGACTCAGATTTCTTTTATAGTTTAGCATCTAACTGTCTCCCACCTTTACAAGACTTTACCTACACATTTGCTACAGGCTTTGGTCAGCATTTATGCACAGACCGTTACAATACTTTACATGTACCTTTGTTATCAGGTCATTACCTAGATGTTTGTCATTGCTGTGTCACATACTATACATGTACATGTCTTAACAAGTTGAGCTAGAGTGTCTTTGACACTTTCATTTGTATGAATGTTTAGTACCATGGGATACATCACATATAATACAGGTTTTTTTCTCGTGCGTAAATTATGCAAATTAGATGAACTTTGATTTATTCAGTTCTACTTATACACATTAAGTACATGTCAGTATGGCTCGGGCTAGAATCTGTATTTATGAACTGATCTTCACGAAACTTCTTGGGTACCTTTGGTATCCCCGTGAGACGAGAACGAGTGTTTTGGGGTCCGGTCCGAAATTCAAGATGGCCGATGGCAGCCATTGTGTACAAAATTAGGTGCAATCAGATTTTTGCACAGAACTTCCATATGAAAGAGCTGATTTGAATAATTTTTTGTGTGAATGTTTAGTAACATAGAATACATCACATATAATACATGTTTTTTTCTTGTGCAGAAATTATGCAAATTAGATGAACTTTGATTTATTCAGTGCTACTTATACACAGTAAGTGCAAATGTCAATACGGCTGGGGCTAGAGTCTGTATTTATGAACCGATCTTCACGAAACTTCTTGGGTACCTTTATTATCATCTTGGGATGAGAACGTGTGTTTCTGGGTGCGGTCCAAAATTCAAGATGGCTGCCAGTGGCCATTTTGTACCGAAATTAGGTCCAATCAGTTTTTTTGTACACAACTTCTATACAGCGCAGGCTAGAGGCTGTATTTATAAACTGACCTTTACGAAACTTCTTGGGTACCTTTGTTATCACCGTGGGATGAGAACGAGTGTTTTTGGGTGCGGTCCAAAATTCAAGATGGCCGCCAGCAACCTTTTTGTACCAAAATTAGTGCAATCAGTTTTTTGTACAGAACTTCTGTATGAAAGTTCTGATTTGAATAAATTTTTGTAGGAATATTTAGTAACATGGAATGCATCACATATAATACAGGTTTTTTTTCTCATGCAAAAATTATGCAAATTAGATGAACTTTGATTTGTTCAGTGCTACTTATACACAGAATCCCCGTGGGAACCCCGGGACGTAAGCAGCACTTGTTTACTGTGGTAAACCAGTTCCGCTTTACTAGTAAAATAGGACCCAGTCACCAATGCTTGGGGTGAAAGTCCTCTAAAATGGGCGACATGTTGATCAACGATTGACCAAACTTGACTTCATCTCCATGTTGTGTCACGATTAGCCATGGTGCATAAATGTGACATTAACCACCAACCAACTTATACACAGAAAGTGCACATGTCAATACGGCTCGGGCTAGAGTCTGTATTTATGAACTGATCTTCACGAAACTTCTTGGGGTACCTTTGTTATCACCTTGTGATAGGAACAGGTGTTTTGGGGTGCCTTTGTTATCACTGTTCTATGAGAACAAATAGTTTTGGGTTCAGTCAGACCTACTCTGGGACTCAAAGATTTCTTTTCTAGTTTAGCATCTAACTGTCGCCCACCTTTACAATACTTTACCTACACATTTGTTACAGGCAAAGGTCAGCATTTATGTACAGACCGTTACAATACTTTACATGTACCTTTGTTATCAAGTCATTACCTAGATGTTTGTCATTGCTGTGTCACATACTATACATGTACATGTCTTAACAAGTTGAGCTACAGTGTCATTGACACTTTCATTATGACACACACCCTGGTGTATTTTGATGTTGGAATGCAATACCACCAACACAAATTTAGTAAATACTTGAGTTGTTATTGTCATAACTTCAAAATATGCTTTAAAATTCCCTCCCCCGCTATCCCGTATTTACAAGCTGTCTGAACTTTTTTGTTGACTAAAAATCTGAATCATTGCACACAAAAAAGACATGAACCACTTGTAAAAAAAAATAACCGAGTGTTTAAAATCGGGACGATACAATAAAATAAGGTAATATTCATAAAAAGTAAGCCGAGTGCTTCAGAAATAACTTTTTTCTCGAAGTATATTCCAAGTCAGCAGGAACTATATTAAGTATGTTGATTTCCCGCGATGTTGTGAAGTTATTTACTTCCTAGTAACCATTGGTCTCTGCCGCGGCTGTGTTAATGTCCACAAAGTACTGATGGAAGATGGGTTGAAAATGATTCATTTGCACTTTTAAATAAGGTGTGATTGGACGATGCTGTGAATTTAGTTTTTTCTTGCAATCAAACATACCAACATGAGTGTCGATCAGTGCCTTTTGTCATCGTTTTAGACTGACAAATGTGATAAATCTTTACCGGAAACTGTCTCCCAATTTGCATATCATAATAAACATAACAGTGGTCAGCGTGACCGTGATGGTCAAAACCCAAACGAATTATCGAATTCACTGTCAAAATTAGCCGCAATTTAAACATATAAAATACACGAAATATTCGCTCTTTCTTCAGTATCCGTGCCGAGTTACTTTTTAACCTGACACACCAGACCACATGCATTCAGTTTCGTTTGTCAGCATCATACTGCCTGTAGATGTTTGTGGCGTAGGTGACAAGCCAAATATTTTCCCATCTATACATTAATTCAGATTGATAATTCTGTTTATTTTACTGAAATTATGAATCAATAAGTTGGGTGTGTTATGATTATTATGCCCAAGACTTGGAATAACCCCAATAAATTATATATCAAATATGCTTGGAATGAAACATAGAACATGTGGAGACTGGAATTTGCCGTGGAACTGCTGCCATGAATAGATGGCTCTGCCTGGGAGTCTGCTATGACATAAGTAAGAGAACAAAAATTTTAGAATAAAATACCTCAAAATAAAATAGCAGTTGTATTCTAGAAACACTGAAGTACATACTCAAAGAAATCTTGTCCTAATTCATGAAAGTAATAAAGATTGAGATCAGATGTTATAAGTGGAGTGCTCACTGATTGAAGGCAGACATTTTCTTTTGTTTATGTTTTGATTTGGGGAGTTCAACAAAGGTCAACTTGAAGGAGTCCACTAGAAGAAGTATGGAAGGACAAAGGAGTGTCTCCCAATATAAAGATGGATGTGTCACTGTATGTTGTGGTTTGGAAAGAAAATATGATATTCTCCTATGTACATGTAGAATGCACTGCAAAGTCATATGTTGTAGTTGAACAAATATATTTACAAACCCTTTGCACTGTAACCCATTTTATCCAATGCATCAATTTGATAGTGATTAAATTGTTAAATTTATCTGGTTTATCAATAAGCAACATAGGTTCTTTTAATCTTGGACACCAATAGACTACTCACTACTGCAATAAACCATCAAATGTACATAAAAGTACATTGTTATTCAAAACACATCAAATCAACCCTACATAACTATTTTTGCCTGTACTTTTCCAAAAGGGAATTATTGGTATATTGAGATCAGGAGGGCACATCCAGTAGGTCTCCCATTCAAAGATGTTCACATACTTTTTCAAGAACGCAGTACGCAAAGAAATCCCCAAAAGGCAACGAGAGCTCCACTTGATTAAAAAAAAAATCCTAGGGGTGTGGGTGGTAATGCCCCCTGCCTTGTATGTCTGTACCTTCGGCGCTCATAGCATATGCCTTTTTCATCTAAGTTTAACTCTTTTTGAAAATCATGGTGACACACATGCTCCAAACACTATCAAACAGGTAACCCTCCCAATAAGGCCTAAAAAAAATATATGTTTGTTTCCCCTAACCCGATCGACACTATTTCAAAATGCAGAGTTTGAGCATTTTATTGAAATCGCAAAAAAAAGTGAAAAACTTGTGGCATTTTTGCCACTTTCTAAATTGCGCCACATATATTGATTGTCAAAAAATTAAGATTTTATAAACAAGCAACCCTATTTTATATAACAGCCTATCGAGCCATGGAACTTCTTCATAATATAATATTCAGCAGTTCTCTTATTCTGAATTGTGCATTCACATGTCTCACTTTATCACAACACAGGGTCAAGAAGCATTAAAATTAGTACACCTCAGCACTTGAAATAAATTGCCTTTTTAAGTGATTGTGGTGATGGACTGGTTTAGTAACATCGTATTTGTCTAGACTAAGAAAGCACAAATGACTTGCTTTTGTTTATTTGAAGACAACAAAGTTCCCTGCTTTGGTCTTGTATGAAACACTTTTAAGTACACTATTTAGAAGGCATGATGCTATCGTGACATTTGCGTATTATGCAAACAGCCAATCACTTTAAAGTACAAGTGTCAATTTACAGGAAATCTCTTGGAATTTCACAAGGAAAATTTCCAGGTTTTAAATATCGGGCATGCCATTGGTCGAAATATATAATGTGATTAACTACACATGCTTACTGGAATACAGTCTATGTGTCTTGTTTCAAATTGGAGGTAAACAATATTCAATCACTTGCGTAATAATGGTCACTGTTGAGACAAAACACTTGAATATGTTGAAGAAAAGTAATACATAAATGTTTCATTCTGCGAGGGCAGACAGGGCGGTAAAAAGTGAAAAGACCCAAATTTCATCCAACATTAATCCACACTAGTGAAGTAAAATCACTTCTTGTAAACAGTGATATTAAAGGACATTGAAATTTATATAAAGCCTTACCGGGATAAAACCAGCTTTTCCAGGTACTGATTATGATTTGATTCGCCAGTATCGGTGACAGTATTGACAGTTTTACCGATAATAGACGGTATATCGTAAAGCCAAAGAGCATGATACAGAGGCCTATTTTATGTTGAAAAAGTTATAAAACTAAGTTACGGGAACTGCATTCTGGAAAAAAAATTAAAAAAAAGTTTTTCCAACCTATATGCCTTAGTGTATCTCCAAAAATCATACTACATAGCAAAACATTCTTTTTATAGTTCGGAACCATTCATGCTTCTTACTTTTACTTCCAACTATAGCACCTAATTACCGATTAATGGGTGAATAGAAAAATCCTGCCATAATAAACATGTTGAGTTCTAGAAGCCTCCATAATAGCTCCGATAAAAGTGTCAAACACCACATTTGTGTCTTTACAGAATATTCATCAGCTTGTTGCTTGATAAGTAATAGGAACAAAATATTCACAAAAATTATTTTGTTGCAATTAATTGAAGGGTGCCAACAGGCAGGTTCCAACAAATTGTAACAAATCAGCTAGTTATAAACAAAACTTTCTAACTGGGAAGAGTGAAAAAGGATCATAACTCTGGAAAAAATGTGTGGAAGAAACACATGCTAAAATGACAACACAGGCATCGTTTCCCCATGATGCTCGATCACAATTCCAAATATCCATCAAATTGGAGTTGCAGTGGTTGAGATACAAGGGAAAATGCTGGTATGGACAGACGGAGGTCTCCTCGGCACTAGATATGCCTTTGACTTTCCAAGTCGGGGCATAATAATCACAATACACCTACCTTAGGCCCCACAAAGTAGGTCTTCTGTTTTTCAGGCCATTATTTGTAAAATTGAATGCGTGCGAGCGGTTTTTAGCTCATCTTGACAAAGTCAAGCTGAGCTAATCCAATCGCTTCCCATCCGTCGTCCGTCAAAACCATGTTTTGGTCTTCTCCTCCAAAGCCACTGGGCCAATTCAAGTGAAAGTTTGTGTGAGTGATGGTCCCAAAGGGGCATTTCATTTTTGTTCAACTCAGTATGCCCGGCCCCATAGGGAGGGAGTGGGGGAAAATGCTCCAAAATATTTTAAAAATCTTCTTCTCAAGAACCAGTGTGTGCAATGACTTGATATTTGCTATGGAGCTTCCATATGAGGTGTAGAATCAAGTTTGTTCAAACGAAGTTCGTAAAGTAATATTTGGCTTTGTAATAGGAGGGGTAAGATTTTTGGCCCCGCCCAAAATTTCTATTTTCTGAACCGATGGTCCGGTATGAACCAAATTTGGTTTGTGGTAGTATTGGGTCATAAGTACTTGACCCATGCAAAAAAAAAAAATTCCCGCATCCCCATGGGAACCCTGGGAGCTAAAAATAGAAATATTTTCAAACGCCCATATTTCCCAAACCCCACGGAACAGAGAGCTTTTATTTGGTATAAAGTATCCTTATGACCAGTAGAATTGAATGGTAAAAAAAAATTGCCATCGGTTGTGTTAGGGTGTTTGTAATAGGAGGGGTAAGATTTTTGGCCCCGCCCAAAATTTCTATTTTCTGAACCGATGGTCCGGTATGAACCAAATTTGGTTTGTGGTAGTATTGGGTCATAAGTACTTGACCCATGCAAAAAAAAAAAATTCCCGAATCCCCATGGGAACCCTGGGAGCTAAAAATAGAAATATTTTCAAACGCCCATATTTCCCAAACCCCACGGAACAGAGAGCTTTTATTTGGTATGAAGTATCCTTATGACCAGTAGAATTGAATGGTAAAAAAAAATTGCCATCGGTTGTGTTAGGGTGTTCTGTAATGGGCATCGAAAAAATGCTGAGTCAGCATATTTGCAAAAATTTTTTAAAATCTTTTCTCCAGAACCAATCATCAGAATCTTTTGATATTTGGTATACAGCATTCATAGGGGGGTCAGATAAAAGTTTGTTGAAATAAAGCTCATTGGTTCATATTTGGGCTCTCTACAGGAGCCCAAAGTTTTAACATAGGGTAATATGGGGAATATTCTTTAAAAATCTTCTTCTTCAGAACCACCAGTCAGAATCTTTTAATATTTGGTATACATCATTGTTATGAGGGTCAGATTCTAGATTGTTCAAACCAAGTCCCTAGGTTAATATTTGGGCTTCCTACGGAAGCCCAAATTTTATCTTTGTTCAATATGGAGGGTAATTTAAAAAAATCTTCTTCTTCAGATCCATCAGTCAGAATGCTTTGATATTTGGTATGCAACATCTCTATGGGGGTCAGATTCAAGTTTGTTCAAATCAAATCCCTAGGTATATATTTGGGCTCACTATGGTAGCCCAAATTTTTACTTAGTGCAATATGAGAAAATTTCTTTAAAAATCTTCTTCTTCAGATCCACCAGTCGGAATGCTTTTATATTTGGTATACAACATCTCTAGGGGGGTCAGATTCCAGGTTGTTCAATTCGAGTGCCTAGGTTAATATTTGGGCTCCATATGGGAACATGAAATTTAACTTAGTACAATATGAGGGAATTTCTTCAAAAATCTTCTTCTTCAGATTTGTCAGAATGCTTTCACATTTGGTATACAACATCTCTAGGGGGGTCAGATTCAAGTTTGTTCAAATCGGATCCATAGGTCAATATTGGGGCTCGCTATGGTATCCCAAATTTGAACTTGGTGCAATTCGAAGAAATTTCTTTACAATTTCTCTTCTTCAGATCCAAAAGTCAGAATGCTTTCATATTCGGTACACAACATCTCTAGGGAAGTCAGATTTAACTGTGTTCAAATCAAGAGCCTGGGTTAATATTTGGGCTCTCTATGGGAGCCGGAATTGGCCATTTTGCTGAAGAATTAAAAATTTTGTATTCAGTACCCTCTAGAGGTACTAAGATTAATCCACATAGGTTGTATCAAGGGGCTTCATAGGGGAGCTCTGCATTTTACTTATGATCAACTGAAGAAAAGGCATGATGCTCAGATTATTTTTGTCACTCCTGAGGGACTCAAGGATTGACAGTGTAGCCTATGGAGATGGCTTGCTTAATGTAGACTCATTCTTGGACTCTGTTTAAATTGTGTTCTGTATAAGATGAGTGCTTCAGGCCCCGTGGGGCCTCTTGTTTATTTTATTTTTTATTTCTGTAATTATTTCTTTGTCATCAAAAGTTCATGTTCTTGGTTTATGTTTTAGGCCTCATAACCTACGGAATAGCATGGGTGGTGGAGTATTTCGTCCCTTGAGAGCAAGAAGGGTTTGCAATGCTAAGGCATTGCAAAGCCTTCTTGCACTCAAGGGACAAATTTATCAATTTTTTAAATTGGGTAAAATATCGGACATAAACCATTTAATTTTTATTAGCTCACCGAAGGGAGCTAAACTTATCACTTGTCGTCGTCCGTTGTCTGTCGTCATCGTCGTCCGTCCGGCGTCGTGAACATTTTTCAAACGACTTCTCCTCTGAAACCGCTAGGTCGATTTGCTCAAAACTTGGTATGGATGTTCATTACCATATGTCAATTCAAGTTTGTTCAAATGAAATGGACACGCCCACTTGGGGCTCCATAGGTGGCATAACTCCGATAGCACCCAATGTATATTAGAGAAATTACTAAAAAATCTTCTTCTCCCACACAAGTGGGCAGAATCATTTGATATTTGGTATACAGCATTATGGGGTGGATCTGATTCAAGTTTGTTCAAATTGGCCCCCTGGATGTATATTTGGGCTCACTATAGAAGCCCAAATTCGAACTTAGTGCATTTCAGGCAAATTTCTTAAAAAATCTTCTTCTTCAGATCCAGCAGGCAGAATCTTTTGATATTTGGTATGCAACATTGTGGGGTGAATCTGATTCAAGTTTGTCCAAATCGGCCCCCTGGATTCACATTTGGGCTCAGTATAGAAGCCCGATTTCTAACTTAGGGCATTTCAGGCAAATTTCTTAAAAAATCTTCTTCTCCAGATCCAGCTGGCAGAATCTTTTGATATTTGGTATGCAACATTGTGGGATGAATCTGATTCAAGTTTGTTCCAATCGGCCCCCTGGATTCACATTTGGGCTCAGTATAGAAGCCCGAATTCTAACTTTGTGCATTCCAGGCAAATGTCTTTAAAAATCTTCTCCAAATCCAGCAGGCAGAATCTTTTGATATTTGGTATGCAACATTGTGGGGGTGGATCTGATTCAAGTTTGTTCAAATCGGCCCCCTGGATTCACATTTGGGCTCAGTATAGAAGCCCGAATTCTAACTTAGTGCATTTCAGGCAAATTTCTTAAAAAATCTTCTCCAGATCCAGCAGGCAGAATCTTTTGATATTTGTTATGCAACATTGTGGGGTGGATCTGATTCAAGTTTGTTAAAATCGGCCCCTTGGGTTCATATTTGGGCTCAGTACAGGAGCCCAAATTTGAACTTAGTGCATTTCAGGCAAATTTCTTTAAAAATCTTCTTCTCAAGATCCAGCAGGCAGAATCTTTTGATATTGGGTATGCAGCATGCTTAGGGGGGTGAGATTCAAGTTTGTTCAAGCCAAGTCCCTGTGTTCATATTTGGGCTCACTGTGGGATCCCAAATGATATGGGCTCACTGTGGGATCCCGAATGATAACTTAGTTCAAAATGAGGAATTTTCTTTAAAAATCTTCTTCTCAAGATCCAGCAGTCGGAATGTTTTGATATTTGGTATGCAGCATCCTTAGGGGGGTGAGATTCAAATTTGTTCAAGCCATGTCCCCATGTCCATATTTGGGCTCACTATGGGAGCCCGAATGATAACTTAGTTCAAAATGAGGAATTTTCTTTAAAAATCTTCTTCTTCAGATCCAGCAGTCGGAATGTTTTGATATTTGGTATGCAGCATCCTTGGGGAGGGGGGGGGGGGGAAGATTGAAGTTTGTTCAAGCCATGTCCCTAGGTCCATATTTGGGCTCACTGTGGGAGCTTGAATTGTAACTTAGTTCGAAATGAGAAATTTTCTTAAAAAATCATCTTCTTCAGATCCAACAGTCGGAATGTTTTGATATGTGGTATGTAGCATCCTTAGGGGGGTGAGATTCAAGTTTGTTAAAGCCAAGTCCCTGGGTCCATATTTGGGTTCCCTGTGGGAGCCCGAATTATAACTTAGTCAATATGAACAATTTTTCTTTAAAAATCTTCTTCAGATTCAGCAGTTTTGATATTTGGCATGCAGCATCCTTAGGGGGTGAGATTCAAGTTTGTTCAAGCCAAGTCCCTGGGTTCATATTTGGGCTCACTGTGGGAGCCTGAATGATAACTTAGTACAAAATGAGGAATTTTCTTTAAAAATCTTCTTCAGATCCAGCAGATGAATGCTTTCGATATTTGGGATGCAGCATCCTTAGGGGGGTAAGATTCAAGTTTGTTCAAGCCATGTCCCGAGTGCCATAAAATTTGTCTCTCATGACTTCATTCCTTTGTAGTGTTGATGAACCATGTCTAACTGAATATGACCCTAAATACTTCTTTGAACCACTTTGGCTGGTGAACGATTTAGGCTCCTTGGGGCCTCTTGTTTTATTTCAGTTTACATTTTCTATAAAAAGAGAGCATGCGGCAGCCAAAAAGACCATGCGGGAGGACCTGAGAAACAGATTTTTTTATTTTTTTAGGCCTTATCAATTCATAATTTCAGTAAAATAAACAGAATTTATAACAATTTTAATTAATTTATAGATAATGGGAAAATATTTGGCTTCTGTCGCCCTCTCGTACTATTACCACAAACATCTGCAGACATTATGATGCTGACAAATGAAACTGAATGCATGTGGTCTGGTGTGTCAGGTTAAAAAGTAACTCAGCACGGATACTGAAGAAATTGTGAATATTTCATTTGTTTAAATTCTAATCGTGGCTAATTTTGACAGCGGATTCGATAATTCATTTTGAGTTGTGACCATCACAGTCACGCTGACCGCTGTAATGTTTATTATGATACGCAAATTGGGAGACAGTTTCCGAAATTTGTCACATTTGTCAGTCCAAAACGATGACAAAAGACCCTGATCGACACTTGTGTTGGTATGGTTGTTTGCAAGAAAAAACTAAATTCACAGCATCATCCAACCCATCTTCCATCGGTTCTTGTGGACATCAACAGAGTCGAGGCAATGAACCATGATAATGGAAGTAAATAACTTCACAACATCTGGGGAAATCAACATGCTCAATATAGTTCCAGCTCAGTGGGAATATACTTCGAGAAAAAAGTGATTTCTGAAGCATTCATCTTACTTTTTATGAATGTTACCTTATTGGCTCACCAACGTTAGTTGAGTGAGCCTATGGCATAGCCCTCATGTCGGCATAGTCGTCCGCTATCAAATATTTTGAACTTTTGTGTACAGATTTGGCTTTTTTGGCTTTTTAAAATTTTGTTTAGTTTCTGCATATTGCTATGTGGTTCACTATAACATTTCACTCTTTTCCAGGGTATTTTGTCTTAATTTTAACCCTTTGAATCGAATTTTAGACTTATTTTGATGTCTGCGTGCAGGTTTTGATAGGTTTTTTTTTTCTCCTTTCTTCCAAGTGGAGATTTACCTTGCAGCATATGGCCATGCTTTCTATTGTATGTAAACATGCATCTTAGGGCTAAGTTTGTATTATTTAACCCTTTTCTCGCTGAATTACTTCAATTTTGGACTTTTATGTACATGTTTTGGACTTAGGCTTATAGCTTTTTACTTTTATGTACAGGTTGTGATAAAAAAAAAAAATAAAATTGAGGTTGACCTCACTGCATATTGCAGTGGTGGTTACTATAACATTGATATCTTTCCAGTGCATTTTTTTTTTTAATTTTAACCCTTTCAATCGATTTTTATTAGACATATTTTGACGTTTGCGTGCAGGTTTTGATGCTTTTTCTTTTCCTTTCTTCCAAGTGGAGATTTACCTTGTAGCATATGTCCATGCTTTCTATTGTATGTAAACATTCATCATAGGTCTATGTTTGTATTATTTAACCCTTTTCCTGCTGAATTACTTCAATTTTGGACTTTATGTACAGCTTTTGGACTTTGGCTTACAGCTTCTTACTTTTATGTACAGGTTGTGATAAAAAAAACAATTTCAAGTGAGGTTGACCTCACTGCAAATTGCAGTGGTGGTTATTATAACATTGATATCTTTCCAGTGCATTTTAAAATTTTTTTTAACCCTTTGAATAGATTTTTAGACTTATTTTGACGTTTGCGTGCAGGTTTTCATGAGGTTTTTTAGCTCACCGAAGGGAGCTCAACTTATCACTTGTCGTCGTCCGTCGTCGTCTGTCGTGAACATTTTTCAAACGACTTCTCCTCTGAAACCACTGGTCCAATTTTCACGAAACTTCATGTGGATGTTCATTACTATATGGCAATTCAGGTTTGTTCAAATGAAATGGCCACGTCCCTTGGGGGCTCTGTATGGGGCAGAACTCTGATATGAATTATAGAAAAATTATTAAAAAATCATCTTCTCCAGAACCAGTGGGCAGAATATTTTGCTACTTGGTATGCAGCATCTTGGTATGGGTCTGATTCAAGTTTGTTCAAATTGGCCCCCTGGATTCATATTTGGGCTCACTATAGAAGCCTAAATTCGAACTCAGTGCATTTCAGGCAAATTTCTTAAAAAATCTTCTCCAGATCCAGCAGGCAGAATGTTTTGATATTTGGTATGCAACATTGTGGGGTAGATCTGATTCAAGTTTGTTCAAATCGGCCCCCTGGATTCACATTTGGGCTCAGTATAGAAGCCCGAATTCGAACTTAGTGCATTTCAGGCAAATTTCTTAAAAAATCTTCTCCAGATCCAGCAGGCAGAATCTTTTGAGATTTGGTATGCAACATTGTGGGGTGGATCTGATTCAAGTTTGTTCAAATCGGCCCCCTGGATTCATATTTGGGCTCAGTATAGAAGCCCAAATTCGAACTTAGTGCATTTCAGGCAAATTTCTTAAAAAATCTTCTTCTCCAGATCCAGCAGGCAGAATCTTTTGATATTTGGTATGCAACATTGTGGGGTGGATCTGATTCAAGTTTGTTAAAAATCGGCCCCCTAGGTTCATATTTGGGCTCCGCATAGGAGCCCAATTTGAACTTAGTGCATTTCAGGCAAATTTCTTTAAAAATCTTCTTCTCAAGATCCAGCAGGCAGAATCTTTTGATATTGGGTATGCAGCATGCTTAGGGGGATGAGATTCAAGTTTGTTCAAGCCATGTCCATATTTGGGCTCATTGTGGGAGCTTGAATTGTAACTTGGTTCGAAATGAGGAATTTTCTTAAAAAATCTTCTTCAGATCCAGCAGTGGGAATGTTTTGATATGTGGTGTGTAGCATCCTTAGGGGGTGAGATTCAAGTTTGTTAAAGCCAAGTCCCTGGGTCCATATTTGGGCTCCCTGTGGGGGAGTCAATATGAGAAATTTTTCTTTAAAAATCTTCTTCAGATTCAGCAGTTGGAATGTTTGGATATTTGGCATGCAGCATCCTTAGGGGGTGAGATTCAAGTTTGTTCAAGCCAAGTCCCTGGGTTTATATTTGGGCTCACTGTGGGATCCCGAATGATAACTTAGTTCAAAATGAGGAATTTTCTTTAAAAATCTTCTTCAGATCCAGCAGATGAATGCTTTTGATATTTGGCATGCAGCATCCTTAGGGGGGTAAAATTCAAGTTTGTTCAAGCCATGGCCCTAGTTCCATAAAATTTGTCTCTCATGACTTCATTCCTTTGTAGTGTTGATGAATCATGTCTAACTGAATGTGACCCCCAAATACTTCTTTGAACCACTTTGGCCTGTGAGCGATTAAGGCTCCTTGGGGCCTCTTGTTTTTTTCTTTCTTCCAAGTGTAGATTTACCTTGTAGCATATGTCCATGCTTTCTATTGTATGTAAACATGCATCTTAGGGCTACGTTGTATTTAACCCTTTTCAGTTCCGCTTTACTAGTAAAATAGTACCCAGTCACCAATGCTTGGGGTGAAAGTCCTATAAAATGGGCAACATGTAGATCAACGATTGACTAAACTTGACTTCATCTCCATGTTGTGTCACGATTAGCCATGGTGCATAAATATGTGACGTTAACCACCAACAAACAAACAAAATTTAACCCTTTTCCTGCTGAATTACTTCAATTTTGGACTTCTATGTACAGCTTTTGGACTTAGGCTTGCAGCTTCTTACTTTTATGTACAGGTTGTGCTAAAAAAAAAACAATTTCAAGTGAGGTTGACCTCACTGCATACTGCAGTGGTGGTTATTATAACATTGATATCTTTCCAGTGCATTTTTAAATTTTTTTTAACCCTTTGAATAGATTTTTAGACTTTTTGACGTTTGCGTGCAGGTTTTCATGGTTTTTTTTTCCCTTTCTTCCAAGTGTAGATTTACCTTGTAGCATATGTCCATGCTTTCTATTGTATGTAAACATGCATCTTAGGGCTACGTTGTATTCTTTAACCCTTTTCCTACTTAATTACTTCAATTTTGGACTTTTGTTTACAGGTTTGGAGTTTTGTGCTTTTCAAAAAAAATTTTTCTTCTTTGCATATTGCTATGGGGGTTCACGATAACATTTAACTCTTTTCCAGGGTATTTCGTCTTAATTTTAACCCTTTGAATCAAATTTTGGACTTATTTTGACGTTTGTGTGCAGGTTTTGATGTTTTTTTTCCTTTCTTTCAAGTGGAGATGTACCTTGCACCATATGACCATGCTTTCTATTATATGTAAACATACATCTTAGGGCTAGGTTTGTATTATTTAACCCTTTTCCTGCTTAATTATTTCAATTTTGGACTTTTGTGTAAAGGTTTCGATTTTTGTGTTTTTTTAAAAATTTTTCTCCTTTTTTGGCTCACCAACGATAGTTGTGTGAGCCTATGGCATAGCCCTCATGTCGGCGTCCGGATTCATTCATTTTGAACTTTTGTGTGCAGGTTTTGATTTTTTTGATTTTTTTATATTTTTTTTTTATGTCTGCATGCTTTTCAGGGATAGTCGTATTTTATTCAACCCTTTCGTGCTTAGTTACTTGAAATTTGGACTTTTGTGTACAGGTTTTTGACTTTTCTGTGCAGGTTTTTGACTTTTCTGTGCAGGTTTTTGACTTTTGTGTACAGGTTTTGAAATTTTGTCTTCAAGTGGAGTTTCACCTTACTGGCATATTGCCATGGTGGTTTCCTTAACATTTCAGGGTATTTTTCTCAATTTTAACACATTGAAACAAATGTGATTCTTTTTTGACTTTTATGTGCAGGTTTTGAGGTTTGTCTTTCTTTTCTTCCAAGTGGATATTTTTCAAGTAAAGTTTCACCTTACTGGCATATTGCCATTGTGGTTCTGTGACAGGGTATTTTTCTCAATTTTAATCCCTTGAAAGAAATGTGATACTTTTTTTTTACCTGCGTCGCCAGCGGCAGAGCAGGTCTAGTAACCGCTCGACTCTGTCCATCAGTTTCCTTGTCTTCTATGAAAGGGAATGATTTTATATTTGGTCTGCTGCTTCATAATGATGAGTTGTATTGTGTAAGCAATTTTCAGATCTGCCGTGCAGCCACTTCCTGTTTGCCGATACTTTGAAATTTTACTGTACCCACTGAACATTGAAATTTTCCGTCAAGGTTTTCTCGGCTTCTGTGCAAGGTATTGATTTTATATTTGGTCTGCTGCTTCATAATGATGAGTTGTATCGTGTAAGCAATTTTCAGATCTGCCGTGCAGCCACTTCCTGTTTGCCGATACTTTGAAATTTTACTGTACCCACTGAACATTGAAATTTTTCGTCAAACTTTTCTCGGCTTCTATGCAAGGGATTGATTTTATATTTTATCTGGAGCCTGATAATGATCAGGTGTATCGTGTATGCAATTTTCAGATCTGCCGTGCAGCCACTTCCTGTTTGCCGATTCAATTGCATGCAGCGACGCAGGTCCAAACCCGGTATTGGTCTTGGCTTGTTTACTTTTATGTGCAGGTTTTGAGGTTTGTCTTTCTTTTCTTCCAAGTGGCGACTTACCTTGTAGCATATTGCCATGGTTCCTGTTTTGTGTTTGGATGCTTCTCGGGGATATTATTATATTATTTAACCCTTAAGCTGCTTATTTACTTTAATTTTGGACTTTTTGTGTGCAGGTTTTGATATTTTTTTTAAGTGGAGTTTTACCTCACTGGCGTATTGCCATGGTGGTTACTGTAACATTTTCAGGGTATTTTTCTAAATTTTAACCCTTTGAAACAAATGTGATATTTTTTTTACTTTTATGTGCAGGTTTTGAGGTTTTTCTTTCTTTTCTTCCAAGTGGATATTTTTCAAGTAGAGTTTCACCTTACTGGCATATTGCCATTGTGGTTACTGTGACAGGGTATTTTTCTCAATTTTAACCCCTTAAAACAAATGTGATACTTTTTTTAGCTCAACTTTGGCGAAGCCAAATTTGAGCTTATGCCATGGCCAGTCGTCCGTCTGTCAACAATTCAATACGGCTCGGGCTAGAGGCCGTGTTTATGAACCGATCTTTACAAAACTTTTTGGGTACCTTTGTTATGACCGTGGGACGAAAACGAGTGTTTTTGGGTTCGGTCCGAAATTCAAGATGGCAGGCAGCCACCATTTTGTACCGACGATGCAGAAATCTGTTTTTTGCACACAACTTCCATATGAAAGCGCTGATTTGAATAATTTTTTGTATGAATGTTTAGTACCATGGGATACATCACATATAATACGCGTTTTTTTCTCGTACGTAAATTATGCAAATTAGACTAACTTTGATATATCTGGTGTTACTTTCAGCACTGTCAGTGCAAATGCCAATACGGCTCGGGCTAGAGGCTGCATTTATGAACTGATCTTTACGAAACTTCTTCTGTACCTTTGGTATCACTGTGGGACGAGAACGAGTGTTTTTGGTTGCGGTCCGAAATTCAAGATGGTCGCTGGCAGCCATTTTGTTCAAAATTAGAGGCAATCAGATTTTTGCGCAGAACTTCCACATGAAAGCTCTGATTTGAATAATTTTTTGTGTGCATGTTTAGTACCATGGGATACATCACATATAATACGGGTTTTTTTCTCGTGCAGAAATTATGCAAATTAGATGAACTTTGATTTTTTCAATGCTACTTGCACACAGTAAGTACACATGTCAATACGGCTCGGGCTAGAGGCTGTATTTATGAACCGATCTTCACGAAACGTCTTGGGTACCTTTGTTATCACCGTGGGACGAGAACGAGTGTTTCTGGGTGCGGTCCAAAATTCAAGATGGCTGCCAGTGGCCATTTTGTACCGAAATTAGGTCTAATCAGTTTTTTGTACACAACTTCTATACGGCTCAGGCTAGAAGCCGTATTTATGAACCGATCTTTACGAAACTTCTTGAGTACCTTTGTTATCACCGTAGAATGAGAACGAGTGTTTTTTGGGTGTGGTCCGAAATTCAAGATGGCCACCAGCAGCCATTTTGTACCAAAATTAGTGCAATCAGTCTTTTGTACAGAACTTCTGTATGAAAGTTCTGATTTGAATAAATTTTTGTATGAATGTTTAGTAACATGGAATACATCACATATAGTACGTTTTTTATCTCGTGCCGAAATTATGCAAATTAGATGAACTTTGATTTATTCAGTGCTACTTATACACTGTAAGTGCACATGTCAATACGGCTCGGGCTAGAGGCTGTATTTATCAACCAATCTTCACGAAACTTCTTGGGTACCTTTGTTATCACCTTGGGATGAGAATGAGTGTTTCTGAGTGCGGTCCAAAATTCAAGATGGCTGCCAGTGGCCATTTTGTACCGAAATTAGGTCCAATCAGTTTTTTGTCACAACTTCTATACAGCTCGTATTTATGATCTTCACGAAACTTCTTGGGTACCTTTGTTTTCACCTTGGGACAGAAATGAGTGTGTTTTGGGGTGCCTTTGTTATCACTGTGCTATGAGAATAAATATTTTGGGGTTCAGTCAGACCCACTCTGGGACTCAAAGATTTCTTTTTGTGTCGCCTGCCCCACGAAGTGGGGAGCGACATATAGGGATTACTTTTGTTGTCTGCGTCGTCGTCCGCATCACACTTTCGCTTATCTGCCACTCCTCTTTAACCTATGAATGGATTTTGATAAAACTTTCAGTGGTTCTTTATCACATAATGGCATTGTGCACCTATTTTATTTTTTGATCCGCTGTATTTTTTCCACAGTTATACCCCTTTTCCACTTAGAATTCTGTCTGAAATTTTAAAATATAGTGCAGGCGACACAAGTCTTCCATGGAAGACTCACATCTAATTCTAGTTTAGCATCTGAATGTCACCCACCTTTACAATACTTTATCTATACATTTGTTACAGGCTACGGTCAGTATTTATGTACAGGCCATTACAGTACTTTATATGTACCTTTGTTATCAGGTCATTACCTAGATGTTTGTCATTGCTGTATCACATACTATACATGTACATATCTTGACAAGTTGATCTACAGTGTCATTGACACTTTCATTTACTTTTATGTGCAGGTTTTGAGGTTTGTCTTTCTTTTCTTCCAAGTGGTGACTTATCTTGTAGCATATTGCCATGGTTCCTATTTTATGTTAGGATCCTTCTTGGGGCTATTTTTATATTATTTAACCCTTTAGCTGTTTATTTACTTTAATTTTGGACTTTTGTTTGCAGGTTTTGTACTTTTGTGTGCAGGTTTTGATATTTTTTTAAGTGGAGTTTTACCTCACTGGCATATTGCCATGGTGGTTATTGTAACATTTTCAGGGTATTTTTCTAAATTTTAACCCTTTGAAACAAATGTGATACTTTTTTGACTTTTATATGCAGGTTTTGAGGTTTTTCTTTCTTTTCTTCCAAGTGGATATTTTTCAGGTAGGGTTTCACCTTACTGGCATATTGCCATGGTGGTTACTGTGACATTATCAGGGTGTTTTTCTCAATTTTAACCCCTTGAAACAAATGTGATGCTTTTTCTTTTACTTTATATGTGCAGGTTTTGAGGTTTGTCTTTCTTTTCTTCATAGTGGAGACTGACTTACCTTGTAGCATATTGCCATGGTTCCTATTTTATGTTAGCATGCTTCTTAGGGGTTATTATTATATTATTTAACCCTTTAGCTGCTTATTTTCTTTAATTTTGGACTTTTGTGTGCAGGTTTTGAACTTTTTTTTTTTTTACTCCAACCACCCCTTTACATTGGCCGCCTGTTGGTGAGCCACGGGGTACTGATACCCCCTCTAGTTTTATGTATATTGTCGTGATTTTATACACTCGGTTATTTTTTAGCTCACCTGACTGAAAGTCAGGGTGAGCTTTTCTTATCACTCTTCGTCCGTTGTCCATCCGCCCGTCGTCCTGTGTGAAGGTGGTGTTTGAGCCTCTTTCTCCTAAACCACTGGCCACATTTTAATTAAATTTCATGTAAGTGGTGGTTATATAGAGGCATTTGGGTTTTTCTTCAAATTGGATTTCTGCTCATATTGTGGAGTGGGGTGGGGCCAAAATGCACAACATTTTAAAAAATCTTCTCATGAACCAGCCCTAGCAGAGACTTGATATTTGGTATGCAGTTTCCATTTGAGGTGTAGGCTCAAGTTTGTTCAAGAGAAGTTTGACAGACAATATTTACCTTTGCTCTGAGAGAGGCAAGAATTTTTGCCCCGCCCAAAATTTATATTTTCTGAACCCAGAGGTTGATTTGAACCAAATTTAATATGAGGTATTATTGGGTTATAAGTACTTGATTTATGCCCCAAAATGTTTTTCTGCAGGCCCGTGGGAACCGCAGGAGCTAAAAATAGAAAAAAATTAAAACGCCCATATCTCCAAAACTGCACCGCACCGAGAATTTTTATTTTGTGTGAACCTTCCTTAGGACCAACAGAAAGGATTGGTAAAAAAAATTGCCATCGGTTTTATCATAGTTTCAGGACTTTAAAAAAGTGCTGAGTCAGCACTTTTTAACACTGTAGGCAATGGGAAAAACATTAAAAAATCTTCTTCTCCCGATCCAGCAGGCAGAATCTTTTGATATTTGGTATGCAACATTGTAGGGTGGATCTGATTCAAGTTTGTTCAAATTGGCCCCCTGGGTTCATATTTGGGCTCAGTATAGGAGCCCGATTTCGAACTTAGTGCATTTTAGGCAAATTTCTTAAAAAATCTTTTTCTCCAGATCCAGCAGGCAGAATCTTTTGATATTTGGTATGCAACATTGTGGGGTGGATCTGATTCAAGTTTGTTCAAATTGGCCCCCTGTGTTCATATTTGGGCTCAGTATAGGAGCCCAAATTTGAACTTAGTGCATTTCAGGCAAATTTCTTTAAAAATCTTCTTCTCAAGATCCAGCAGGCAGAATCTTTTGATATTGGGCATGCACCATGCTTAGTGGGGTGAGATTCAATTTTGTTCAAGCCAAGTCCCTGGGTTCATATTTGGGCTCACTGTGGGAGCCCAAATTATAACTTAGTTCAAAATGAGGAATTTTCTTTAAAAATCTTCTTCAGATCCAGCAGTCGGAATGTTTTGATATTTGGTATGCAGCATCCTTAGGGGGGTGAGATTCAAGTTTGTTCAAGCCATGTCCCTAGGTCCATATTTGGACTCACTGTGGGAACTTGAATGGTAACTTAGTTCAAAATGCGGAATTTTCTTTAAAAATCATCTTCTTCAGATCCAGATGTCGGAATGGTTTGATATGTGGTGTGTAGCATCCTGGGGGTGGTGGGGGGGGGGGGGGAGGTATCCCTGGGTCCATATTTGGGCTCGAATTATAACTTAGTCCATATGAGGAATTTTTCTTTAAAAATCTTCTTCAGATTCAGCATGTTTTGATATTTGGCATGCAGCAACTTTAGGGGGCTGAGATTCAAGTTTGTTCAAGCCAAGTCCCTGGGTTCATATTTGGGCTCACTATGGGAGCCTGAATGACAACTTAGTTCAAAATGAGGAATTTTCTTAAAAATCTTCTTCAGATCCAGCAGATGAATGCTTTTGATATTTTTTATGCAGCATCCTTAGGGGGGTAAGATTCAAGTTTGTTCAAGCTATGTCCCTAGGTCCATATTTGGGTTCATTGTGGGAGCTTGAATTGTAACTTGGTTCAAAATGAGGAATTGTCTTTAAAAATCTTCTTCTTCAGATCCAGCAGTCGGAATGTTTTCATATTTGGTGTGCAGAATCCTTAGGGGTGTGAGATTCAGGTTTGTTAAAGCCAAGTCCCTGAGTTCATATATGGGCTCCCTGTGGGAGCCTGAATTATGACTTAGTTCAATATGAGGAATATTCTTTAAAAATCTTTTTTTAGATCCACTGGTCAGAATATTTGGATATTTGGTTTCAGCTTTTCTTAGGAGGAGCAGATGCAACTTGTGGAAATCAATTCTCTGGGTTGATATTTAGGCTACCATGTCAGGTGAGCGCCCTCAGGCCCCCTGGGGCCTCTTGTTTTTTGTTCTGTTCGCAATAAAATGCGATCACGAACGGTTCGGAGGTTATGGTTTTTAGCTCAACTTTGGCGAAGCCAAATATGAGGTATTGTCATGGCCCATCATCCATTGTCTGTCTGTCCGCCTGTCTGTCTGTCCATCCGTCGCGCCGTACACACGGCTCGGGCTAGAGGCCGTATTTATGAACCAATCTTTACGAAACTTCTTGGGTACCTTTGTTATCATTGTGAGACGAGAACTAGTGTTTTTGGATCCAGTCCGAAATTCAAGATGGCCGCTGGCAGCCATTTTGTACAAAATTAGGTGCAATCAGATTTTTGCACCGAACTTCCATATGAAAGCTCTGATTTGAATAAATTTTTGTAGGAATGTTTAGTACCATGGGATACATCACATATAATACAGGTTTTTTTCTCGTGCATAAATTTTGCCAATTAGACTAAGTTTGATCTGTTTAATGTTACTTTCAGAACTGTAACTGCAAATAC
This sequence comes from Pictodentalium vernedei, assembly GCA_031216915.1. Lineage (NCBI taxonomy): Eukaryota > Metazoa > Mollusca > Scaphopoda > Dentaliida > Dentaliidae > Pictodentalium > Pictodentalium vernedei. The sequence goes on along the minus strand of CM062290.1, from coordinate 78,653,382 downwards.
CAATACGGCTCGGCCTGGAGGCTGTATTTATGAACCGATCTTTACGAAACTTCTTGGGTACCTTTGTTATCACTGTGGGACAAGAACGAGTGTTTTTGGGCGTGGTCCGAAATTCAAGATGGCTGCCAGCGGCCATTTTGTACCAAAATTAGTGCAATCAGTTTTTAGCTTAACTTGACAAAGTCAAGATAAGCTATTGCCATCACGCGTGCGGAAGTCTGTTAGTCTGTGAGTCTGTTCACATTTTCCTTTAGCACGGGCTACACCCTGCAGTTTTGTCTGATCGTCACGAAATTTCATATGCAGGTTTGGGGTCATGTCTAGATGAGAACGTCCCCTTTTGGTCGCGATCGGCCAACCGGTATGGCTGCCCAAGCCCAAAACCCCAAAACCATTAGCACAGTCTACAGGTCGTATTTATGAAGGGATTTCATTGTAACTTGGTAGGATGCCTCTGTATAATGCCTAAATGAGAACGTCCCCTTTTGGGGATTATCTGTCAACCTTGATGGCTGCCCAAGCCCGAAACCCAAACACTTTTAGCACAGTCTGCAGGTCATGTTTAATATGGAGGGATTTCATTGTAACTTGGTAGGATGACTCCGTATGATGTCTAGATGAGAATTTCCCCATTTGGGTGTAATCTGTCAACCATGACGACTGCCCGAGCCCAAAACCTGAAAACCTTTAGCACAGTCCACAGGTCATTTTTATGGAGGAATTTCATTGTAACTTGGTAGGTTGACTTCATATAATGTCTAAATGAGAAAGTCCCCTTTTGGAGGTGATTGGGCAACTGTGACGGCTACAGGGGCCTGAAGCCCGAAAACATGTAGAACAGTCTACAGGTCATAATTATGAAAGGATTTCATTGTAACTTCGCAGGATCACTCCAGATGATGCCCAGATGAGAATGTCCCCTTTTGTTGCGATCATTCAACCATGATAACTTTGTAGGATGACTCCTTATGTCCAGATGAGAATTTCCCCATTTGGGCGTGATCTGCCAACTGTGACGACTGCTCAAGCCCAAAACCCGAAAATCTTTAGCTCAGTCTACAGGTCATATTTATTGAGGAATTCCATTGTAACTTGGTGTGTTGACTACATATAATGTCTAGATGAGAAAGTCCCCTTTTTGGACATGATTGGGCAACTGTGACGGCTACAGGGGCCCAAAGCCCGAAAACCTTCAGCACATATTTATGAAGGGATTTCATTGTAACTTGGTAGGATGACTCCAAATAATGTCTAGATGAGAACGTCCCATTTTGATCATGATCATTCAGCCTTTGATGGGTGCCTGAGCCCCAAAACCTTAGCATAGGCAAAAGGTCATATTTATGGAAGGATTTCATTGTAACCTGTTAGGTTTAAACTCCATATAATGCCTAGATGATGACATCCCTTTTTGGTTGTGATTGGTCAACTGTGATGGCTACAGGTGCCCGAAGCCCAAAAACCTTGAGCACAGTCTACAGGTCATATTTACAAAGAGATTTGATTGTAACTTCATAGGATCACTCCAGATAATGCCCAGATGAGATTGTCCCATTTGGTTGCGATCATTCAACCATGATGGCTGTCCGAGCCCGAAGACCGAAAACCTTTAGCACAGTCTACAGGTCATATTTATGAAGAGATTTCATTGTAACTTGGTAGGTTTGACTTCATATAATGTCTAGATGAGAACATCCCCTTTTGGACACGATTAGGCAACTGTGACGGCTACAGGGGCCCGAAGCCCGAAAACCTTTAGAACAGTCTATAGGTCATAATTATGAAGAGATTTCATTGTAGCTTGGTAGGATGACTCCAAATAATATCTAGCTGAGAACGTCCCCTTTTGGTCGCGATCATTCAGCCTTTATGGCAGCCCGAGCCCAAAGACCATTAGCATCGTCTATAGGTCATATTTATTCAAGGATTTCATTGTAACTTGTTAGGTTGACTCCATATAATGCCTAGATGATGACATCCACTTTTGGTCATGATTGGTCAACTGTGATGGCTACAGGTGCCTGAAGCCGAAAGTCTTGAGCACAGTCTACAGGTCATATTTATGAAGGGATTTCATTGTAACTTTGTAGGATCACTCCAGATGATGCTCAGATGAGAATGTCCCCTTTTGATTGTGATCATTAAACCATGATGGCTGTCTGAGCTCGAAGCCTGAATACCTTTAGCATGTCTACAGGTCATATTTATGAAGGGATTTCATTGTAACTTAGTAGGTTTGACTTCATATAATGTCTAGATGAGAATGTCCCCTTTTGGACACGATTGGGCAACTGTGACAGCTACAGAGGCCTGAAGCCTGAAAACCTTTAGAACAGTCTACAGGTCATAATTATGAAGGGATTTCATTGTAGCTTGGTAGGATGACTCCAAATAATGTCTAGATGAGAACGTCCCCTTTTGGTCACGATCATTCAGCCTTGATGCCCGAGCCCTAAAACCTTTAGCATAGTCTATAGGTCGTATTTATGGAAGGATTTCATTGTAACTTGTTAGGTTGACTCCATATAATGCATAGATTATGACATCCCCTTTTGGTCATGATTGGTGAACTATGATGGCTACAGGTGCCCGAAGCCTGTAAATCTTGAGCACAGTCTACAGGTCATATTTATGAAGGGATTTTATTGTAACTTCATAGGATCACTCCAGATGATGCCCAGATGAGAATGTCCCCTTTTGGTTGCGATCATTCAACCATGATGGCTGCCCGGCCCCAAAGTCTGAAAACCTTTAGCACAGTCTACAGGTCATATTTATGACGGAATTTCATTGTAACTTGGTAGGTTGACTTCATATAATGTCTAGATGAGAATGTCCCCTTTGGACGCAATTGGGAAACTGATGGCTACAGGGGCCCGAAGCCCGAAAACCTTTAGCACAGTCTACAGGCCATATTTATGAAGGGATTTCATTGTAACTTGGTAGGTTGACTTCATATAATGTCTAGATGAGAACAGCCCCTTTTGGACACCATTAGGCAACTGTGACAGCTACAGAGGCCTGAAGACTGAAAGCCTTTAGCACAGTCTACAGGTGATATTTATGAATGGATTTCATTGTAGCTTGGTAGGATGACTCCAAATAATGTCTAGATGAGAACGTCCCCTTTTGGTCGCGATCATTCAGCCTTGAGGGCTGCCCTAGCCCAAAATCTTTAGCATAGTCTATAGGTCATTTTTATGGAAGGATTTCATTGTAACCTGTTAGTTTGACTCCATATAATGCCTAGATGATGACATCCCCTTTTGGTCGTGATTGGTCAATTGTGACGGCTTCAGGGGCCCGAAGCCCGAAAACCTTGAGCACAGTCTACAGGTCATATTTTTGAAGGAATTTTATTGTGACTTTGTAGGATCACTCCAGGTGATATCCAGATGAAAATGTCCCCTTTTGGTTGCGATCATTCAACCATTCTGGCTGCCCAAGCCCAAAGCCCAAAAACCTTTAGCACAGTGTACAGGTCATATTTATGAATTATTGATCTCATTGTAACCTGGTAGGTTGACTTCATATAATGTCTAGATGAGACGTCCCCTTTGGATGCAATTGGGAAACTGACGGCTACAGGGGCCCGAAGCCCTTAAACCTTTAGCACAGTCTGCAGGCCATATTTATGAAGGGATTTCAATGTAACTTGATAGGATGACTCGTTTTGAATAATTTCACTGTAACTTGGTAACTTTCGTTGATATACGTTAACTGTGAGGGCCACATACATTAACTGTGAGGTCATATTAATCCACCCCTCAGCTCTTTAGTACAATGTACACCTCATATTATTTTTTATGAAAAACATAGCATACAGGGAACAGAAATGAACATATTCCCGATTATCACAATTCTTGTCTTATTTCATTATCCTTTCATAAAACAATGAACATTATCCTTTTCATCAAACACAACATGCAAGTTAAGTTACAGTCTCATTGATACTTTCATTTGTACAGAACTTCTGTATGAAAGGTCTGATTGGAATAAATTTCTGTGTGAATGTTTAGTAACATGGCATACATCACATATAATACAGGTTTTTTTCTCGAGCAGAAATTATGCAAATTAGATGAACTTTGATTTATTCAGTGCTACTTATGCACAGTAAGTGCATGTGTCAATACGGCTTGGGGTAGAGGCTGTATTTATGAACCGATCTTCACAAAACTTCTTGGGTACATTTGTTATCACCTTGGGATGAGAACGAGTGTTTCTGGGTGCGGTCCAAAATTCAAGATGGCTGCCAGTGGCCATTTTGTACTGAAATTAGGTCCAATCAGTTTTTGTACACAACTTCTATACGGCTCAGGCTAGAGGCCGTATTTATGAACCGATCTTTATAAAACTTCTTGGGTACCTTTGTTATCACTGGGACGAGAATGAGTGTTTTGGGGTCCAGTCCAAAATTCAAGATGGCCACCATCAGCCTTTTTGTACCAAAATTAGTGCAATCAGTTTTTTGTACAGAACTTCTATATGAAAGTTCTGATTTGAATAAATTTTTGTAGGACTGTTTAGTAAAATGGAATACATCACATATAATACAGGTTTTCTTCTAGTGCAGAAATTATGCAAATTAGATGAACTTTGATTTATTCAGTGCTACTTACACACAGTAAGTGCACATGTCAATACGCCTCGGGCTAGAGTCTGTATTTATGAACTGATCTTCACGAAACTTCTTGGGGTACCTTTGTTATCACCTTGTGACAGGAACGAGTGTTTTTGGGTGCCTTTGTTATCGCCGTGCTATGAGAACAAATATTTTTCGGTTCAGTCTGACCCACTCTGGGAGTCAAAGATTTCTTTTCTAGTTTAGCATCTAACTGTCACCCCACTTTTACAATACTTCACCTATATATTTGTTACAGGCTACGGTCAGCATTTATGTACAGACCATTATAATACTTTACATGTACCTTTGTTATCAGGTCATTACCTAGATGTTTGTCATTGTTGTGTCACACACTATACATGTACATGTCTTAAACAAGTTGAGCTACAGTGTCATTGACACTTTCATTTAAATCATCGTAACCTCCCTGTAACCCGAACGACCGTTCGCAACTTATTTCCAAGCCTGCATATCCAAGAACAAAGATAGGGCATCAAAATTCTTCATAACGCAGCAGCAGAGCTTCCTGCGGGTAAATTCCAAAACCTTAGCTTTTGTTTACATTTAAATGTACTTTCGATTTCCGGTCAAAGTCATCAGACGGAAAAAGCATCGATATACAAGGCTGTCATGCAGTCTAAAATAAAAAAATGAGAAAGATCGCCTTAATACAACATACTATTATTATATAGAGGCTGCAGAATTGCCATATTCTATGCAAGGTATCATGACACCTGTTGAAATTTCTTAGAATTACGATTTTGTTTTTCGATTGAAATTCGTGGTATCAAGTGATTTGCACATGTCTGTCGAGCATGGAAACCATCTTCAATAAAAAATACAGACAGTGTTATTCTTTTCCCAAATGCAGTCCTATCGCTGCATTCGAAAGTGTTTTGTGTTTTGAATGCCAAGCTTTATTCTTGGATATCTGAAGCACATTTGGCCACAAGTTGTTCTCGTGAAATATTATTTTATTATCAGTTCTGGTATGAATATGGTTGCAGACTTCCAGGAACCAGTGGCGCCTGTTGCCTGTTTTCAACTCTATGAGTTGATTACATATATGTTTCGTGTTGTAAACATCTCAACCTTCATTTTGATGTATATGTATAATTTGTGTGTATTTAATTTGAATTTAAGGAATATGAGAGTAGGAAATTTCAAAATAAACAAAATTTTATTTCTTATATAGCACCTTAAAATAATTTGAGTAATCAGTAATAAGTTATAATTTTATATAATTGTAAGTTTATTATTTCCTGTTTTATGGAGCAATATTGATCAAGTCAATTCATGCTAAATTCCTTATTATAATTTGATTGTTTTCTATGGTTAATAATAATTAAGTAATATTTAGTTATAATAAGTAACTGTAAATTAATCTGACATAAGGGGAAATATTTTGGCTTTGTGCATATACATTTGGCACATACCGCTTAGGACAGTGTAATTATTAACTTCGGGAGCATGGTGGCACAGCAGGGACTGATATAAGCTTCATACACCGTAACCTTAAAAAATAGATTATGGTGTGCCTAGCATACCATAACCTGTAGGTTTCCGTAGTGTAGATATAAGGTAAATTATTAAGGTAATCAGTTTCATCTTGTAGCCTAATAATAGGTCTCGAGTTTATAGAAACACGTAACCTCCCCCATAACCTAACCTCTAGATTACGGCTTATGTTGGATCCTGCACAGTGGTAAATTGTTGGATTTCTATGCTAGAGGTACTGAGTTCGAACCCTTCCGGGTCGACCCATATTGTGTCCTTGGGCAAGGCACTTGATTCCGGTTGCCTAAATGGGGGCACAATGACGCCTTGCACTAAGGCGTACTGCACGTCGATGGTGCACATCTTCAACTGCTGTAACCCTGCTTGAGTGGAGCTTGAACAAAGTTAGAATGTTGAGGAGCTGACAGTTGCTCGTTGATGCTCGGTGGTTCTCTCAGGGTACTCCGGCTTCCTCCACCCGTTAAACTGTCATGGTCACGATTAGCCATTGTGCTTAAGTATGTGACCTTGAACACCAATAAATAAATAAATAAATAAATAATAACTTCTCCCATTGTTATTTTAGCCTAGCTCTTAAGTTTTATAATTTATTATATTCAGGTGTAAGGCAATATAGTAGATGACTGTACCACGATGTAGACAAGAACTTATCACACTGATGGTAGGAATACATATCTTTTAACAATTTTAACCTCCGTTCTTCTATTTGTAAATATTGGTTCTTCACGATTTATTATTGTTAAATAGTGCAGTATAAATACACTGCAGTGGTACAGGGTGCAAAATTTAAAAAATGTCTCTAACCGACTGACCATTCTAGTGGCTCGAACATGGCTAACTGAACTCTTGGCTATGTATAAATTCCCAGAAAACTGCTTTTTTATCATTAACAAGTATTCAATGAAACTATGTATTCATATAAACTATGTCTGAACAAATTTTTACCTTATTTACAACTATACACACCCCGAACTGGGTAAACAACATCCCTCCCTTGAACTGTACTTCATGAGCGGACCCAGCACGCCACAGATGAGAGCAACCATGGTACCTTGCCATGATGCACAAATCATTGAGCTACTTTCATCGCCATCGATTTGCATTATTACAATTTATGGGAGAGTGCCTACAGGCACTCTCCCATAAATTGTAACAAGACAAAAATGTATGAACAAATCTTGAGGCTGAGAAAACATTTAGCACTCGACCTGTTAAGTTACTCAGAGTCAGACATGTTAACTCTCCTGGAATGCCTGGGAAAATCCCGAAATTTCAGTGTAGTCCCTGGCCTCCCAGACGAGAATCAGTTTTGGACCAAACATCCCGGAAAACAACAGTTGAATATTTCTTTCCTGCTGTTACTTATGTAAAATGTTCAGAGTCAAATCACATGCATTTCAAACTCTGGTAAAAACTCATGAAGCAATAAAATATGGATTTCAGTTAAATTTATTTAAGAAAAGGGTATTTAATGATATATATTTCAACTGTTTTCATGTTTATTTCTGTTTTTTTCTTTATAATCGGAGATTCATGATCAATGTGGGAGTGTCGAAGTGAAAATAGGTGACTTACTTTCAAAAAATTGAAAACTCCACCTTCATTGCAGTTTTTGGGTAAATAAAATATATGAAAAGGAATTAAATAATATATATTTATTCATAGAATAGCTTTAATCCTCATCCCTTTTCCAAATCAAAATGTAAACAACACCTTGACCTCAACTATTTAACACAGTTTAAAAATAGGTTAATGTCGCTTCGGATGCCAAAAAATATTGACTGCATATTTATACACACTGGACTTATTTTCTGACACGACCGGTACATTTATTCCGTTGTGCTGACTACAGTACTGTTAACTGTTGGCCATCTGTACACAGAAAATTCCGAATGGAATTAAAAAAAAAAATGCTTCAATGATGAAAAGAAAAGTTGTGTGCAGGGCACAAGCGTCCACACATACAAGACTCCACTGCAACATTTGAGCATGGTTTTAGCGTTTCGAATTACATACATGTACCATGGGAGCCTTTCGTCGGAAACGGTCTAGGAAAACATGAAAGTGGCAATGGTGGCACAGCCACGTGGCACCCCAAAAATCCGAAACCTTCGTGCACATCTACAGACCCTACTGCAACATTTGAGCATAGTTTTAGCATTTCAAATTACATACTCTAGGAGCTTTTCGCCGGAATCGGTCTAAGAAAACACGAAAGCAAAATGGTGGCACCGCCACATGGCACCTGAAAAATCTGAAACCTTTGTATGCATCTACAGACCCTACTGCAACATTTGAGCATGCGTTAAGCATTTCGAATTACATACCCTAGGAGCCTTTTGCTGGAAATGGTCTAAGAAAACACAAAAGTGGCAACGGTGACACAGCCACGTAGCACCCAAAAAATCTGAAACCTTCCTGCGCATTTACAGACCCTTCTGCAACATTTGAGCGTTTAGCATTTCAAATTACATACCCTAGGAGACTTTCGCCGGAAACGGTCTAAGAAAACACGAAAGTGGCAATGGTGGCAAGCCACGTGGCACCTGAAAAATCTTAAATCTTCGTGCACATCTACAGACCCTCCTGCAACATTTGAGCATGATTTTACCATTTCGAAATACATACCCTAGGAGCCTTTTGCCGGAAAGGGTCTAAGAAAACACGAAAGTGGCAATGGCGGCACAGCCACGTGGCACTCGAAATCGGAAACCTTCCTGTGCATCTACAGACCCCATTGCAACATTAAAGCCTGGTTTTAGCGTTTCGAATTACATACTCTAGGAGCCTTTTGCCGGAAACGGTCTAAGAAAATGCGAAAGTGGCAACGGCACAACCACTTGGCAGCTGAAAAATCCGAAACCTTCGTGTGCATCTACAGACCCCACTGCAACATTTGAGCATGGTTTTAGCATTTCGAATTACATACTCTAGGAGCCTTTTGTCAGAAACGGTCTAAGAAAACATTAAAGTGGCAACAGTGGCACAGCCATGCGGCACCTGAAAAATCTGAAACCTTCGTGCGCATCTACAGACCCAACTGCAACATTTGAGCATGGTTTTAGCATTTCGAATTACATACCCTAGGAGCCTTTCGCTGGAAACGGTCTAAGAAAACACGAAAGTGGCAACGGTGGCACAGCCACATGGCACCCCAAAAATCCGAAACCTTCGTGCACATCTACATACCCTACTGCAACATTTAAGCATGGTTTTAGGATTTCGAATTACATACCCTAGGAGCCTTTCACCAGAAACGGTCTAAGAAAACACGAAAGTGGCAATGGTGTTGCAGCCACGTGGCAGCTGAAAAATCTGAAACCTTCGTGCGCATCTACAGACCCCACTGCAACATTTGAGCATGGTTTTAGTGTTTCGAATTACATACCCTAGGAGCCTTTTGCTGGAAACGGTCCAAGAAAACACGAAAGTGGCAATGGTGGCACAGCCACGTGGCATCCAAAAAATCCAAAACCTTTGTGCGTATCTACAGACCCTACTGCAACATCTGAGCATGCTTTTAGCATTTCGAATTACATACTCTAGGAGCCTTTCGCCGGAAACGGTCTAAGAAAGCATGAAAGTGGCAACGATGGCGCAGCCATGTGGCAGCTGAAAAATCCCAAACCTTTGTGCGCATCTACAGACCCCACTGCAACATTTGAGCATGGTTTTAGCGTTTTGAATTACATACCCTAGGAGCCTTTTGCCAGAAAAGGTCTTAGAAAACACAAAAGTGGCAACTGCCACATGGCACCTGAAAAATCCGAAACCTTCGTGCGCATCTACAGACCCTACTGCAACATTTGAGCATGGTTTTAGCGTTTCGAATTACATACCCTAGGAGCCTTTCGCCGGAAACGGTCTAAGAAAACATGAAAGTAGCAACGGTGGCACAGCCACATGGCACCTGAAAAATCTGAAACCTTCGTGCACATCTACAGATCATTTAGCAACACCCTAGTGCAGTTATAGAACTCTGAGTTACATAGGTTGGGATTATTCGAAAGAAAAGTGAAAAATTAGCGCATTTTTCAAGTGGCTCCACTGAAGCCACCTGGTGGCGCAAGACTTTAAAAGTTGTATTTTATGGATTGCACAGACCCTATTGAACAACTGTAGAAAGTTTTTGCGTTCCGAATTACAAAACCAGACGTACAGAAGCACGGACGTACGGACGGAGATCACGACAATAAAATGCGGGGATAATAAGCTGTTGCCATCACACGTGCGGAAGTCTGTTGGTCTGTGAGTCTGTTCACACTCCTTTAGCACAGGCTACATGCCGTAGTTCTTGTCTGATCGTCACGAAATTTCATATGCAGGTTTGGGGTCATGTCTAGATGAGAACGTCCCCTTTTGGTCGTGATCGGCAAACCGGTATGGCTGCCCGAGCCCAAAACCCAAAAACCATTAGCACAGTCTACAGGCCGTATTTATGAAGGGATTTAATTGTAACTTGGTAGGATGCCTCTGTATAATGCCTAGATGAGAACATCCCCTTTTGGGCATGATCTGTCAACCTTGATGGCTGCCCAAGCCCGAAACCCAAACACTTTTAGCACAGTCTGCAGGTCATGTTTAATATGGAGGGATTTCATTGTAACTTGGTAGGATGACTCCGTATGATGTCTAGATGAGAATTTCCCCATTTGGGTGTAATCTGTCAACCATGACGACTGCCCGAGCCCAAAACCCGAAAACCTTTAGCACAGTCTACAGTTCATTTTTATTGAGGAATTTCATTGTAACTTGGTAGGTTGACTTCATATAATGTCTAAATGAGAAAGTCCCCTTTTGGAGGTGATTGGGTAACTGTGACGGCTACAGGGGCCTGAAGCCCGAAAACATTTAGAACAGTCTACAGGTCATAATTATGAAAGGATTTCATTGTAACTTCGCAGGATCACTCCAGATGATGCCCAGATGAGAATGTCCCCTTTTGGTTGCGATCATTCAGCCATGATGGCTGCTCGAGCCTGAAGCCTGAAAACCTTTAGCACAGTCTACAGGTCATATTTATGAAGGGATTTCATTGTAACTTGGTAGGTTGACTTCATATAATGTCTAGACGAGAATGCCCCTTTTGGACAGGACTGTGCAACTGTGATGGCTACAGGGGCCTGAAACCCTAAAACCTTTAGAACAGTCTATAGGTCATAATTATGAAGGATTTCATTGTAGCTTGGTAGGATGACTCCAAATAATATCTAGATGAGAACTCCCCCTTTTGGTCGCGATCATTCTGCCTTGATGGCTCCCCGAGCCCAAAGACCTTTAGCATAGTCTATAGGTCGTATTTATGGAAAGATTTCACTGTAACTTGTTAGGTTGACTCCATATAATGCCTAGATGATGACATCCCCTTTTGGTCGTGATTGGTCAACTGTAACGGCTACAGGGCCTCGAAGCCCGAAAATCTTGAGCTCAGTGTACAGGTCATATTTATGAAGGGATTTCATTGTAACTTCGTAGGATCACTCCAGATGATGCCCAGATGAGAATGCCCCCTTTTGGTTGTGCTCATTCAACCATTATGGCTGTCTGAGCCCAAAGCCCGAAAACCTATAGCACAGTCTACAGGTAATTAGCTCACCTGACTGAAAGTCAGGGTGAGCTTTTCTGATTACTCTTCGTCAGTCGTCCTGCGTGAAGGTGGTGTTTGAGCCTCTTTCTAATAAACCACTGGCCACATTTTAATTAAATTTCATGTAAGTTGTGGTTATATAGGGGCATTTTGATTTTTATGCAAATTAGGTTTCGGCTCATATTGATCAGAGGGCTGGGGAAAAAATGGCCAAATTTTTTGAAAATCTTCTAATGAACCACCAGTAGCAGAGATTTGATATGTGGTATACAGAGTCCCTTTGAGGTTTAGAATCAAGTTTGTTCAAGAGAAGTTTGTCGGGCATTATTTGGCTTCGTTATGGAGGGGCAAAAATTTTGCCCACGCCTAAAATTTCTATTTTCAGAACCGTGAGGTCTATTTGAACCAAATTTGATATGAGATGATAATGGGTCATAAGTAGTTGATTGTTGCCAAAAAATTTTTTCCTGCAGCCCCGTGGGAACCGCAGGAGCTAAAAATAGAAAAAAATTAAAACGCCCATATCTCTAAAACTGCACGGCACCGAGAATTTTTATTTGGTGTGAAGCTTTCTTAGGACCAACAGAAAGGATTGGTAAAAAAAATTGCCATCGGTTTTATCATAGGGTACAGTTTGGGGACTTTGAAAAAGTGTTGTGTCAGCACTTTTTAAACACTATAGGCAATGGAAAAAACATTAAAAAATCTTCTCCAGAATCTTTTGATATTTGGTATGCAACATTGTAGGGTGGATCTGATTCAAGTTGGTTCAAATCGGGGCCCCCTGGGTTCTTATTTGGGCTCACTATAGAAGCTCGAATTCGAACTTAGTGCATTTTAGGCAAATTTCTTAAAAAATCTTCTCCAGATCCAGCAGGGCAGAATCTTTTGATATTTGGTATGCAACATTGTGGGGTGGATCTGATTCAAGTTTGTTCAAATCGGCCCCCTGGATTCATATTTGGGCTCACTATAGAAGCCCGAATTCGAACTTAATGCATTTCAGCCTTTTCTGGCAAATTTCTTAAAAAATCTTCTTCTCCAGATCCAGCAGGCAGAATCTTTTGATATTTGGTATGCAACATTGTGGGGTGGATCTGATTCAAGTTTGTTCAAATCAGCCCCCTGGGTTTATATTTGGGCTCAGTATAGAAGCTTGAATTCGAACTCCGTGCATTTCAGGCAAATTTCTTAAAAAATCTTCTTCTCCAGATCCAGCAGACAGAATCTTTTGATATTTGGTATGCAACATTGTGGGGTGGATCTGACTCATGTTTGTTCAAATCGGCCCCCTGGATTCATATTTGGGCTCACTTTTGAAGCCCGAATTCGAACTTAATGCATTTCAGGCAAATTTCTTAAAAAATCTTCTCCAGATCCAGCAGGCAGAATCTTTTGATATTTGGTATGCAACATTGTGGGGTGGATCTGATTCAAGTTTGTTCAAATCGGCCCCCTGGGTTTATATTTGAGCTCAGTATAGAAGCTCGAATTCGAACTTAGTGCATTTCAGGCAAATTTCTTTGAAAATCTTCTCAAGATCCAGCAGGCAGAATCTTTTGATATTGGGTATGCACCTATTCTTAGGAGGGTGAGATTCAAGTTTGTTCAAGCCAAGTCCCTGGGTTCATATTTGGGCTCACTGTGATAGCCCGAATTATAACCTAGTTCAAAATGAGGAATTTTCTTTAAAAATCTTCAGATCCAGCAGTTGGAATGTTTTGATATTTTTTAAAAATCTTCTTCAGATCCAGCAGTCGGGAATGTTTTGATATTTGGTGTGCAGCATCCTTAGGGGGGTGAGATTCAAGTTTGTTAAAGCCAAATCCCTGAGTTCATATATGGGCTCCCTGTGGGAGCCCAAATTATAACTTATTTCAGTATGAGGAATATTCTTTAAAAATCTTCTTTTTTTTTTAGATCCACTGGTCAGAATCTTTGGATATTTGGTATAAGCTTTTCTTAGGAGGAGCAGATGCAACTTCTTGAAATCAATTCTCTGGGTTGATATTTAAGCTACCATGTCAGGTGTGCGCCCTCAGGCCCCTTGGGCCTCTTGTTTCCAGTTTTATTAGTCCCCTACCCCGGAGGGGACTATAGGTTTGCACTCCGTCCATCCATCAGTCTGTCAGTCTGTCCGTCACACTTTAGTTTTCCGGAGTTTTTTTGGAAACACTTCAACGGAATGATTTCATTTTTGGTAAACTACTATAGAACGATGACTTACAGATCAAGTTTGAGTTTCATGCTGTTTGCCTTATTCTTGTGTGAGTTACGGCCCTTGGAAATATGGGAAAAAGCACCAAAATATCAATTTTCCGGAGTTTTTTTTGCAAACGCTTCAACGGAATGATTTCATTTTTGGTAAACTACTATAGAACGATAACTTACAGATCAAGTTTGAATTTCATGCTGCTTGCATTATTCTTGTGTGAGTTACGGCCCTTGGAAATATGGAAAAGCCCCCAAATATCAGTTTTCCTGAGTTTTTTTGGAAACGCTTCAACGGAATGAATTCATTTTCAGCTTAACTTGACATAGTCAATATAAGCTATTGCCATCACGCGTGCAGAAGTCTGTGAGTCTGTTAGTCTGTGAGTCTGTGACGTCTGTTCACATTTTCCTTTAGCACGGGCTACACCCTGCAGTTCTTGTCTGATTGTCACAAAATTTCATATGCAGGTTTGGGATCATGTCTAGATGAGAACGTCCCCTTTTGGTCGCGATCGGGCAACCTGTGTGGCCGCCCGAGCCCAAAACCCGAAAACCATTAGCACAGTCTACAGGTCGTATTTATGAAGGGATTTCATTGTAACTTGGTAGGATGCCTCTGTATAATGCCTAGATGAGAATGTCCCCTTTTGGGCATGATCTGTCAACCTTGATGGCTGCCCAAGCCCAAAACCTAAACACTTTTAGCACAGTCTGCAGGTCATGTTTAATATGGAGGGATTTCATTGTAACTTGGTAGGATGCCTCTGTATGATGTCTAGATGAGAATTTCCCCATTTGGGTGTAATCTGTCAACCATGACGACTGCCCGAGCCCAAAACCCGAAAACCTTTAGCACAGTCTACAGGTCATTTTTATTGAGGAATTTCATTGTAACTTGGTAGGTTGACTTCATATAATGTCTAAATGAGAAAGTCCCCTTTTGGAGGTGATTGGGCAACTGTGACGGCTACAGGGGCCTGAAGCCCGAAAACATTTAGAACAGTCTACAGGTCATAATTATGAAAGGATTTCATTGTAACTTCGCAGGATCACTCCATGTGATGCCCAGATGAGAATGTCCCCTTTTGGTTGCGATCATTCGGCCATGATGGCTGCCCGAGCCCGAAGCCCGAAAACCTTTAGCACAGTCTACAGGTCATATTTATGAAGGGATTTCATTGTAACTTCATAGGATCACTCCAGATGATGCCCAGATGAGATTGTCCCCTTTGGTTGTGATCATTCAACCATGATGGCTGCCCGAGCCCGAAGCCCAAAAACCTTAAGCACAGTCTACAGGTTATATTTATGAAGGGATTTCATTGTAACTTGGTAGGTTGACTTCATATAATGTCTAGATGAGAACATCTCCTTTTGGACATGATTGGGCAACTTTGACGGCTAAAGGTGCCCGAAGCCCGAAAACCTTTAGCACAGTCTACAGGTCATATTTATGAAGGGATTTCATTGTAACTTGGTAGGATGACTCCAAATAATGTCTAGATGAGAACGTCCCATTTTGGTCAGGATCATTCAGCCTTGATGGGTGCCCAAGCCCAAAAACCTTTAGCATAGGCAAGAGGTTATATTTATAGAAGGATTTCATTGTAACCTGTTAGGTTGACTCCATATAATGCCTAGATGATGACATCCCCTTTTGGTCGTGATTGGTCAGCTGTGATGGCTACAGGTGCCCGAAGCACGAAAACCTTGAGCACAGTCTACAGGTCATATTTATGAAGGGATTTCATTGTAACTTCTTAGAATCACTCCAGATGATGCCCAGATGAGAATGTCCCCTTTGGTTGCGATCATTCAACCATGATGGCTGCCCGAGCCCGAAAACCTTTAGCACAGTCTACAGGTCATATTTATGAAGGGATTTCATTATAACTTGGTAGGTTAACTTCATATAATGCCTAGAGGAGAACGCCCCCTTTTGGACATGATTAGGCAACTGTGATGGCTAAAGGTGCCCGAAGCCCGAAAACCTTTAGCTCAGTCTATAGGTCATATTTATGAGGGGATTTCATTGTAACTTGGTAGGATGACTCCAAATAATGTCTATATGAGAACATCCCATTTTGATCGCGATCATTCAGCCTTTATGGATGCCCGAGCCCAAAAACCTTTAGCATAGGTAAAAGGTCATATTTATGAAAGGATTTCATTGTAACCTATTAGGTTGACTCCATATGATGCCTAGATGATGACATCCCCTTTTTGTTGTGATTGGTCAGGTGTGATGGCTACAGGTGCCAGAAGCCCGAAAACCTTGAGCACAGTCTACAGGTCATATTTATGAAGGGATTTCATTGTAACTTCTTAGGATCACTCCAGATGATGCCCAGATGAGATTGTCCCCTTTGGTTGCGATCATTCAGCCATGATGGCTGCCGGAGCCCGAAGCCCAAAAACCTTTAGCACAGTTTACAGGTCATATTTATGAAGGGATTTCATTGTAACTTGGTAGGTTGACTTCATATAATGTCTAGATGAGAACGTCCCCTTTTCGACACGATTGGGCAACTGTGACGGCTTCAGGGGCTCAAAGCTCGAAAACCTTTAGCTCAGTCTACAGGTTACAGGTCATATTTATGAAGGGATTTCATTGTAACTTGGTAGGATGACTCCAAATAATGTCTAGATGAGAACATCCCATTTTGGTCGTGATCATTCAGCCTTGATGGGTGCCCGAGCCCAAAAACCTTTAGCATGTCTGTAGGTCATATTTATGGAAGGATTTCATTGTAACTTGTTAGGTTGACTCCATATAATGCCTAGATGATGACATCCCTTTTTAGTCGTGGTTGGTCAACTGTGATGGCTACAGGTGCCTGAAGCCCGAAAATCTTGAGCACAGTCTACAGGTCATATTTATGAAGGGATTTCATTGTAACTTTGTAGGATCACTCCAGATGATGCCCAGATGAGAATGTCCCCTTTTGGTTGCGATCATTCAAACATGATGGCTGCCAGAGCCCAAAGCCCAAAAATCTTTAGCACAGTCTACAGGTCATATTTATTAAGGGATTTCATTGTAACTTGGTAGGTTGACTTCATATAATGTCTAGATGAGAACGTCCCCTTTGGACGCAATTGGGAAACTGACGGCTACAGGGGCCCGAAGCCCGAAAACCTTTAGCACAGTATACAGGCCATATTTATGAAGGGATTTTAATGAAACTTGATAGGATGACTCGTTTTGGAATAATTTCACTGTAACTTATTAACTTTTGTTGATATACGTTAACTGTGAGTGCCACATACATTAACTGTGAGGTCATATTAACCCACCCCTCAGCTCTTTACTACAGTGTACACCTCATATTATTTTTATCATAAACATAGCATACAGGGAACAGAAATGAACATATTCCCAATTATCACAATTCTTGTCTTAATTCATAATCCTTTTCATCAAACACAACGCACAAGTTAAGCTACAGTGTCATTGACACTTTCATTGGTAAACTACTATAGAATGATGACTTACAGATCAAGTTTGAGTTTCATGCTGATTGCATTATTCTTGTGTGAGTTATGGCCCTTGGAAATATGGAAAAGCGCCAAAATATCAGTATTTTTATACTGTACCAATGACCCAGACTTAGCTGGTGCTAACTCTAACAAAACCAGGGCCAAACACAAATTTTGCCCCCCAATCCCCAAAATTTGCATCCAAAACAAAAAGAAATCATGTCCTAAAGGACCTCCATACTACGCCTCTACTGCGCATGCGCAGTGACGCAGACGTCCCGAAATTGGCGCCAATTATCATTCTATGTTTGGCCCTTCATCAGTCAACATCTCACTGATCTTTGTGCTTGTAAATCTCAGTTTAAAGGATGCCAGACGCGTAATTTTTGGAGAAAATGTGATTCTAAGGAGGATAGAAGGAGGAGAGGAAAAAGAAGTGACAAAAAATAATCAGGGCTGTACTTAAAATTTTTTGATGAAATTATGTTAAGTTGCCTATTTTCGAGGCATGGGCCTCTTGTTGTCATTCTTGCTAATTGTTGCACTGCTCTTTCAGTGTTTCCTCTCCCCTAGCCTTCTAAAGTCCCCCCTTGCAATTCTCCCATGCTTTTGGCATATTTTTGAGAAATTTCATTTCTAAAATTTCCTGGGAGAGTTGCTTGGTTACAGAATGTTTTCTGTTATTTTCCTCATAGTTACGTTTTCACCCATGGGTGTATAACGTTTGTGTTCTGCATCTTCCATCTGATGTTCTGCAGATTCTCCCCTGGGAGTCTCTGTTTTGCATCAGATAGAGTGTAATTGATGACTGATTCCGGGCCAGTTTTTTCAGTGCCTGGAGTCATGTTTTCTGGTGTTTTACACTGTCTGTTTACATTGGCAACAGCCTTTTTTGAGGGGGGCTGTTTGCCTTTGCTTTAGTTTATCTCACTATAAGATACATTTATATTATCCGTAAGTGTCTCATTAATTATTTAATATAAATTTAAAATTTTTGACCACACTTTGCCATCGGATCCATCGGGGCTCAACGTTACTTTTCAGCAACTTGGGCTTCACTGAAAAAATATTTTTTCAAAATTATTTTGTTTTGCAATTGTTTTTTCATTTATTAATGGATCATGTTATTATGTATCTTTGTGTCAGGGGTTTTTGCGAGTAACTAGGACTTATTGTTGTTCTTTCACAATGAAGGGACGTTGTTCAAATTGTAATAGGAAGAAATCTTCCTCTGACTTTCATGATCATTGTATTAATTGTAGTCAGTGTTCTCGCATTAATCCCTGTCCTATATGTGAACATTGGGATGAGAAACATTGGAAACGTGTGTCACGATATGTTGTTTCTGGAGAAAGAGCGATGCCGGCTCTTTCTCCGCAAGGTCACTCTACTCTCTCAGTTTCTATTTCAGAGGAACCAGAACAGGGTGATGTTTCCATGTTATCTTCTTCAAGTCTGCGTCCGTCGTCACAAATGAATTCAGAGCTAGCGGCAAAAGTGCTCATGGAGATTAGACAAATGTCGTCCGCTAGCTCGCCCGGTGTAGCGTCCATTCACCGAATGGTTCGGCAGCCGGGTTCGTCCGATGCGGTCCAAGAGGAAATTTTGGGTGATGCGAGCACTATAAACATAATAGATGCACACCCAATGACGGCGGATAGTAAGCGAGAACGGAGGAAGCCTTTGAGTCCGGTTCCTAGCTCGTCCAGGTCCAGCCGGGCCGCGAGCGAGAGAGGCCCCTCTCTCGTACAACAACATCTGGGACCAGATGTTGTGGTACAAAATGTGTCTTTAGCGGACCATACGTCCGTCGCTCGGGACGCTCCGTTGTATAAGCAGTCCGCAGAGACTGTTAAGGCTTCCTCTTCTCGCCAGCGCACACGACCGCACCTTGGCTGCGTGACCGCCGATATATTACCAGCTTCGCCGATCAAGGATTCTTCGGCGACCAGGTCACACCATCCGGCAGCCAGGGATTCGAGACCGATGGACTCTGGACGTTCGCATAGGAAAAGTATGCGGGAGCCATCTGATGCGGAGCTGCCCTCGGCGAAGCAGCGAAAGACTGCGCCTCCGCAGGTCTCGACGCCGGACATTCTTGTGCAGATAGCACAGCTTATCGCAGCATCCCAGCAGCCGACAGAAACGGTGTCGGATCGAGAATTATCCGACGGCGCTGGGTCGGTACGCTCCGCCGAAGCATCGGGGGCGGACGACCGGGAACATCATGAGGTCCGACCGGATGGTGAAAGGGATACGGATGACTTGGAGCTATCCCTTTCGGAACAACATAAAGCTGCCGTGGACTTCATCCGGCACTTTCTCCCTCAAGTTGTTCCGTCGGGCCAGACTGCTGCGCTTCCGGACAAGAGAATTATAGCGTCATTGGACTCTGAATTTTTTGAGCGGTTCAGGGACATCGCTCCCGAGTTTCCGTCGCAGTCCAATAATGTTGCAAGAACATTTGAATTATTGAACGACGCTATATTTAAACTTGCTTCCAGGACGGGGAAAGCAGGTTTCTTGTCCGCTAATACTCTCAACCTGCCTTTCATTAATGCAAGGAATAAATTCGATACGGCAGGACAGGGTATACCGAGAGTTCCTCTGCGTATGGACGACGAGGCGGAAGACTTAGAGCTATCATTACCGTCGTGAGCTTCTATTCCAACCGCGGTGTTGGAAACAGCTATTGCGTCTAACAGAGCCTATTTAGATGCCTTATCTTACGCAGATCACCTTACTAAGGCGTTATCACTGCGCCTTCAGGGGAAAGAGTTTCAGGATATACAATCCTCTTTAAGACTTCTTTCAAGGGCAGTAGCTTATTCCACGTGTAACTCCGCCCTTTCAGTGGCAAATCTGGAGTTGGTTAGACGTGACGCAGCCCTAGCTACATCCACACTAGTGGATTCTAAGGTGAAGAACTCTCTTAGAGTCGCTTCGGTCTCAGGAGAACTTCTCTTTGACGGCAAGCTTTCCGCTATTTGTGATAAAATTACAAAGAAAGCTAAGGATTCTCTGTTGTTCAAATCTGCTCCTAAGAAGTCGGATACAGCAGACACGAATGAGACAGGCACTTCTGGGTCTAATGCGCCCAAGAGAGGTTCCGGTGCGTCCTCTTGGTCTTATTCAAGAGACCGTCAGGATAGCGACTCTCGTTCGGGACGTCCTTCAGGCCGGGACAATCGGTCGGACGCCCCGAGGTCGACGGGGCGAGGTGCGGGTCGTGGAAGACGTAGTTTCTCCTACCGCAGGCCTCGCAGGTCCAGGAGGTGATGGCTTAAACCTCTATCGCGTTCCGGTTGGCGGAAGGTTGTCAAGCTTTTCACAAGAATGGGCGTCGATTACGGACGACCCTTGGGTGAGAGGAGTGACTTTGGAAGGTCTAAAGATATCCTTCAAACGAAAGCCTCCATTAACTCGAAGTCCAAAGTGGACTCATCTTCCGTCAAATCCGCAGAAAAGAGACGCTCTGTTATCAGAGGTGCAGTCTCTTTTAATGAAGAACGCGGTAGAGGTCGTAGAAAACCAGGAATCTCCGGGATTCTACAGCCATCTGTTTCTGGTTCCGAAACCAGACGGCTCGTTCCGTCCAGTCATAGATTTGAGCTGGATAAACAAGCTGATCGTCGCTCCGAAGTTTTATATGGAGACGATTCGATCGGTCAGAGCGAGTATTCGGGTGAACGATTATGCAACGAGCATAGATCTCAAAGATGCGTACTTTCACGTCATGGTACATCCGACATTCCGAAAGTATCTACGCTTCGCAGTCCTAGGAGTGGTGTATCAATTCCGGGCGATGTGCTTCGGATTGAATCTAGCACCCTGGGCTTTCACTCGGGTAATGAACTCGGTAATGATCTACTTCCGAGCTCATTCGTCTGCGGTAACGTCGGCCTACCTGGACGACATTCTTCAGAGGTATGGCAACGAGTTAACGCTTCAGAACGATGTTCAGAATCTTCTTCTATTGCTCCGACGTCTCGGTTTTATAGTAAACGAGGAGAAGTCGGATCTGGTGCCATCCAAGTCATTCACTCATCTGGGAATGAGCTTCGAGACGCACAACAATCTCGTTCGTCTGCCGTTAACCAGAGCGAAATTAGTCAGTTGTTACGCTCGCTATTGTCTGCACGCAGACAAAGTCACGGCGAGAGAATTTTTGAGACTGATAGGTCTGTGCGGAGCCGCCGCCGCGGATCTCATTCCGATGGGGCGGTTACACACACGTCCTCTTCAAATTTTCCTGACTCAGAATTGGAGTGTGAAAATTCATTCGCTCGATGTAGACGTTCTCTTGTCAGATCAAGTGAAACAAGAGATTCAGACTTGGGCAAACATTCAGTGGTTAACTCAAGGAGTTCCGCTGCAGTTGCCGGATCCGAGTTTTACCGTTATGACGGATGCCAGTCAAACAGGTTGGGGTGCATCATTAATCCCAACGGATTCGAGATGCCAGGGTCTTTGGGATCCGCAATTCCTGTGCAAGCACATAAACATCAAGGAAATGATGTCAATTTGGCTTGCGTTACGTCACTGGATGGACATTATTCACGATGCTCATGTCCAAATCCTATCCGACAATACGACAGTAGTGGCGTATATACGGAATCAGGGAGGCACTCATTCAGTTCCGTTGTTCAATCTAACGGAAAGAATCCTTCTGTTTGCGCTAGAACATCACGTTCTTCTTTCGGTCCGTCACGTACCGGGTCGTCTGAATGTGACAGCAGACTCCCTTTCACGAAAGGGTCGCTTGTTGCCGTCGGAGTGGACTCTCAACAAACAAGTATTCAATCAGATTTGCTACCAATGGGAACGGCCAATGATAGACTTATTTGCGACACATCTCAACAATCAGTTGCAGACGTATGTGTCTGCGTGTCTGGATCCAAGAGCATTTGCAGTAGACGCTCTGTCGATCCCTTGGGACGGAATGATAGGATATGCATATCCTCCAGCGCCGTTAATTCAACAAGTATTGCTAAAGATAAAACAATCTCAATGCAAGATTCTGTTGGTAGCATCTCTGTCGCCACAGAGACCGTGGATAAATCTACTCAGGTGTCTGTTGTGGGACCTACCGCAGAAGCTTCCTCCACGGGAGGATCTTCTTTCGCAGGGGAAATCGCGCCAACTCCATCACAACCCGCAAGGTCTCAACCTTCACGTTTTTCCGTTGTGCGGTCCTTCTTGCATGGCAAGCACTTTACAGGACGAGCAGTGGACGCGATTTCTAACTGTAGGAGGACCTCCTCTTCGCTAAACTATGCGGCTAAGTGGAAGGTTTTTCGTCGTTGGTGTAGGGATCATTCTGTAGATATATTCGATCCCTCTATACCAGACATTGCAAACTTTCTAGTATACTTGTTTGATGAAATCAAACTGCAGCCTGTTACTATAAAGGGTTATAGATCTATGTTATCTGATACCTATGCACATCATGATAGTTTACAAATTGGATCTAATGTCTCTTTATCGAAGTTGGTTAGAAACTTTTCGATAAATAGACCCAGAACTCTTAGATTAATTCCTAAGTGGAATTTAGCTTGGGTTCTTCTTAAATTGAAGGAAAAGCCATTTGAACCTCTTGGGACAGTAGATTTCAAATTCTTATCTTATAAGACAGCTTTTCTCTTAGCTTTCTCTTCTGCTAGAAGAGTCAGTGAGCTTCATGCACTATCGGTGGATGATTCTCATTATCGTAGTGTTGGGAACACTATCACCTTCACTACTAATGTGGGTTTTTTAGCTAAGAATCAGGCTCCTAATAAATATCCGGAACCTATTGTTATTAAGGCTCTTCCGTCTTCAGACGGGCGTAGGCCTTTACTCTGTCCTGTTAGAGCATTACGTATCTATAAACAGAGATCTCAGTTTATCAGAAAGGGACGGAAACGTTTCTTTCTGTCTTTGATGCCTAATAGAAAGGACATTTCAGTCCATTCTATTGCTCGATGGATTCAGTTAACTATCCGTACTGCTTATGAAGATTTATCTTCTTCTCAGCAGTCTGTGCTTAAGATTTCTGCTCATGAAGTAAGAGCTCTTTCTACTTCCTGGGCTTATGCTAATAGTGTTGCTATTACAGATTTAATGAAGGCTGCTTATTGGTCTCAGCCATCCACATTTACGAATTTTTATCTCAGAAATATTGAGTCCATTTCTGGAGACCTGCATTGTTTAGGTCCGTTATCTGTTGCTCAGAATGTCGTCCACTAAACAGTTGCAACTATAGTTATGCAGGCTTTCTGTTCCGGCAGTGACTCCGTCCTGCTGCCCTCTTCGCTCTGGGCTATTTGACCCAGGGCAAGGGGAAGGGGGGGGGGGGGGGGGGCGGGTGTTCCCTTAGGTCACCTGCTTTATAGTGAAAAGCAAGGGAATGCCTCCTCCAAGTCAGTATTTCTGAGTCGCTTCCGGGATGGTTTTAAAGTGTAATATTAATGTTAAATTTCATTCATGTCTTATTTTTAAAGTGTAGCTCGGTGTGAAGCATTTGTATATGTCAAGTGTCAAACGGGGTTTAATATACAATACTCGGACACTTTTAAATGACTATAAAGAGTCTCAATTCTCTGGACTACTTTATTTATTGGCTTGCTTTAAAATTAATTAGTATAAGGGTTATACTTTATGTTAATAGAGAACATGAACGTTATTGTGCTCAATTATTAAGGGTAGTGTATCTTTCTAATTTAATATTAAATAAGAAAGATACATGTAAAGCCTAATACTCCTTTTCTCCTTAAGGGGTTACCTCTTTACTATATAGTTGAGCTTATTGGATTTTCCTCTGTCCTAGGCCCTCCAGCCTGTTTACTATTCAGCTAAGTCTGGGTCATTGGTACAGTATAAAAATGTTAAAAAATTTATAGTAATTTATATATTTTTTATACTTACCAATGACCCAGACAGGGATGGCCCTCCCTGGAGTTGGGAACTCTTGCCTCCCCGCTGAGTACATAGCGCTGACCAGGCACTGCCAGTAAGAATGATAATTGGCGCCAATTTCGGGACGTCTGCGTCACTGCGCATGCGCAGTAGAGGCGTAGTATGGAGGTCCTTTAGGACATGATTTCTTTTTGTTTTGGATGCAAATTTTGGGGATTGGGGGGCAAAATTTGTGTTTGGCCCTGGTTTTGTTAGAGTTAGCACCAGCTAAGTCTGGGTCATTGGTAAGTATAAAAAATATATAAATTACTATAAATTTTTTAACTTTCCAGACTTTTTCTGGAAACGTTTCAACGGAATGATTTCATTTTTGGTAACCTACTATAGAAGGATGACTTACAGATCAAGTTTCATTTACACTCTGTCCATTCATCCGTCAGTCTGTCAGTCAGTCTGTCGGTCATACTCTAGTTTTCTGGACTTTTTTTTGGGAAAGCTTCAACGGAATGATTTTATATTTTTATACTGTACCAATGACCGAGACTTAGCTGGTGCTAACTCTTAAAATTCTAGGGCCAAACACAAATTTTGCCCCCAATCCCCAAAATTTGCATCTAAAACCAAAAGAAATCATGTCCTGAAGGTCCTCCATACTTTGCCCTCACTGCGCATGCGCAGTGTCAAGGACGTCCCGAAATTGGCGCCATTAATCATTCTTTGTTTGGCCCTTCATCAGTTAACATCTGACTGATATTTGTGCTTGTAAATCTCAGTTTAAATGATGCCAGACACATAAATATTAGAGAAATGGTGGATATAAAGTGCATATAGAAGGAGGAGAGGAAAAATGAGTGACAGAAAATATTCAGGGCTGTAACTTAAAATTTTTTAATGAAATTATGTTAAGTTGCCTATTTTTGAGGCATGGGCCTGTTGTTGTCATTCTTGCTATGAAGTTTCACTGCTTATTCAGTGTTTCCTCTCTCCTTGTCATTTAGATCCCCCCTTGCTATTCTCCCATGCTTTTGGCATATTTTTGAGTAATATTACTAAAATTTCTTGGGAGATTTAGCTGGGTAACAGAATGAATTCTGTTCTTATCCCCATGTTTACGTTCTCACCCATGGGTGTTTAGGCGTAGTGTTCTGCATCTACCATCTGATGTTCTGCAGATTCTTCCCTGGAAGTCTCTGTTTTGCATCAGATAGTGTATTATTGGTAACTGATTTCGGGCCAGGATTATCAGTGCCTGGAGTCATGTTTCTGGTGGTTTTACACTTCTTGTTTACATTGGCAACAGTCTGTTGAGGGGGACTTTTTGTCTTTGTACTGTTTAATTCATTACAAGATACATTATTATTATTCGTAAGTGTTGCATTAATTGTTTATAATATTTTTAAAATTTTTGTCCACACTTAGGCTTGGGATCCATTGGGGCTCAACGTTACTTTTCAGAAACTTGGGCTTTGCTGAAAAAATATTTTTTCAAAAATTATTTTTGATTTCATTTATTTTTTCTATGTTAATGGATCATGTTATTATGTATCTTTGTTTGCAGGGGTTCGTGCGAGTACTAGTACTTATTGTTTTCTTTTCACAATGAAAGGATATTGTTCAAATTGTAATGAGAGGAAATCTTCCTCTGACTTTCATGATCATTGTATAAATTGTAGTCAGTGTACTCGCACTAACCCCTGTTCAGTATGTGAATTTTGGGATGACAAACATTGGAAACGTGTGTCACGGTATGTTGTTAGCAGGGAAAGGGCTATGCCGGTCCTTTCTCCGCAGGGTCACTCTAGTTTATCAGTTTCTGTTTCAGAGGAACAAGAACAGGGTGATGTTTCCGTGATATCTTCCAAACGTGCGTCTCCGTCGTCACAATCAAATGAAGAGCTAGCGGCAAAAGTGCTCATGGAGATCCGCCAATTGCCTAAGAGGTCCCTAGTAGGATCGACGGCGTTGACGTCCGCTAGCTCGCCCGGTGTAGCGTCCATTCATCGAATGGTTCGGCAGCCGGGTTCGTCTGTTGCGGTCCAGGAAGGAGATTTGGGTGTTGCGAGCACTATAAATATTCAAGGTGCACACCCAGTGACGGCGGATAAGAGGAGAGAACGGAGGAAGCCTAGTAGTCCGGTTCCTAGCTCATCCAGGCTGCGAGCGAGAGAGGCCCCTCTCTCGTACATCTGGGACCAGATGTTGTGGTACAAAATGTTTCGCAAGCGGAGCATACGTCCGCCGATCGGGACGCTCCGTTGTATAGACAGTCCGGAGAGACTGTACAAAAGGCTTCCTCATCCTCTCAGCAGCGCACGCGACCGCACCTTGGCTACGTGACCGCCGATATCCAGCCAGCTTCGCCGATCAGGGATTCCACGGCGACCAGGTCATGCCATCCGGTAGCCAGGGACAAGAGGCCTGCAGACTCCGTACGTTGCATAAGAGAAGTATGCAGGAGTCAGTTTACACGGAGCTTCCGGCGGCTAAGCAGCGTAAGACCGCTACTCCGCAGGCCTCGGTGACGGACGTGCTAGCTCAGATAGCACAAATTATTGCAGCATCCCAGCAACCGACAGAATCGGTATCGGATCAAGAATTATCCGACGACGCTGGGTCATCATCATGAGGTCCGACAGGATGGCGAAAGGGATACCGAGGACTTGGAGCTATCCCTTTTGGAGCAACATAAAGCTGCCGTAGATTTCATCCGGCACTTCCTTCCACAAGTTGTTCCGTCAGGCCAGACTGCTGCGATGCCAGATAAGAGACTGATAGCGTCATTGGACACTGAATTTTTTGAGCGGTTCAGAGACATCGTCCCTGAGTTTCCGACACAGTCCAATAATGTCACAAGAACATTCGAATTATTGAACAACGCTATCTATAAGCTTGCTTCCAAAACAGGCAAAGCTGGTTTCTTGTCCGCTAATGCTCTCAACCTGCCTTTCATCAATTCAAGGAATAAATTTGATTCGGCAGGACAGGGAATACCGAGAGTTCCTCTGCGTTTAGACGACGAGGCGGAAGACTTGGAATTGTCATTACCGTCGTCTATGTCTATTCCAACCGCGACGTTGGAAACGACAATAACGTCTAACAGAGCAAGCTTAGACGCTTTATCATACGCAGACCACCTTACAAAGGCGTTATCATTGCGTCTTCAAGGGAAATAATTCCAGGATATACAATCCTCATTAAGACTTCTTTCAAGGGCAGTAGCTTATTCCACATATAACTCCGCCCTTTCAGTGGCAAACCTGGAGTTGGTTAGACGTGACGCAGCCCTAGCTACATCCACACTCGTGGATACTAAGGTGAAGAACTCTCTTAGAGTCGCTTCGGTCTCCGGAGAGCTTCTCTTCGACGGCAAGCTTTCAGCAATCTATGATAAGATAACTAAGAAAGCTTCGGATTCTCTGCTTTTTAGTTCCGCTTCCAAAAAGTCGGATACAGCAGAGAAGAGTAAGACAGGTACTTCTGGGACAAATATGCCCAAGAGAGGTTCCTATAGAGGTTCTTATACGTCCTCTAGGTCTTATTCTAGAGACCGGCAAGGCAGCGACTCATGTACAGGACGTTCTTCGGGCCGACACAACCGGTCTGATGTCCCGAGGTCGACGGGACGAGGTGCGGGTCGTGGAGGACATGGTTTCTCCTTCCGCAGGCCTCACAGGTCCAGGAGGTGATGGTTTGAACCTCTATCGTGTTCCGGTTGGCGGAAGGTTATCAAGTTTTACAGACGAGTGGGCGTCGATTACGGACGACCCCTGGGTCAGAGGGGTAATTTCGGAAGGACTAAGAATATTCTTCAAACAAAAGCGTCCATTAACTCGAAGTCCAAAATGGACTCAGCTTCCGTCAAATCCGCAGAAAAGAGACGCTTTTTTATCGGAAGTACAGTCTCTTTTGATGAAGAACGCGGTAGAGGTCGTAGAAGACCAGGAATCACCGGGTTTCTACAGCCATCTGTTTCTGGTTCCGAAACCAGACGGCACGTTCCGTCCAGTCATAGATCTGAGCTGGATAAACAAGCTGATCGTCGCTCCGAAGTTTTATATGGAGACGATTCGATCGGTCAGAGCGAGTATTCAGGTGAACGATTATGCTACAAGCATAGATCTCAAAGATGCGTACTTTCACGTCATGGTATATCCGACATTCAGAAAGTATCTACGCTTCGCAGTCCTAGGAGTTGTATATCAATTCCAGGCGATGTGCTTCGGATTGAACCTAGCACCCTGGGCTTTCACTCGAATAATGAACTCGGTAATGATGCATTTCCGAGCTCATTCGTCTGCGGTAACGTCGGCCTACCTGGACGACATTCTTCAGAGGTACGGCAACGAGTTAACGCTTCAGAACGATGTGCAGAATCTGCTTCTATTGCTCCGACGTCTCGGTTTTGTTATAAATGAGGAGAAGTCGGATCTGGTGCCGTCCAAGTCATTCACTCATCTGGGAATGAGCTTCGAGACGCACAACAATCTCGTTCGTTTGCCATTAACCAGAGCGAAGTTAATCAGTTGTTACGCTCGCTATTGTCTTCACGCAGACAAAGTCACAGCGAGGGAGTTCATGAGACTGATAGGTCTGTGCGGAGCCGCTGCGGATCTCATTCCGATGGGGCGGTTGCGCACTCGTCCTCTCCAAATTTTCTTGACTCAGAATTGGAGTGTGAAGATTCATTCGCTCGATTCAGACGTTCTCTTGTCAGATCAAGTGAAACAAGAGATTCAGACTTGGGCAAGCATTCAGTGGTTGACTCAGGGAGTTCCGCTGCAGTTGCCGGATCCGAGTTTTACGATTATGACGGATGCCAGTCAAACAGGTTGGGGTGCAACATTGATCCCAATGGATTCGAAGTGCCAGGGTCTTTGGGATCCGCAGTTTCTAAGCAAGCACATAAACATCAAGGAAATGATGTCGATTTGGCTTGCATTACGTCATTGGATGAACATTATTCAGAAAGCTCATGTCCAAATCCTGTCCGACAATACGACAGTAGTGGCGTATATCTGGAACCAGGGAGGCACTCATTCCGTTCCGTTATTCAATTTAACGGAAAGAATCCTTCTGTTTGCTCTAGAACACCAAGTTCTACTTTCGATCCGTCATATACCGGGTTGTCTGAATGTACTAGCAGACTCCCTTTCACGGAAGGGTCGCTTGTTGCCGTCTGAGTGGACTCTCAACAAACAGGTATTCAATCAGATTTGCTACCAATGGGAACGGCCAATGATAGACTTATTTGCGACACATCTCAACAATCAGTTGCAGACGTATGTGTCACCATGTCCGGATCCACGAGCATATGCAGTAGACGCTCTATCGATCTCGTGGGACGGAATGATAGGATATGCGTATCCTCCAGCGCCGTTAATACAGCAAGTATTGCTAAAGATAAAACAGTCTCAATGCAGGATTCTGTTGGTAGCATCTCTGTCTCCACAGAGACCGTGGATAAATCTACTCAGATGTCTGCTGTGGGACTTACCGCGAAAGCTTCCTCCACGGGAGAATCTTCTTTCGCAGGGGAAATCGCGTCAACTTCATCACAACCCGCAAGGTCTGAACCTTCACGTATTTCCGTTGTGCGGTCCTTCTTGCATGGCAAGCATTTTACAGGACGAGCAGTGGACGCGATTTCTAACTGTAGGAGGACCTCCTTTTCGCTAAACTATGCGGCTAAGTGGAAGGTCTTTCGTCGTTGGTGTAGGGATCATTCTGTTGATATTTTTGATCCCTCCATACCAGACATTGCAAACTTTCTAGTATACTTGTATGACGAGATCAAACTACAGCCTGTTACTATTAAAGGTTATAGGTCTATGTTATCTGATACCTATGCACACCATGATAGTTTACAAATTGGATCTAATGTCTCTTTATCTAAGTTAGTTAGAAACTTCTCGATAAATAGACCTAGAACTCTTAGATTAATTCCTAAATGGAATTTAGCTTGGGTTCTTCTTAAACTGAAAGAAAAGCCATTTGAGCCTCTTGGGACAGTAGATTTCAAATTCTTGTCTTATAAGACAGCTTTTCTCTTAGCTTTCTCTTCTGCTAGAAGAGTCAGTGAGCTTCATGCACTATCGGTGGACGATTCTCACTATTGTAGTGTCGGGAACACTATTACCTTTACTACTAATGTTGGATTTTTAGCTAAGAATCAGGCTCCTAATAAATACCCGGAACCTATTGTTATTAAGGCTCTTCCGTCTTCAGACGGGCGTAGGCCTTTACTCTGTCCTGTTAGAGCTTTACGTATTTATAAACAAAGATCTCAGTTTATCAGAAAGGGACGAAAACGCTTCTTTCTGTCTCTGATGCCTAATAGAAAGGACATTTCAGTCCATTCTATTGCTAGATGGATTCAATTAACTATCCGTACTGCTAATGATAATCTATCTTCTACTCAGCAGTCTGTGCTTAAGATTTCGGCTCATGAAGTAAGAGCTCTTTCTACATCTTGGGCTTACACAAATAGTGTTGCTATTACAGATTTAATGAAGGCTGCTTATTGGTCTCAGCCATCCACATTCACAAATTTTTATCTCAGAAATATTGAGTCCATTTCTGGAGACCTGCATTGTTTAGGTCCGTTATCTGTTGCTCAGAATGTCGTCCACTAAACAGTTGCAACTATAGTTATGCAGGCTTTCTGTTCCGGCAGTGACTCCGTCCTGCTGCCCTCTTCGCTCTGGGCTATTTGACCAAGGGGAAGGGGGGGGGGGGGAGGGTGTTCTCCTTAGGTCACCTGCTTTATAGTGAAAAGCAAGGGGATTCCTTCTCCGGAGTCAGTAATTATGAGTCGTTACCGGGATGGTTTTAAAGTGTAATATTAATGTTAAAAATTCATTCATGTCATATTTTTAAAGTGTAGCTCGGTGTGAAGCATTTGTATATGTCAAGTGTCAAACGGGCGTTAATATACAATCCTCGGACACTTTTAAAAGAATATAAAGAGTCTCAATTCTCTGGACTAACTTTATTTATTGGCTTACTTTAAAAATAATTAGTATAAGGGGTTATACTGGATGTTAATAGAGAACATGAATGTTATTATGCTCAATTATGGAGGGTATTGTATCTTTCTAATTTATCATTAAATAAGAAAGATACATGTAAAGCCTAATACTCCTTTTCTCCTTGAGGGGTTGACTCTATTTATATAGTTGAGCTTATTGGATTTTCCTCTATGTCCTAGGCCCTCCAGCCTTTTTACTATTCAGCTAAGTCTGGGTCAGTGGTACAGTATAAAAATGTTAAAAATTTTATAGTAATTTATATATTTTTTATACTTACCAATGACCCAGACGGGGATGGCCCTCCCAGGAGTTGGGAACTCATACCTCCCCGCTGAGTACATAGCGCTGACCAGGCACTGCTTGTAAGAATGATAATTGGTGCCAATTTCGGGACGTCCTTGACACTGTGCATGCGCAGTGAGGGCAAAGTATGGAGGACCTTCAGGACATGATTTCTTTTGGTTTTAGATGCAAATTTTGGGGATTGGGGGGCAAAATTTGTGTTTGGCCCTAGAATTTTAAGAGTTAGCACCAGCTAAGTCTGGGTCATTGGTAAGTATAAAAAATATATAAATTACTATAAATTTTTTAACTTTTGGTAACCTACTATAGAACTATGACTTACAGATCAAGTTTCATTTGCACTCTGTCCATCCGTCAGTCAGTCTGTCAGTCATACTTTAGTTTTCCAGACTTTTTTTGGAAATGCTTCAACCGAATGATTTCATTCTTGGTAACCTACTATAGAACAATGACTTACAGTTCAAGTTTGAGTTTCATTCTGATTGCATAATTCTTGTGTGAGTTGTGGCCCTTGGAAATATGGAAAAGCGCCAAAATATCAGTTTTCTGGACTTTTTTTTGGAAATGCTTCAACGGAATTCATGCTGATCACATGTAGGTTATAACATTTGTATGATTATTAATGCTCATTAGTCAGGTAGGGGACATTGTATTGCTTCAGCGATATGTGCACTCTTGTTCACTTTTGTTTACATTGACAACGGTTACTTCAGACAGTGATTCCTTGTCATCTATTAAGTTCTGCTCATAGCCAGAGTCATAATATTGTCCGTAAGTGTAACATTAATTTTTAGACATGATTTAAAATTTTGTCCATACTTAGGCTTTTTTGGGATCCATTTGGGCTCATCGTTTCCTTTGGGAACTTGGGCTCAACTTGAAAATATTTTCTTTTGAATTATTTTTCGAAATGTTTGTCATGGATTATATTATTATCATGTATCTTGTTTTCAAGGGTTAGTGCGAGTACAATGACTGTTTAACTTTTTTCAAAATGAAAGAAGTCTGTTCAAATTGTAATTCGAGGAAGTCTTCCCCTGATTCTCATGCTCAGTGTATTATTTGTAGTCAGTGTACTCGCACTAATTCTTGTTCTGTGTGAGCCAATTGGAATAACAAACGTTGGAGACGTGTGTCACGGTATATTGTTAGTGGTGAGAGGTCCATGCTGGTCCTCTCACCACAGGGTCACTCTAGTTTTTCAGTCTCTTTTTCAGAGGAACAAGAACAGGGTGATGTTTCTGTGATGTCTTCACGAAGTGTGCCTCCGTCGTCGCAGACAAATGAAGAGCTAGCGGCAAAAGTGCTCAATGAAATTCGGCAAATGCCTAAGAGGTCCCATGTAGGATCGACGGCATTGTCGCCTGCTAGCTCGCCCGATGAAGCAATCATTCACGAAATGGTTGTGACGCCAGGTTCGTCCGTTGCTGTCCAGGAAAAGGAGATCGGGTATTGGGAGCACTATAACATGGATCGTGCACACCTGGCGACGACGGATCCGAGGATGGAAAGGAGGAAGCAAATCAGTCCGGTACCTAGCTCGTCCAGGTCTGCCCGGACTGCGAGCGGGAGAGGCTCCTCTCCCTCTCTCTTACAACAACATCTGGGACCAGATGTTGTTGTACGTTATGTTCGTCAGTCGGAGCATACATCCACT